>OY740811.1:27355724-28555724 GCA_963514005.1 Raja brachyura
GGATAGGAAGGGTTTTGAGGGATATTGGCCAAATGTGGACAGGAGGGAGAGACGTAGACGGGGCATCTTGGCCAGCATGGGCAGGTTGGGCCGAAGGGCCTGTTTCGTGCTGTCTGACCTGCCTGATTCACACTTGCCCAAACGTCTGACCCAACGGTTTATAACACTTTGCTTTGACGCAGTCTAAATCTTTCCATGATTTACATACATACACTGTGTGGGTGACTTGTAGACTTGGAATGTTTTACTGTGTTATGGTCCTTGCAAAATGAATGGAAGATTAATAAGAACCATAAACAAATCTACACGCACAAACCTGGAAGCGGATAGCCTCCCCCCCCCCCCCCCCCCCCGTCTCACCTTCTCGGACCCGAGGTAGATTGGTCCTGGTCAATGGGAATTTCACTCATGGCGGAGTTGAGAGTGAGTGGGTCTGAGTGGGAGCATCCAAATAATCAACCTTCGGGAAAAAACACGCACAACATATTATAAATGGGGAAAAACAGATTCCACAGCCTACTGCTGGAACTTAGAATTCTAAGATTTAAAATACACGTATTGAGCACCGTGTGGGATCAGACCAAGTGGACACCTGGGGTGGTGGAACAGGAGGACATGCGCTGCAATGGGTAAATAACTGGATGTAGGACAACTCCACTGGAGAAGGGGCAAGGGGCTGCTCTCAGGAGCAGAGCGGGAGGTGTCAGCATCGGACACAATGCGGTACTGAATCTGGATGATCAGCCATGATCATATTGAATGGCGGTGCTGGCTCGAAGGGCCGAATGCTCTACTCCTGCACCTATTTTTCTACGTTTCTGCAATAGGGCAAGCCTTCATTCTGACGCAGAAACACAGATCCTGTAGTCCTGGGCCTCCTCCATTGCCGGATTGAAGCCACGGGCAAATTGAAGGAACACCGCCTCATATTCACTTGGTAGCTTACACCTCACCCCGGTGGTATAAATCTTGAATTCTCTCACTCCAAATAGTACCACCCCACCCCCACCCCAACAGCCCCTCTCTTTGTCATCATTACCACCAACCTCACACAAACATATTTCTCCAACCATCTCAGTTACCGTGTAGGAAGGAGCTGCAGATGCTGGTTTATACTGAAGATAGGCACAACATGTTGGAGTAACTCAGCACCTCAGGCAGCATCTCGGGGGGAAAAGGACGGGTGCCGTTACAAGTTGGAACCCTTCTTCAGACTTCTTAAGTCCTGATCCGAAACGTCACCCATCCTTTTTCCCCAGAGATGCTGCCTGGCCCGCTGAGTTCCTCCAGCACTTGGCGTTTTGCTACACATCCCGGCATCTGCAGTTCCTTGTGTGCCCTTTTCAGCTTTCCTGCCCTTCTCACTGCGTCCCTGTCGTAATGCATCTCCCCCAACGCGCACCGCTCAGTCCACCTAGAATGAAATGTCCACAAATCCTCCTCCTCCTCCTCCTCCCTCCATCGATGCTGCTAGACCATTGAACATTCCCAGCATGTGCTATTTTACTTCCCACTTCCAGCATCCACAGTATTTTGCTGAATCGGCACACTGCCTCTGCTCGCTATATCACTGTGGAATTTTTAAAAAATATTTGAAATATAAACTTTATTCGTAATAATAAATAAACAAATTAAAAGGCGTCTAATTTTCCGAAAGCACTGGGGTGTTAACAGCTCTCTTTACAAATAACACCATTGGCACTCAGGTGGCCCTCGGGGTGATGTACCCTCCCTTGTTTGGGGGGGGGGGTCCTGGCAAGGGCTGCGTTTACTCCCCACCACACCCTCGGTTCCCCCTCGCTGGGGGTGGCTGAGAGAGTGGGGGGGGGGGGGGTACTGCATTCCCTCTGTTATTCTTATAGAAACATATGAAATTATTAAGGAATTGGACAGGTTAGATGCAGGAAACATGTTCCCGATGTTGGGGGGGGGGGGGGGGGGGGGGGGTCACAGTTTAAGAATAAGGGGTAGGCCATTTAGAACTGAGATGAGGAAAACACTTTTTCACCCAGAGAGTTGAGAATTTGTGGAATTCTCTGCCTCAGAAGGCAGTCGAGGCCGATTCACTTGATGCATTGAAAAGAGAGTTAGATGGAGCTCCTAGGGCTAGCGGAATCAAGGGATATGGGGGAGAAGACAGGAACGGGGGTACTGGTTGTGGATGATCAGCCATGATCACATTGAATGATAGTGCTAACTCGAAGGGCCGAATGGCCTACTACACCTATTGTTTATGTATCTGTGTATCTCCCAGGACTTACACCCGGTGAGGAGGGGCGGCGGGATCTGCGCTCGGCTCCCAAACACCCACCCTCAAACCCCAGCAAACCTTGTCCCAGCCCCCAGCCCCAGTCCCAGCCCCAGCCCCCAGCCCCATCCCCAGCCCCCAGCCCCCCGCCCCCACCCCCCCAGCCCCAGCCCCCACGCCCCCACCCCCCACCCCCCCGCCCCCACCCCCCCCGCCCCCACCCCCCAGCCCCCACCCCCCCAGCCCCAGCCCCCACGCCCCCACCCCCCAGCCCCCACGCCCCCACCCCCCAGCCCCAGCCCCCACGCCCCAGCCCCCACGCCCCAGCCCCCACGCCCCAGCCCCCACGCCCCAGCCCCCACGCCCCAGCCCCCACGCCCCAGCCCCAGCCCCCACCCCCAGCCCCAGCCCCAGCACAACCAGCGTCGGGGGGGGGGGGGGGGGTGTTAGTGTAGCTTTGATTTCCAATCAATAAGTGCAGGAGCCGAGCCCCAGCGGGACATTACCAGCCGCCGCCTCCGGTGTCTCTCCGCTCCGTCGCCCAACACAACAGTCGCTGCAAAACTCTGCCAAACTTCCCCAGCTTCCCGCATTGCCTCCGAGCCGGGCTGTGTCCGTCCCAGCCCAGGGTTCCGTCTTTATATCACTCTCTCTCTCTCTCTCTCTCTCTCTCTCTCTCTCTCTCTCTCTCTCTCCTCCACCTCCCCTCCCCCGGCTAATTCTCCACCCCTCCCCTCCCATCTCTCTCTCTCTCTCTCTCTCTTGCTTTCTCCTTCTTTCTCTCTCTTTTTGATTCAACAATTTTCTCTTTCGTCTCTCTCCGCCTGCTTATCCAACTCACTCCCCTCTCTCCCCCTCTGTGTCTACTACCTTTCCTCTCTCCCCGCCCTTTCTCTCCCTTCTTGTCCCGGTCTTTCCCCTCTCTCTCTCCTCCTCCTTATTTTCTCTCTCTCTCTCTCTCTCTCCCCGTTCCTTCCCTCTCCCTCACTGACACTCACTCTCTCTCCACCTTCTCCCCCTCTCTCTCTCTCTCTCTCTCTCCCCACTCCCACTTTCTCTCTCTCTCTCTCTGTTCTCCCTGTCTCTCCCTCTGTCCCTCCGTCCACCCCCACCCTCTCCCTCTCCCCCAGTCATCTACCCCGCCTCTGCACTGCATCACCCTCCATCTCCCCGTTTCTCCTCTGACTTCTCTCCCCAGCTGTTGTGTATGTGGCTACGGAGGGCGGCTGCCCTCTGTTCTGTTCTGGGGGCGAAACCAGCGGTGTGTGAGGACAGAGGCTGCCTGTGTGTGGGGCCGCTCGCAAACAAGCCCACACGTGTGTCAGTCAGTGTCCGCTGGCGGTCCCGCCGGCCGCTGGCAACCCTGGTCACACACATCAGCTGGTGAACACCCCGCCCGCTCCTCCAGCCCTCTGTAGCCAACAGTGTTGACACTGGAGCTCGGTACCCGCGTCAGTAGTGACCCCAGACGCACCCGTGACCGGTGGGGACCCCTCTCACAAGGCAGGACACCCGACTGCCAATGTGCCACTGTGGAGATAACGAGAGGTGCGGTCCCTGCCCATGTTCTCCAGGGATGCTGCCTGCCTGACTGACCTGCCGAGTTACTCCAGCACTTTGTGTCTGTCTTTGGTATAAACCAGTATCTGTAGTTCCTTGTTATTACAGAGGTGCTCAAACTGCCTAGGAAAACACCAGCAGTACTGGAGGCCGAGGGGAAACCTCATAGAAGTATTTTAAATGATGTGAGGCATAGATAGAGTAGACAGTCAGAACCTTCTCCCCAGGGTGAAATGTCCAACTAAAGGGCAAAGGGGAATGGTGAGAGGGGAGGGGAGGGGAGGGGGGCAGAGGAGAGGGGACAGCATGCTGTGAATGGTCTGAAGAAGGGTCTCGACCCGAAACGTTGCCTATCTCCTTCGCTCCTTAGATGCTGCTGCACCCGCTGAGTTTCTCCAGCTTTTTGTGTAACCCTCGATTCTCCAGCATCTGCAGTTCCTTCTTTAACAACATGCTGTGAATGGAAGCAGGCCAGTGTAGCTCACAGTCTTTTTCCCGGAATAGGACAGAGGATCCTATCCCAGTATAGAGCATTTCAAAAAGAGAGGGCAGAGGCTTAAGGTGAGAGGCTTAACGTGAGAGGAGAGAGATTTTAGCGGGGCCACAGGGGCAACATTTTCATTCAGAGGATAGTCCGTATCTGGAACAAGCTGCCAGAGTAAGCTGTAGAAAATGATACAATTATGGCTTTTAAAAGACATTTGGGCAGAATATATGGACGGGGTTCAGAGGTCAATGGGCCAAATACAGGCAAATGGCCCACTAGCCCAATAGGTTAATTTGGTCTGCATTGGACAAAGCGGGCCGAAGGGCCTGTTTCCATGCAGTAAAGCTCCACGACTCCATTTGGAGGTGGGACAAGGAGGACCTGTATTCCATTGGACCCCCGACTTGTGAAGTAGACTTTAAACTTTAGAGATACAGTGGGGAAACAGGCCCTTCGGCCCATTTAGTCCACACTGACCAGCGATCACTGCATACACCAGCAGTATCCAAAACACCAGGAACAATTTACAATTTTCACCAAAGCCAATTAACCTACAAGCCTGCACATCGTTGTAGTGTGGGAGGAAACCAGAGCACCTGGAGTAAACCCATGTAGTCACAGGGCGAATGTGCAAACTCCGTACAGTCAGCACCCATAGTCAGGATTGAACCGGCGGCTCTGGTGCTGTAAGGCAGGAGCTCTACCGCAGTAGCTGAAACTGTGGAGAAGGTACATTCAAAAAGTAGCAAGTGGTGGCAGAGACCCTGTGATATCCCAGCACCGGTAAAGAGGATGCGCTGGAGCTGAGCCTGGGCCAGGTGGTGTTTGCTGCTTCTCTGGAGTTGAGTTGCCAAGACCAGTGATTACATCCTTGTTCCCATCGGAGGATAGATACTTCCAGCTGTGGTCTGGGTTAGATAATTGTGGGGAAAATGAGTTTGAATACACTTCTCCAGATGCTCTGGCCCTCAACAAACCTAACACGACCCAGAAAACCCTCACATGTCAAGCGGAATTCCCCTGGATCCCACCCCTGGTTAAAGTCCCTGTATCTCCCCACTGACCAGAGGAGGGAACCACACCTCCCTGTGGTTGTCCTCTCAAATTGCAGGCAGATTAAACCATTGCATCTTCTACCGAATGCACACAGAACACAGAACAATAAATGAGAATGTCTATGCCGAACATGATGCCAAATTAAACTAATCTGCATGTGCTCCATACCCTTCCATTCTCTTTATATCCATGTTCATATCTAAAAGTCTCTTCAATGCCCCTATTGTTTCTCCCACCATCACCCCTGGCAGTGCATCCACCACTCTGTAAAATTATTGTACCACAGGTCTCCTTAAATGTTGCCCCTCTCACCTTTAAGATATGCCCTCTTGTCTTTGATATCTCCACACTGGGAAGGCGATCTGACTGTCTACCCTATCCATGCCTCTCATCATTTTCAGGTCTCTCCTCAGACTCCAACACACCAAAAAAAGACCAATCCAAGTCTGTGTAACCTCTCCTTGCAGTAATACCCTCTAATCTAGGCATCATTCTGGTAAACCTCCATATCCTTCCTGTAATGGGATGAGCAGAACTGCATGCAATACTCCAAATGCGGCCTAACCAAAGTCCTACAAAGCTGCGACATAACTTCCTGCCCCTTATACTCAACCGATGAAGACAAGCAGGCCATACGCCTTCTTTACCACTCTCTCTACCTGTGTTGGTTCTTTCAGAGAGTTAAGATTCAAGATCTGAGCTACTGTGTGGAGATCTGGGGCAAAACCTACAAAACCAACCTACAGCCGTTATGTACATTACAAAAAAGAGCAATAAGAATTATCAATAACGTCGGATATCTTGAACATACGATTTTTTTATTATTCTTAAAGTCACATACACTGAAGCTCACCAATCTGGTTACATTTAAGGCTGCACAAATCATGTACAAAGCAAGAAATAATTTCAGGAATCAGGAAATATACAAAAACTGTTTATGGAAAGACAGGGTGGGTAGAATTTGAGAGGGGAACGTTATTTTAAAAAACTTAATGTCAGAACAACTCTTAAAAGTATGTGCCTAGCAATCTGCGGGGTGATTTTGTGGAATGGTCTGGAACAGGAGATAAAAGTTAGCACAAACATAATTCAGTTTAAAAAGATGTACAAAAACACTTTTTTTTAAAGGGTATTGGGATGAGGATAGGTGATTGTGAGTGGGATATTTGTTATACTGATTGTATTGGGAAGGGTGATTATAGGGTGACGGGTTGTATATATGACTAAGAGATACTGTATAGTGTATGAGGGGGTTTCTTTATTTCCTTTTTTTCTCCCTTTTTTTGTATGGCTTTGTAAATATTTGATTAGTGTATAAATGTAAATCATTTGGTGTACATATAGCTGCTGGTGTACATATGGTTTACATATAGCTGCTACATTTGTATAAGATAATCATAAGCAGTTGAATAAGAGGTGGGAATTAATAAGCTTTGGCTTCTTCCTGCTCCTTTTCGGACACATACAACCTCATTTATTTATAGATACTGTTTATGACACTTTATAAATATTCTTGTGTTGTTTTTTGTACGCTGTTTCACCCTTGCTTTTTATTCTTTTATTCTGTTTTTATTCGAAATAAAGAATTAAATAATGAAAGAAAGAAAGAAAGAAAGATTGAAGAGGCATTTATTGCCACGTGCACCAATTGGTCCAGTGAAATTTGGGGTCACCATGCAGCCACACGAATAAAAAAAGAACACAGAACACGATAGCCTTTAGCATAAACATCCCCACACAGCGGAATCAAAGTTTCCCACTGTTATGGACTTGGATCCCAATGTCCCTCTGGTCATCAATGCTGTTCGGGGCCCAGAGGGGATTCAATTCGATTCAATTGTGAAGTTTCCCCTTTGGTCTCCCACATTCCTTTTCTCTGGCGTTTGTCTGGGATCCTCTGTTGAGCCCCTGCTATTTGCCACCCTACAACTGTCTGAAAACCTGACACTGGGTTTCTGAAGCAATGACGCTTTTGATTAGTCATACTGTTACTGGGATGTCTCCAAATAATGGGAAACTTCATACAACCGCACACTGGAGGCATTGACCCCTCTCAACACTCCCCCACCCCCCCATCCCCCCACCTCACCTCACCTGTATCCACCTATCACTTGGCAGGCTTTGTTCCCAACCCACCTCTCTTCCAGCTTTCCCATCCCGCCCACCACAATCAGTCAGAAGAAGGGCCCCGACCAGAAACGTCACCTATCCATGCTCTGCAGAAATCCTGCCTATCCTAACTCCAGCACTTTGTGTCATTTTTTTAAACCAGCATCTGCAATTCCTTGTGTCTACAGTCACTCTCCTTGATATCAATGTCGAGCTGACTCACAACATTTTTTTAATGTTTCCATTTATTCCCCAATCTGTAATTTTTGAATAACCATTGGTGCTGGGCTATCGACTTGAACCACTGCAGTCCGTCTGGTGAAGGTACTTCCCAGTGCTATTGGGGAAGTAGTTCCAGAGCAGTGGACACCCATCCATCATGGCTGCTGATCTCTACACCATCGAAGGGATCTTCAGGAGACGCTGCCTCAATAAAGCAGCCAATACCATCTCTGGCCATGCTCTCATTTCACTACTACCATTAGGATGAAGGTGCAGGAGCCTGAAAACCATGACCTCCAGGTTCAAGAACTGCTTCTTCTCAGCAACTATCGGGCTCTTGAACACTGCACAACACTAGCCTTAGCAGCTATGACCTTATGGGGACTGCGTCTTTGGATACAATATCTTCAGGATCCAAGGGCAGCGAGGAATGAGATGACCCAGAGTACTTGGCAAGTGCGATGGAAAGCTGTGGTGTAGAGCGCGTCAGTGTAATTGTTCCTCTGATTCACCACTGTGGATTCATCCACCGCAGCTGTCCGCCCCTTGATTTAAAAGCACAACCAAAGGTTACATTGCGTTCCTTTTACCTCTTACCTCAAGTTTTCTTTAATTTCGTTTATAGACTCAATTTTAGCATTTTTATTGCAGAACATGACATCCAAAGATTATTTATTTAGACCAATGCCCCATATTTTATTGCTCCTTATACAGCAGAAATATTGCTTTGGTGTCCTGGCGCAGGTGTGGCTTGACACATCTATTTTACATTTTATTGGGAAATACAAGAGGTGTTTAGACACAGATGCAAGCAGCCTGCTATAAAAGTCAGAGACCAAAGTCAACTCTACTGACTTTTGGCTGTCCTACTTATTTTATCCTGTTTATGTTTTACTTTCAATTTATTTAAGGCAAAGATATACTGTATTACAATTAATATCATTCAATGACTTTCAGAGGCATTAATCTGTATTGCAGGCCACACACGCCTCCGTTTACCACTGGCTGAGTCATACAAGCCAGCAGTTCCTTGCCTAGTCTGTATTGAGTTGGAAAATTAGTGTCTGAATGGATCAAATGAATAAAGAGGTACACATTTATAAATTCTTAAAGTAGCAAGGAAAGTTGACAAAGCATAAAAAAGTATAAAACAATACAATGGAGACACAAGAAAGTGCAGATGCTGGAATCTTGAGTAAAGCACAAAGTGCTGGAGGAACTCAGCGGGTCAGGCAGCATCAGGATTTCGGGTTGGGAAGCTTCTTCAGAAGATACACGGGTTCATTTTCGGAAGAATAAAACTGAGAGGCAGAAAAGTCACCTGAGATTTATTTGGGGGAACGTTTGAGTTTGACCATGCTTGTTCAACAGTTCTCACCTCCACATTATCAACAAGTGGAAAAAATGGGGAAAACTTCTGTCAGATAGATATGATGGAGCCATAGAGCACGGAAACAGGCCCTTTGGCTCAACTTGCCCATGCCGACCAAGATACTCCATCTAAGCTAGTCCCATTTGTCTCCAGTATTTTCTCTTTTGATTTCACATTCAGTAGGGGATTGAATCTAAACGTCCATATCTGGACCGAGGTGAAAGTGCAGAATTCCCCCACAGAAAGCAGTTGGGACAGAGATCAGGGATCTAGTTGGGAAGATGGTGGATTAGCTAAAGATAAAAGTTTTTAATAAGTTATAAGGAGTAGGCCATTTAGAACGGAGACGAGGAAACACTTTTTCTCACAGAGAGTGGTGATTCTGTGGAATTCTCTGCCTCAGAGGGCGTTGGAGGCAGGTTCTCTGGGTGCATTCAAGAGAGAGCTAGATAGGGCTCTTAAACATAGCGGAGCCAGGGGATATGTGGAGAAGGCAGGAACGGGGAACTGATTGAGGATGATCAGCCATGGTCACGTTGAATGGCGGTGCTGGCTCGAAGGGCCAAATGGCCTACTCCTGCACCTATTGTCTATTGTCTAGGATTGGAGCATGTACAGAGACATCTTAATGCAAACAATAAGTTGAAAGGGACAGAGTGCAGCGTAAGGGATGGGAGTTAAGATGGAGAGCGCTCTTTATAAAACTTTCAATGTAATATCTTTTTAAGAAGAGAGCAAGTTTAATTTATTCAATAATATCCACATATCATGTCAAACACTAAGGGATAAATCTGCGACTCTTTGCTTGTGAATGATAAATGACTCTTTAAATTTGCGGTCTGACGGTGGGAGGTAAATTATATATGTTTATTCTCTGGAACTGTTAGTGAGGGCAGTAAATATGTGTCCCATCTGCTTTCTGGTTTTATCCTTGAAGTTGAGTCACAAAACAGGACTGATGGGAGTCAACACCTGAAGATAATTAATTGACCGTGCTCGGTACTTTGTGACGGGCAAGAGACAGCGGGGAATATAAAGACCATGTGGAGGACAAGGCACACACCGCTGTGTTCTCTCCCACACCAGCACTGTGTCCATCATGTCCTCCGTGCTTCTGGCTGGTGTGTTGCTGCTCAGTGGATCCTATGTTTTCGCCATACCCGTTGCGGACTCCAGGTACAGAGCAGGTAAGCAGCGTTGGTGGAGGGAGAACTGGGGTGAAGAGGTACAGGAAAACCTTGTTCCGAGTCCTTTGTCACAGGCCATCATTCGCCCACAATTTCAAAGCATCAGGTTAAGACACCTAATTGTAAAAATATGGTATGGTTGATAACTTAATAAGTGATAGAAACATAGAAACATAGAAAATAGGTGCAGGAGTAGGCCATTCGGCCCTTCGAGCCTGCACCGCCATTCAATATGATCATGGCTGATCATCCAACTCAGTATCCCTTACCTGCCTTCTCTCCATACCCCTGATCCCTTTAGCCACAAGGGCCGCATCTAACTCCCTCTTAAATATAGCCAATGAACTGGCCTCAACTACCTTCTGTGACAGAGAATTCCAGAGATTCACCACTCTCTGTGTGAAAAATGTTTTTCTCATCTCGGTCCTAAAAGATTTCCCCCTTATCCTTAAACTGTGACCCCTTGTCCTGGATTTCCCCAACGTCGGGAACAATCTTCCTGCATCTAGCCTGTCCAACCCTTTACGAATTTTGTAAGTTTCTATAAGATCCCCCCTCAATCTTCAAAATTCTAACGAGTACAAGCCGAGTCTATCCAGTCTTTCTTCATATGAAAGCCCTGACATCCCAGGATGTGATAGGAGCAAAATTAGGCCATTCAGCCCATCAATTCTACTCCGCCATTCAATCATGCCTGTTCTATCTTTCCCTCCCAACCCTATTCTCCTGCCTTCTCCCCATAACTCCTGACAGCAGCACTAATCAAGAATCTATCTTTATGCCTTAAAAATATCCATTGATGGCCTCCACAGCCTTCCGTGGCAATGACTTCCACAGATTCACCACCCTCTGACTAAAGAAATTCCTCCTCATCTCCGTCCTTTTAGTCTAAGACTCTCCCACTAGCGGAAACATCCTCTCCAAATCTACTCTATCCAAGCTTTGTGTTGGACCTACTGTCTTTCAAGTGGCCTTTCAGACTCCATCCTCCAAGTTGATGAGAAACAAGTAATTCTCCCCGATGTTTGGATTAACAGGATCCTTTGACTAACATCATTCAATAAGACTATCTGGTCTTTATCACAATGATTGTTGTGTGTTGTACATTAGAACTGTGCAAAATACATTATCAATTATCAAAGTATGTTTGGACATTCTGTGGTGGTGATATATAAGTCCATGCCTTCCTTGTGAGTTTTAAATAAGAAATAGCTATGCTTGTATAAGTTTGTGTATCTAAATGTTGCAGTCTAGAGTTTATAATTGAATTAATAGTAATAAATCTTATATTTTGTGTTAAGATAGGGTTCCTAGAAGGGATGGAGTTAAGATCTATTCTAACTTTGAATTAGATGTTTGATCATGAGATCTGATTGTATAAAGTTGAATTTGCGATTGATTCAAGTCAATAGTCAAGAGAGTTTACTGTCGTGTGTCCCTGATAGGACAATGAAATTCTTGCTTTGCTTCAGCACAACAGAACATAGTAGGCATGAATATGGAACAGAAGGTGGACACAAATGCTGGAGAAACTCAGCGGGTGCGGCAGCATCTATGGAGCGAAGGAAATAGGCAACGTTTCAGGCCAAAACCCTTTTTCTGAAGAAGGGTCTGAGAAAAGGTTTTGCCCCGAAACATTGCCTATTTCCTTTGCTCCATAGATGCTGCCGCACCCGCTGAGTTTCTCCAGCATTTTTGCCTACCTTTGATTTTCCAGCATCTGCAGTTCCTTCTTGAACATGAATACAGAACAGATCAGTGTGTCCATATACCATTATAGAAATATATTCAGAAGTTAACTTTGGTTTTGGCCTCCCCGCGTCACGGAACGGCACGCTGGGCATCTCGGAAAGGCGGCTCATGTTGCGTGGGGCCAGCTCTCGGGAAGGGACCCTGGCCGTAGATCTTATGAGCAATTCCGACGGAGCAGCGGTAAGCTCGGCCAGAATCGCTCCACGCACACGCCTCTCCTCGATTCCCACCATGACAGTGTGAAGACTGTCCACCCTCGCAGCCACAACACCTCCCTGTGGAGCAGCGCCCCGGCTGAAGGTGACAAGATTCCTGCTTTTAAGTATTTCTCGATAAAAGCCAGGTAACTCCCGCCTAGTGCGTCGACTGATGCAGCTACCGGGAGCTGTGTGTCCTCCTGAAGGCAGCGACCCTGGTGGAAAAAGTACGTCGCCAGCTAGGAGGACACTCGGAATACATATACCTCCGCAGGGTTCTGAGACAGAGAGCCGCCACCTGGGTACGGACGCAAACCAGTGCCTGACCGCCCTCCTCCAATGGTTGCATTGGATGGACAAGTTGGGCCAAATGGCCTCTCTCCATGCTGAATGCATCTATTCCTCTAAGACCAGACATAAATATGCAGCTCCCTTGTCTTAATTTCCTTCGATAACACACACGTAAAATACCTGTATGCGGCTTAACTTTGTAAAATATGCTAAGATGAAAGTTGCTGTTGGATTGTTATAAAGGATGCTGGATCTTTGAGTCTGGTTGCACAGATACAAAACCTCATTGCAGTCCATAGGTTCCATGATGCTAATTCCAGAGATACTGACTCTCCTGGGTAGAGTTCTGTTGACACTGACTCTCTCTGGAGTACAGTCTTGCGATCAGTGCAGAAACCTGGGAGAGTGTATTTTCAACAGAAACGTTCGACAGAAGGAACCAACTTAACGTAAAGAATTTGAGTGCAGTTGGATTTTTCAAACACGGAGCTGGAATGGTGTTTGGAAATATTAAGAACAAAAATATCTTAATATGAGATACCATTGTGAAGTAGTTAAGGAAAACCATTGAGATACCATTGTGAAGTAGTGAAGGCTTTCAGGTGATTCCTGTGGTAGAAATGTTGGATGTGGCTTAATGTGAACACGATGGGGAGTGAGGCAATGATGGTTCAAATGGACGTCACTCTTCCATATTCCGGTGTCCTAATATTTCAGACATTTGCTTCCAGTGTCCAGAGAGGAAAACCAGATGGTAAATCTGGACAAATTGCAAGACTTGGACACCAGCTTGCTTCTCTGGAGATCTGCTGTGATGGCCAAGGACAACCTAGATGATGCCATCAGGGAGCTGGAGGCTGCTGAACAACACAAGAATGGTACAGTGCACCACACCACCCCATCATTGCACCTAGCACGCCAGTGCATCATTACACCACTGCGCCAGCATGCCAGGGTCCCGCAGTCAGCTGTGTAGAATGCCAGGGAAGGAAGGTGGGGCTCAGTGTTGATATCTTGGTGAATCTTGTGATTAGGATGCTCACTGCAAACAGCAGTATCGAGGGATGTTATAAATCCAGCCCCTGGGTTTGTATCAAGCCAGGACGAGGTAACAAGTCTCCTGCTCTTGTTAGAGACAGTGTGGACACACTCGGTGCAAACCTGTTCAAGAGATAAAGAAAGCAAAGTGCTGGAGGAACTCAGCAGGTCAGGCTGCATCTATAGACTCTTCAAGAAAGGGCCCCAAACCAAAATGTCTCTGTACATTTCCTACGCAGATGCCGTCTGACCCGCTGTGTTACTCCAGCACTTTGCGTTTTGCCCAAGATTCCAGCACCTGCAGTTCCATGTGTCTCCTATGATGAGCTGTCTGGCCCACCTCTGTCCCTTGTACATGGCGGGGCAGCACAGAGGCACAGTTGTACGCTGACTCTACCACACTCAGTGCCTGCAATGGGAGTGTTTGATGGGACAGTGCAGAGGGGATTTCCTCTACACACAACTTGTATTGTGAAATAGAAATAGGAATAGAAGATGCTGGCGATGCCCTGAAGGTCAAGGGGAAACGTCACTGAAATGTTCGGCCTCTGTCCCATCTAGTACCCACGCTGGAGTATTTCGCACCTCTTCCACCCGCATCTCACACTTGCTGTCTTTTTCAAATCTGGCCTTTGTCCAACCATCTGCAATAAAAAAAAACTGTCCTGTCTCCACCTATCACTTTCCAGGCTTTGTCCTTCTCCTCCTCACTTATAGTTTTCTCTTCACCCCAACCCCCATGCACCCTGCCACAATCAGTCTAAAGAAGGGTCGCGGAGTGTAATATCACCTATCCCTGTTCTCCAGAGGTGCTGCCTGAACCACTGAGTTCCTCCAGCACTTTGTGTCCTCTTTTTGTTGCCCGGCTCTATGCATGGATATTCCATCGCAACACCTCGGGATCACCTTCATGTCTTATTGCGTCGGTATTTCCACTGGATTCAAGAGCTGTACTAATGTTTCTTCCTTATCCACAGGTCTGAGGGAAATCAGCGACATCAGCCCCAAGAACCTGAGAGAGGTGAGAATGGAGCCCCTGACCTGCCGCCTATCCCTGTGTGTTCCATCCCCCTCACCTTGCCCACCCCCTCACCTTGCCCACCCCCTCACCTTGCCCACCCCCTCACCTGTCCCCCACCCCCTCACCTGTCGCCCACCCCCTCACCTGTCCCCCACCCCCTCACCTGTCCCCCACCCCCTCTGCTCTCTGTCACCCTGTCAGGGTTGGTTTCTTAAAATAAACAGACAACAAAATTGTTAAGGGTAAAACCAAAGCAATCTTTAATCAAATCGTCAGGCGGGAGTGGAGAGATAACAAAGAGCACACACGTTGCTCAGTGCCTCTCGTGCTCCACTCGGAGAACAAAGGGAAGTTAGTGGAGTTATACATTTTCTTATCAATAAAACACACCTTCTAAATCGGAGTGAAAGATCCGTAGCCAAAGGGAAACAAGGGAGGCTGGACCTATATATGTGCAATGTCAGCCTTATTCTCAAATCTTGGCACAGCTTCAGTACAGCTACACATTCCGGATAGACAACTAACTCCATTTTGTTTTCGAATGACTTCCATCTTGTTTCTAGAATGGGCATCCGTCTGTGAACTAAAACAAGCTTGCAAGACTTGGATGAGAGCCACTACCTTGTCCTTAGCTGGAATAGGCCGATATCAAATATGGTGCCGTGTCCCAGACAATACATATGTTAATACATTGTTTCAATCATTAGTATAAACCAAGCTTTTAAGAACTTCCCAGACTTTATTCGCAGTGAAAATTCTCTTTTAAACTTTCTTATTGTTCAGCAAATCTCCATTTTTAATTTACGAACAAGATGTGACCAAATTAAACTCTTTCACTGCCCCCCTTGCACTTGAAACCCTAGCATGTGGTTGAAGTGCAGGTGAGAAATCAAACCAAGGACCCACCTGTGCTGTTCTCTGTGCAATGTACCATGGCCCACTGTGGAATAAGAGCAGTGACTCATATCTATCCCTCAGTCGGCACCAATGCACACTGGCTGGTCACGATCATTATCCTGACTCTGCATAAATTGGAAGCCCCAATTCCTACATCGTTAACTGCAATTAATTGCAATTCATGAAAGACATGAAAGACTAGAGGCCATAGGTTTACGGTGTGGGGGACAAAGTTTAAAGGAGTTGTGTTAGACAATTTTTTTTTACACAGAGGGTGGTGGGTGCCTGGACCATGCTGCCAAGGATGGTGGTGGAGCCAGATTTGATTGTGGAATTGAAGAGGCATTTAGATAGACCCAAGGATGTGCAGAGAATGGAGGGAGATGGATCACATGCAGGCAGAGGAGATTAGTTTAACTCGGAATCATGTTTGGCATGGATGTTGTGGGCTGAAGGGCCTGTTCCTGTGCTGTACTGTTCCGTGTCCTATTGACTGTGAAACACTCCGGGTAAACGGAGCTTGTAGATCAGCTGCATAAATCTGTTTGAGTTTCTTTTAAATCGGAGCAGCTGGGACGTTGCCCGGTTTTGGAGCAGGGAGGGAGCTGGATAGAGACTGGGACATGGGGGACGCAGGGAAAGGTTAGGACTTGGGCTGGGGTTTGGGGTGGAATAGACAGAGCAGGGCAGGGTAGTGATGTGAGGGCCACGGGGATGGGTTTCAGTTTTGTTTATCAGTGTCACGTGTACTGGGGTACAGTGAAAAGCTTTTTTTTTGCGTGCTATCCTGTCAGCAAAAAGACATTACATGATTATAATCAAGCCGTGTCCACAGCGTACAGATACAGGATAAAGGGAATAACGTTTAGTGCAAGATAAAGTCCAGTAACATCTATTAAAGATAGTCGGAGGGACTCCAATGTGGTGGATGGGAGGTCACCACCGCTTGCTAGTTGGTGAGAGGATGATTCAGTTGCCTGATAACAGCTTGGAAGAAACTGTCCCTGAATCTGGAAGTGTGTGCTTTTACACTTCTGTGCCTCTTGCCAGATGAGAGAGAGAGAAGATAGATAGAGAGCCGGGGTGAGACCAGTCCTTGATTATGCTGTGGGAACAGGGGGTGGGAATAGGAATTAGAGTCCTGGACAGATACAGCGTGGGAACAGGCCCTTGGGGGCCATTGAAAATGCACAAACTATTGACCTCACTAATCCAACATCAATATTATTTTATATTATCCCCACTCTCATAAACTGCCCCCCCTCACTGACACACTGAGGGCTTTTACCTACCGATTAACCTATCAATCCACACATCTTTGGGGAGCGGGAGGAAACCGGGGAACCCTAAGGAAACTCTCGCAATCACAGGGAGAACGTGCAAACTCCACATAGGCAACACTTTTGCCTTCCAGCACAGTGAGGAGGTGCCTGGTAGACCCACTGTGGTGGATGTTAAACTGTGTTCATTGTGTGTTCTGTTATTTTATTTTCTGTCATGACTGCAAGGAACGCAATTTCGTTCAAACTAAAAGTTTGAATGTCAATAAAGGGAACTTATTACTTTATACCCGAGGTTAGGACTGAACCTGGGACACCGGAGTCACAAGGCAGCTGCTCTACCTGCTGTGGCAGGCGAGTGTGTGGCAGTGTGTGGCTGGGGCAGGCCTCCTCAAGGATGTGAGATTATGGAGTGGGAAATGGGAATATATAGAGGCTGGAGAAATGCACGTTTTGGAAGATGGTTTGAACTGGTTCCATTCTGTTCCCTCGACAGATTCTGTATGGAGGCCACGCAGAGGCAGCAGCTGACGATCTTTTCACCGGAAAGAGCAGGAAACCAAACAAAAAACGCAACAACTTCTCGGACTGCTTCTGGAAGTACTGTGTGTGAACGAGCCAGCCTGCCTTGAAAATGACCCAATCTTTCTTTTCTCCCGGTTATTTTTAATACACACCCAATACTGTTGGAAAGTATGTAAATACATAACAAATCACCACTTATTAAAGTCATGAGGCATCTCAGATTGTTAAACCCGTCCTTCAATTTATCAATAAAATGTATGCTTTCTGCGCACACTCCAGCCCTCCTTGATGTTAATAAGGCAGAGATCAGCTTCCACATCAACCCTTTATTTTGGAGATGTTTTTTTCCGAACATGAGCCTGCCAAAGTGTTGAGCTGAACTTCAGAACACCGCGGTTCAGATTCATACAAAACAGATAAAACTACGGAAAAGTAAAATTAGTTTTATGAAGTATTGTAATTTGTAAAAAATTATTCGGCGGAAGCAGCTTAAAATACACAAGCATTTTTCTTCTTCTTTCAAATCATTTAAACCATGCCATTAAATCATGTATGTCAGTGTTTATCCTCAGTATTGGTTGTTTATTGTTCAATGCGCCTCCCAGCTCGTTACTGCAATCCAGGGCCAGGGCGGGTTTGTTTCCTGGAATCCTTGGTGGAGGTGGCTTGTCTAGCCTGGGTGGTTGGATATAAAACCTGGGACAGAGGTTGGGAATTCCTGGAGCAGCTAGGCTGAAGGTTGGAGACGGAAGATAGACCAGAGATTGTGTGATTGGTCTCGAGGGAGACCAAAGGTCCCGCCATTGGCTGAGAAAGTGGCCAAAGTTCTGGGACTGGCCGGTGGGAGACCAAAAGGTCACAGGATTGGTTGAGAAGATGGCTAGAGACCTTGGGATTGGCTGATGGGAGACCAAAAGATCCCAAGATTGGTTGAGAAGATGGCTAGAGACCTTGGGATTGGCCAAGAAGGAGACCGAATGTCCCAACATTACCTGAGAGGAGGCTAACGTGCTGGCATTGGTCAAGAGGTCAGCAAGGGAACCCAAGAGCGGTCAAGATGAGGCCTGGGGTTGACCGTGTGATAGGACATAACCCTGGGGGTGGGAGCAGGCAGGGCGATCAGCCCATGGGGTGGAAGCCTGAACTTGCAGAATCCATAATATTGCCGGGCCCTTGTAAAAACTACACCAAACACATCACTCAATACTTAGGAAGGAACTGCAGATGCTGGTTTACATCGAAGATAGACACAAAATGCTGGCGCAACTCCAGGCAGCATCCCTGGAGAAAAGGAAAAGGTGACGTTTTGGTTTTAATCCCTTCTTTAGACCAATGCGATTGGGCTAGGCGCAGAAAGTTAAGTTTGAAGAAGGATTTCGACCCAAAACGTCACCTATTCCTTTTCTCCAGAGATGCAGCCTGACTTACTCCAGCATTTTGTGTCGGTCTTAAGTGAAGGGGATAGAACTGATTGGTTTGTGATCGTGTGAGAAAAGCTGAGGCGAATATACTGTAAAATGCATCCATTCCCATCAGCGGCATGTTGTTGCTGCCCCCTTGTGGACGTGGCTCGTTACTCAGTGTCCATCCTCTGCACAAACTCCTCCAGCACCTCAAGCTGCAGCGGAGTCACGGCTTCAGACAACACGGGTGTGGTGCCCTGCTTGTAACGGTACGCCCCATACCTGTGGAAACAGTGGGAATGAATGAGATCAATAGACATTGGTCGGGATGGTAGTCACAGCTTCAGGGTGACATCGATAGAAGGAGGACATAAGCTATAGGATGAGTAGGCCATTTGGCCCATCGAGTCTACTCTGCTATTCAATCATAGTTGATTCATCTTTCCCTCTGAACCCCATTCTCCTGCCTTTTCCCCACAACCATTGAAACCCGTACAGCGTACCAATCAAGTATCTGTCAAACTCCACCTTAAAAATACCTAATGACGGCCTCCACAGCCGTCTGTGGTAATGAGTTCCATAGATTCACCATCCTCTGACTAAAGAAATTCCTTCTCATTTCCTTTCTAAAGATGTGCCCTTTTATTCTGAGGCTGTGGCCTCTGGCCCTAGACTCTCCCACTAGCGGAAACATCCTCTTCACATCCACTCTACCCAGGCCTTTCACAATTTGTTAAGTTTCAATGAGGTAATCTTTCTAAACTCAACCCCTCGTCCTTCTAAACTCCAGTGAGTAGAGGCCGAGTCCCGTCAAACACTAATCATGCATTAACCCAGTCAACCCCAGGATCATTCTCGTCAACTTCCTCGTGATCCTCTCTGACGCCGGCACATCCTTCCTCAGAGATGGGGCCCAAGGCCCAAGACTCCAAACATGGCCTGACCAATGCCTTCTCAAGACTCAGCATTACATCCCATGTGGCCCATTGAGGATACATAGGATGACGTATCGGTCCTGTCCCCTTCATCTTTCAGAACTCCCATCACCTCCTCCCCTACAAACATTCTTCCAATTCCATTTGGAAGAACACAGTTCGATCTGCTTCTATTGCAGCTGAGGCAGTACGTGCAGACAATGGCTCCCCGTGTATAGAACTCTCCACCTCCTTCCCTGGTTCACTATCCAGCCAACAGGAACATTTTCTCTCCAAACTTCTCCTTTCAGAATGTCAATGTTTTCAGTCGAGTGCTGGACGTTCCCGTCCATGTACATACTGCAGGTTGAACCCCCCCGGTCATTCCCAACAGAACTCCCCACCGTCCCCTTCGTCCACCCTTGCCCAGTAGCCAGGGTTGGTAGCATTCCTCCATGCCCTCCTTGTTCTTCCTACTCTGCCCTTCCAGCTGTGCCCAGAGATTCCCCAGATGTTCCCTGGCTTCTGCTGAATGACCCCGGGGTGTGGGTACTTACTTCTCCCCCTTTGCGTTGGGGCAATCGAAGCCTCGGAGAAACGTAACCTTGTTGTTGGTGATGACGCAGAGGTCAACGTTGCTCCCGGAGCTGAGGTCGCAGAATATCCCGGCCGTAATGGCCTCTTTCACCAGCTGCTTGGCGGCTTCTTCCTGCAGGTGAGATGATGGCCTCTTAGCTTCCATGGTATACATGGGGTGAGGGGATGATTAACACACACACACCCAGGGTGGGACAGACCCAGAGCCTAGGAGCTGGAGGCATCCGAACCAAGGCAGCAGTGACCAACAGATTAGGAGAGTACATTGACGGAATAACACAGAGACTAACCCTCAGGGGACAGGTACTGGAGGGACCTACAGCTGGAATGGACCAATGTTGAAGTGACCCAGTACTCAGGATTAGAATAAGCCAGGGGTTAAGACTGGAATAATTTGGTGTTCATGGCTGGTGACCCAGTGTTCATGGCTGGTGACCCAGTGTTCAGGGATGCAATAATCAGATCCCTGGGCCCAGTGATGCTGAACCAGAGTAAACCAAGGATTAGCTCAACACATTATAACAACAGATGGTTTAAGTAGAGAAAACGAGATTTGGGCAAATGGCATGATATAGGCTGTGGGAACTGGAAAGGAAGAGACCTCCGACGTGCTTTGGCGTTCATGATAGCAAAGACCACAAACTATCTACATCTCTGATAGTAATGGGAAAGATTTAGATTCTCCAATGATTGGGAAAGCTGTTTAACAAAGGGATGATGGGTCGTTTTGTTCAACTAAAGGGAACCAAATGTAACATGGATACAATATCCCGTTGCTGTAGGTTTAGGTTAGATTTGTTATTTCCACGTGTACCGATGTACTGTGATAAGCTTTAAGGGTCTGTCCCACTTACACACCCTAATTCACAACGTTTTTTACTCGTGGACATTTTTCATCAGGCTAGAAAATCGCCCCGACCTGCTTGATGCCACGAGTACCTACGACTAGCATCACGACCTACCTCCGACCTCCTACGCCCTCGTGACGACCATGCTGCGAGTATGAGTCAAGGGCAAACTCGGCAGAGGTCGTGAATTAGGTCGTGAAAGTGAGACAGGCCCATTAGTGTGCAAGCTATCCAATTAAATCAGATATCATATACGGAAATACGATCCAGTACAATAGGTAGTGCAAAGGGCAAGATACAGAATGCAGAAAATAGTTCTCAGCTTTGTCATGCATCAGTCCCGTTGGTTGGAGAGGCTTTCCCAATCCATTCAGAATCCATTGTTAGGTTTGGGGAGGTCAGGGCTGGAGATGTTGCATTGGCCACAATGGCCCTCACTTACCTCCATGTTTGGCTTGAACTGATCCTCCAAAACAGCTATGGCAGCAGCTGCTCCAGAACCTGTGGCAGACAGAGCAAGCAAGCACTGATTATCATCCCAGTGAAACACCAGAACTCCAAGCACGGTGCTCTCCGACCACAGTGTCCACAGATTGTGGACTGGGGGTCAATATTGCCATGAGTGGACTGCAATGAGTGGATTGACTGCAGATTTACAGCTAACATGTAGAAAGATGAAACACATTGGCTGTCAAACTGTAAATGGAAGAAACTAGCAAATGTTAATGTAAAGACGGAGACAGGAGAATTTATATTGGGGAATAAGAATATGGCAGAAAACTAAGTAGATATCTCCTTAGAAGAAGACAGCAAAACTGGAAATCGTGGGGAAAAACAGGGTCAGTGTAATATTCGCTATGTTATGAGGGGTTTAGATAGGATAGAGAGTGAGAATACTTTCCCCAAGGTAAAGTTGGTAAAGTGGGCACAGGAGGTCTGAGGGATATGGAGAGGTGGAGAGCATCTGGAATGAGCTGCCAGAAGAGACGGTGGAGGCCGATACAACAAGGTTTAGGTGGTGTTTGGACAGGTACATGGACAGGATATGCGGTGAGGATATCGGTCTACTGAGGGCAAATGGGATCGGTTCTAGACTTTAGAGATACAGTGCGGAAAGAGGCCCTTCGGCCCACTGAGGCCCTGCTGACCAGCGATCACCCCGTACACTAGCACTATCCTAACCTACAATTAGCCCACAAACCTGTACTGTACGTCTTCATAGTGTGGGAGGAAACTGGAGCATTTGGAAAAACCCACGCGGCCACAGGGAAAATTAGCGAACTTCGTATAGACAGCGGCCGTAGTCAGGATTGAACCCGGGTCTTTGGTGCTGTAATGCAGCAACTCTACCAGCGTGTGGCCCTGGCATCACGGTCGGTGAGGACACGGTGGGCTGAAAGATTGATTCCATTATTCTCTGACTTTCTCTCTCAAATCTTTGATCTCGATTGTGATGAGGGCTTGGAGACTCCATCATCAAGCGTATTCCACGTGGAGATCACTGGTTTGCTTTAGATATTAAGGGAGTCAGGGCGCATGAAATTAATGTAGGAGAGTTGGGCTGAGCCATGATATTCTGGAACGAGGGCTGAATGGCCTGTGATGTTATCCCCTCCTCCTCCCCTCCCCCCCCCCCTCACGGGCTGCAATCATGGGCACCCTCTGGTACCCAGTGCCCCTGCATGAGGTGGGCACAGTGAGTGACCCTGGTCATGCCAGACCTGGCAATGTACCCACACTGGTCAATGTATGGGCCTGGTTCCCTTGTATTTGCAGTCTATCAGAAATCCCCCCTAGTCCTTACCCTTCACCCCAACAACACATAATACTCCAGTTTTTGCCACCTCCACGAGATCCCAACACTAGTCACATCTTCCCATCTCCATCCCTTTCCACTTACCGCAGAGACTGTTCCGTCCACAACTCCCTGGTTAACTCATCCCTTCCCACCCAAACCCACCATTCCCAGGCATCTTCCCCTGCAACCGCAGAAGATGCAACACCTGTCCCTATACCTCCTCCCTCTACTCTGTCCAGAGACCACGACAGTCCTTTCAGGTTTGGCAGATGTTGACTTGCACCTCCTGCAGCCTCATCTACTGCATCCGTTGTCCAAGATGTGGACTCTTATTTCTGCAATATTATCAAAACCTCTACATAGCTAAAACGATAGATCACTTGACAGGAATGAAGCATTCTTACAAAAATGCAACCTTAAAGGGTTAAGGGCCTGTCACACTAGCGCGCGATTAGACGCGACAAGCGCGACAAATTCGGACGCGGGGGTCGCGTGGGGGTCAGGCGATCCCGGTGGGAGTGAAGGGCCTGTCCCACTAGCGCGCGATTACACGCGCGACGTCCGAAGGAAGGACGTTATTTTTCATCACGTGACGATGCGCATGAGCATGCGCGTTGCACGACGTCGGGCAGTGACGTCATCACGCAACGCCACGCTGAAGACGCACAACGTCAAAACGTCATCACGTTCTGCGCGACAGGATTTTGCCGCGCGTAATTTTTAAGCAGTGTCGGTTTTTGGACACTACGCGCGATGTCGACACCAGCTCCACACGAGTCCGCGGAACTCCACGAGACTCCGGCGATCGCAGTGGGACAGGGTCACGCGAGGCCGGACGACTAAAGCGACCACGGTAGGTCGCGCTTGTCGCGTCTAATCGCGCGCTAGTGTGACAGGCCCTTTAGATTTGAAAGATAGAGAATTACTAGATGCTGAAATAACAGTAAAAGAAATTGAAGAGTCTATCAGATGTCTAAAAAATGGTAAGGCCCCGGGTCCTGATGGTATAAGCTCTGAATTCTATAAAAATATTTATGATCTGATCTCTCCACGTTTAAAGACACTGTATGAACACATCTATACCCAACAGAAACTACCAGAAACGCTAAATGAATCTATAATAACACTTATACCAAAATTAGATAAGGACCTGGAAGATCCGGGTTCATATAGAGCTATAGCTCTCTTAAACACTGATCGAAAAAATATTAACTAAAATCCTAGCACAAAGATTAAGCACAGTGATTAATAAATTAATACACCCTGACCAAACAGGATTTATACCAAAACGCTATTCTTCCAATAACCTGAGACGATTATTCAATATTATATACTCAAGGAGAAGTACTAACGAAGATCTAGCAATTATTTCATTAGATGCTGAGAAAGCATTTGACCAGGTGGAATGGCCCTGTTTATTCTCGGTCATGGAAAATTTTCAATTGGGCGAGAAGTTTAGTACATGGGTAAAACTTTTATACACTAATCCAACAGCTAGAATATCAACAAACCAAATGCTATCAGCTAAATTTAATTTATCTAGAGGCTGTAGACAAGGGTGCCCGTTATTACTCGCACTCGCAATAGAACCACTAGCAGAAAGTGTTAGGTCCCATCCTGAAATATATGGGTGTAATACTAAAGACACTGGGAATAAAATCTCTTTATATGCAGACAATGTATTAATCTACATTACAAAACCTGAATTTAGTATCCCAAACCTATTACATTTAATAACTCAATTTGGCTCGTTCTCGGGATACAGAATTAACTGGAATAAAAGTGAAATCATGCCAATAATGGAAAACAATCCACATGTATGACAACAATTTCCCATCAAAATAGTTAATGAAAAATGTAAATATCTTGGAATTTATGTAACAAAGACATATACTTCTTCATTTAAACTAAACTTTCCACCTTTATTGAACAAATTACATAAGAATATCCTATATTGGAAAACACTACCTATCTCAATGTTTGGTAGAATTAATGCAATAAAAATGATTTTTCTTCCGCAATTACTGTACCTTTTTCAATCAATCCCGATATATCTTCCAAAAGCTTTTTTTTTAAAGGCTGACTCTATAGTCACTAATTGTATCTGGGATTATAAGAATCATAGAATAAATAAAAAGCATTTATGTAAAGCAAAAATATGCTCTATTTCTGGGCAGTTAACATTAAAAATATGAATTTTTGGTTGGAAGAACTGGACCAGCAACCAGATTGGTTAAAAGTGGAAAAGGAAGGTTGTTTACCCTTTGAAATTGGCTCGATTTTGTTTGCTACTACTAAATTAAGCAAAAAACCTACAGTGAAAACCCCATAATATACAGTGGAATACGCATTTGGAAACAATTAAAAAATACTTTAATATTGGATAATCAATCACCACTCCTTCCCATTGTAAACAACCCTACATTTAAACCCTCAATGATGGATAAAGGTTTTCTACAATGGAAAAATCACGGAATTAAAAAGATGGGTCACCTCTACAGGAAAGGCACATTACTCTCATTTCAGGTGTTACAACAAATGTATGGATTTCGCTCAAATGACTATTTCAGATATCTACAACTTCAAGTTTATGCTAAATCAAATACAGAGGACTATAGAAATAGAAAAACAGAAATTCTTGATGAATGTTTGAACAAACTCCCCAACACAGAAAAATGAATATCTTATATCTATAATATCCTATTAGACAGTGATACACCCACGACGGAAATATATAGGCAATCATGGGAAAAGGAACTAGGCCAATCAATAATGCAAGATATTTGGGACAAAAGCTTACAACATATACATCACTGTTTGTTAAATGCTAGACATTCCTTAATACAATTTAAAGTATTACATAGATTACATTATTCAAAAACGAAATTAAATAGAATTTTCCCAAGTATATCTCCTATTTGTGAAAAATGTCAGCACTTAGAGGCTAACCTAATGCATACATTTGTAAATTGTATAAAAATTAATTATTTTTGCACAGAATTTTTTTAAGATAATTTTGGAAGTTGTCAACATCCATTTGGACCCCGACTCAAAACTAATAATATTAGGAATATTAGAACAAAATCAAATATTTACAACAAACCAAAGAAACTTTATCGACTGCAGTATAATAATCGGGAAAAAATTAATATTAAAATTTTGGAAAGGTCCTATAACCCCCACAATTAAAATGTGGATTATGGAAATGTCGGAGACCCTACACTTGGAAAGTATAAGATTTGTCTTAATGGACAAACAAGAACTTTTTATCAGAATATGGTCTCCATTTATTGACTATTTGAAGGGGCAAACCGGTTCGGCACGAGAACCTGACTGAAACCCGAAATAAGGATTAGATGAAGAGTTACATTTTATAAGTGACGGACATATCTCCAATGATGTATAATTAGTTAATTATTCCATTCTCTTTTATTATACCTTCTGGTTTTGTTTTTTTTTGGTTTCCATTCTCTCTCTCTTTCTCTATTATTTTCTATCTATATAAAAAATAAAAAGTATAGAAGTAGAACTATTAAATAATTGATAATATTGACAATATTAATAATGTATGACCACCGCAAACAAAATGTTTTTTATTACGTACTTCTAATTAAAAAATTTGCAAAAAAAAAAAAAAAAAATGTGGACTGGTATATCGGTGAGACCAAACGTAGACTTGGCGATCGTTTCACTGAACACCTTCGCTCAGTCCACCTGAACCTACCTGATCTCCCGATTACTAAACACTTTCATTCTCCTTCCCATTCCCACACTGACCTTATTGTCCTAGGTCTCCTTCATTGTCCGAGTGAGGCTAAACGTAAATTGCAGGAACGGCATCTATATGTCGCTTGCGCAGCATAAGCCCAGTGGTATGAATATTGATTTCTCTAACCAAGTAACCCAGGCATTCCATCTCTCTCAATCCCTCCCCTACCCAAGTTGCACTAGCTTCTCATTTTCACACAACAAACAGCTTACAATGGCCTGTTTCCTTTATCATCGTTACTTTTTTGCATATCTTTCATTCATTGTTCTTTATCTCTCTCCATCATCATCTATATCTCTCATTTCCCTTATCCCTAACTAGTCTGGAGAAGGGTTTCGTCCCAAAACGTCACCCATTCCTTCTCTCCAAAGTTGCTGCCTGTCCTGCTGAATTACTCCAGGACTTTTTGTGTCTATATCCGGTTTAAAGCAACATCTGCAGTTCCTTCCTACACATTCCTGCACAACTACTGTGTGTTCGCTCTGTGGACTGAGTGCTGACCGTTCCTTACCATCAGCTGCAAAGGGCAGAGCCTCCGAAAAACCATGGGGATGCACCGAGTACAAGTGGGGTCCTGTGCAGTCCACCCCGCCGACAATCACCGACACTCCAATGCGGCCGTGGTACCTGCACAGACAGACAGACAGACAGACGGACAGCATGATGTTACACTTCAACCTGCTCTTTCCATCTCCCCATCCCCTCCATGGGCACTACACCAGGAGGAATCCTACCAACAACTAGAGAGCAGAGTTGGTAGACAAAAGTGCTGGAGAAACTCAGCGGGTGCGGCAGCATCTATGGAGCGAAGGAAATAGGCAACGTTTCGGGCCGAAACCCGGAGGAAATAGGTAATGTTTCTATTTATCGAAACATTGCCTATTTCCTTCACTCCATAGATGCTGCCGCACCCGCTGAGTTTCTCCAGCACTTTTGTCTACCTTTGATTTTCCAGCATCTGCAGTTCCTTCTTGAACAGCGAGCAGAGTTGAGCTGTATCCTCCTCATTGGGGACCCTCGGACTATCTTTGATCGGACTTTACTTTATCTTGCACTAAATGTTGTTCACATTATTTCCTTTATCATGTATCTGTACACTGTGGACGGCTCGACTGTAATCATGTACTGTCTTTCCGCAGACTGGTTAGCACGTGACAAAAGCTTTTCACGGTACCTCGGTACACTTGACAATGAAGTAAACTCAAACTAAACTCAATTCGCCCTCGCTAAATGAGACCAAGGCAATGATGCTGAGAGATGCTCCAACCTCTCCCCCTCCGTACATCCCCAGGCCCAAGCAACGACACACTTTAACTCGACTGAACACGGAGCCTCACAGCTAACCGATGACCCAAGGCAAGTTGCCCTCACACCTGAACAGCATCTGCTTCAGCATCCGGTTGACAGTCACCACCCGAGGCTGACGTCCCGTCGACAGGCTGTGGAGTTGGATGTTGGACGAGATCAACTGCATGGTCGCTTCAGCGTCCGCCGCCACTCCGGCCCCACAGCAACTGGGGAGACAGAGGCAGGGGGTGGACATCAGAAAGACAGAGAGAGAGAGAGAGAGGGAGAGGGAGAGGGAGAGGAGGTGGGTGTCAGGGAGAGAGAGAGGAGAGAGAGAGGGAGATGAGGTGGGCGTCAGGGAGAGAGAGTGGAGAGAGAGAGGGAGATGAGGTGGACATCAGAGAGAGAGGGAGAGAGAGAGAGGGAGAGGGAGAGGGAGAGGAGGTGGGCGTCAGGGAGAGAGAGTGGAGAGAGAGAGGGAGATGAGGTGGACATCAGAGAGAGAGGGAGAGAGAGAGAGGGAGAGGGAGATGAGGTGGACATCAGGGAGAGAGGGAGAGGAGGTGGGCGTCAGGGAGGGACATCACAGGGAGAAAGGGAGAGCGAGTGGTGGACATCAGGGAGAGGGGGGGGAGAAAAAATCAGGGAGTGAGAGAGGGAGAGGGGGGCGAGGAAGTGGACATTACAGGGAGAGAGTGGGGTATTGTCACAAAGAGTGTGAGGGGGAATGAGAACTTCATGTTCAGTTTATTGTCATGCGGACCAGTACGGTGAAGTACAGGCATAATAACAATCTTGGTTCACTTTATCGATGGGCAAATGATTGGAACAATTCTGAGGTGCAGTATAAAACTTCATTTTTAATTAACTGTTCATTTGAGGATAATGAGGAGGCATTTCTTAAGGAGAGGTGTAGTGGGATATGGGCCGAACATGGGCAAGTGGGCTTGTGTAGATGGGGGCATCTTGTCTGGCTTGGGCAGGTTGGGCCAAAGGGCCTGTATGGCTCTGTGACTCAATGAAAGGTTGTGTCTGCCTGACTTGATTGAAGGTTATGAGGAGGTGAGAAAGAGGGTCACTGGGGGCAGTGCGGTTGATGGGCCTTAGCAAGGCCATTGGCAGGACACCCACCACATGGCAGACTAGGTCTACTTATGGGATCCAAAGTGGAGGGGCAAACCTGATCCAAGGCTGGCTCTGGCTGGAAGCTGGGGGTAGATTTGCTCATAGAGGACTATCACCACTGGGGTTTCATACAGGCAGAGGTGGCTAGTTTAACGTGGCATCATATTTGGCACAGACATTGTTTGCTGAAGGGCCTGCTCCTGTGTGCTACTGTTCTAGGTTCGAAGGAAAATAGATTCGAAGGTTCAAGAGGTCAAACAAGGGGTAAGCCATTTAGACAGAGATGAGTAAACACTTTTGCTCACAGAGAGTGGTGAGTCTGTGGAATTCTCTGCCTCAGAGGGCGGTGGAGGCAGGTTCTCTGGATGCTTTCAAGAGAGAGCTAGGTAGGGCTCTTAAAAATAGCGGAGTCAGGGGATATGTGGAGAAGGCAGGAATGGGGTACTGATTGTGGATGATCAGCCATGATCACATTGAATGGCGGTGCTGGCTCGAAGGGCCGAATGGCCTACTCCTGCACCTATTGTCTATTGTCTATTGAAAAGGCTGAGTAGTACATAGCTGATCTGGCCAGTTGAGCAGGAAATTAAATTAAAGTTTATGAAGATATCACCAGAACTGGAGAATTGTAGTCATGAGGAATTTTGTGAGGGCTGCTTTATCTGGGACAGAGGAGGCGAAGAGGAGAGGTCATACAACAGTCTGGCTGTTAGAGGGGGTGATTTGACATTACTTAGATCCTGGAAATCCCAAGAACAAAACTTACTAAATCTTTGGAGCGATGTAGTGAATCTTGATGCAGTTCTTGTCAGCCACGACCATGTCATCTGTGGCCCGGGTGTCAGATCCCAAAATCACTCCGTCCTACACAACAAGACAGGAAGATAGACACAAAAAGCTGGAGTAACTTAACGGGTCAGGCAGCAGCTCCTGAGAAAAGGAATAGGTGACGTTTCGGGTCGAGACCCTCCTCAGTACGAGTCTGTGATGTTGCCGTTTTTTCCTCCCTGCACCACACCCCACTGCCCGGATAAGCCCAGGGTCCACGTCTGCCAAAATAGCCTTTCATGTTAATCACAGCCTCAGATTTACACAAGCTGAAAGAATTGAGAAAAAATTGAACAATTTTTTTTTCTTTTGTTTTGCCCTGTTTTTGAGATTCGGGCATTTATTCCCCATCCCTCTCTATGTCCTTGAGCTGGTGATATTGAGCTAACTTGTTAGAAACATAGAAACATAGAAATTAGGTGCAGGAGTAGGCCATTCGGCCCTTCGAGCCTGCACCGCCATTCAATATGATCATGGCTGATCATCCAACTCAGTATCCCGTACCTGCCTTCTCTCCATACCCTCTGATCCCCTTAGCCACAAGGGCCACATCTAACTCCCTCCTTGTTGTATCTGTACACTGTGGACAGCCTTATTGAAATCACATGTGGTCTTTTTCACTGACTGGATATCGCGCAACAAAAGGTTTTTGACTGTACCTGACAATAATAAACTAAATTAAACAAAATAATGTTTTAGCTGCCAGGATGGGGTTTGAAGTTGGGTGACTGGAGTGTTAGGCCGGTGTTAATGTTGGTCACCACTGCACCCTGCCATCTCCGGATTTGACGATAATCCCTGGAGATGCCAGACCACTCTGGGAGAGTTGGTGATGACGAGCGTTGCTGGACACCTACTTTGAAGATGATACCAGCGATGGTGGTCCCTGTCTTGTTTGGCTTTGGAGCTTTGAGACCCTCTTGCTGCAGGTCCTCCTCCAATGCAGTGTTCCTGAAACACACAAAGGGTTTTAATCAAATACAGGGAGTGAGTAGCGGAGAGTTTTGTTTGGAGATACAGTGCGGAAACAGGCCCTTCAGCCCACCGAGTCCGTGCCGACCAGCGATCCCCACGCATTAACACTATCCTACACACACTGGGGACAATTTACGATTTGTACCGAAGCCAATTAACCTACAAACCTGTACGTCTGTGGAGTGTAGAAGGAAACCGGAGCACCCAGAGAAAACCCACGCAGGTTAAGGGGAGAACATACAAACTCCATTCGGACAAGCACCCATAGTCAGGATCGAACACGGGAACAACTTTACCACTGCTCATCTGTGCCGCCTTTGAAATATTGAGCACTTGAGATATTGCTGAGGGATTGAGCAGGTTGTGCCGTGTCTTCAGACTGAGGTATGAGGGTCAGACTGGAACATTCAATCGAGACACAAGGAGCTGCAGATGCTGGTTTACAAAACAAAGGCAGAAATTGCTGGAGTAACTCAACAGGTCAGGCAGCATCTCTTGAGAACATGGATCAGCAATGTTTTGGGTCGGTGCCCTTATCTACAAAAAAAGACACAAAGTACTGCAATAACTCCCGACCCTATACGTCACCTTTCTCCAGAGATGCTGCCTGACCCGCTGAGTTACTCCAGCACTTTGTCTTAATTTTCAAACATTTAATTGGCGAGATACTGCTCATAATCTTTCAGCCTGATACTTTGTGGGACAGGAGCATCATGGGGGAACATGTTGAGGTGAGGTCAAGTAATGAAACAACAAGATCCAGATATGACTTGCATCCCACCCCACCTCCAAATCTATCCTCACCACAGTGGCACAGCTGGTACAGCTGCTGCCTCTTAGCACCAGCGACCCAGGTTGGAGCCTGACCTCGGGTGCTGTCTGTGTGGAGTTTGCACGTTCTCCCTGTGACCACGTGGGTTTCGTCCGGATGCTCCGGATTCTTCCCACATCCCAAAGACATGCGCATTTGTAGTTTAATTGGCCTCTGGAAATTCTCTTGTGTGTGTGTGTGTAGGGAGTGGATGTGAAAGTGGGGTAACACAGAGATAGTGTGAACGGACGATCGATGGTCGGCATGAACTCGGTGGGCCGAAGGGCCTGTCTGCATGTTACATCTTTTCAATCAATCAAATAATTGATTGATTGAAAGATCACAAGCACAATGCAGCACAATTACGTGCTGTAATTGTTATATGGTTATATAGTGCAGGTAGATGGGACCAGGTGAGAGTAAGTGTTCGGCACGGACTAGAAGGGCCGAGATGGCCTGTTTCCGTGCTGTAATTGTTATATGGCTATTAAATAAGCAGTGGACGATCGAGGGCGTAGAATCAAACCAAGGCGATAAACCAAAGAGGTGAGGCCAGGGAAGGAAAGGTGCTGGTCCCCATGGGAGTCTACAGAAGGAGGAGAGCGAGAAGGGTGGTGGTGGCGGCAAAATGGAGGAAGACAGGGGAAGCGGGGTGAAAGGCGAGAACAAATACGTTAGAGGAGGTGTGGGGATGGGAGGGGTGTGAAGGGGAGGCAAGGCAGGAGAGCGGCTCAATTATCATGCAAAATGGGGCGCAATAAATAAATGCCTTCTGCAGAGTATTTCAGAGAGGGTTTGTTGAGAGAGAGAGAGGCTCATACAAGTCTGAACAGAACACTGAGTCGGCCACTGATGCAGAACTGGCTTGCTTTCAGTTTCAGTTTAATGCGAACCTCTGTTTGAAATGTCCAACATAGCAAGCCACTGTTCCCTCACCTGAACCCCACTCTGTCTGGGCACAGGGCACCCTACCCCTTGCATCTGTCAGTCGGTCTGGGACTGATTGGGGGTAAGGGTTGGGGCAAAGGAATGGAAGTCCAGGCATCAAGCAGACAGCAATCTTGCCAACCACTTCTTTCACTTTGTGCTTCATTCGAGAATCCAGTTCACTTCCCAACCCAGTTCCTCGTCCACTCCCCCACCCCCCCACCCCCTCCAGCCCATCTCCTCACCTGCCACAGTTCTCGAAGCTGAACCCCCCAGTGGGGGTGCTCAGGAGATTGCTGCCCTTCAGCATGTTGACCTGGACAACTAACTGCTCACACTTTCACTTTCACATCATTAAACCCAACCTCTTGTGATTGGAACCAACAGACTTGCATGATATTACTTTCACATTGCATAGCAGTCAGAACTCAGGCTGTTGTGAATCTAATCACCTCTTTCCAAACCTCTCTTTTGCTGAACCCAGTGTACGTTTGGGGCGAGACAAACTGTGGCAACTTTCACAGTTTCACAGGGTGATTGAAAGATGCAGCGTGGCAACACACTGAGCCACCGAGTCCATGCCAACCATCGATCTCCCGATGAGTGTGAAGGTGGCAATTGAGGGGGCAGAGGGGGGAGGGGGGAGAGGGGAATCCCAGTCCCGTCTGAGATCAATGCGGAGTTTGGTTCTCTAGCCAGTCCATCACTGACCAGGACATGGGATGGACAGTGAGACAGTTGACCACTGTGTATCAGTGTATCAGTACATTGGTGAATCTTGTCAATAGACAATAGACAATAGGTGCAGGAGAAGGCCAATTCGGCCCATTCGAGCCAGCACCACCATTCAATGTGATCATGGCTGATCATCCACAATCAGTACCCCATTACTGCCTCCTCCCCATATCCCCAGACTCTGCTATCTTTAAGAGCTCTATCTAACTCTCTCTTGTAAGCATCCAGAGAATTGGACTCCACTGCCTTCTGAGGTAGAGAATTCCACATATTCACAGCCTTCTGTGTGAAAAAGTTTTTCCTCATCTCCGTTCCAAATGGCTTACCCCTTATTCTTAAACTGTGGCCCCTGGTTCTGGACTCCCCCAACATCAGGAACATATTTTCTGCCTCTAGCGCGTCGAGGGGAAGCAAGATTGCGTGCTGGGGTCGATCACCATCACTTCCTGGTGGTCACCATGTCTGCTGTCATGATTCCCAATGTCTTGCGCTTCCACCTTCCAGAGTAAGGAATGTCGAGACCAACGTCACACCCAACAACCTTGCCGGAGAATTCACACTCCATGTTCAAATCACCAGGGAATCCTGAGCAAGGAGCTCCAAGGCATCAAATCACCAAACCTTGCAGTGTCCTGCCGGGATTTGGGGCATTAGCAACAAGGAGAGAACGGACAAATCTTGGTTGTTTTTTCTAGAATTATGGAGGCTGGAGGGAAACCTGATGGAAATAAGAGGCATAGATAGGGTAGACAGTCAGAACCTATACCCACCAGGAAATGTCAAAGACCAGAGGGCCTAGCCTTAAGGTGAGAGGGACAACGTTTAAGGAGACTAGAGGGCATAGCTTTATGGTGAGGGGTGGAGTCAAAGGGGGTTGTGCGGGGAATGTTTTTTTACACAGAGAGTGGTGGGTGCTTGGAACGCTCTGTCAGCAGTGGTGGTGGAGGCAGATACGATGGTGGCATTTAAGAGTCCTTTAGATGAATACATGAATATACAGAGAATGGAGGGATATGGACAAGTGTAGGCAGAGAAGATCAGTTTAACTTAGCATCATGTTCAGCACAGATACTGTGGGCTGAAGGGCCTGTTCTATATGTTCTACGTAAAATAGGCAAGGAATCCTGACCAAAGATAGCAATTCATCAGTCATCCAACCTTCCACAGCCCAATTCTAATGGTAATTTCAGCACCAGCCCAATGTCGTGAATGCCATCTGATTTGTATGGCTTGGCATCAATGGGCATTGCCAGTGACCCACAGGGCACCCAGCCAAGTAGCAGGGCAACCCACTCTGAACCCAGGGTAGAGATGACAAATAAGGATGCAGGGTTCACCGTCAGGAGAGTAGCCACTGAGCGTGTGCAGATCGGGGTCGAAAGGCTAACTGAAAGTCAACCAAAAATACGTTTTTGTCTTTATCACCTACAGGCAGCTTTACCACAAGGAACAACACGTTACTGAAGAAATTGCAATAAGTCAGCTTTAATTTCCTTCAAGAACATACAATTATAGGATTCAAAACAAGACAGGAAGCCTGCAAGTCTGTCCAAGTCAATTGCAAAGACCATCTGATCTGACCTACTTTCCAAAAATACACTGTTCCAATATTAAAATCCCACAAACCTGTTACTTAGCAGTCAGGTTTCAAATATTAAAAGCCAGCCATGTCACAGTTTGTTCACCGCATACACTCACGCATCCATCACGGTGCCATTCTGTTTCATTAAATCCACAAACACTTCCAAAGAAAGCAACGCGTTTAAATGCCACAGTTTCACACAAATGGATAATTACTCCAAAGTAGATCACCAAATCTCGGGCAAATGCAGTCCATGTAAGAATCAAGGGTTTTGAACCGAAATGTCACCCATCCTTTTTCAATGTAAGATTCACAGGCAGAGGTGATGGTGGTGTGAGTTTCATTCATTGCATTCAAGAGGGAACTGGATATTATCTGAAAGAAAGTAATATGTCGTGCTGTGGGACAACAGCGGGGAGTAGATCGAGCAGGATTGCTCTTGCAGAGCTAGTATAGACAATGGGCCAAAGGGTCTCTAACCAGGTGGGATCTGTGGTATCTATGGTCCTCTGCTGCCACCTGCTGTTAGGATGTTAAAGCTCAGACGAGTCAGTGGCTGGTTCAATTCAATAATGCTCTCATTGTCACATGTGCAAAGTGCAAACACACAGTGAAATTCTATTCTTACAAACAGTCCAGTAGAGTATTGCCATAGCGGAACACATCCCTGATTAGCAAATTGTACAGAAATAGTCTACTGATCCCACATGCAAGAATCACCATGCTTAGGCGCCATTTTCAAAGTCCAGTCTGTGCTCTTGGTATTATGAGCGGTGCTTGTTCAGGGCGAGCCCCAGGCAGCTGCGGACCTCCATCCATCGTCTTCCCTTGGACCTGGGAACCAACGTTCCTCTCCTCGCTTGTCCACTGTTATTCCCCGGGGGAGCCTCTCAAAAACATTCAGAGACTGCTTCTACTGCACTTCTGAGAGCCTGTCCCAAAGACTTGCAATTCCAAGGACACACAGCCCTCTGAGGGAACAATATTGCCATGCACCTTCCTAAATGGTACGTTGTATTTTTCAATCTGAGTGGAAATATTCTTTCCACTTGTCAAGTCCTATCAAGACTTCTCTCTATCAGTAGAGTCCAACCACTGACCCATGGCACTCAATAGCTTCCCAGAGCTGACTGCCTGCTCTCAGCACAGCAGTAGAGTTGCTGCTTCACAGCACCAGAGGCCCTGGTTCGATCCTGACCTCGGGTGCTGTCTGTGTGGAGTTTGCACCTTCTCCCTGTGACCATGTGTGGTTTCCTCCAGGTGCTCTGGTTTCTTCCCACATCCCAGAGATGTGCGGGTTTGTAGGTTAATTGGCTGCTGTAAATTGCCTCCATTGCGTAGGGAGTGGATGAGAAAGTGGGATAACATAGAACTGGTGTGAACGGGTGATCGATGGTCAGTGTGGCCTCAGTGGGCCGAAGGGCCTGTTTCCATGCTGTATCTTTCAATTGATATCTGGGCATTACTACCGACCACAAACCCACCTGGAGAGTTGGAGGGATTGGAGAGATGACATTTCGGTCTGAAAAAGGATCTAGTTCTGAAATGTTGTCTGTACATTCGCTCTACAGATGCTGCCTGATGCGGCTAAGTTCCTCCAGCACTGTGTTTTGCTCTACATCTGCAGTTCCACATGTTTCCAAGATCAGGATTGTCAGCGGTATTCTGAAAACCTCAGCACAGAACAAGCCAAGAATCTGGGGGTGTAGTTAATTGAAGGGGAAATATTGCAGAGTAGTTTGAAGTTATTGAGGTCTTAAAGTTTAAAGAAGAGCTGTTCTGAAGGTGCAGTGAGCAGGATTGGCCAAGGATGGAGTGAGATCATGTTCATGTAGCAAGTAACAGCTGAGCGATTGGCTGCAGGAAAACCCTGAGTCATCTGGAAACTGGAGCTGCTTTTCAGCAAGATGCTGGAGAGAGAATGGAGAGAGAGAGCAGAACGAGGGAGCGGAGAGAGGGAGAAGAGAGGGAGAGTAGAGGAATGGAGCGGAGAGAGGGTACGGAGAGAGTGAGCAGAGAAAGGAAGCGGAGAGGGAGAAGAGAGGGAGAGAGGAGAGAGGGAAGGGAGGAATGGAGTGGAGGGATGGATCGGAGAGAGAAAACAGGGAGAGGGAGCGGAGAGAGGGAGAAGAGAGGGGGGGCAGAGAGAGGGAGCAGAGGAATGGAGCGGAGGGATGGGGCGGAGAGAGAGAGCGGAGAGAGGGAGCGGAGAGGGGAAGCAGAGGGAGGGAGCAGGGAGGGGTAGTGGAGAGAGAGAGCAGGGAGAAGGGGAGCGGAGAGGGGGAGAGAGCGGTGAGAGGGAGTGGCGAGATTTAGTGGAGACCTGAAGGAGAGAGGGAACAGAGAGAGGGAATGGAGAGAGAGGGAATGGGGAGGTGAAGTGGAGAGAGGGAGTGGTAGTGGAGAGAGCAGAGCGGAGGTTGAGCAAAGATGCAGCAGAGAGATGGAGTGGAGTGACGGATCGGAGAGAGGGAGCAGTTGGGGTAAGGACAGCCTAGGGACACAGCTCTGCATGGGCAGTGGAGGACATCACCAGCAATGAGATACAGGCTGCTCTGCTACTCTGCTACCCTGCTACTCTGTGCCTGTGATGCTGGCTGCCTGTGTCTCTGTATTTCTGTGTCTCTGTATTTCTGTGTCTCTGTGTCCCTGTGTCTCTGTGTCCCTGTGTCTCTGTATTTCTGTGTCCCTGTGTCTCCGTGTCCCTGTTATAGACACAACATGCTGGAGTAACTCAACGGGTCAGGCAGAATGTCTGGAGCAAAGGAATAGGCGATGTTTCGGGTCGAGATCTTTCTTCACACTGAGAGTCAGGGTAGAGGTGCAGGTGCATCTGCCTTTATTCAAAGGTTCACTTGCATCTCCTCCAACCTCATCTTCTGTATCCGTTGTTCTTGGTGTGGGCTCCTATATATCGGTGAGACCAAGCGCAGACAGGGCGATCATTTCGTTGAACACCTACACTCAGTCCGCCTTGGCCTGTGTGAACTCCTGGTTGCCACACACTTGAACTCCTCTTCTCATTCCCGTACTGACCTTTCTGTCCTGGGTCTCCTCCACTGTGCCAGAAGGCCACACCCAAACTGGAGGAACAGCACCTCATATTTTGCTTGGGCAGTTTACAAACCCAGCGGTTATCAATGTTGATTTCTCTCATTGCAAGTAACTGTTACATTCCCCCTCTCCCCGTCCCACCCTAGTCGTCTTGTTAGTTTCACCGTCCGTTCCCCTTCATTATCACCTCGTCCACAGCCAACAATGGACCATTGTGGGCTCTACCTTTCATGAGTCATCGGTGCCGGCTCTGTTTTGTCCTGTGCCTTTTCATATCTCGAGTTTCCTTCTATCTAGACTCTCAGCCTGAAGAAGGGTCTCGGCATGGGGCTCAGGTAGGGGCTGTGTGCGTCATGTGATGATCGTAAAGTTTGTCTGAAGTCCCCGGACTGAGAGGCGAGCTCTCACTGGCTGGATGCCTTGATGTGAACAGGTTTCTGATGATGCTCAGGCCCAGAGCTTTCTGTCGTTTGGAGTGCAATGTTGTTTTGTTTGATAAGGCGAAGGAACAATATATAGATATTACTGTCGATGTTGCGGGGATTTGCAGCTGATTTGCAGGGGACCTGTACATGGGGCTACAGTGGGATTTTCTGCTGAGGTTACGCAGTTCTTGCGATTGCCACATGGTGGCGACATCTGTTGCCTTTTCAAACTCCGGGCAGAACATTGGCAATTAAATCACTGAGGCAGAAGGAACTGCAGATGCTGGTCTATAAAGGCCTATGTGACCTCCTGGTTGCCACACACTTGAACTCCTCTTCTCATTCCCATACTGACCTTTCTGTCCTGGGTCTCCTCCACTGTGAGAGGACCTGGATAGACAACGTCAGGTTGGGACCGACCAAAAACGTCACCTATCCATGTCCTCCAGAGATGCTGCCTGACCCGTTGAGCCACTCCAGCACTGTGTGTCTTTTGTCGCCAGTGGAAGCAATTCTGGAACAATTCTGGCCCAAACTGACCAGCTCCAGCATTTTTCCCACTGCAGTTATTTCGGCACCAAGCCCACACGCCAGTGACGACTCTGGCAGTGTCCTCTGGACAAGAACCATCAATCCCTTCACAATAGCCCCTGGACACTGGCCAGTCCGAGAGGCCTCCTCTTCCTGCAGTGTTGACCAGTTGCACTCTAGAATGCCCTGTCTGTGCGCCCCCCCCCCCCCCAACTAATGGGGAAGGTCCCACCCAACACTGCACTCCACCAAAGACGACTGACCCACGACTGAGGCAGATGTTTGAAATGGTCCTCCCACGCAACTGGGGTCTCCCTGGCATTAAGCTGCCCAGTGGCCGAACCTCTCCCAAGGTTTTCTCAGGGTGCTCTTCCCGAATTCCAAAGATATACAGGTTTGTAGGTTAATTGGCTTCAGTATGAGTGTAAATTGTCCCTCGTGTGCCTGTGTACGGAGCGATCGGTGGTAGGCACGGACTCGGTGGGCTGAAGGGCCTGTTTCCGTGCTGTACCTCTAAACTGAACTAAAATGTTGGCCATGAAAGCCCAGACCCACTGAATGTCATTGTCCCAAACCCCCTGATTTTACACCTCTCCCCTCCCCCCCCCCCCCCCCCCCCCCCCACCGCCCCGACTCCCAGTTGAGGGTGTGGGTGCTGGGGGTGTGGGTGCTGAGGGTGTGGGTGCTGAGGGTGCAATTGTCCCAAGAGAGGCTCCCTGGTTGAAGGAGGCAGAGGGTTTGAGGCTGGTGGTGGGGGGAGCGTTGTGGGCAGGGAGGAGCGAGGTCTCTCTGCCTGCCGCGTGTGTACACGTCTCCGTGCACAAGTCCTGCAGGGAACGTGTGTCTGAGATGGCCACTAATGTGAGACTGCCTGATTAACTTGGAACATCTCCATTTAAATGCTCTGCTGACTCCTTGCCATGAAGGCTGATTTGCGTGCAGCCACTTAGACAGAATACAAGTCAAACACTTGCTCCTGGATTAGAAACAGCGTTTTGCACTTTCTCCAAAGATGCTGTTCTTCTTTAATCACTGTGCCTAGCAACGTATCAGTTGCTCTGTGAGCTCCCGCCGCTCATCTGCCGGTCTGATGTCTCCCCTCCCAGCCCCACTCTCATACCCCTTCCTACATAGAACAGAAGAGCACGGGCACAGGCCCTTCGGCCCACAATGTCTGTGCCAAACACGATGCCGAGGCTAACTTCGGATTGGACGGAGGCAACAGCTGCAATGGGCCTTCATGGTCAGCTGCTAAAATGGTGCCAAACCCTGGCGACTCTTGTATATGGTCTCAGTAAACTAGTTCTATACACTTTGTACTTGATCTGGGATTGCCCATGTGTATTGTAATAAGTTACTGAACCGGATGCAAAATAGGAATTCCCCTGGACCTTGGTACATGTTTTAAGAAATAACTATAGAACCACTGAACTATTATCTGCCTGCACGTGATCCATATCCCTCCATTCCCTGCATATCCGTGCCCATCCCAAACTCCCCAATATGCCACTAGCGTATCTACGCCACGGTTGTATCCGCATTCCTCTTCTCTCTTGGATCGTTACCACGAGCACCGCCCACGGCTACATGGGTTACACATCCTCCCACCCTGATCCCTGATTTCTCTCCGTTTCCCGTGATGACGTGTGCCGCTCCAGGACATCTGAAATGTCCCCCGTCTTTAGCCAGTGTGGCTTCCCTCTCCTGTCATTTACTGGGGCGCTCGCCCGCATCTCCTCCGTGTTCCTGCAGTTCTGCTCCCGATGAGACTGTGTCTTCGCTGCACAGTCAGCAGGATGTACATGTGACAGCAAAGTATCATTGAATAGTCGAGGGCGTGTGTGAGAACGAGGGGAGGCGTGAGATGGAATGCGATGGAAGGGTGGAAAGATGAGAGATTGAGATAAATGGACAGCGAGAGCTGGAGAGGAAGATCTGATGAAGGAGAGGTGCAGATACAGTAGCGCGGCGCCAGAGGCCCGGGTTCATTCTTGACTATGGGTGCTGGGTGTACAGAGCCTGTACATTCTGCCCGTGACTGCATTGGTTTCCCAAAGACGTCCAGGTTTGTAGGTCAATGGCATCTATAAATTGTCCCTAATGCACAGGATAGTGTTAGTGGATTGCTGGTCAGCGCGGACATGATGGGCCAAAGCCTGTTTCCACGCTGTATCTCTAAAGTTTAAAGATAGACGGGTAGGGAGGGAGCTGAAGAAAGCCAGACAGAGTGCGGTGTATCCTGCCCAGCTGCATTTCTTCCAATCCATCCTTAACCTGTCCAGTGCCACGCTCGAGTATACTCAGATCAGAGCATACACGCGAAAAATAACATTGGCAGTGAACAGGTTAACGCCCCTCAGCCGATCTCACCCTGACAGAGGCAGTTTGTCCACACAAGTGGTTAGACAAGTGGCAAGAGTATCTGAATGATACAGCACTTGTTGCAAATATCAACCTCCTGAACTTCTGGTATTGCTGTCCCTTCCCTTGTTGTATGTGTGAATATCCACATTGATATTTTGATTATTAATTTATAATTCTTGTTGTAACCACGTTTATGCTCTGTATGTTACTCAGCGTGTTCCTCCGCGTTATGTGCATCTTCTATGGATGGGGTCCCACTTGGATCAAGTCTCATGCGCTGGGACAAGACAGATCTGCTGCTCCCCAGGCTGGCTGTGTTGTTATAATGTCACATGCTGAAGCGTTGTGCCCTTGGCTTCGACACCCTGCCTCACAGCTCTCAACTTGTGCTCAGTAACTTGGCCTGGACATGCTCGTCTGTTGATCCACGTGAGAACCTGTTTGGCAACATGTCATCCAAACCGTGCCAACTGTTTCAGCGCTCACTGCGCTGGATAGTTCAGAGTGTCGCTGTTGTCATCCGTCATCTCTCCTCGTGAATGTCCAGGAATGGGGGAAGACTGCATGGAATGGTGGCCAGTGTCTGGTCCATCACGGAGACTGATGCCCAATGAGCCGCGGCCCATGGCGACCGCAGGCCTGGCTCACCGCCCGGCGCTCAACCGGCAACCAGCCCGGAGACGGTCGCCCGCCCTGGGTCGGAAAGAACTGCGGATGCTGGTTTAAATCGGAGATAGACACAAAATGTTGGAGTAATTCAGCCGGACAGGCAGCGTCTCTGGAGAGAAAGAATGGGTGAGGCTTCGGGTCGAGACCCTTCTTCAGACAGAGGGTAGCCATGTACCTTCTTCCCAATGTACAAGTCAATGGTGTTGGTATTTGATGCCATGGCCCATCCGGACAACAGGCCTGACTCGCCCGCTGCCTGCGAGAGGAGGATGGAGGGAGGCGCCGGCGGTGGCTGGACAAGGGGGGGTGGGGGGGGGGGGGGGGTCTTACCTCCGGCGCCATCAAGGTCGGCTGTGAGAAGTGCCCCCCCCCCCCCGGGGAACAAGGGCTGAAGAGGGTCATGCAAGGAGACGAGGCGACGGCTGCAACGGGCCTTTGTGGCCAGCTGGAGCTGGGACTGTAAGATGCCTCCACAATGGTGCCTGTTGCACATGGATTCAGTGCGCTGCCCTGTACACTGTGGTCTATGTAAGGTGATGTGGAGTAGTGTGCAACAAAAAAAAGGTCATTGTACCTGGGTGCACGTGATAATACTAAAACTATTGAACCATTGGACCACCGTCAAAGGGGTGGACAGGTGATACTACCTCAACAATGCAGCCAGTATCACCAAAGTCCCACGCCGCCCTGGCCACACTCTCATTACCGTGTATATTCGTACAAGAGCTTGAAAACAAGAGGTGACCACCAGGTTGAAGAACAGCTTCTTCCCAGCAACCATGAACACTGTATAACACTAACCTCAGCAACTATGAACTTCCATGGACCGTGTCACTGCTTGCACTATCCATATGTTTGCTTGCACAAGTTTAGTTATCAATATATTAACGTTTGGATTATTATATTTATCGGTGCGGTATTGGGGTTACCTGCCCGTTATGTTGCTGCAGATAAGAATATCATAGTTCTGTTGTCAGTACATATAACAATTAAACACAAAAATAGACACTAAACGCTGGAGTATTTCGCTGGAGCGGGCCAGGCAGCATCTATGGAAAAAAGGAATAGGTGACGTTTCGGGACCCTTCTTCCCTACTATTGACTGGAAAGGCACAAAATGCTGGAATAACTCAGCGGGCCAGGCAGCATCTCTGGAGAAAACACAATTGACTCAGACTCTTTGTGTACAGGTTTTTGTAACTCTCCGCTGGCACCCGTAGACCGGGTTGGAGCGGTTTGAGATTACTTCTCTTCCCGCATCAAATGGGACACAGATCACCTGTACATCTGAACCAATTTCCTACTCACATCTCACATCCACCCTCACCTTGAGCTTTGTCCTGTAACAGAAGCGTTGCCCACAACGTGACGCAGGGGCGGGAGACCTGGCCTGCTTTGTCGTCCTGTCTGGTCATTACGGTGGTCCCGAAGCCTGATGGACCGGCCTTAGCCTCTGAGACTGGACTGTGAGCCGGGGCCCAGAGTGCAAGCGAGACGTGTGGGCTGGCCAGCGACAAGGATCGGTGAGCTGGGGGCTGGGGACAGTATATGTCGGCTGTACAGGGGGCAGGATCGTGGGTAGCTGGGCCCCCTCATCCTTCTAAACTCCAGTGAATACTGGCTTTTCAATCTTTCCTCATATGACAGTCCCGCCATCCCAGGGATCAATCTCGTGAACCTACGCTGCGCCGCCTCGATCACAAGGATGTCCTTCTTCAAATTAGGAGACCAAAACTGTACACTATAGTCCAGATGTGGTCTTACCAGAGTTTACCAGAGATTGTACGTTCTCCCCGTGGCCTGCGTGGGTTTTCTCCCGGGAGCTCCGGTTTCCGCCCACACTCCAAAGACGTACAGGTTTGGGTAAATTGCCCCTAGTGTGTGTAGGATAGTGTTAGTGTGCGGTTCGGCTGGTGAGCTGAAGGGCCTGTTTCCGCGCCGTATTTCTAAACAACACTAAACGATGATCTAAACTAAACTAAACGACTAGGGAGGAGGAATGACGGCCAGTGTGACCCCGAGACCCTCATTCCCCACCCCAGTCCCACAGCCTCTGTCTCCGGGCCCATCATCCCAATGCGTGCAGTCTGCTCGCCCCAATACAGAGAGGACGTGGGGGCTTTGGAAAGGGCACAGAGGAGCTTCACCAGCACGATAAACACGAGGCACTGTAGATGCTGGTTGACAGACGAAGACACAAAGATGCCGCAGTAGATCAGTGGGCCAGGCGGTATATCTGGAGAACATGCAGAGGAGACGTTTTGGGACGGGATCAGAATGATGTCTGGTTAAGTGTGTGTGTGTGTGGGGGGGGGGGGGAGGAGGGGGGGAGGGGGTGTAGCTACAGGGACAGACGGATTGTTTTTCCTGGAACACTGGAGATTGAGGGGAGACCTCAACTTTGGGGGAGAAACATATAAGATTGTTAAGGGCTTGGACACGCTAGAGACAGGGAACATGTTGGGGGAGAGTCCAGAACCAGGGGCCGCAGTTTAAGAATAAGGGGTAAGCTATTTAGAACGGGAACGAGGAAACAATTTTTCTCACAGAGAGTCGTGAGTCTGTGAAATTCTCTGCCTCAGGTGGAGGCCGGTTCTCTGGATACTTTCAAGAGAGAGCTAGATCGGGCTCTTAAAGATAGCAGAGTCATGGGATATGGGGTGAAGGCAGGAACGGGGTACTGATTGGGGATGATCAGCTATGATCACATTGAATGGCGGTGCTGGGTCGAAGGGCCGAATGGCCTACTCCTGCACCTATTGTCTATTGTCTGATCTAAGTGTATGACATTATCAGAGGCATTGATTGGGTAGGCAGTCAAAATCTTATTCCCAGGATGGAAATATCAAATACTAGAGGGCGCAGCTATAAGGTGAGAAGGACAAAGTTTAATGGAGAATTACGGAGCCAGTTTTCAGAGGGTTGTTGGTGCCTGGAACACACGATGGTGGGAGTTAGGAGGCTTTGAGGTCGGCACATTGTTATACAGGGAAAGGAGAGATTTGGATCATATGCAAGCAAATAACGTGGTCTTTCCATCGTGTTCAGCACATACATTGTGGGCCGAAGGGCCTGTTCCTCTGCTGTACTGTTCTATGTTCTGTGTCCCATGTCCTATTTTCAACCCCATGCTCCGGAATGCAACATAGTCACCCTCTGCTGATCATCCTCACGTTCTCTCCAGTCCGTATTTAACGATGGACACGTTGTTCCTTCCCAGGCCCTTAGTGACACGTGTGTTATCAGACGCGCCTGTGGGACACCAGTCAAATGACCAGTCGCCCCAGCATGGGCGGAGAGAGCTGGACTGCACCTCTGATCACCTTGGCTGTCTCACACCTACAGACGTGTAGGAAGGAATTGCAGGTGCTGGTTTACGCCGAAGATAGACACAAAATGCTGGAGTAACTCAGCGGGACAGGCAGCAACAGAAGAAGGGTCTCGACCAGAAACGTCACCCATTCCCTCTCTCTAGAGATGCCGCCTGTCCCATTGAGTTACTCCAGCATGTTGTGTCAAGCTCATGTGTGATTCTGCTTGTCTACTCTTTATGTGTGTGTGTGTGTGTGTGTGTGTGTGTGTGTGTGTGTGTCTGCGTGTGTGTGCGTGTGTGTGTCCGCGTGTGTGTGTGTGTGTGTGTGTGTGTCTGCGTGTGTCTGCGTGTGTGTGTGTGTGTGTGTCCGCGTGTGTGTGTGTGTGTGTGTGTGTGTGTCTGCGTGTGTGTGCGTGTGTGTGTGTCCGCGTGTGTGTGTCTGTGTGTGTGTGTGTGTGTGTGTGTGTCTGCGTGTGTGTGTGTGTGTGTCCGCGTGTGTGTGTGTGTGTGTGTGTGTGTGTGTGTCCGCGTGTGTGTCTGCGTGTGTGTGTGTGTGTGTCCGCGTGTGTGTGTGTGTGTGTCCGCGTGTGTGTGTGTGTCTGCGTGTGTGTGTCCGCGTGTGTGTGTGCGTCTGCGTGTGTGTGTGTGTGTGTGTCTGCGTGTGTGTGTGTGTGTGTGTGTCCGTGTGTGTGTGTGTGTGTGTCCGCGTGTGTGTGTGTGTCTGAGTGTGTGTGTGTGTCCGCGTGTGTGTGTCTGAGTGTGTGTGTCTGAGTGTGTGTGTCTGAGTGTGTGTGTCTGTGTGTGTGTGTCTGTGTGTGTCCCCGCGTGTGTGTGTCTGAGTGTGTGTGTGTGGCTGCGTGTGTGTGTGTGTGTGTGTGTGTCTGCGTGTGTGTGTGTGGCTGCGTGTCTGCGTGTCTGCGTGTGTGTGTCTGTGTGTGTGTCTGCGTGTGTGTGTGTCTGTGTGTGTCCGTGTGTGTGTCCGTGTGTGTGTGTGTGTGTGTGTGCGTGTGTGCGTGTATGTGTGTGTCTGCATGTGTGTGTCTGCGTGTGCGTGTGTGTGTGCGTGTGTGTCCCCGTGTGTGTGTCCCCGTGTGTGCGTGTATGTGTGTGTCTGTGTGCGTGTGTGTGTGTGTGTGTGTGTGTGTCCGTGTGTGTGTCCCCGTGTGTGAGGGTGTGTGTGTGTGTGTCTCTCTCTCTCTCTCTCTCCGACCTGGATGTTGCCGTCTCTGTAATTCTAGTCCCTTCCACCTACTCCCCCCCCGCCTCTCTCTTTCCCTGCCTGCTTTGTCTGCTCCTCAAAAACTCATTAATGTTGTTTTTATATATTTTCCGACAGATTTGGTCCTTCGATTAGCACCAGGAGCATTTATTTGCCTCCAATCTCAGATCTGCTGCCGTAACATGGGTTCTCAGGCGCGGATTCGGACTGAGTGATTCGCTGCCACTTACACTCACAGCGGGAGGCCAGGCACCGCAGAATCTGCTCATTTATTTTGCCTTGTGCATTTGCAAATGTGAGCAGCCACAGCCAGCTTACAGCCGCTCAGCAACTCTCCTGCAACCGGTCAGCCGAAGCTGGCCCACGGATGAAACGAAGAATGACTTTTATTATTAATATTATTGTTATTATTATTATCATCACACCTTTAACACAGGGAGATAGATGTCTTGGAGCCGCTCCCGACAGCGTTAACCAGACAAGCACCTGGTACGGTTAGAATAATTTAAGGTCGATGTGTAAATCTGCGGTCAAAGTTGTTCGGGGCGGCTTGAAGGAATAGAGAGCGGCAGAAAAGATTTCCAGAGAGACAGCATAGAAACTGGCCCTTCGGCCCACCAGGCCCACGCTGGCCATCGATCATCCGTCCCACCAGTTACCCAGGTCCGGAGAAGGGTCTCGACCCGAAACGTCACCCATTTCCGATGTGGGAGGAAACCCACGTGGTCACAGGGAGAACGTGCAAACTCCACACAGCGAGCACCCGAGGTCAGGATCGAACCCGGGTCTCTGGCGGTGCGTGGTTGCAGGGCTACTAGCTGTGCCACTGTACCGCCCATAGAGGCGTGTATGAGGCTTTGAGATCGGTGCATGTATATGCAGGGGATGGAGGGACATGGATCACGTGCAGGCAGAGTTTAGTTCAGCTTAGTTTTGAGATACAGCGCGGAAACAGGCCCTTCGGCCCACCGGGTCCGTGCAGACCAGCGATCCCCGCACATTAACACCATCCTACACTCGGGGCAATCTGACACACACCGAGCCAATTAACCTACAAACCTGTACGTCTTTGAAGATTAGTTTGTCCGGGGATTATGTTTGGCACAGACATTGTGGGCTGAAGATCCTGTGTTGTGTGTTCTACAATAGGACTTGAATGTATGACTTGCTGACCAAGGGGGAGAGGTTGGCAGTGGTGGCGAATTGGCAATGTACTGTGAGGGACCACGGGCATTCACAATTACACAATCTCTTGCCCCCACTGTGCAGCCCCCTCTGCAGATAGTGTTTGTGTTAGGGTGCAGGGTGCAGGTTGGGTCAAGTGATTCTCCGACAGTTGCTGCTCCCCCGGTCTCCACACCCTGCCACCGTGTGAGCGGAATCCCACTAATCCCATCGAATGAAGCCTTTCATTTGTAGCGGGACAGAGGCGCAGAGTGACAGTGGCCATCCTGCACGGCGCGGTGTGTGTGAGTCTGGCCGTCAGCATCTGACATTCTTCATCAGTCCTCATTAGTTGAAAGGCACCAATTAATTTACACTAATCATAACATGCACAGGAAATACTTTCACCAGCTGTGAAATGGCAGTGGTTGCAAATTAGACCCCAAATGAGCCCGAGCCCTTCAGCGGCCTTGTTCAAAACTTCCAGTCTTTGCTTTCCTTTTGTTCATCTGACTTTGTGTAAACAGTATCCACTTCCCTCAATCTCTCTCTCTCTCTCCCTCTCCCTCTGTTATATTCTCTCTTTGATTCTCTTCGTTTTACTTTTTGCACAAATAACTACACATCATCTCTCTCCTATCCTTTTTCTTTGTGTCCTTATCATTATCTATCTATCTATCTATCTATCTATCTATCTATCTATCTATCTATCTATCTATCTATCTATCTATCTATCTATCTATCTATCTATCTATCTATCTATCTATTTTCCCGTTCTCCCTTTCTGTCACTCCATCTCTCTCTATTCCACTGTCACTTGTCCTGTGTATCAGATACTCGTTGTCTATTTCCACCTCCCTTTTGTGCTTGCTTTATCATTGTAACATTCTCTCTTGCACACAGTCTCATTGTTACTCTCTCTTTTTCTGTCTCTCACTCTCTCTCCTCTCTTGCATTCTGTGCCAGTCATTTTCCCCCCTCCCCACCTGACCACCCCCTCCCCACCACTCTCTCTGTGTCCCCACCACTCTCTCTCTGTGTCCCCACCACTCTCTCTGTGTCCCCACCACTCTCTCTCTGTGTCCCCACCACTCTCTCTGTGTCCCCATCACTCTCTCTCTGTGTCACCACCTCTCTCGCTGGTCACCCTCACATGCTGCCCGTCACTCCCCATGCCTGCTTGTTCTTGCCGCAGGGCAGGCAGGTGGGTGAGCTCTCACTCGCCAGCTCCCTGACTCACACAAGATGCCGAGTTAGCAGCGAGGTGTCAAAGCTGCGGTAAGGATCAAGGGATTGTGAGTGGTGCGGCTGATTAGTTATTCATCTTGTTAAAGGTGGAACAAAGGATTCAATTATACCTGACACCTGGAGCGAGGCACAGGGAGTGAACGTGGGATAAATAACAAGGTGTAAGCACAAACTGGAGCAACACAGGGATGGATATATTTAGCAGGAAATTGGGATGAGCTTGTGCTGATGACTGAATCCACTCAGGGCTCCTGAAGCTCTGAGGCTCCTGCAACTCACCCGCTGGGTCTGCTTTGGCCTCAGGATGCCCTGTTAATGTGAGTGCACTTGGTGTAAGTCAGCCCGCAATGTACACAGGGGACATAGGGAGGGAAGGGAGCTGGAGGGAAGGAGAGGCAGAAGGGGAGGGGTGTGAGAAGAGCAGTAAATGGTGAAGGAAAGCAAAAGAGGAAAGTAGTGGGGGAGGGAGGAGAGAAAGTGGGAGGGAAAATGAGAAGCATAAGGGAGAAAAGTAAATAGGAGATGGGGGGAAATGAGTGTATTTATGTGTATGGACAAAACACCAAGAGCTGGAGGAACGTAGCAGGTCAGGCAGCACCTGTGATGAAAATGGATCGGTGACGTTTCAGGTCGAGACTCTTCTCCAGACCCACTGAATTCCTTCAGCGTTTTGTGTCCTGCTCAAGATTCCAGCATCTGCAGTTCCCTGTATCTATAACTATGGAATATGGGAGGGAGGAAAAGAGGGGAGGAAAGGAAGAGGGGAGATGGAAGAGGAGATTGAATGGAGATGAGGTCATGAACAGGGAAAAGATGAGGTGGGGATAGGTAGAGGAACTAATAAGCAAGGGGGAGGGGTTGCGATGGGAGGGAGACTGGGGGAGCGAGTTGTAAAACTGAGGAGGGAGAGGGGGTGGAGGGTTTGATGTACCGGGGGGGGGGGGGGGGGGGGGGTGAGCTGCCAGAATGCGGGGACATTGCTGGCCCTGACTAGCGAGATTCCAGGAACGGTTTGATGAACAGGGTAGAACATTGTGACTGTCATTGTATGAATTAATCAGTCAGAGCTGTAAAGCTTGTCCTTAAACAGGCGTCAGATTCATTTGTACAGTTTGATTGGGGCCTTGATTAAATTAGAAGTCGACACAAATAAAATAAGCAGATGGAGGTAGATAGTGAGGGGGATTAGAGAGCCTGTCAGCTAGCTGGTGAAGCATCAAGTGCACAGAATCACTCACATTGTAGCACCAATTTATTCTCTCCAGTACAGCTGCCCCCGACTCTGCCCGAACCAGCCACGATCCTGGACTTCCTGCCTCAGTATGACTATCGCAGGCCGGCCCTGATGCAGTCGGCACCTGCAACTGGCTGCTGCACCTTGCAACCTGCATCCTGGCACTGCATGGGTCAGATGCAGAGGGCTGGACATTGTACACAGCCCTACAGAGGCATGTTCTGCTGGTGCTGATGCAGGCATCCTGCCCTGTGATAAGGGGCTTCCCATTGAGACACCCCTGGACCCAGGACCCAGTCAGTGCCCCTCTCTGCAACTGCATCCTCCGCTTCCTGACCCACAGACCACAATTGGTGAGGATGGGCGACACAACCTCTGCACGATAAGTCTCAGCTACACGGGGATGTGTTCTCAGCCCCTTCCTATACATTCCATTCACGCACGACAGCGCTGCCAAGTTCTGCTCCAGCTCCATTTACAAGTTTGCAGATGACACTTTGATTAGCCCGGGAGTCAGGGTTTATGGGGAGAAGGCAGGAGAATGGGGTTGGGGGGGAAAGATAGATCAGCCACGGTTGAATGGCGGAGGTGACTTGATGGGCTGAATGGCCTACCTCTGCTCCTATAACGTATGAACATGATGTTATGCCACCGCTGAAGTGGGCCCGATCACAAACAATGACTAGATTCAGTACTGGAAGGATAGAGGACTTTAGTAGCATGGTGTATAGACAGTGATCTCTCCCTCAGTATCAGCAAAATGAAGGAGGTTGTCGCTGACCTCACAAAGTGGGATGGAGCGCACACCCCAGTTTGCATCAATGGTGCAATGTGGAGATGGGTGGGAGCTTCAAATCTCTAGATATACCACCCACAATGTGTCCTGGTCCAAGCACATTGAAAGCTCACCAATGCCTCTACCTTTTCAGCAGACTAAGGAAATTCAGCATGACTCCAATGACTCTTACCAACAGATGCACCATAGGGATCCGATCCAGACGCATCAGAGCTTGGTAGAGCAACTGCTCTGCACAAGACCACAGCACATTGCAAAGAGTCACAGACGTAGCCCAGTCCATCACACAAATCTCCTCCCCCCCCCCCACATTGATTCCATCTACACCACACTGCCTCTGGAGAGCATCCAACCTACTCAAAACCTTTCTCACCCCGATCAATCCTCTTCTCCCTGCTCACATCGGGCAGAAGATACAAAAACATGAAAGCATGCACCGCAGCCTCTTCCATGCTGTTATCACACTCATGAACGGACCTCTCAATATGTTCCTGACCTTCCAATCCACCTCGTTGTTGCCCTTGCATTTATTGCTTGCAGTTTCTCTGTAGCTGAAATATTAAATTCTGCACGTTGTTTCTTTTTTTGTTTGGATTACCTCTTAACCCTCTCTCACTGCTCACCCCATGTTATTCCTCCTGCTCTCCTGCTCTATTTAACAGTCTGAAGAAGGGTCCTGACCCGAAACGTCACCCCTCCTTTTACTCCAGAAGTGCTGCCTGACCTGCTGAGTTACTCCAGCACTTTGTGTCTCAACCAGCATCTGCAGTTATTTTCTACACATACTCATGCATGGGATGACTTGCTAGCTTAGACAATAGACAATAGGTGCAGGAGTAGGCCATTCGGCCCTTTGAGCCAGCAACGCCATTCAATGTGATCATGGCTGATCATCCCCAATCAGTACCCCGTTCCTGCCTTCTCCCCATATCCCATGACTCCACTATTTTTAAGAGCCCTATCTAGCTCTCTCTTGAAAGCATCCAGAAAGCACCCATAGCACATGAAACAAAGTTTTTACTGTATCTTGGCAGGTATGACAATAATAAACCAATACCATCCATCATGTCTTCCTATTCAAACCCTCCTCGCCTGCATTAATTCCACATTCCTCCATGCTGGCACATTCCAGTACCTTACAAATGCCTCTTGGCCAATCTGAGTTGCCCCTAGTGTGCAGGTGAGTAGTAAAATCAGGCAGAGGTTGATGGGAATGTGGGGATTAGTGTCGGGGGGGGGGGGGGGGGTGATGGGTGTCTGATGGACACAATGGGCTGAAGGGCCTGTTTCTCGGCTCTGTGCCTTGACGATTCTGCTCACACTCTCCACTTGCAGTTAGACTGCTGGAGCCCAATTTCCAGCTAATATCAAGGTCGTGACAGCAGGCTACGAGGGCCTGGTAGGACATAATAGCAAAAGAATTGTAAATATTGGGTTTACTGAATGCGGAATGAGTAGATGATGTGTAGGTTCCATTGTCTGCTCTCAGCTCTGACTGGGCTGTGCTGAGCAATTGGATTTTATATTCCACTGTGTCACATTAGATTTTCGGAGGTGCAGTGTGTCAGGTACACACCATTAGTAACACTTTAAGCTGTAATGAACCCATTCATTTATCCTCCACACTCCTTATGAATACATAAACAGCTCTTCGACTGTGACAGACGAGGCGTGAGAGGGAGTAGAGTGAACACAGGCTTTACACTGCTGGATTACTCCCCTCGCCAACTCCCCTCGCCGAGAGACCAGCTGTGAGGGAGCAATCATCGTTAACGAAAGATGATTAACCCTTTCTGCGGGCACGGGTACCTCACACTCTGACCTAGGAATCGGGGCCTTAGCAAAGGGGCAGGTTCCAGGGGGGGGATTGTTAGTGAAGCGAAAGTTGGAGAGGTTTAGGAAGCAAAGCCAATGGATATTGGAAGCATGGTTGAAATGATGAAGTGTTCATAAGTTGGCTCGAAGGGCCGAATGGCCTACTCCTGCACCTATTGTCTATTGTCTAAGTGATAGGAGCAGAATTAGGCCATTCAGCCCATTAAGTCTACTCGACCATTCAATCATGACTGATCTATCTTTCCCTCTTAATCCCAATCTCCCCATAACCCCTGACACCCGAACTAATCAAGAATTTATCTATCTCTGTCTTAAAAATATCCACTGACTTGGCTTCCACAGCCTTCTGTGGTAATGAATTCCCCAGATTCACCTCCCACTGACTAAATAAATTCCTCCTCATGTCCTTCCTAAAGGAACATCCTTTAATTCTGAGGCTGTGACCTCTGGTCCTAGGCTCTCCCAGCAGTGGAAACATCCTCGCTACATCTACTTTATCCAGGTCTTTCACTGTTCGAATGTTGGGGATAGTGAAGTGATGTGATTGTTGACTGGTTAACATAAAATATACAGACCATTTTTGGATCAGGAGACCAGTGGGGAGCTGCAGGAATTGGTTCACGATCTCCATCAATAATTTGGATGACGAGATCAAGTTCCATAAATCCAGATTTGCTGGTGACACAGAGCTTGGTGGTTGTGTGGGCTGTGAGGGGAAAGCATGGAAACATAAACAGGCTGAGTGAACCTGCGTTAGAATAGTGGTGCAGCTGGTAGTGCTGCCGCCTTACAGCGCCAGGGACCCAGGTTTGATCCTAACCGTGGGTGCTGTCGGTGTGGAGTTTGCACGTTCTCCCTGTGACCATGTGGGTTTCCTCCGGGTGCTCAAGTTTCCTCCCACATCCCCCAAAATATGCAGGTTTGCAAGCTAATTGGCTTCTTCAACATTGATCCTAATGGGTCGGGAGAGGATTGGACAGTGGGATAACATAGAACTTGCGTGAACAGGTGATCGATGGTCAGCGTGGAGTTGGCGGCCAAAACAGCTTCCATGCTGTTTTTCTGAAACTAAATCTAAAACTAAAACTGAAAAAGTCAGGTTATGGACCAAGCACAGCCAAATGGGATTAGCTTAGATGGGCCAATTTAGTTGGTATGGATGAATTGGGCCGAAGGGCCTGTTTCTGTGCAGTATAATTCTATAATTCCTTGATGGCATATAATGTGGAAAAAATGATTTAGGTTAGTTTAGAGATACAGCGTGGAATCAGATCTGCCCTAATGGGCAAACAAGAAGTCTTCGTTAGAATATGGTCTTCTTTCAGTGATTACTTAAAAGGTTAGATCGGTTCGGCAGGGAACCCTAACTGAAACTTGGACTCAGGATTAGATGAAAAGTTATATTCTATATTCCTTGATCTTATCTCCAACGACGTATTAATTGTAAATTATTCCATTATTTATGATTTCTTTTTTGACTTATATTTTATTTTTCTCTCTGTTTCTCTCTCTTTAAAAAAAAAATTATTAGAGACAAAATGATTCATTTGATAATATTAATAACGTATGATTGTTGCACACAAAATATTACTATCATAATATGTGTTTGCTAATGTACTGCTTACCTACTCTAATAAAATATATATATATTTTTTTAAGAGATACAGCGTGGAATCAGGCCCTCTGGCCCACCAAGTCTGCGCCTACCAGCGACCACCTGTATCTTAAGTTCTATCTTACTGACTAGGGACAATTTACAAAAGCCAATTAGCCGACAAACCTGCATGTCTTTGGAATGTGGGAGGAAAGCGGAGCACCCGGAGAAAGCCCAGACGGTAACAGGGAGAAAGTACAAACTTCAGACAGACAGCACTCATAGTCAGGATCGAACCTGGGTCTCTGGTGCTGTAAGGCAGCAACTCTACCGCTGCGCCACTGTGCCACCCCAAATATCAGGTCATCATTTTGATTGGAAAAATTGAAGGATGCTCTATTTTTAAATAATTTTAAACAACTCCGATTACATAGAGCCTGGTGAAATTGGATCATTGCCAACTGGCCTGGTCTCCCCCTCTAGGGGAAGATGTACAGAGGGACTGCAGCAATGGTTCACCAGATGAATCCCAGGGATGGTGAGTTTGTTGAATGAGGAAAGAAGTAGATGAAACCTGCAGTCTCCGGTTTAGATGATGGGATTTCATTGAAAAATGCAAAGTTCACGTTTGGAGTATTGTGTGCATTTTGGTCAGCCTGCTATAGGTAGGATGACTCTAAGCTGGAAAGAGTGAAGAGAAGACTTACAAGGGATGTTGATAGGACTTAAGAGCCTGAGTAACGGGGAAAGGTTGAGCAGGCTAGGACATTATTCCTTGGAGGGCAGGAGGCTGAGAGGGGATCTCATAGAGCTCAAGGGGGGAATAGATAGGGACATAATCTTTCACCCAGAGTAGGGGAATCAAAAACTAGAGGAGAGTGGAAAGATTTAATCAAAACCTGGGCAGCAAGCTTTTCACACAGAGGGTGGTGGGTGAGCTGCCAGAGGAGGTAGTTGAGGCAGGTACTTTTACAACATTTAAAAGACATTTGGACAGGTGTATGGAGAGGAAAGATTTAGAGGGACATTGACTAAACGCGGGCACATGGGTCTAGCGTTGGTGAGACATCTTGGTCGGCATGGGCAAGATGGGCAGAAGGGCCGGTTTTCGTGCTGTATGACTCTGCGACTCTAATGCATTTAATAACAGTGTGGGTTTTGGTGCTGTGTTCAGTTGATGTGAGAGGGTGAACATGATTTCTTAGACGCATTCATTCTTCGGGATCCGCCCAATACTGGGCATCGCTCACAGTCCGTGGGAAAGGAGGTGATGAGGGAGCTTCAGGTGAAGGTACACCCATGGTTCTGTTTTCTAGGTTTTTCCAGGACAAAGCACTATAATCTCATTTAGTGATATACTTAGAAGTCAGTTGAAGGGCAACTTGAACTTAGTGCTGTTGGGATGTCATAGGTGAGTGACCACAGGATACTGCAAACCAAGTGCACCATCTGTTTGTTATTTCAGCCAAAACCAGCACCTCCAGGAGGTCAGCCACCCCTGGAAACTGGAACCCAGCTATTCTATGTCCAAATACTGGAACTGGGAACACAGGGAGCAGCGACTTTCTGATCCCGATCTCACTCCAAGTTTGAATATAAAATATACTCTGTAGGAAAAGTTTTTTTGTACACAGTGGAACACTGTGGTCTGGAATTCATTGGCATCTGCTGGGATGGTTTAGGCCTAGGTTTATTATTGTCACCTGCACTGAGGTACAATGGAAGGCTCTGCTCTGCATGCTATCAAATCAGATCAGATAGTACTATACATAAATATAATCAAGCCAAACTCAAGTACAGTAGGTAGAGTGAAGGAGAGATACTGAGTGTAGAATATAGTTCTCAGCAGCGGTTCCATAGACAAAGTCCAATGTCTGCCATGGGGTAGAGGTGAATCGGACAGTACCCTAGCTTATGGAAAGATGGTGCAGATGCCTGATAACAGAGGGGAGAAGCTGTTCCTGAGTCTGGCAGTGTGCGGTTTACCCTGGAGGGTAGCAGGGAGGAGAAGGATGGGCTGGGGTTGGACAAGTCTCCGGAATCAGAATCAATGTGTAAGTGCCAAAGAGATTTATCTTTGGTAGTGAGCGGAGAATAACTTGCGAGACTAAGGGGAAAAACTGGAGAAACAGGACCCAAGGATTGTTGATCCATGAGCCAGTATGAAGTGGATGGGCAGAGTGGACTCTTACTGTGCTTTAGCTGAGCTCCAATTCTGTGATTTTCTGGACTATCTTCCTCCTTTCATTCTGTTTAACCCGTGGGTTCCTTTAATCATTTTCCTGTACAGGGAACAAGAGGAAATGTGAGCCTTGGATATAAACAGGAGGGTGGCATGATAGGCTACATCTGATGGGGCAGCGATGGCAAAGTACAGATAACGGAAGGTATTTTTCTTCCCTGCGAGCTTTTTTTTGAGCGAAAGATTGCTCATTTATTTTAAAATTTTATTTCTCATTCGCTTTAATCTCCGTACTTTCATCCCTCTCCCTGCCCCTCTCCCATCACACCTCAGAAGGAGGGGGGGGGGGAATAAGTGATACCAGGCTGATTGTATTTAAAAGCAATAGACAAAATAAAAAATATTTGAAAATGTATTTCATGGTAATAATGTCATATTTTATGGTGTGATAAAGGTACTGGGGCACAAGCTGGATGCCTTAATTTGTATAGAAATTGTAATCATTTGTTCAACCGAAGGTGAAAATTGCATTTTTTAATTTAAATTGTATCTTCCATGATAGGCTATTATCTAGTAAAATTGTCTCCTTGTTCTAGGTCCATACAGTGAATTCACGGCTGTTAAGGTGCCGCTTATATTCATAAAAGGTTGCATTGCGTGTGTGTGTGGCTTTTAAAAGCTGTCCTTTTTTCGTGGAAAATGGTACAAAGAAGAGAAGAAGTCATTTAAATGTTTTCTTTTGTTAATTAGTCAGAGTTAGGGAAGCTGAACACAGAATATTACAGACAGCAGCAGAATTTCTTTTATCTTTCCTTGCTCTGAGTTTTTCTCTCAGCTTGTGGACGCCAAGCTGAGTTTTAACCCTCGAGCACCCGACACTTTACTGTTTTGTCTCATGTTTGGTTTGTGAAGGGTGCGGTGGGGGAGTGAGATGACGTGGGAGGTAGTTGGCAGCCTACGCTCACACCTCGCTCGCACCCTGCTCCACAGGCAGGTTGTAATGTTTAAAGTGGTGACTGACTGTAATGGAAGTGCCGTCCATCAGTCATAGAGCATTGAGTATAGAAGTTGGGAGGTCATGTTACAGTTGTCTAAGACATTGATGAGGCTGCATTTAGAGTATTGTGTTCAGTTCTGGGCACCATGTTATAGGAAGAATGCTGTTATGGTTGAAAGGGTACAGAGAAGATTTACAAGGATGTTGCCAGGATTCGAGGGTTTTAGGGTTGAGCAGGCTGGGACTCTATTCCCTGGAGCGTAGGAGGATGTGGGGTGATCTTATAATGGTGTATAAAATCTTGAGAGGAATAGATCGGGTGGACGCACAGAGTCTCTTTCCCCCGTCAGAATTACTCATTGGGCCCAGGCACCAGAACCTTACCTGGGAGCCGGCCCTACACAACATTGGCCGCCTTTCCCAAATGCCCAGCGCACTGTTCCGTGACGCCGAGAGACGTTTCCTGTACCGGTTGCTCCTGCACACTCGACACTTGCTCGCCCTTGTCTTCTGTCAGTCTGAGTTACCACCTGACTGCGGGAGTGGTCTCCAGTGGAGGTCTCCCTATAAGGGAGTCCTCCTCCTTTACAGCTTGGACCTGGGGTGGAGAGTGTTGTACGGAGCTGTGATACGTAACAGACATTGGAGGCGGTTCACGGACTCGCAAGCTGTCTGCAACTTCTGCAGCAAGGAAGAGACTGTGTTTCACGTGTGTATGGAGTGTGAGAGGTTGATGCCCCTGTACAAATATCTGAAAGGGTTGCTCCTCAAATTCTGGTTGCATTTTAGTCCCACGATTTTGGTATTTGGGCAGAAGGCAGGGAGTGGGGAGGGTTGATCGGGAAGGTGGGATCTCCCTGTTTGTTTGTTCTAGGGACTGGCCAAGATGGCCATCCACGGCTCCAGGCAACGGGTCCCACCAGAGTCGGCTGCCTGCCCCTCTTCTGGGCCGTGCTCATGAGTCCCTGGAGAGGGAACACACGGTGTTCACGAGGACTCTGGAGGCCCTGGTCCCCGCGGGGGGGTCGAGCCTATTGTGGACAAGGAGGGTACTAATGTATTATAATGATTGCTTGATGTGATGTGACTATTGAGAGTCTTTGTACCTTCTGGTTCAAGATTCAAGAGAGTTTATTGTCATGTGTCCCAGATAGGACAATGAAATTCTAGCTTTGCTTCAGTACAACAGAATATGGAAGGCGTGAATACAGAACAGATCAGTGTGTCCATATACCATGCCTCCTCGTGGCGCATCCCGGGCAATGCTGACGACAAGAACTGTACCACAGTGACTGACTGAAGTCGCCAATTCTGCAACCACCGACCGGCAACCATCACTGACCGACCGGAAAGACGTGATACAGAAGATGGCCGGACACGAGGAAGAAGTATTGTATAAATATATACACGCATGAATAAATAAAACAGATAAAGTGCAAATAAACAGATAATGGGCTATTAATGTTCAGAGTTTTGTTTGAGTTGAGTTCAATAGCCTGATAGCTGTGGGGATGAGACTGTTTCTGAACCTGGACGTTGCAGTCTTCAGGCTCCTGAACCTTCTACCTGAAGGTAGTGGGGAGATGAGTGTGTGGCCAGGATGGTGTGGGCCCTTGATGATGCTGCCAGCTTTTTTGAGGCAGTGACTGTGATAGATCCCCTCGATGGAAGGAAGGTCAGAGCCGATGATGGACTGGGCAGTGTTTACTACTTTTTGCAGTCTTTTTCGCTCCTGGGCACTCAAGTTGCCGAACCAAGCCATGATGCAACCGGTCAGCATGCTCTCTACTGTGCACCTGTAGAAGTTAGAGAGAGTCCTCTTTGACATACCGACTCCCTGTGCACTGGTGCACTGTAAAATGCAAATACCGAGTAAAATCTTTGTTAAGAAGGAAAAAGAGTCTCTTGCCCAGAGTGGGGGAATCAGGAAACATGGGTTTAAGGTGAAGGGGGAAAGATTTTAGAGGAATCTGAAGGGTAACTTATCACACAAAGGGTGGTGGGTGTATGGAACAAGCTGCCAGAGGAGGTAGCTGAGGCAGGGACTATCACGACGTTTAAGAAGCAATTAGACAGGTACATTGATAGGACAGGTATAGAGGGATATGAGCCAAAGGTAGGCAAGTGGGACTAGTGTTGAAGGGATATGTTGGTCTGTGTGGGCAAGTTGGGCTGAAGGACCTGTTTTTCTCCTGGGTCTTTCCTGTAGGTACCTCCTGCAGATTAGACTTTAAAGATACATCGAGGAAACAGGCTGATACCTGTCTCTTTACTCTTCACCTGACACATTTCATTGCCTCTGACCTATATCCCTCAATAATCCTGACCAGAAGAACTCTACAAAATCCACAATCTTTCAGATCTGATCAGATTAGTTTATAGTCATGAACACCAGGGTGCAATGAAATTCCTTGTTCACATGAAGCTCTCAGCGTAAACATCGTACATACGATAATGATAAGTACAACATTAAACTATTTGTCGGCACATTGCTGCCTCACAACCTCATAAAACCAAGTTCGATCCTGATCTCGGATGCTGTCTGTGTGGTGTTTGCACAGTCTCCCTGTTACTGCATGAGTTTCCTCTGGGTGCTCCGGTTTCCTCCCACATCCCAAATGTTTTCACGAATGTGAACGGGTATGGATTAAGTGGGCCGAAGGGCCTGTTTCCATGCAAAAATAAATACAATGTGTGCAAAACAGCGGACCAGTACAAGTTTGTGTTTCATCTAAATTTGTCCAAAATCAAGATTAAAGTGTTCCCATGCCTCATGTAAATTACAGAACAATCGAATAAGATGGGGTTCAGAAAAATGTATACATGGCAGCGCCTCCGAGGATGGCGTGTGAAGGTGGTGATAGGTTCGGGGGTCTGATCGCCATGGGGAAGAAGCTGTTCTTAAGTCTGGACAGTAGCTCCTGTATCCACCCCCGGGGTGGCACAGTGGCGCAGTGGTAGAGCTGCTGAGTTACAGTGCCAGAAACCCAGGTACAATCCTGACTATGGGTGCTGTCTGTACAGAGTTTGTACCTTCCCCCTTTGACTGCGTGGGTTTTCTCCGGGTGCTCCGGTTTACTCCCACATTCCAAAGATGCACAGGTTTGTAGGTTAATTGGCTTTGGTAAAAATTGTAAATTGTCCCTAGTGTGTACGATTGGTGGTCGGCCTGGTCTCGGTGGGCCGAAGGGCCTGTTTCCGTGCTGTATCTCGAAGGTCTACAGTTCTCCACTAGGCGGGGTGAGATGCAACAAACGGCGAAGATGGACTGGATGGAAGGAATTGACGAGTCCATGATGGACCGGGCTGAGTTCACCACTCTCTGTGGGTTCAGTCGGTTAAGAGCAGAGCATTGCAATACCAGGCTGAGATTGGTCGTCAGAATGTTTTGTCTAGCGCAGCTGTGGAAGTTTGAGACAACCTGCTTGGACATGCCAAATCTTCTCAGATGCCTGGGAAATTTGAAAGGACATCCAGATTCCCACCACTCATGGCGTCGAGAAATTATTAATGGATCAGAGAGGTCAGAGAGAAGGGAAGGTGTGAGTGGGCCTCAGATGAGGGCCCATCCTTTAGCAGGAGTGTTTTGGTAGGACTTACCGCCATGCTGGCTCTCGGAACGAGGGACTACATGGATTGTGGCGGGTTCCTTGTGCGGAAGAGGGTGCCTGCAGTTGCTGCTGAGGAATGCCAGATGGGGCTGTAGGACCTGGAGACTCGCTGAGGGTTTCAGAAGAACAAAAAACCTAAAATAACTTTAATGGTTTGGCATTGAATTGAGATCCAACAAAGCATTGTATTGTGGATGTTGTTGACACTTGGTGATTGGAGTGACCTGTAGCCCCAGGTGAGCAGAACTACACATTAAAGCTTCTATTTACTTACAAATTGCTTAGGATTAAATGAATCTATTTCTGTCTGTAATCCAATATGCTGTATCCTAGGATTTGATTAAATCCTGATTAATACAGGCGTGACATGGCTGGGATAGTTTTTGTGAATGGCTGATGATCTTTCGCCTTTGCTGAAGGATATTGTCCCACAGGTCCACATGTTTCACATTTCCTTTGCCGGAGCTACCATGCCTCACTTTAAGATCCAATTCCACCCACAACCTAAATTGTGATGTTAACGATCATCGGCCGCCCGCAAGGTTTGATGGCTTTGCAAAAGTTTGTATGAGTTTGAGAAATTGAACCAATTAATAAAAAAAATAGATTATGTCGTCAATTATCTCATTGTTGTCCGTGGGACCTTTGCAGTGTGAAAAATGATGGCTCCATCTGCCTGCATTAGAACAGAGAAGGCACTTCCAAAATGTGGGACCTTGTGATTGTGTTCACTGTGATTGTGGACTGTGGGAAGTAAAGGAGACTTGGAACAGGAGATACTGCCCATTGCTCACTGTCATAGAGTCATATTACTGTACCATGGAAACAGGCCCTTCGGCCCAACTGATCCATGTCGACCAAGTTGGAATATTGGGCTGATCCCAATTTGGCCAATATCCCTCTAAACCCGTCCTATCCATATATCTGTTCAAATATATTTTAGTCTTAATTGTATCCACTTCTATAGCTTCCTCTGGCAGCTGATTCCAGATATGGACTAACCTCAGAGTGAAAAAGTTGTCCCTGAGGTCCCTTTTAAATCTTCCCCCTCTTTCCTTCAGCCTCTGCCCTCTATTTTTAGAATCCTTTACCTCGGGGAAAAAGACTTTGAGCGTTTACTTTATCCATGCCCCTCATGATCTTGTGCCCCTGAATAATGCCACCCTTCACCATCCAAGGCTCCAAAGGAAAAAGTCCCAGCCTATCCAACCTCTCCTGTTAACTGAAGCTCGCAGGCCCAGGTAACAATTTTTTTTAACCAAAAATAAATTATAAATGATTTCCAATAATTTCACACTGCTGGAGAATGCGACTAAGCCTACATTGTCTTCTCACATGATGGAGAAAGCTTCAGTGATCCATGCGCATCCGAATGCCAGTGTTTGGCTTGTTCATCCCTTCCATCAGAAAGGGGTGCTGGGGGGTGTGTGTGGGGGGGGGGGGGGGGGGGGTGAATATGACGGCGCCCCTCCCTCAGATGCCACTCTCATTCTCATCACCGGCAGACAGGCCAGGAGCGGCCAAACCTCAGCACCAGCGAGCTGAGGCCACATACCAGATTTGTCCAATTAGCAGAGACAGGATTGACCCACCTGAACCTCATCAGCCTGCTCCTCATACGCCTAGGTGTCACAGCCAGAGGGGAGAAGGTGAGAGAAAGAGAAAAAGAAGGGGAAGGAGAGGGAGAGGAAGAGGGTAGGGGAATGATGGAGAGGAGAGGAGAGGAGAGGAGACAAACTGAAGGGGAACAGAAGGGGGACAGAAGAGGAACTGAGGCTCTATAAGGCACTGGTCAGACTGCATTTTGAGCAGGTTTGGGCCCTATATCTGAGGAAGGATGTGCTAGTGTTGGAGAAGGTCCAGAGGAGGTTTACAAGAATTATCTCAGTCTGAAGAAGGGTCTCGACCCAAAACATTACCCATTCCTTCTCCAGAGATGCTGCCTTTTCAGCTGAGTCGATCTTTGGTGTAAACCAGCATCTGCAGTTCCTTCCTACACGTTGCACGTGGACTTGCCTGGTCATCGTTTCCGTGCTAACCGACCTAGGTTGTCTCTCGGTCCAGCAACATTTTGAAATTAACATTTTTAATCTCCCTTTTAAAATGTATTTAATATTTGTATTAGCTGCTAGGAGAGGCTAGATAGACTTGGATTGTTTTCCCTGGAACATCAGAAATGGATGGGAGACCTGATAGGTATGTAAAATTATGAGGGGCGTGGATATAGTGGACAATCAGGACCTTTTTCCCTGGGTGGAAATGTCAAAGACTAGAGGGCATAGCTTTAAGGTAAGAGGGGGCAAACTTTAAAGGAGATGTGCGGGACAAGTTTTTTTTAACACAGCGAATGGTGAGTGACTGGGACTCGCTGCAAGGGGTGAAGGCCGCTATGATAGCGGCGTTTAAGAGCTTTTGGAGAGGCACATGGATACGCAGGGAACGGAGGGGTGTGGATCATGCAGGTAGAGGAGGTTAGTTTAAGTTGCTAAAATGTTAAATTGCTAAAATGTTAAAATGTTAAAATTTAAAATGTTAAAATTTAAATGTTAATATGCTAAAAGGTCTATGCCTGATTTACATGGCCCACCTGCTGTCTGGACTTAAAGCTTAGAAATACTTATCAATCTCTGTCTTTCTTCATTGAAGAGATCCCTTAAAACCTAGGCCACACTTCGGATCTTCTTTTCCCAATATCTTGCTGCAGGGGTTGGTGTCAATGCCGTTCCTGTGCAGTGTCTTTGGATGCACCGCTGTGTATGGGGGCCGTGTTCACTGAGGTTACTGTGACAGTAGTCAAAAATCCATGCTTGTCTTATCGTCATGGTCGGCAGCTCCAGACAGTTGCGGAGCCGATTTCTGGGGGGTGTGAGCTGTAGCAGTGTCAGCGTGGGTGTCTGGTCAATCATCCATCGAGATCAGACACATGTAAGCCACCTTTCACACTGTAAACTGCTTTATAACATAAGAGTCACACAGCATGGAAATAGGCCCTTTGGCCCAATTCGTCCATGCTGGCCAAGATGCCCCATCTAAGCTATTATTTGCCCCCTATTTGGCCCATATCTCTATAAGCCTTTTCTATCCATGAACCTGTCCAAGAGTCTTTTAAGTGCTATTGCACCTGCCTCAACTAGTTCCTCTGACACTTCGTTCCATGTATCCACCAGGCTCTGAGTGAAAAAGTTGCCCCTCAGGCTTCTATTTAATTTTGCCCATTTCACCTTAAAAATTCAAGATTTTCCCCCATGATCGGGCTACAGACACCAACACACAATAAGATTTTGCTGTGCTAACAAGCACTTCGGTGTCCTTTTGCCTTGCTCCAAGCTGCTCCCTCCACCAATCCACACCTCACCTTTCCTCTGACTATCGAGCGGCAGTGTTGGTTGCAGTTCCATGGGTAACACCAGCCTCTAAGTCAGTAGGCCAAGCAAATGTCTGTGTTTCTAATAAAGACAAAGGTGTGCTTCATGAGTGTGAAAGATACTCCTTCCTCTGGCCCGACCCAAAACGTCATCTGTTCATTCCCTTCACGGATGCTGCCTGGCCGCTGAGTACCTCCAGCACTTTGTGTCTTTTTTCAAATTTGTATTCCTGCTTCTAAATCAGCGGGGGCCGAGCTATCTAGCTCTGTAACTCCCGCTGGTCTCTGCATTTCTCCAGAGGTTACTTTGCCAGAGAGGCCCAAACTGCAATGTGGTTTCTTGTGTCTCTACTTGTCCCCTCAACGTGTTTTGTCCGATTTATTTGGCTTCAGACTCTTTACTGGCGATGGATAATCTCGCAAATGTACCAGTGCAAGAATTAAAGCTGTGCACTCATGCACACGTGTACATAGAACATAGCCCATGCTGTCCATTATGCCGAGTTAAAATAATGTCCTCTACTTGCATGTGATCCATACCCCTCCATTCCCTGCATATCCATGTGTCTATCTAAAAGCCTCTTGAATGCCACCATTGTATCTTCCTCCTCCATCACCCTTGATCAGCGTGTTGCAGACACCTACCACAACTTAACCCACACATCTCCTGTAAACTTTGCCCCAATATCCTTAAATTTATACCCTTCAGTTTTTGACATTTTCACCCTGATAATAAAGTTCTGATTGTCTACCCTATTTATGCCGCTCATTATTTTATATATTTCTATCAGGTCTCCACTCCGCCTCCAATGCTCCAGAGGGAAAAACGCATGGCTCCAATCTCTCTTTGTACACAACACCCTCTAATTCAGGCAGCATCCTGGTAAACCTGTGTAGGAAGGAACTGCAGATGCTGGTTTACACCGAAGATAGAGACAAAGTGCTGGAGTAACTCAGCGGGACAGGCAACAACTCTGGAGAAAAGGAATAGGTGACATCACCCATTCCTTTTCTCCAGAGATGCAGCCTGACCCGCTGAGTTACTCCAGCATTTTGTCTCTACTGGTAAACCTCTTCTGGTAAACAGACACAAAAGTAAATGCACTTACACACACACAGCGACTCTGGGCCGACTAGTTTCAGTTAACTTTTAATGAGATAACAATTATAGCAGGTTACAGAGCCAGACATCTAGTGACTGTATGTAAATGCGAGTACAGGTTCCCATCTACTCTATAATTAACAATGTAGCAGAATAAATTAGGCAGTGGATTTATATACACACATGCTCAATCAAATTATAACAAGCACAGAAGCTAGGCGACTTATTGCGACAGGGATTAAGGAGGGAAGGTGGAAAGAAGAGGGCTGAAGAATCTGTGAATGGTTCAAGGATGAGCTGGACTGAGAATTTAATGGAAGTATGAGGTGCATCTGACTGAAACTACAGGGACAGCCTTGTAATGTGACCGGATTTGCCAGAAGTTGATTCCCAGATCCTGGAGCTTTTTAGGATATTGACATATTTTTCACTAAATGCATTTTAATTGCAGTTTGATTTTTTTCTTTCTCGAAACGTTTGCCCAACCAAAAAAATTTAACCCACGAAGCTGGGTTCCGAAATGACTGGAGGACATTGGAATGAAACGTTCAGCGTCAGAATGGAGGGATAAAACAACAGGGTAGCATTAAATAGCAGGAAGCCTACCGCAGATTTCTATTAATTAGTCGTAAACAGTGTGGCAACGGTCGAGGCAGAGGAGGGTTTGGTGGAAGTCACTTGGTTTGGCAGTGTGTGCTTGTTTCCCTCCCAGGGCCACGATTCTCTTTTAAAATTCAAGAACGTTGCCACCGAGATACTTCAGTGAGGCTTCCAACCAAAGGTGCCAGCGGGCTCCAGGTCATGCCCAGGGGGCTGTGGAAATAAGAGGGCACTTAGGAGTCATAGAGCTGTACAACCCGGAAACAGGCCCTTCGGCCCATCCTCTGCCTGCCGACCAAGTTGGCATCCTGGATTGGTCCCATATTCCTCATTTGGCCCAAAGTCCCCAATAAACCCTTGGCCCATTTAACCCTCATCCTGAGAGAAAATGGGGAAGAGTGAGGGGGGGGGGGGGGGGGGAAGAGCAGTCTTCTTTACATGGAATCAAGTCTCGAAATAAACACTTGATCTCAACTTCAAACAGGAGGATGCAGACTGGGGTTGAGGCGGGGAAGACTGCGTTTTAGGTATCAATCAAACTCTTGGGTCATCGAAACCAAATTGATTTGTGGATTGGTCATGGGAAACTACCTGTAACCATGTTACCACGGAGCCGTCGGTAAATGGGTTGCAGGTTGCATCTTAATGATTTCCATGTCCCAGAGTAGAAGAGAGACCGACCATGGCCTCTGGATCCCGGGCCTGGGAGCAACGGCGCCTGATTTCCACGCTCCAGTTGACAAGGCAGTGGAGACTTGCTGGGAGGAGCGGGTCTGGGAGCTGTGTCAAGTCAAAGTTGGCTCTCCGTTTGCTGGCGCTGGTGGAGTTCTCGGGGTGAACTTCCGAGAGACGGAGAGAAAACATTCCACCCATCGCCTATTCATGGGAGTTATCGGGGGGGGGGGGGGGGGGAGGGGGCAAGGTGGAGCGGCAGGTTGCCAAACAATTACCTGAAATTTCCATTAAATTCACTCAGGCCAGAAGGGTCTACAATACAGCTTACAGCATAGAAGGGAGGGGGAGGAGAGGAGAAAGTGTTATTCAGTACTTAACATGCCAAAAAATGTCTATAGAATACCGGTAAAGTTTTGTCGAATGTTTTTTTTTAATTACATAAAAATGCGTGCAACCCACATCCTGCAAGAGAGGGTTAAACGTCCTCCCTTAGATCAGCGCCCGAAGGAGAAGAGCTTTGCCAAGTTACGATGCATCCCGATAGCGCCGTCCATCTGTAATGAGCGGCAGCTGGGACAGGGATGGCTCAGAGTGAAGGAGGGACTGAGAGGCAGGATGACCAAAGCCCCTTCATTCTGTTTAGTCCACAGTCTTTACAAGGAGCCCATTACCGGGGAATGTAGTTCTTGCTTTTTGCTGAAACTCACGCTTCTTCACCAAGATGTGAAATATCCGAGTCCATTTATATTGAAACAACCTTCTTGGAAACTACAAGCTGTCCCGTGCCACTATCTAGGCAACGCGACCCCCCCCCCCCCCCCCTTTCATGAACGATTCTTCCTGGACTGAGGGCAGGGTAACAGAGACAGGAGACAGCGCGGGTCTGAGACCCACCGTTAGACCACACGGCTCACTCAAAAAAGAGTCCTTTAGAAACAAACTACACGGATAACTCAGCGCCAAGCGCCACACAGTCAAACAGTTCGACATTTCCTGTAAATCCACGCTGGAATGTTTATATGTACTTTGACCCCCCCCCCCCCCCCCCCATCGACACTTTGCACTCATTAGAATTAGAAATAGTTAAAACCACAGACGTCTAGTTGCGACCCCACCCTCCCCAAGTCCCAACCGACAGACTGTGGGTCTCTCTGCGCGGCGCTTGCTTGCTGGAGATTCGATGCCAGTTCAGGCTCCCGGAAAGCGGGCGCTTTGCACAATCTCCCCCTTCCAGCTGAAGGAGCGGCCCTTCCTCTGACACGGCGGGGACCTCAGTCGCTACGTGGATGGGCGAAGCCGGCGCACGGACTGTCCCGACGTTGCACGCCTGAAGGTTGAATTTCGTGCTGGCGAGAAGAGGCGCTGGAGCAGGTTGTCTGTCCCCCACTGTCCGGCTCCGGACTTCGCTCCGGCTTTGTCCAGCACCCGTGTGTCCACGGGATTAGTGGCGGGGTGGAAGGGTCACAGCTCCGCCTCTGGGCTCTGAGTTTGTGTCGGATCAAGGAGGAAGGGGGGGGTTGCAATTTGAACAGCAATTTTAAAAAAAGTTTACACTCTTACAGAGCTTCCAGTGTACCGTATATACGGGAGAGGGGCGATTCTAAGCTGCAAGCATCGGCCGGGACGAGATACACGTGTGGCTGGCGGGCGGGCAGGCAGGAGGGAGGGAGGGTGGGTGGGTTTGGCGGGGCGCTGATGGAGGAGGCGGAGATGGTGAAGTGTCTGGGATTGCCCAGCCGGGTGGGGTGTCCGAGACGGCCCTCACGCCCGGCCACAGGTTCGCTCGGGGAGGTTTGCCCGGAGCCCGCCGGCTCTCAGTAAGCTTGGCCCGTCTCCACCTGCAGTAAACCCAGGACAGCGGAGTGTTCGCTCAGCTTCATCCGCCTCTGCGTGGACAGGCTCACGTTCTTGGTCAGATAGTCCACCGCACCTTGAGGGAAGGGGGGAGAGAGAGAGCGGAAGATGCATCAGGGTCAACAAACACCGAGCAAAGACACCAGACGTGCATACGTTGTAGGAGCTGAATTAGGCCACTCGGCCCATCAAGTCTACACCGCCATTCAATCATGATTCCTTCTCAACCCCATTCTCCTGTCTTCTCTCCATAACCCCCTGACACCCAGACTAATCAGCTTCTATCAATCTTCACCTGAGAAATATCCATTGACTTGGCCTCCACACCCACTGTGGCACCAAATTCCACAGATTCACCGCCCTCTGAATGAAGAAAGTGCATTAGGGTAAACAAACACCCCCTCCTCCCCTGCCCACGACAACTGACGGTGCGACTCGTTTAAAAAAACACGGTCAGAGATCCCACGGTGCAAGATTTGCCACCTGCCGCTGACCTCGCTGAGAAGTGCCGGCGTGAGTCCCGTGTGGGAATGCCCAGGGTTTCTGAACAAGCCCTGAACCCATCTCCCGGCTGTGCATCAGACACGGTTTATTCAGCAGCATGCTTGAAGGTTGGGAACCTTGGCCACCCCGTGAGCGAGGTGTTGCTGTGCGATATATCAGGGCTTGCTCTGACCCGACCCACCTTCGCCCGGATAATACAGGGGCGCAACAGTCGGCGTTTGAAACTGTCCCAGTTTCGCGCTTGGTGAACAGGGAAGTTTTAAAGAATGGTCCCGGGGAGGTGAGAGCGAAAGGAACATTTAAGGAGGGAATTCAAGTGTACAGAGTGTCAACATTTGTAGTGCAGTGCGGTGGCGCCGCGCCAGAGACCCGGGTTCGACCCTGACTATGGGTGCTGTCAGGGGTTTGTACATTCTCCCGTCGGCGCGGACTCAGTGGGCCAAAGGGGCTGTTTCCACACTGTATTTCTAAACTAATGGTCCATATGTACAATTACATTCTTACTTGCAGCAGCACAACAAGCATGTACACAGAATACACACAGATATAATAAACATAATAAATTAATAACCCCAATACTAGTGGAAATAATAACCGTAAAACCCTCAGTGCAACCAAAGACAGTCCATTGTTCACAGTTGAGATTAGTGTTCAAGAGCCTGGTGGTTGTTGGGAAGGAGCTGTCCTGGGGCAGAAAGCACAGCCGCCAAATGGGGGCAAGGAGGAGATTTGAAGGCTGTAGACTGGATTTATTTAAGGCAATTAGGAGGGCGAGATCTCGAATGAGATCAGTTTCTGCCACTCTCATAGTGTGTGCCATTTCGGGATGGGACCCTTCCTCTAAAGTCTGAAGAAGGGTCCCGACCCGAAATATCACCGGCCTATTTCCCTCTGCCTGACCCACTGAGTTACTCCAGTACTTTGTATTTTGCTCAAGATACCAGTCTGTCAGTGCGTGTCTGAGGGAAGTTGTCCAGGACTCTTTAAGCTCCCTGTCCTCACCAGATGCAGTCACTAGATGGTGATCAGGCACTGCAGTGCTGGCCGGAGACAGGGTGTGCAGCCCCAACCAAAAGCAGTGGTGGATTGGGAGATTCAACTCATGAGAGCTTGTTGCTGACTTTGACTAAACTCCCAGCGAATAATTGCAAAAAAAAATCTCCGAGGGAGCCACGCACAATTCCCAGCAAGTTTGCTCCTGAGCAAAAACACCAAAAGTGCTGGAGTGACGCAGCGAGTCAGGCAGCATCTGCGGAAGGAATGGGCAGACACCGTTTCAGGTTGGGACCCTCCCTCTAAAGTCTGAGAAGGGTCATGTTCGTAAGTTATAAAAGCAGAATTAGGCCATTCGTCCCATCAAGTCCCAATTTCCCTCCACTGATACTGCCCGACTCACTCGATGTAGCAGTGTTTTGCTCAATATTCCAGATTCTTGAGTCTCCAAGTTTTCTCCCGAGGGACTGCTCCCACCCCCTTTACCCCCCCCCCCCCCCCCCACCCACCTTTCACACATACTTCACATTCTAAGGGTGAATATATGGCATAGGAAGTTTGCATTGTGTTAAGGTTCAGAAGTGAGTGAAGAGCCCACAGTTGCAGACCCCGGGCTTTGAGAGTGCAGTGATGTGCTCCTGTATTTAAATATGCTCTCTTGATTCGCGTTGGATAATGGTCGCTCTCTGTTCATTACCTCTCCGGTTACCCTGCCAAGAACTGTTGTGTGCAAAGCTGGCACACCAGACAATCATGCCTGCTAAGTAAACAAAATTTTCAGCTTGAAGAGCTTGTCATCTCTTTGCCCCAAAGGGGGGAGCGGTGTTCGATGGAAAGCCTTATTACCGAGCTGTCATCTCTATTTAAATTCACTTCATGGTCTCGCACAAAGTCTTTGATATTCCTTGGCACCAGGCTGGAGATGGGGGATTGGCTAATTAATGTGCTGAGCATGCTCGGTAGCCCAGTGAATGTACCATGGGGTGGCTGTAACTCATGGCTGCCAGCAGACCCTTCGTCCCATTAGACGTGGCCTATCACCTTCCATCTCTGGGTTGGCGGTTTGCTAGGCCGATACACACGAGGAACTGAAGATGCTGGTTTACATTAAAAAAATACTCAAAGTTCTGGAGTAACTCAGCGGGTCAGGCAGCATCTCTGCAGAACATTGATAGGCGACATTTCGGGTCCAGACCCTTCTTCAGACTGACTGTGGTAGAGGGGAGAAAGCTGGAAAAGAGAGGCGGGGGCGAGACCAAGTAACTGGCTACTGATGAGGATACAGATGAGGGGGGTTTGCTAGATAGATGGATAAAGGCCACAGATGAGATAAGGAGATGAGGCAATAATTTGTTTCGCAGTCTTCTCCATGGCCAGACCAGCTACCGGATGTCCGGGTTGTGACGCCGCAATGGGGAGCCCAGACACTGATTACAAGAAGCCGGAGTTATGTTTTGGCGACAGGATGTACAGCATGTGATTCTGCCGTGCCTTTGTCACATGTTTTGGCTGCCACTAGCAAGCCCATCCCATCGCCATCCCAAGTGAATGGCAGACTATTTAGGGCTGGATCGAGGATCAAGTCCTTCATTCAAACAGTGTCTCCTAACGGCATTGTTGAGGGCACTCATGTATTTGGTCAGAGCTATATTTGGTCGGGTTTAATTTTGTTTATTCGAACAATTTACAGGATGTAATTGTTGCCGGCAGTCACCTTCTGGATGGCGAACCTTCTCCAGATACGGTCTAGATACTTAAAATCGCCTATTCATTCCCTCCACGGATGCTGCCTGACCGACTGAGTTCCTCCAGCACTTTGTGTTTTGCTGCACAAACATATTCTGTGTCCTGGGTGTGTCTCAGGCTGAGTGGCCTAAATAACTCCTCCTCTTCCTAAGTCTCTCGTTCAAGTACTGACTAGGGATGAGTTCCCTGACATCAGACTGGATCAGAAGTCTCCAGACTTGTGTGCACGGATATAAAAGACTCATCTGGCTAACATTTCACTGTAGAGAGAGCATGGTGGTACTGGAGAGTCGGTTTGGGCACATCACAAAAACGTGCGGGTCTGTAGGTTAATTGGTCGCTCCAAATCGCCCTTAGTGTGTAGGGAGTGGATGAGAAAGTGGATTAACATAGAACTAGTGTGAAAGGGTGATCGATGGTCAACGTGGAGTCAGTGGGCCAAAGGGCCAGTTTCCATTGAATGTGGCGATCTTTCCTGCATGGATTTGTTGGGCTGAACGGCTGGTTTTCATGCTGTGTCTTTCAATCAATCAAGTGCCGCCCAATCCACCAGAATGATCCTGGGGCTTAAAGGGTTAAATGATTGAGGAGGAGGCGGCACTGGTGAGAGAATGGCCTAATATAGCAGTTTAAAATGATAATTACGATTCAGTGGGGTGGACTGAGTCTGAGTCAGACAGAATGGAAACAAAACAGGCCCTTCGGCCCAACTTACCCATGCTGACTGAGATGGCCTATCTATACTAGTCCCACCTGCCTGCGTATGGCCCATATTTCTCTAAACCTTTGCTATCCATGTACCTGTCCAAATGTCTTTTGAATATTATAGTAGCTGCCTCACCTACCTCCTCTGACAGCTTGTTCCGTATACACACCACCCTCCATGTGAAACAAAGTTGCATCTCAGGTTCCTATTAAATGTTTCCCCTCTCACCTTAAACCTATGCCCTCTGGTTCTTGATTCTCCTACTCTAAGGAAACAACTCCGTGCATTCACCCTATCCCTCTTTTTGATCTTATACGTCTCTGTAATGTCACACATCATCCTCCTATGCTCCAGGGAATATAGTCCTAACCTGCTAAACCTCTCCCAGTTGCACAGGCCCTCAAATCCAGGCAACATCCTCGTAAATCTTCTCTGCACTCTTTCCAGTTAAATAACATCCTCCCTATAGCAGGGTAACCAAAACTGAACACAATACTCCAAACGCCACCTCACCAGGGCCATGTACAACTGCATCCCAACTTCTATACTCAATACCTTGACTGTTGAAGGCCAATGTATTGCAAGCCTTCTTGACTACCTTATCTACTTGTGACTTTCAAGTGCACCACTTTCACCTTCGCTGCTAGATTCCTCTCTGCTCTACTACATTCCCAGGGCTCTGCTGTGCACTGTGTAGGTCCTGCCCTTGTTTGACTTCACAAAATGCAACATCTTGCGTTTATCTGCATTAAACTCCTTTAACCATTCCTCGGCCAACTTGCCCAACTGATTAAGATCCTGCTGTAATAGTTGATACCCATCGTCGCTATCTATGATCCCACCCACTTTATTGTCGTCTGCAAACTTATTCATCATGCCTTCTACATTCGCTTTAAATTGTTGCTGTAAACCACAAAGGGCAATGGACCCATCACTAGTCACAAGCCTCCAGCCCATACAACAACCTTCCGCCATCATCCTCTACTTCCTTCCATGGAGCCAGCTAGCTCTCTCTGGATCTCATGCGATCTAACATTCCCGAGCAGCCTACCATGCGGAACCTTATCAATGCCTCATCGACCTTGTTGGTTGCTACTTCAAAAAACTCAATCAGATTCGTGAGGCACGATCTTCAACAAAATCATGGTGACTATCCTTAATCAGCCCACATCTATCCAAATACATTTGTATCTTATCCCTGAGAATACTCTCCAGTAACCTACCTACCACAGATGTTAGGCTCACTGGTCTATAATTCCCAGGATTTTCCTTGCAGTACTTCTTACATAGAGGCATAACATTAGCCACCCTCCAGTCTTCCGGCACCTCACCCGTGTCTAATGATGATTTATATATCTCAGCCAGGGTGACTGCAATTTATTCTCTAGCTTCCCACAGTGCCCTCAAATATATCTGATGAGGTCTGGGAGGTTTATGTACCTTCATATGGCTTAGGACATTCAGCATCTGCTCAACCACCATTATACAGACTGTCCCCAAGACATCTCTATTGACTGTCCTATCTTGCCCATCTCCTGTGGCTCCACACATAAATGACTGATTTGGTGTCTGAGGGGCCCTGCTCCCTCTCTAGTTACCCTCTTTCCCTAAGGTACTCATAAAATCCCTTTGGATTTTCCTTAATATTATCTGCCAGCGCCATCTCATTTCCCTTTTTGCCCTCATAATTTCTGGAGAAATTTCCCCCTCAGTTACGGAAAATCCACAGCAACGGTGTGTGGGATTGGGGCCAGGATCTTGGCAACAAAATGTGAAACACATTTTCACACGTCAGGTAATGTAAATCAGAATTCCTGACCGCAGCTCAGAATATATTGGGGATCAGTTAAAGTTTACAAGGAAGAGATGTACAGATTGTTGTTGATTGAGTGCATTAATGGATATAGAGCCCAAATTGGATAATTAAGGGCCTCAGGCCCGCTATTATGAATTATTTAAAAAAATTATTAAACATGATCTGTGTGTATTGCATTTACAGGCCTGTTAGGATGTGGCAAGTAAGAATGTCATTGTTCTATACATATGGCAATGAAACACTTGACTCTTGATTCACAGGTGTTTATTTCTTATTTTTAACTACCAACCAGCCATTACCTAATTGAATGGCAAGTGACCTAGTGCCTTTCCTATAAGGTTCTGGTTCTGATCCAGTAGAACCTGTGGAAATTGGTTGAGGATCGAAATTGGACTTCACTGAGATGTTGCCCTCAGTTAAATAACTCCTCCGACATTCAATCATCATCTTTCTGAGCAGTGGGGTTTAGAGTTTAGAGATAAACATGGAAACAGGCCCTTCGGCCCACTGAGTCCATGCTGACCATTGACAACCCATTCGCACTAGTTCTATATTATCCCACGTTCTCATCCACTATACGAATATAATGGGAAATTTTACAGAGGCCAATTAACCTAAAAATCCACATGCCTTTGAGATGTGGGTGGAAACCAGAGCACCCGGAGGAAGTCCACATGGTCACAAGGAGAACATCCAAAGGCAGCACCCGTGCTTCTGATCGAACCAGTCTGGTGCTCTAATTTAGCATTTGTTGATGTTTGTCAATGGTGAGAATGTTCTGGATATGTCAAGATGGACCTCCAGGGTGAGTCCAAGTTCATGCGGAGCCAGGGCAATGGGGTGGTGGAAGGGGGGGGGAGGGGTTGAGGATGGGGCACAAACAGATCTGTGGGAAGTTGAATGTTTTATGTTCTGGAGGTGTGCAAAAGCACTGCTCCAGGGAAGAAATATCATGGCTTGTGAGAAGTCTCCAGGCTGTGGTTTTGATGGAGGCTGGTCTTGGGGGATTGCACACATAAATATCTGAAGGGAGCAACACATGTTCTCGAAATGCCATGCAGAACCCTGGTACTACAAACATAAGAAGCTAAGTAAGTAGGAGCCGGAGAGTAGGCCACTCGGCCCCTCAAGCCTATTCTGCTATTCAATTGGACCCCTGCCCTCAATGCCTCTTCTCTGTTGGTTCCCCATGTCCCACAATTCCCCAGACTTTCATAAATATATCCATTTCCTCTTTAAATACCCCTAATGTTCCAACCTCCACAATGAGGATAGAGAATTCTAGAGATTCATCTCCCTTCTTGAGAAGATGATTCTATGCACCAGTGTTAAATGAGCATCCAATGACCTTTTACTGATACAACTGACAAAATCATTGACATTTTTTTTGGCAACATTTTTTTGGAGGAGGGTAGAATCATCTTCTGTAGCTAAAATACATTGACTGAAAAACAGGTTCAGCAGTTGCTTTCAAAGGGGAATTGTATAAATAGTTAAAAGGCAATATTTTTCAGCTGAGGCTAGGTGAAAATATTGAAGCGATTGAAAGGTTAAGCTGAACTTTCAAAGAGCTAGCACAGGCACGATGGGCTGATTGGCCACCTCCCGTTGTGTGCTAATCTATGGTGATTCTGAAATGCACAGGTAAATTAGCAGAGTGGTGCAGAGTCTGTGGCCAGGCCGCCAGTAAAGGGTGTGACTGCCTGCCTGCCCCTGGGCGTTCGGTATAGGTAAGAGACGATAGCAGTATTTATCTGAGATTTATATCAACTACACATGTCCGTTCACATCCAGAGGCAAGTGTGGGGAGGTCAGAGGGCAGTGCAGCGCCTGGTGAAAGGGAAAGCTGCTATTGATCCAGCCAGCTCCTGCAGAAGGTTTCAATTTAACGGCAGGAGTTAAAGACATTAGGAGCGGCTGCAGAGGGAGCGTGGAGAATCCATGCAGGGGTCGGAAAGGACAGTACAAGGGCAGGACAACGAGGATGGTGGGGAGAGTGGGGGAGGGAAGGAAGAACCTCTGAACCCATCAAGGACAAGAGCTGTGTCACCAGGAAGCTGCGATTAGTTTAACATCCGAGCTGCAAACAGAACTGGTCAGCGGAGTTTGCAGTTCCATCACTAGCTGGGAATCCGTTTCTTCTGCATAACCGTAACGTCATTATTTTATCAGATTCCAAAGCTAATGTCTATCCCATCAAACATCACAGTACATGCCAGAAGTTTGCAACAAATGCTAAGACTTGGTGGCTTCAGCCTTGATTGATGGTTTCATTTTAGCTTTGCATTTGATCATTTTTCTCTCAATCACACACACACACATATACGCATGCTCGCTTGCATGCACACACACATGCACACACACAGACAGACACACACAAATGCACACAGACACACACACAGAGACACACACACACACACGAACATAAACACACATAGGCACACAAACACACACGCGTACACAACACACATACGCCGCGTGAACATACGCACTCTCAAGCACCCCTCAAAATAATTTTAAATTAACACCCTGCTCCCGAGAACACTGAAACAAATGATTAATTCAATGGATCTGACCTTAGGTGACATGGTCAGTAGGTTTGTGGATGACACTGAAATGAGTGGTAGAGTGGACAGTGAACAAGGTTATCTACGATGACAGTGGGATTTTGATTAACTGATCCAATAAGCTGAGGAATGGTGGAAGGAGTTTAATTCAGGTAAATAGGAGTTATTGCATTTTGGTAGAACAAAGCAGAGCAGGACTTGCACAGTGAGTCTAAGAGATCTAGGTAGATAGGCATACAGTGAGTCAAAAGAGAGATCTAGGTAGATAGGCATACAGTTGCATGAAAGTGGCCACACAGTTAGCTAGGTTGGTGAGGAAGGTGCTTGGTATGCTAGCCTACATTCATCAGAGCACAGGAGTTGGGATGTCTTGTAATAGCTGCACAAGATATTGGTAGGGCCACACGTCGAGTACTGTGTACCGTTCTGGTCACTCTGCTAGGATATCATTAAACTATAAAGGCTGCAAAAAGGATTTGTGCGGATGTTACCAAGTCTGCAGGGTTTGAGTTAAAAGGAGAGGCTGGATAGGCTGGGTTTTTATTTAGTAGGTTGAGGGGTGACGTTATAGAGGTTTATAAAACCAGGAGGGTCATAAACAAGTGAAAAGCCACAGTCTGTTCGCAAGAGTCGGGGAGTCTAAACATAGAGGGCATAGATTTAAGGTGAGAGGGGAAAGATTTAAAAGAGACCTGAGGGGAAACTTTTTCCAAACAGAGTGGTGCACACATGGAACAAGCTGCCAGTCGAAGTAGTAGAGAATTACAACATTTAAAAGACACTTTAAAGGACAGGTACATGGATAGAAAATGCAGGGAGCTGCAGAGGCTGGTTTACAAAAAAAGTCACAAAGTGCTGGAGTAACTCAACAGGGCAGAATTTCTCTGGAGAACATGAAGAGGTGGTATTTCAGATCAGGACCCTTCTTCCAACTGGCAGGTCAGGTTTGGAGGGATATGTGGAAGTGAGACTAGCTTTGTTAAGCAATGTAGTCAGCCTGGATATACTGGGCCTCTTGCCGTGCTGCATAACCCAAGACATCATTAAATGCAACTCTCTCCGATGTAATCCATCCATCAGTATAACACTGACACCCTTCACTGTGGGTCTGCCAGTTTACACCCCCCCCCAGTCACCACAGCTGGTAAATCTGGCTGCTCCATTGGCTGGAGACAATGAGCAGATTGCTGAACTTGCTCTTGCAAAATCTTGGATGCTGAGATGTTTCTGAAGTCCCAGAGCAATTTTGTGGGCAGGAGTGGGTGTCATGGAGTGGGAGATCAGGGATAGAACGGTGGCAAGTTGGGCCCTGCTTAATGTTCAGTCTTCTCTGGATTGTGGCTGGATGTGGCCAGTGCCTTTGATGAGGGGCCCGCTGGTCAGATACCCACCAGGACATGGCCCTCCATCTGGCTGATTCACCAGTGCTGGCTAGGGGTGCTGAGCAGCTGAATATACAGTGGGCACACACCCTCCCCAGTGGGCCAGTGATCAGAGAATGCACCTTGAAATATGGCGCTGGTATCCCTCCTGCTCTCTGTTGGTTGAGGTAGACTCTGCATGGACCATCGACCTACAAGACGCTCGGCCGTGTGTGATACGGAGGCAGGCCATCAGTCCCACCCACCCACCCATGTTGCTGCCCTTGCCCCCACCCATGCCCCTCGCCCCTCCCTGCGGTAGTTTCAGCAGGCAATGCTTACTCTGTCCGTACTGGGCATACTGGTAGCCAGGCACGGGGTCCATGCTGTATCCAGAGGTGCTGTAGGCGGGCGTGCAGTAGGACTGCGAGGTGGGCAGGCTCTCCACGGCCTTGATGGAGTCGGCGCGCTGGCTGCAGCTGGCGGACAGTGGGTTGGAAGTGTCCAGGCTCCCGTGCAGCGGCGAGATGGAGAAGTCATGCTGCGGCTGAGTGGAGACGGCTGCGGGGTTGCTCAAGATGCTCATCACCTGTGGACGCGAGGCGGGGGGGGGGAGAGAGATGAGAGGGGGGTGGTCAGTGGGAAGGCAGTGACGCAGACCCCCAGCCTGCAACGAGCGGTGGGGGAAGAAATGATTGGTGGTACGGGGGGGGGGGGCAACAGAGAGTGGGATTTATGAAGGGAAAAGAGGAATGCAGAATAAAAGGAGGAGGGGAGGTGGGATTCAGGTTGTGTGAGTATGGGGAGATTAATCAGGGGGTGAAAGAGAAGAAGGGGAAAGAGGGAGGAAATAGGAGGAGAGGGGCTAGCGCTACTGGTGGGTTGAACAAAGGGGAAAGCAAGGTTTGAAACCCAGTATCGCACATTACTATTGCCACCCCAACCTGGTGTGACAAGGGGCGGCACAGTGGTGCAGCTGTCGAGCTGCAGCCCCACAGCCTCGCCAGACATCCCGGTTCCATCCTGATCTCGGCTGCTGTCTGTGTGGAGTTTATATTTCCTCCCTATGCCTCGTGGGTTACCTCCGGGTGCCCTGGTTTCCTCCCCCATCCCAAAGCCCGTGGGTCTGTTGGTCAATTGGCCTCTGTAAAATGTCCCTCGTGTGTCGGGAGTGGAAATGAAAGTGGGATAACGGAGAGGTAATGTGAAAGGGTGATTGTTGGCCTGCACTTGGTTGGGCCGTATCACCAGTTTTCATGCAATATCATTCAATCATTACTGAACGGGGTACTGATTGGGGATGATCAGCCATGATCACATTGAATGGCGGTGCTGGCTTGAGGGGCCGAATGGCCTACTCTGGCACCTATTGTATATTAAGCTGGTGGTCTGGTTAAGCGGATGATCAGCTCCCTAGGCCCAGGCCCCAGCTCCCACACTTGTTCTATGTTATTCCACATTCTCATCCTTTTGGGATGAGAATGGCTGGGACTTGGGTGGGGAACGGCTGAGGGGAGCCTGGATAGTAAATGTGGGAGGGATGGGGAGGAGGGAGAGAGGACAAACTGGGATGGGTAAATGGTTGACGGGGAAATGGTTGTTGGGATTGGGTGACAGGAATGGGAAATGAGTGGGAGGTTTCGGATGGGGAACAAGGAACATGAGAACAATGGGCAGGGTAAAGGGGAAATGGAAATAGGTGATGGGGTATGAACAGGAACTGGGATGGAGGAATGTGAATGGCGATGGGATGACTGTTTAACCGTTGACATACAGATCAAACACAAACTGCAAACCAAAAGAGTAAAACACAAGCTCTCTCTGCCGGCTTGACAAAAATGCTGGAGAAATAGGTAACGTTTCGGATCGAAACCTTCGACCCGAAACGTTGCCCATTTCCTTCGCTCCATAGATGCTGCCTCACCCGCTGAGTTTCTCCAGCATTTTTGTCAAAATGGTCAATTGGCAAAATGGTCAATGGTCAAAAACCAAAATAGACAAAAATACTGGAGAAATAGACAACGTTTCGGGATGAAACCCAAGGGTTACGACCCGAAACATTGCCTATTTCCTTCCCTCCATTGATGCTGCCTCACCCACTGAGTTTCTCCAGCATTTTTTGTCTCCCTTCGATGTTCCAGCATCTGCAGTTCCTTCCTCAACAGCTCTCTCTCTCTCTCTCTCTGCCAGATCGACACCAAATTACAACCCCATTAAACATAGACACACAGGGGAATCAAACCAAAACCTTCTGGCCACAGTTAAGTTTCTCTCCCTTTCCAGATGCGAACGTGCAAAGCAAGGACGATGGTTCCCGAGTAGAAATCAAACAGCGTGCAAACATCTGCAAAGTTTTATGCGATCAGCAGAGGGTGGGTGGGGGAGCAGAGGGCAGTGGGAACCCGGAGTTGGCGAGCTGTCAATCACACAGACTGACAGGGCAAGTCCAAAATCACAAGCAGATTGCAGAGATTAGTGGCGCTGGACGCAGACGAGCTCGCTGGCTGATCACGGCTCGGTTCGGACAGGTTTTTTTTTCCGGGCTGTATCACTCGGGTGTCGGAGAGGATGGTGCGCGCGATAACTCCGAGAGGTGAGGATAAATGCAGCGTCTTCCACACGCAAAAGCACCCCTCGGGCAACTCGCACTTTCCCTGCGAGATAGTCACTCTTTGAGGGGGAAAAAAGTAATTAATTTTGGCAACTTCAGAGCCAACAGCCCCAGGGAGCGCTAATCCCACAGGGACCATTACTTAACCCACACAAACCCAGCCCTGGCTGTTAAACAACAAGCTATCTGTTCCACTTACATGTGCTCCCGTTAAAGAGGAGACTTGCGCTGCCAGGCGTCCTCATAAAGAGGGTCTCGTGGCCGGGACCCCGGAGAAAAAAGCTGTGCAGCAAGGACCACATGAAGAAGGAGTCACTCCTCACTAAGAGGGACTTGCCCCGAGTCACACAGAGTGTATCCCTTATGAAGAGTGAGTCTCCTTTATCAGGAACCATCATAAAGAGGTACTTGTGCAGTGAGGGCCCATTATAAAGCCTGCATTACGAAGACCCCCCATAAAGAAGCAGTCAGGCTGTTAAGACCCCTTCTGAGAGGGAGTGTCACTTTCAGAGCCCCTCGTAAAGAGGGAGTCAGTAAGAGTGCACTGGGGTGGGGGATTGGCTGGGTATTGCCTGGCAGTGTGAGGAAGCTGCCTCCACAATGGAAATCCTGTCGCAAGTTGGGGGGAGGGGGGAGGGGGGGAGCGTTGAATCCAGCTCTCTCTCTCTCACTGTCTTTGAGAAGGAACTGCAGATGCTGGAAAATCGAAGGTAGACAAAAAAGTGCTGGAGAAACTCAGCGGGTGCAGCACCGTCCATGGAGCAAAGGAAATAGGCAACGTTTTGGGCCGAAACCCTTTCGGGTTTCGGTCCGAAACGTTACCTATTTCCTTTGAGTTTCGGCCCGAAACGTTGCCTATTTCCTTCGCTCCATAGTTGCTGCTGCACCCGCTTAGTTTCTCCAGCACTTTTTTGTCTACCCTCTCTCTCACTGCCGCTCAGTAACCCCTTCCCCAATGGGCTTGGCTTGGGGGTCTGAACCTTCAGAGGGCCAGGCTGATGATATCGCTTTCACTTTATGAAAATAAATGTGTGCAAGTTACTGAAATGTTCCCTCCGTCTGAAAGCCGATAGCTGCAACAAAAAAAAAAGCCAAATGAAAGTGTTCCTCCAGCTCGCCATTAATCCAGTTTTTATTCACTCGTTTACTGGCGCAGAATTCTCATGGAAGATCAGCCTGCTGTTCTCTGGATAAAATTCCAGAGGTTTTTTTTTCAGTTTGCAATGTTATTAAAACACTGTCTACATCGCAAGCTGTGAGCGTTTGGCGCATGGGATCACTTCCCTGCTCGGCAATGTGACCAACTCTCCACATTCCCACCCAGATACACTTTCACTCCTTGGCACAGTCAGGGGGTTTACTAAACCAAGCGGCCACAGTCAGGCCAACAGCACAAACAGCTCTCCAATTATTCACTACACGAGGGGACCAGAGAATTTCATGGGATGTTATCAATAGAGGCTGATAGTATTTGTAAACCTTCTTCTGTTTGAGCCCTAATACAGGGAGAGGATACTCCGTTTATTTGCTCCCACAATGATACCTAGTAAGTGCATCTGACTTTACTGACAACTTGGTTCAGCCTGAACATTATAAACTCTGGCAGCAGGGAGTGGAAGAGGGTGCCATGCACCACTGTTACAAAACTGTGTCTGCACACTTTGGCAGCTTGCTGATGTGTAGAACAAGTCTACAATCCTTGGAACAGTTTATCTCACTGTAAGATTTTAAACTCAATTTTGTTAACAGCCACATTAGTCTATTTCCACTTGCCCGCATTTGGTACATAACCCTCTAAACCTTGCCTAACCATGTACCTGTCCAATTGTACTTTAAATGTTGTTATATATAGTACCTGCTTCAATTAACCTCCTCTGGCAGCTTGCTCCATGTTGCCCCTGAGGTTCCTATTAAATCTTTCCCCTGTCACCTCAAACCTCTAGTTCTTGATTTCCCTACTTTGGGTAAAAGACCCTTGCAGTCATCCTATCTATTCCTCTCGTGATCATGTACATCTCTATAAGATCACCCCTCACCTAGCCTGCCCAACCTGCCCCTATAGCTCAGTCTCCCAAGTCCTGGCAACATCCTCGTAAATCTTCCCTGCATTCTCCCCAGCTTAACGACACCCTTTCTATAGCAGATGTCAAATAGAGTACTTAAACAGGTGTTCAACCTGGCATGCCATAAGGATTGATGCTGGGATTATTGATGTACATATTTGACATCAATGGTCTGCGGTCAAATTGGGAGGCGCAATTAATCCAGAGGGTGATGATAAAATACAGGAGGTATTCATAAACCTGCCAAACAGGCATGTAATTGGAGAGTTACAAATTAACCAATATAATTAAGTATGAGGTAATATATTTTGATGTAAATAATTAGGTGATGTGCTCCTTCAAATAAATAAAATAAAATATGGTCGAGGAATACACATACATAATCATGAACTGTGGCAAAACAAATGTATAAGGTCTTAAAAAAAAGGTAAACAACGGACTAGGGTGCACATCTATAGGGACAGAATAAGCAAATGGAGATGTTGGGTTTGACAAGGAGGTCCAGACAGGGTGTACAGGAATGCTCAAAGTGTTTCCCGTTGCTTCTGATCACTGACAAGATCAATGGTTTCTCTGGGCACCAAAGTCAGAATGAATCACTGGCAGAGTTGGTGATGTAGGAAGCTACAGAAGATATAGAGGGGGGCATTCAACAGCACGAGAGATGGACAGTGCCTGCAGCTGCTGATGTGATTCTAGGTGTGGATGGGAACAACAACATCAATGAGCAACTGCAGAAAATTCAAGGGGCGAGTCCGAAATGAGAGGATATTGTTTTTGGGAAGAGGGTGAGAGGTTTAGAGGGGACCTCAGGGATAACTTTCCACCTAAAAGCAAGATCGAGTCTGGACCCCACCGATTGTTGGGGTGCTGGGACCAGGTACCCTCGTCTGGATAACCAGCTGAATTGATTAATCATACAAGGCTATGGATCACATTTGGTACACAATGTGCTGGAGTAACTCAGCGAACCAGGCAGCATCTCTGGAGAGAATGGGCAGGTAACGTTTCAGGTTAGAACCATTCTCCAGATCTAGACTCTCCGGTGATACTGCCTGGCCCACTGAGTTAAGGGCCTGTCCCACTGTACGAGGTAATTCAACAGCTCTCCCCAGTTTAAAAAAAAAATCAAACTCGTGGTAAGCCCGTAGAATGTACGTCGGTGCTCGGGACGTCTCTTAGCGGCCCGTAACGCTAACGGCAAGTACTCGGGAAACGCGGTAAGTTGGTGAAGACTCGTGAAGATTTTTCAACATGTGGAAAAATGTCCATGAGAGCCCCGGGTACCTACGAGCGGCTATTACCGTAATTCTCAGAGTTCGAATCAGGGGAAACTCGGGAGAACTCTTGAATTACCTCGTACAGTGGGACAGGCCCTTTACTCCAGCAGTTTGTGTTCCCAAGTTGTATGACTCTACCATTAAGCGGGGAGGTCACAGTCTACAAGAAGACCAATGTACAGGCAAAACAAGGACATGGAGTCCCTTGTGAGAGGAAAAATAGTGTAACAGTGCCGATGAATGCATGTTGGAGAGACGGTGCATGAGGAAGGGCTGCAGATTCCTTCAGCACCGGGGCCTGTCCTGGCAAGCTGAGGCCCGCACAAGCCAGAGTGGTTGCACTTCAACAGGGGGGGATTGGAACCAATTCAACAGCGAGTTCGTGCTTGTGTATTTATGGAGGATTCAACTGATTCTGGCAGCGACATGAAAATATGAGTGCAGATTCAGAAAAATAAGCAAAAACTGGAATCAGACATTAGACGTTGCCTTGAGGAATAGTTAAAGAAGAGCAGGAGTGGAAGCTCAGCTGTCTGGGTTTCCAGATGAGATAGCGGCAGAGATAACAGGAGGTCGTAATGTTGATTAAAGGAACAATTGGGGTTGTGGGGAAAGATAGTATGCTGGAAGAATCACTAAATGAGGGTAGAGGTTTAAACGACAGACAGAAAGGAGAACTACAGCATAAAGCTGCAGATGGTGAAAACCCAAGATAAAAGCAGATGTTAGAATTGGCCAGCGGAGTATTTCATTCACCTTGCACGATAATTGCTCATAAAAGGGACAGAAAGGAATTATAGGGCAGCCAATCTAATCTGTCAGTGGAAAGGCTCTTTAAAAAACTTCTGGAGGACAGTGGTAAAAATAATTTAGAAAGGTAATATTTTTCGTCCCTCTCTTTCCTTATGTTTGTAACCCGAAGGGAGATAGATGGGAGGTGAAGGCATAAATCTAAGATAGTTGGTAGGTGGAGATGTAGAGAGATTTTCTCACCCAGGGTGTGGTTGGAATCTGGAACTCATCAAACTGAGGGGATGGTTGAGGCAAAGGTTTGTTCCAATGGCCCAAGAATCTGAAGAGCCACCCTTCTGATCACATATTGCACCACACGATGACCCTCCCCACCTTTACCCTCACTGGTGTGTGTGTACCCATCACAGGCTCTCCAGACCTTTGAGGCTCTCCATGTTAACTTCCTCCCCAGCTCCCCAACGTCCGACAGTAAAATCTCATGCCTGCTCTCTCCATATCCTTGTTATCAACTGATAATTGTTGAAAATTCACCCAGGTCCAAGCATTATTCAGACATATCCAAACAACTGTAGAATTGATCATCTGTAAAGAATTAGTTCAATTGGTCTCAATGTCACTGGGTTAGAAAGAGAAAGGTTACATTGCAGGACTGTAATTAATTAATTATATTATCGAATATTATCTGTGTGTTATTGCGTTTATGGTCTTGTTAAGCTGCAGCATGTCAAAATGTCATTGTTTCATTGCTGGTAGACTCATCAGGTCATACAGCGAGGAAACAGGCCCTTCGGCCTAACTTGCCCACGCTGACCAACATGCCCCACGCGTTTGTGTTTGGCCCATATCCCTCTAAACCTATCCCATCCATGTAGCTGTCTAAATGTTTCTTAAACGTTATGATAGTCCTTCGTACATATGATAATTAAACATTCTTGACTCACAAAAGACTTATAAATCTCCTCTCCAGGTCATTATCTAGTGATCCGCTACTTGACTGTGAATGTGCTGGATAGGTTTCTGAACTCAATTCAGCATTCAGCTTCAGAAATAAGTGGCACAGTGGAGCTGCTGCCTCACAAGAGACCCAGGTGTGATCCTGATCTCGGGTGCTGTCTGTGTGGAGTTTGCTCATTCTCCCTGTGACCACGTGGGTTTTCTCCGGGTGCCCCGGTTTCCCCCCACATCACAAAGATGTGCAGGTTTGTAGGTTAATTGTCTGCCGTGTGTAGGGAGTGGACGGGACCGTGGGATAACATAGAACTAGTGTGAACAGGTGGTCGACTGTTAGCATGGACCCTGTGGGCTGAAGGGCCTGTTTCCATACTATAGCTTTAACATTTAAAAAACGCAAGTCCAGGACTAGTTCTGTTATCCCACTTTTTCATCCACTCCCTACAACCTCTGCTTGGTGAACTTAATGGAAGAATGGGAGAGAGTTCCACTGCCAGGGCCTGGGCTGGTGTAGGGGAGATAAGGAATGGTTAATTACCCAACCAACAGGCTTGGTCCGTGGGTCAGGCAGCATCTGTGGAGGGAATGGTATGTGTATGTCTGTTTCATCCACAGATGTTGCCTGATCTGCCGAGTTCCTCCAGCACTTTGTGTTTTGCTCCAGATTCCAGCATCTGCAGTTCCTCGTGCTGCCAACAGGTTTTATTGCAGGCCCATAATACAACCTTTATGCTTATCTGAGTGATATTAAGAAGCATTTTCACTCCGTCTGGGCAATAAGTGTTGTGTATATGGAGCATTCCTGTGTGCTGTGTGGTGTCGGGGATTGGGAACTGTTAGCAAATGATTTTGATTAAGGTTTCAAGTTCTCTCTGCCTTCTCTCCACACTCTGTATCTGGAGAGCGCTTCACCCCCCGCGGCCATAAGTAATAGACTACGCACACTGACTTATTGGATCCAAACGAGGTTTCTCGAGATCTTTCGGGTCTCCTCTGTGGTTTGAATGAAACGTGAAAGAAAGTCAAAGTACAAAGAGTGACAAGGGCAGGCGGCGGTGCCTGGGGCGTAGCTGTTTGCAGCGCTGATAGTCCCGGCTTTAGAAGCCTGCCCTACACACTATCAATCAGCCCCTGTGATCTGCAGCGAGCGCGGAGAGAGGGTGTGAGGGAAGGGGCGAGCGGGAGAAGAGCGCCAGGCACACAATCCAGCCGTTTACAGATCTTTAAGCATTGAACGCTTGGGGCAATATCTGAGAGAGAGAGAGAGAGAAGGGTGGGGGCAGGGCTACGTTTTAAAGAAACAATTGGAAACTGGGTCTAAATGTGACAACAACTGCATTGAGGGGAATAATTTGCACATCAGATTACAATGGAATCTGTGACCGAGCTGATGGCAATGAAAGGAGGGCCCATGTTGCAGCTTTACGGGACGGGCTGAGTGACTGACAAATGGAGCTAATTTCATGACTTTTAATCCCTTCACTTTCATATTACAGTTTGCTGATGGAAGCTGATTTCTTAAAACTCAGTTTAACCCTTTGGCGTACCACAAGGAGCGAGCACAAAATGCCACCTCTCATCCTCATTCAGCACCCACTCCCATAGCTCTCTCCCACTGGGTGACACAGCACCCGCTCCCATAGCCCTCACCCACTGGGTGACTCAGATCGCACCCACGGACACTCTTCTCCCCTACTGAGTGACTGAGTCAGCATCCGAGGTCACACACCCACCGTAACATTGCACCGCATGGAAACAGGCCATTTTGGCCCAATTTGTCCATGTGGTCCATGCTAACCCCATCACCCAGCACTTGGTCCACATGCCTCTATGCCAAAGCAATTCAAGGGTTTGTCTAGACACTTGCTAAATGATCCTAGTGACCTGGCTTCAGACGCTACCCCGTCCATCATGGGTACTGACCTCCCCACCATCGAAGGGATCTACAGGGGGTGCTGCCTCAAAAAGCCAGCTAGTCGTGAAAGACCCACACCACACCGGCCACACTCTCATCTCGTTCCTATTAACAGGAACAAGGTACAGGAGTCTGAAAACCAGGACTTGCAGGTTCAAGAGCAGCTTCTTGCTAGCGATCATAAGGCTCTTGTACACTTCACAACCCTAACCTCAATAACTATGATCATCAATGGACTGTCTTTGTTGCACAACGATCTTTGCTTTTAAGTTATGGTATTTTTAATTATTGTATTATTGTCCTTGCGTGTTTGTGCGTGTTAAGCTGCAGCAGACGGTACATATGACAACGCTTGATAATGCACCTGGTAATAGCCTTCACTTCCATTGAAACCTTCCTTTCTTTCCACAGTAACATTCCTGCCAATATTCAGTGAGAGCACCTCCCGAAAACACATTGCAGCCAGTACTAAATTAACAATCTCACGCAACAAACAGATACCCATCTTGACGAGGAGACCAGGAGAGGCAGTCCAGGTGAGCAGTTACTCTGTGTCTAAGCCAAGTTTGATGCGACACCAGAGCGAGAGAGAGGAGGAAGAGAGAGAGCTTCACTAGGTTTGTCACCAAGTTGTACCTGACTCAACCGGTGAACAACAGTGGGGGGGGGGGGGGGGGGGGGGGGAAGGGGGGGGGAGGGGGGTTAATTTCCTCAGAATTATAACAGGTGATAGTACAGCAAACAAACAGAAGAAACTTCACGCAGTTAATAGAAATTATAAGTTTAGTGATTCCCAGGTGGAGAACCCTGGAATGGGATTGGGAGGAGGTGTTAGGATATCTTTCAGCCAAAATAAAGCAAATTCATGAGCTTCAAAATAAATGGTGCTGTGTGCAATTATGGGGATTTTCACGCCTCATTCAATCTGTTCTAATTAATGGACCTGGACTGGACAGCGCTTGTGACTGAGCCTTGCTGGCTTGTGTCTGGCAGAGAACAGATGACAGAGATGATTTCTATCTGGTCTCTATGTCACTTGGCTAATTGGCTGCAGGGAGTTAATGAAAAGTGAAAAGCTGCAGAAGGAAGGCATGGCGGGGGAATTGAAGGAAGCGGAAGGAGTGGGCAGGGGGAAGGGGAAGAGGTGAGCGCAGGGCATTAGGGAAGGGTGAGGGGATGAAGGGGAGAGGGATGAGGAGATGGGAAGGGGAGGTAAGGCCAGTGAGTGAAAACAGGGAAGCAGAGAGCAGATGGGAGGGAAGGAAGGTGGGAGAGAATGATGGGAGAGGGGTGTGAGGAAGATAATGGAGGGATGGGAGAGAGGAGAGGAGGAAGAGGAACGGAGGAGAGGGAGGGAGGAGGGAAAAAGGAAAGAGAGAGGGGATGGGATGAAAGGGAGAGAGAATGGTAGGGAAAGAGGGAGAGAGAGAGAGGGGGAGGAGGAGGGAGGTGCAGGGAAGATGGAAGAGAGGGAGGAGGGAGAAAGGCGAGGGAGAGAATGGGAGGGTGTGGAGGGAGAGGGGATGGGAGGATGAGAGGGAGATAGGGGAACGGAAAGGGAGGGGACAGGATAGAAGGAGGAGGTGAGAGGGTGGGAAGGTTACAACCATGGGTAGGGTTAGAGTGTGCAGAGGGGAGGAGGGTGTGGCCCAGATAGGGGGAAGATGAAGAGGGGTGATCTTTGGAGGACTTGGGACCAGGTCGGGCAGCGCATAAACTTAGTCACTACTGTCCCAGGAAACGGTGTACTGTACTAACAACAGGAAGTGAATGGGGTTAAGGATATGCTGACAGGAATTGGTTAGAGGAAGCAAAGAAAGATGGGTCAGTATTTGCTGGTGATCGGGACTGAGCGTTAGACGTGGTTTGTCTGAAACCTTCTGCCTTCCGTGTTCAAGAAGACAACTAAATGCCTCTGCAGTACTTTAGACATACAGCACGGAAACAGGCCCTTCGGCCCACTGAGTCCCTACTGACCAGCAATCACTATTGTGACAATAACACTATGCCACACACTAGGGACAATTTTACCGAAGCCAATTAACCTACAAAACCTATACATCTTCGGAATGTGGGAGGAAACCGGAACAGCTGGAGTAAACCCACAGGGTCACAGGGAGAAGATACAAACTCCATACAGCCCGGAGTCAGGGTTGAACCCAGCGCTTGTAAGGCAGCGAGTCTACCCCTGTGCCACTGAGCTGCCAGTGATGTGATTAGGGTGAGCATCCAAGGTGGCCTCTCTGGAACCCCAGTCTTTCGAAGCAACAACGAGAATTTATTCTGGATGAGTGGTATCATGGCTCACAACTGCTAAAGAAAAGAATGCAATGTTGTTGGATAATTGGATGGATTGCACACCTTTCATAATGTCTCATCAGTTTGAATTTATATGGAGTCTTAAACACGTCAAACAAAGTAGAACACTGAGCTTGAGATATTAGGATGAATACTCAACAGCTTGATCAAAGGCGTAGGTTTTAAGAAGGTAGTGAACTAGGGCGTAATTAAAAGCTTTGGACCTCAGAAGTTAGATGAAGTGAAGCATAAATTAAAGTGAAGTTCAGAACTGGAGGAGTACAGAGTTGAAGATAGACAATAGACAATAGGTGCAGGAGTCGGCCAATCGGCCCTTCGAGCCAGCACCGCCATTCAATGTGATCATGGCTGATCATCCCCTATCAGTACCCCGTTCCTGCCTTCTCCCCACATCCCCTGACTCTGCTATTTTTAAGAGCCCTATCTAGCTCTCTCTTGAGAGCATCCAGAGAACCTGCCTCCACCGCCCTCTGAGGCAGAGAATTCCACAGACATGAGAAATCTGAAAGAAGTTGGGAAAACTGAGGAAGGGGTGGAGGTTACGATGGGGAGAGGGGTGGAGGGTAGCAACGGCATCCCATCATTGGACACTGGCCTCCTTTTGCTGTCAAAGAGAGCAGGCTCGTGTACATCTCTGTTCCCTTCAACCCACTACTGGAGGTCATGCTTTCAGCAGCCTAGTCCCTGAGGTCAGTGTCTATCCCTCCAGATCACCCACTCCTCCTTTAACAAACTGTTGGTTGCCTTTCCCAGTGTCTGCTCTACACGTTTCAGCATAGATCTTTGCATTGCTCTTGCTGTTGATTGGATTCCTGTTTCTGTGGTCTGGTGCTGATTATTATGGGCACCACATCAAACAGCCCAGACGTATTTGGAAGTCTCCTGGTAAAATTGTCCCTGAATTGTGGAGGATTAATCTTCCCTGGTCCTGGGTCCTGTGATCAATACCCCAGGGTGAAGCATGATCAGGGATCATTACAAAGCTGGATGTTGTCCACAGAGACTTGGAGCAGTGGGAGAGACGCTAGTCTGCTCAACAATCCCTCTCTCCCCATCCATCATTAGATATAGCAGAGAACACGTTCACCAGTGCCCCTGGTGTAAGTACAGTGTGTATGAAAATAATAGCCGGTTGTCGAGATGAATGTAGTTGCTCTCATTGGGCTTGTGTAGAGATAACGAACGAGGGAACAGGAGAGGGACAGAGAGAGAGAGAGAGAGGACTGTGATAAACATTATCTTCGACCCTAGGGTGAGATTTTGTACCCCAGAGAATGGAGCACATAGCAGCTGTTTCTCAAACATTTTCTGTTCATGTTTGTGATGCAGTAATGACAAAAGGAATCTGGTGTATTAATTAAGATACTGTGTGTGTTACTGTACTGATAGAGCTGACACCAAACACCCCAGGGCTCACAAGAGGAATGCTTCACTCAGTGGGGTACGGAGAGAGAAAAAAAACTGCTCGCAAGATCCCAGTTTCAAGCTGTGGCAGGAAACAGGTTAGTCAATCTCTTCTGGGCTGGGGGTTGGGTTCAGAATTTGTTTAAACGCACCCGAATCCGTGAGAGAATCTGCTGGGATTCTAGCTGCTGAACACTGTTCTGCAACTGTTGGTAGATCAGAACATGACTGTGTACGGTGGGCAAAACAGGTCGGTAGCTGGCAAAGAGGCCAGCACTCCTCTGTGTGATGAGGGGCCATTTAGTTTGGGGCCTGGACTCCAGGGAGAGTCGGAACTTTCAGGAGAGGGGACAGGTCACAGGGAGCGTCAGCACCCTAGGAACATCAAACGCTGCCCAATGGGGCTGTTTTTGTTCATGATGACAGACCAGCCGCTTGTACTTTCCATTTGGGAGAAGGGAGCAAAGTAAGTTGCAAAAAACTGCCTCCCAGTTGACTCTCACCCTTTTCCCGCTGCCATCTGCAGAGAGATCCCCCCCCCCCTCCAAGTGCAGTGTCTGAATGTGAAATTGTCAGCATATTTTGAGGTTTACTGAGATAACAACACTGTAACAGCTGCTTGCTGTTATAAACTATGACCGATTAATGGGAGGTTAATATTTCACATTAAGATTTCATTTCAAAAAATCTCTGACACAAATGTATTTTGAAAAACTGTCAGCCCCTGAATTCGGATTCACTAACAAGTATCAAAAAACACTTTCGTTGCACAGCTTGCTAGACATTTGATCAGGGCGCCGGGTTGAACAGTGAAGCGCAGGTTTGCTATGGATCTACGACACAGTTTGAAGGGAGGGAAAAAAAAACTGCGCAGGTTGTGAGTGGCAAGCCGTTTTAGGCGAGAATAGTGGGTAAGAGACAAAGTGAGAAATGTCAAAGCAAATTGCTGTTGACAGAGTTAATAACTGCACCTTACAGACATAATTACATGTAAATAAATAGTGAAATAGGCTCAGCTGGAGTCTGTGAAGACGGGCAGCCACTTGGAGCAGGCACCAGCTGAGAATTCTGAGTGGGCACAGGGTTAACCCAGTCAGTGCCACCGCTGTGGAGCTGGGATTTTTTTAACTCTGCGAGTGCCAACACTGAGTGTGTTCAGGTTTAACCCGATGAGTGCCTACTGTGAGTGGGCAAGGGTTTAACCCGTAGGTGCTGGAGGAACTCGGCGGGTCAGGCAGCATCCCTGGAGGGAATGGACAGGCGATGTTTTGGGTCGGGACTCTTCTTCAGACTGACCCAATGGCTGCAGAATCAGATGAGGCAGATTTAACCTTGAGAATGCTGCCATAACGAGGTGCAGCTTTAACCCTTACGGTGGTGACTCCAGTGGACACTGGGTGCCAACATTTTGAGTGCTGATTTTTCTGGGCTTGAGCCAATTCCGCACAGGCTTAACCTGGTCAGTACTGGCTATGATTGGGCATGGCCTTAACCAGTGAATTTTGATCTTGAGTGGACACCTGAACGTGCAGTCCGTACGTTGTTTTTTTAACCCTGAGAGTGCCGAACGGAACATGTTTAATTAAAAAATGCCAATTGTGAGAGACTAGATTTAATCCAGAGTGCCGCTTCAAACCGTACATTAGTTTAAGGATACCAACAGTGATTTACCTCGGAGACTGACTGCTGGTGTAGGTGCACGCATGGACACGGACAGGCACCTATGTTCCCCCATACAAATAAACAGATTCAAATAGGAAGCACAGTGGCGCAGCTGGTAGAGGTGCTGCCTCCCAGTGACAGGGACCCCAGCTCGATCCTGACCCCGGGCACTGCCTATGTGGAGTTTGCACATTCTCCGGCGACTGCGTGGATTTCCTTCATGTCCCCCGGTTTCCTCCCGCATTCCACAGATGTGCAGGTTTGTATATGAATTGGCCCCAGTGTGCAAGGTGTGGATGAGAGAGTGGGATAACATAGAACTAGTGTGAATGGGTGATCGATGGTCAGCCTGGACTCAGTGGACCGAAGAGCCCGTTTCCATGCTGCATCTCTGGACTAAACTAAATTCTTATGCTCACTCATATTCATATGCTGCAAGTGCTAAAAGATGAATCCACATATATCAACACGTGTAAGCTAATTCAGAGCTTTTGAACGTAATTACACAAGGACACCAATGCAACCCAGCTCTGAACATTTACAGACATGCATACACTACAGATTTCTGAGTCACAATCACACTCCTTCCCACTCCCATGTACATCCATACATTACATGCACATTCATTCCCAGCACAACTTCCTCACACTGCCTATTTTCACAGAGTGTGCCTTACACCTGATGTATACTGGGCAAAGCACGACAGCAACTGAAGGTCATTCTTATACACAAGTTAGGCCAATCGTTCTGCTGATCCCTCTCTATACGCTGCCTGAAAAAGTAGAGGAAGAGAGTCCATACTTCCTTTATCCCGACAGGGATTTGATCACTACCTCAGGTGGAAAGCAACACCAGGCTGCCTGAACACAGGGGACTGCAGACACTGGAATCATGAGCAGAACACATAATGCTGGAGGAACTCAGCAGGTCAGACAGCACCTGTGAAGAAGGGTCCCAACCCAAAACATCATTAGGCCGTTCCCTCCACAGATGCTGCCTGCCCCACTGAGTTCCTGCAGCACTTTGTGTTTTACACTTGGCTGCATGGGAAGAATGCAGGCGTGGGGAAATAGATGAATAGAAGAAGGGCTAGCACAGGCCCGATGGGCCGAAAAAGATCCATCTGTGAGCCAGAGTCCATGCTTTTGGAATGAGGGAAAGTGGCTGGCATTGTGCTTGTTGTGATCTTGCCTAGATTGTGAAAGACCAAACTATCTTGCAGGAAGGTAGTGAAGAACAATGGTGGATGCTACTCTGTGGTTCAGCCCCATTGCAGGCGCAGGGTGAGAAAAGGAAGGAGCCAGGGCTCGCAGGAGAGCAGGGATTAATTACAGGGCCCGCCCCTGTCAGTCTGGTATTTGTAACTAACGGAAAGCACATGCGGCCAATTGACCTCTCCTTCTTGAATAGGCTTTCGATATCTGTCTGGTTGTCACCACGTCTAATGCCTCTCGAACAACAGGCAGTGGGTCAGGCGTGTCAGAGGGGTGGCTGCTTGCTGTGGCTCTGGGAGAGGGGATGAGAGGAGAAGGATTGGGAGGCACTGAGTGTGATTGGATGAGGGGGATGGAGAGAAGGGGGGGGGGGGGTCGGGACAAATGAGGCGGCAGGGAAAGAGGCACAGAGTGAGAGAAGCAGTGAGGAGGATGATAGGACATAGGAATGAAGGAAGGAAGAAGAATGAGGGAGGCAGGAAGGGGAAAGATGGGGAGGGAAACGGAGTGAAAGAGATAGGTTGTAGCACTTGGTGGAAGAGAGAGAGAGAGAGAAAAAAAGAGGGGAGGAGAGAGGAAAGAAAGGGAGAGGGGATTGGAGAGAGGGAATGAGAGGGAGTGAGGAAGAAAAAAGGGAAAGAGATAGATAGACAGGGAGGGAGGGAGGGAGGGAGGGAGGGGAGAGGGATGGGGAGAGACGATGAGGAGGAAGAGACAGAGAGGGATAGGGGGAGAGAGGGAGAGATAGGAAGAGAGAGAGAGGGAAGGGAAAGGGAGAAAGAAAGTGAGAGAGGAGAGAGCAGGATAGAGAGAGAGGGAAGGGAGGGAGAAAGAAGGGGTGAGAGAAGGAGGGAGAGAGAGGGAGAGGGAGAGGGAGAGAGAGAGAGAGATGAAGAGGGAGAAAGGGATAGGGGAGAGAGGGAGAGATAGGAAGAGAGAGAGGGCAGGGAAAGAGGGAGAGAGAAAGCGAGGGAAGATGAAAGAGAAGGAGAGAGAGAGAGAGAAGGGGAGAGGGAGAGAAGAGATGGAGAGAGGAGACGAGAGGAGGGTGAGAGAAGGAGAGGAGAGGGATAAAGAGGGAGAGGAGAGGGAAAGTGAAGGAGAGGGAGGGAAAGAAAGACAGAGAGAGAGAGAGGGAGAGAGAGAGAGAGAGAGAGGGGGAGGGAGAGTGAGAGGGAGAGAGAGAACAAGAGAGAGAGAGAGAGAGAGAGAGAGGGAGAAAGGGAAAGAGAGAGAGACGGAGAGAGGGAGAGAGAGAATGAAAGAGTATCAAGCAGAGTTTGGGAAAGACGGAGTGGTGATTAGGAGAAGCTCCACTCCCTGCTGTTTGTTCGGCTTGTCATTTACTTTGACAAAACTGCTCACTGCGTTAATTAAGTGGAAGCATTAAGTGCAGAGCAATGCGGGGAATGTTTGTACCACAGAGCTCACCGGGGACAACAGTAACCAGAATTTAACCTGACAAATAGAAGAGGAGGCAAAGATTTACAAAGGGAAAGCAGGAGAGACCGGGGCAGGAATGTACGACCCATCTGTCTCCACCCCACAATGTCCCCTCAGTACTGGTGCTTCTGAACACTTGATGTACCTGATGTGAAGTATTGCCAGTGATCTGAAGCAGCTACACTGAGTTCTCTATTGCAGACATGGATGTTACTGTAATTCCGCAGACTGGCCAGCTGCTGGTGTGATGGGTTGTGTACAATGCCGGGGTTCTGTTCTTATCTTCCACAGACACTTGCCAGGAATAACTGAAAAACCACTCGCTCAGACTGGCAGAGCTTGCGAAGGGTGCCTGAGGCAGTGGATCAAAGGGGAGCAAACGACTCTCTCATTCCCTCGCTCCGCACTCACCGGCTTGATAGCGGCTCAGGAAACATCAAATGCAACCCGTCTCCCTCCAACTAATCATCCCAGATTCAAATTACAAAGATTCACACGTTTCTCTCTCTTGCTATTTATCTGACAAAAAGAATTATAAATGTGGCCACTTGTCTCCCGATGGTGAATCCATCTGTCCAATGAGGGCCGTCTGTCCGTTCGGAAGCATTAAGGTAGCCTACAGTTGGCTACAAGTGGTTATGTCTGGAAGTGTTCAAGACAATGTGAGCAGAGTGACTCTGGCAGCTTTGGTCCCGCACATCTTTACCCAGATCCAGGGAATCTCACTGAACAAATCTCCACTCCCCACCCTCTCCCAATGGCCGTGACTGCCAACATCCACTGTATCAATTCTAGAGTTGGTTTGCCTGCCACCCTCCAACCATGAAGGGGGGGGGGGGGGGAACGGGGAATGGGGGTTGGTCAGAGTTATTCCCAATCTTGAGGATCTCAGGGGAATTTTGGAAGGTGCCTCCAAATATACCTCCAGCTTCAAGTCATCCAGCTAGTATGGTAATTTGTGCCTTAGAAAGTGAGATGGAGAGTGAGAGTTCTCCATTACTGGGATGGATAACTCAGCAATGGTTGTGTCACTGAATGCAACGCAGACAGCACACCATTATGACTCCACCCAACAACAACAGTGGAGGGGGGGGGGCAGGTAAGGACAAGTGTTGAACTATTTCTGTTGGTGCACGAGCAGCAGAACTGACCCGTGGAAACGGTCTTGGTTTTGTTCTGTCCCGGACAGAAACCCACAAACCCCCTGTGATATCTCACCTGTTCTTCGTCTGTGGGTCCTCTTCTCTCTCACCTTAAACATGGTTCCCCACTCTAACCTCCATCCAGAAACCCAGGGGTTCTCCACAAACTCCATTCCACCCTTCCCCTCCAAGTCTCCCCTGGGTCTTTCACATCCTCAGGCCCCCCCACACAGCCATGGAAGTAAGTGGGGTGATGGAACAACTGGGGACCATTGAGAACGGCTTCATCGATGTCGGGACCAGCAACCCCCATGGCGTGTGTAAGCATTTTTTTCCACTCTTCTCATGTGTATTCCTTGAATATACTCATGTATAGTATGATCTGATTTCATTGAATAGCACACAAACACTAAGGCTTTTCACTGCACCTCAGTACACCTGACAATAACAGACCAATACCAATACCAATTTCTGACTAAAATCTGCTTCGCATTTTAGTTTCAAAATCATTCCTGGGTTCTTGCTCCCGTGAATAATCACCTTCTCTGTCTGTCTCTGTCTCTCTCGCTTTAAAAAAACATTTAAAAAAAAAAAAAAATTTAAATCAAAATATTTATTCAATTATTAAAAAATAATATTTACACTACAATAAAACAAGCCAGAACTCACCACCATAATACAATACAAACATACATCCATAATAAACTACTATACAACTATGTTACAATCCTTATTGAGGATACATTCAACCCCGTGTGGAGCCCAGCGGTCCCGGAACTCCCTCAGCGTGCCCGTGGACAGGGCGTATTCCCTTTCTAACCTCACCCGGGCATCCCTCTCTCTCTCTCTCTCTCTCTCTCTCTCGGTGGGGTTGACTCTTTCTGTACATCTCTCTCCCCTGTGATTCTCCCCGTCTCCCGCTGCCTGACTGCCTGTCGCAGAATCTTTCCTCTCGTCAATCCCCTGTTTTGGACGTTGTTCAAATAAGTCATACAAAAGCATTTGATTTAAACATTGCACAGTTTAAGGAAAATGTTGCGCTTATCAAGTTTACAAGATGCCTGTGTGGCTGCCCACTCAAGGATCACGGAGAAACAGTAGCATGGATGGAGTGAGAAAATATTACTGGGATTACTGCTTTCCAAAAAAAAATTGGGAATCGTTCCAAGAGACAGTGGAAGCCGAAGAAAGGGACTTTCAACCAAGTGCAAGAGTGGTGAGGAATCTGTGAAAAGTATTTAACAGTCCCCTGAGGACGGAGGGAAGCTTAGCTTTCCATAGTCCTGCCATACGATCACGATGATGTCTTATGCCATGTGGCTGCAACAGTGTCCTGCCAAGTTAGAGAGCAGACATTGTTCGGACCGTACCAGGTGCTCCGAACATCCGTTTCTCAGACAGGCTCTCTGCTCCACAGGGAATGTGAAAATAAAGAGCTTTCTGGCAAATATGCCGGACCCACAGCCACGCCTACCACCAGGGAGTCAGGTCATGAGAAATTGGAAGTCTTCCAGGACAAGTCTTAATGTTTCCCCTTTGGCTCTCACCGCCTTACCAGCTTGTAATGGGAACTGATTCACTCTGTCCTTGGCTCGCTTTACTGAGCCTTATGAAGATGCTGACTCTCCCCCAACCCTCCCCTGGGGCCAGACCCCAAGCTGAATGTCCATTCACCACATGTGAACATCAGTCACACAGAGGAGTGCCAGCCGTTTTGCCAGCTCCCGACCTGTTTGCAACCTGCTGACTTTCCCTGGGGTCCAGCTGCCTTCCTTCTCCAAATTTGGGGTCCCCTCTAACTTCTGTGTTATTCCTCTATCGCCATCTCACTCTCACTCATCATCCAATTGCCACATCTGATCCATTTCCCATCTCCAGCCTTCCCTGCTCCTCAGACAGTTGAGCTCCCTGCCAACCTTGTGTACTTGCCCTTCCGAAGAGCCGAGCGTTTCAGAAGCTGTTGTTCCGCAAACATCTTAACCCTGCGGCTATAACATTTCCCAGATGTCCGTGTCATCCCTACTACAAATGTCTTCTCCTCCTTTCACATGTCTATATTCCAACATTCCACAACTATAAAAGCCAAGATGACTTTTGCCAACTACCCCGCCTGGATTGTCCACCTCTGTTCTGCGACTGTTGTGGATTGTGGACTCCAGTCTTTAACCTGACAGCTTCCGATCACAATGTTGAGATTTTGAAGTCATCACCTGAACATGGTAATGACTGCACCATTGGGATGATGTCTTTCAGAGTGAGTTGTGACATTCGGTGCCTTGTGATTGAGGGCCTTGTTTCTGACATCTGGGCAGAGCTGGTGTTATGGGGGTGGAGCGAGTGGGGAAGGGGGCAGGGGCAGGAGTGGGGGGGGGGACCACAGTGATGTTTGAGCATGCGATTGCGTGAAGGCTGACCTGTGGAGAGAGTCCATTGCTGACCTGGTTCATGTTGTTGGGTCCCGTCGGGTTCATGAAGCTGTCGGGGTAGCTGGAGAAGCTGTGCCGATTGGACGCCAGGCCGTAGGAGGCACTCTCCGCGGCGACTGCCAGACCACTCTGGTGCATGGACGATGGCGGCAGTGGCTGTGGCCGGTGGACTGTGCTCCCTCCATCTGAGACCAAGCACACACCACAACCAGTGATTCACACCATGAACTTCTAACATCACACCCGCAACACATTCCTCCAATCTCCTCCCTCCTCTCCGTCTCCACTTCCTCTTTCCTCCCCCTCCCTTCCGCTAACCTCTTCTCTTCTTCCATTTCTCTCTTTCTCCCTTTCCCTCCTTCACTTTCCACTCCCATCTCTCCCTCTACACTTGCCTCCCCTTTGCCTTTCCGCTCATTCCACCACTTGCTCACCCCATTCACCTGCCCACCCATCCCCTCTCCATTCTCCTCTCCCTCCTTCACCAGCCTCTTCCCACCCGTGTGTTCAGCTCTGACAGCTGACAGCTGTTTGCAGCCACAGAGGGACTGCGCCGGATCCTATTGCCCATTCCCAGTCAGCCCTCCTAGCGGTCAGTGGACGGAGCCCTGGTTAGTTCTTGTCCCCCCCCTGACCATGTAGCTGTACGACTCTCCTTTTGGCCCTGAGCGGACCTTGCAGGGGGTCAAGAATCCCTGGGGCCTGGATTCCCAGACAGGGCGGAAAATGTCCTTATCATTCAATCTGAAGAATTTATCTGGATTTCCTTTAAAACCAAAGCCAATTATTCATTTCTTTGACCTTTACATTAAGCTGAATGAACCAGAGGTCAGACCATTTCTGAAGAGGCCAGTGATCACAGTGATGTTGACTACAGGTCTAATCGCCAAGTCAATGCCCATTCTGTCAACAGGGGTCTTTGCCCTGGGATGGAAAGATCTTAAGCCAATATCATGTGGCCCTGGGCCATACACATCTTGTTGGTCCGTGTGACCTTGTACAGAGAGAGAGCATCAGTTACAGGCTCATCCAAGCATTCACCGTGACACTGTTTGACACTGGACTTGGCAGTGCCCTTACCTTGGGAGAGGGTGGTCGATGGGTACGATGACTCAGCCAACTGGTATGGGGGTAAGGTTGGCATTCCAGTGGGCGCAAAACCTCCCGGCAACAGGTGGTTGAAAGCTGCCAGCTGATTGGCTCCGGCCTGCTTACGCCACCGTGCACGCCGGTTACTGAACCACACCTGGGAATGTAAAAAGCACCGTTAGTGAAGTGTAGTGACCGGGATCAGAGTCGTCACTCTGTTCCCCTCGCTTCAAGCCCCAATAACAAACTATCTATCCAGTGTCTGGCTTCTGCCATCTGTTGAATCTGCCTTCAACACATCGCCTCGATCACACACAAGACAGTTGCAATGTCACTATCCATCCTTTTAGCTCTCTCCCTTCATCTAAACAAACTGCCCGTCCAGACCTCCATCTGCTAACTTCTCTATCTCTCACTCTGCTTCTGCCTCTTCTGAAAGCCCATCTCTCAGACATAATGTTTTGGTGCCCAATGTTATCTAATTTCTGTTTCTGCAAGGTGATATCTGTAAAGCACCTGTCTCGCCAAATCTACATGTGCGAGTACACACCCACACACACTTCTCCTATCTTCTACCACTTCTCTCCTCTACAGATGCAGATTCTCAGTAAGGTGAGGTTTAGTTCACCTATGCTCAATATTCCATTCTCCATCTGCGAGCATGTATGTCAATTAACGGCAGGCGATTCCATCAATAAATGAAAAATAATGGCAAATGCAATGAGAGTGAGTGCAGTGCTTCCAGATCTACAACAACACTACACTAAGTGACTGTGATGAGAGTCCAGAAATTCTTCTTCTGGTGCACACAGCAAAAGCAGCGCAGTGGTTGGTTATCTTCTATTTCCCCTTCCAAAGTCCAGTTCCTTTTACGTTAGTGTCAATGGCCAATGTGTAGACATGTTTAACTCTCTGTGGAGACTAAAGCAAGAAGCTGAGAGGCATGAGGTTAATCATTTAAAATACAGGAAAATATTAAATATTGATGTTCAAAGGAATCTGTTTGTCCTTGCACACGGATTGTGGTATCAGGCAGGGGATGCGAGCAATTAGGCAGCAAATGGAACAGTGGTCACTCGTGCAGGGCACTGAAGCAGAAAACATCCTTCAGTACGTGATGAGACCACACCTGGAGCAGCGCAAGCACCAAAGGAAAGGCATTACACAGAAGATACAAGGAACTGCAGGTACTAGTTTACAAAAAAAGTCACAAGGGACTGGAGTAACTCAGCAAGTCCATCAGCATCTCTGGAGAACATGGATAGGCGATGCTTCCGTTTGTGATCCTTCTTCAGAATTAAGACTGAAGATGGGTCCTGACCCGAAACATCACCTATCCAAGTTCTCCAAAGCTGCTGCCTGACCCACTGAGTTATCTCAACATTTTGTGTGTTTTGAAGGAAAGGCATTTGGTGCCAGCGCCTTCCCGGTTTAGTAGATTTATTCTGGGGGCAGGGGATTCCTACTGAGGAGAGATTGAGTAGATCGGGATTCTGTTACTTGCATTTTAAAAAGATGAGTGTTAATCCCAATAAAATGCATCAGATTCTGAGAAGTTTTGACAAATGTAACAGCTGGGAGTCTGTTTCCCATGGTTAGTGAGTTAACTCCAGCGCAAGGAAAGGCGTTAGCTGTTTGGAACTGGGATAAATAGAAATTTCTCAACATGAGAACTCGCACATTATGAATAGTGTTATGTGCAATACATTCAGCTGCTTCTGCCTGGTCCATCAGTCAATGAGCTCACGGCTGATCAATCCCCTGCACTAACACCGTATCTCTTGACATTTAAAACTCCAGCGTTGTCTTTAGTATAACCAGCAATCGAGTGGGTGAAGAAGTTTCTCTGCATCAGCCCTGCCTCCTGGTTTGGAGACTGTGGGCCCAGTTCCAGGCACCCATCAGTGGAAGGGAACTTCCTTCGCTCCATCCAACCAAACCCTTTAAGATTTGATACATTTTATGTCAATTGCTTTCCATTCTTCTAAAGGGAGCACAAGCTGAATCTCTCCTCGCCAGGAACCTGGTGAATCTTCGTTACACTGCCTTTATCACAGGGATCCCGTTCTTCAGGGAGAGAGACTGCACCTGTGCATAATATTTGAGATGTGGTCTCACCAGGGCTCCACATAATCAGAGCAAGACATCTCCAGACAGGTCCTTTTGCAGTAAAACCAACGTTCCAATCCCCTTGTCTGCTGTTTGCTAGTTAACTCTCAACTACCTCTGCCCACCAATCTCTCAAAATGTAAAACACTCCAGCTTACTTTTTTACCAAACTGGATGACCTCATTGTTCTCCATCTGCGATGTCCTCATCCATTCACTTCACTTCATTCAGATTCACTTCATCCATCTGTCATCTCTCTGCAATCTCCTCCCAATCCACGCCGGCTGCCAGTTCATCAACACACTTCCATACTTTCCGCCTCTCTCTTCACTGGCCATTAATAAATCTGCTATTCACAACAAAAGCTTTTTGCTGTACCTTGGTAGACATGACAATAAAGTGACTGTACATTGTCCCTAATGATGGGCATTCTAATGTTGTTCGTCTTTCCTGACGCCTTATCAAAGGCTCACAAAAACTTGTGCACTTCTATGGGTTGCAATTGTTTCAATTCAATGAACTCCAAACAGATTTGCCCAAATATTTTCACTTTCAACGAGAGTTTGATTATCATGACGTCACGTCTTTACTAATAGATTGCAGGAGTTTCCCCGCTACAGATCTACGGTTAATTCTCCGTAATTCCCTGCATTCTTGCATTCTCCCTCCCTCCTTTCCAAAACAATGCGATTGCATTTATTACTTTCTAATCTGTGGAAACCATCGATCTTTGGAAGATGTCAACCAGTCCTCAATAGCCACCTTTTTCATGATTCCCAATTACACGTCATCATGTCAAGAGTCAAGTGTTTAATTTGTCACGTGTAATATGGGTGTTAAATTGTGGCCTAATGGATTTATTGGTGTTCAGTTCTCTGATGCTATTTTGCGTCACTGGCCACTGTGATGCAGTGGCTCTACCTACTGCGCCACAGTGCCGTTTTTTTTCTTTCGGGAAGAAAGGCACCAGCCATTTGTAAAAAATATCTGCCATTTCTTTACTTCCCTTAGTAAATCTCTTCTGCCTTGGTCTAAAGTAATTTAAGCAAATCTTTTCCACTTTAAATATCTATTGAGGTCTACAATCTGTTTCTATGTTCCTTACTGGCCTGCTCTGATACACCACTCTCCCTTTCCTTATCAATGCCTCGGTCTTACTTCGTCGAATTCTGAAATTTCTCAATCCTCTGGCTTACTGCCCTTTTTTTGGCAACATATAAGCCTTTTCCTTTGATCTAATGCTATCTTTAACTTCTCTTGATAGCCATGGCTGGACCGCTTTTCCTGGGGTTTTTTTTGCTTTAAAAAGGAAAATATATTTATTGCAACTCGGTATTAATTCTCTAAATGTTGTTTGTTTACTCAGAGCTTACGGATTCGGTGAGGTAGACGGCTCTGGGTGCTCAGCCGTTAAGGAGATTTAAGATTGAGATAGATATTCAGACTTTTAAGGGAAACGGGGTTCCAAAGATTGAGTGGGGAATTGAGTGACAGGTGGAACAAACCTCAATTTTCCAGGGACCACACGCCTGATTCCCCAGTCACCACTTGCCCCATTCTCCAGTCACCACCAGCCCCATTCACCATGGACCACACGCCCCATTCTGCTGTCATCACACACCCCATTCTATCGCGACCACACGTCCCACAAATGTCGTCATGGATGGTGTGAGATGGTGGTTACATTCTTGGATCAGCACCCAGGGTACAGGGCATTGACCCCAGGAGCACAAATGTAAATCCATTTGGGATTAATTAACTTGAATATAACATGAATAACTACAATGTATATAATTAACTGAATCAGGAATTAGATTTCTTAATCACAGTTAATCACAAATCCATTGGATCTTCATAAAACCCTTCCGGTTCACTAATGTTCTTCAGGGAGGGATGTCTGTCATCCTCCCCCAGTCTGGACAGTGTCTCGCACCAGAGCCACCAACATGAATGAGCCTCAGTGCAGGAACTGTTCAGGTTGGACAAATCTGCAAGTGATGCGTCTATCCCATTCACGAGTGGATTCACTGATGTCCCTTGCAAAGGGCCATTTGCTGTGGTTTGGCTCCACATGTGGATCCAGATCCGCAACACACTGTCAATGTCCTTGGGGGTAAGTGGGGATGGATAGTAATGGAGCTTTGCCAGGGTGACCTGTGACCCCAGAACAAATACACATGGAAAAGAGCAGTGACCTCTGAGGGTCAAAGGTACCATCATGTCAAGTGCAGCACAAATAAATCTGTGTGCAGTCTATCGGAATGTGTGAAGCTGTTGAGAGTCAGGCTTCAGTGTGGAACTGCCCCGTGTGGATCGCTACTTACTGAGGTATGAATCACAGCGTTTAGCTGCCATGGGAACTGAGTGGGAAACAGGCAAGGCTGCCTCCAAATGAAAATTGACAGCAACAGTTGCGAGTGTGAGTGGGAGTTGTTTGCCTTTCGCCTCCAGCTACACAGAGATCTATTGTTTCGCAAAAACAGACCGGATCGCAACTCGTTGGAAGCTTGGTTGGGATTACAGTCGGAATCGAAGCCTTGGCTTTACAGCAAAGACTGACGCCTTTTCAAATCAATTTATGACATCCTTAGAAAGTTCACAGCACCGGCCGCATTTGTAACAGGATTGGCTTCCAAAATATCCAGTTTGAAGTTTGCACAACTCGTCCAAACTGCTCACCAAGACACCTGGTCAATTTGTCTCCAATAGCAGCCCGTCCCAGTGGAAAAACCTCTTCACTCATCGCAGGGCATGGAGCAAACAGGCCCCGGTAAAGGGCATTTTACTGGGTTAGGTGCCAACTTGTGGGCACCCATCATGGCACAGTCAGGAACCATCCATGTGTAGTATTCCCTGCTATAGATTTTTCCCATTTCCAATCCTCTCCATACCTCACTGGCACAATAGTGGAGCTGCTGCCTCACAGCGCCAGAGACCCCGGTTCCATCCTGACCTCAGGTGCTGTCCATGTGGAGTTTGCATGTTCTCCCTATGACCAAGTGGGTTTCCTCCGAGTGCTCTGCTTTTCTCCCACGTCCAAAGATGTGCAGGTTTGTAGGTTATGTGACCTCTGAAAATTGCCCCAAGTGTAGGGAGTGGAAGAGAAAGTTGGATAACATGGAACTAGTGTGAACGGGTGATCGATGGTTAGCATGGACTCAATGGGCCGTAGGGCCTGTTTTCATGCTGTATCTCTAAATATACCTACTAAATCGTGGACTTGACCTATACTGAATCTTCACGACAGTCGTGTACTCTCTCCCCTACCCTGGACTCTACCCCCCCCCCCAACCCCACATTCTCTTTCATAGCTCCTCTAAGCGTCCCACCACCGTGCACTCACCAACGTCTCCTCCACTGCCCATGTGTGCTCCACTCTCACTGTATGCTCTACCTGTCTCAGGTAATCTCTTTTTGCACGATTCAACACCGCGTAACTTCCGAACCGCTTTCTTAACTTATTGTGCACACCTTTCACCTGTAACTTGCCCAAACAAAGAGGAATAACGTACATAACCAGGCAATGGCTGGTACAAGCCAGGGGTCAGAGTCACACATCCGGAGATGGTGAAATACCCGACAAGAGACCTGCCAAAGGTAGACAAAAGTGCTGGAGAAACTCAGCGGGTGCAGCAGCATCTATGGAGCGAAGGAAATAGGCAACGTTTCCGGCCACCCGAAACGTTGCCTATTTCCTTCGCTCCATGGATGCTGCTGCACCCGCTGAGTTTATCCAGCACTTTAGTCGACCTTCGATTTTCCAGCACCTGCAGTTCCTTCTTAAAGCCCTTCCAAAGGCTGAGTGTGGCGGACTCCACCATGCCACATGCACTGAAGGACGTATATCAGCTGCAACAGGTCTGAAGAACGGTCTCGACCAGAAACGTCATCCATTCCTTCTCTCCAGAGATGCCCGCCTGTCCTGCCGAGTTACTCCAGTATTTTGTGTCTATGCTGGGTGACCAACACCCAACACCATTGCGCATGAAGTAGGCTTTGAGCCTGGGCACAGTCTTTTTCCATGCCTTGGTAGTTGTGCCCTCAAAAACACTCTGGGAAACCTGCTCGAAGTGCGAGTGCTGCATGGTCCACCTGCCTGCGGTCAGTTCTGTGCACTTTTTATGACACGTCGCTGAGCCAAAGCTGGGCTGGACACTGTTGCTAGGATACCATGAAGACCTCGAGTTACAGTTCCTCAGGCAATGTTGCACGGGTCTCTCAGTCGGCCTCTCAATCGGTGGTTTAGTCTTTCAGTTTTGTAACCATGAGCTCAGATGTGAGTGGGGGTTGGGTGAGACTCAGACCTACATCCAGTTTCCCCGGGATTCCTTCCTCATTTTGTCTAGCGAGGAAAAGCAGCGTAGTATTGGCATTGCCGTTAGTTTGTTATTGTCATAGGCAGCAAGACACAGTAAAAAAAATTGTAGAAACTGAAAAGTTATTGTTTATGTGCTTTCCAGTAAAATCACATTGTACATGAATTCATTCACGCCCAACACAAGTACAACAGGTAGTGCAGAGCGAATATAAACCTGAGTGCAGACTCTAGTGTTGGAGCACTGGAGCGTTACAGTTGTGGAGAACGAGTCCCATGGTCCAGCGTGTGGAGGTGTAAGCTGGGGGGTGGGTGGGGGTTAAGGTGAAACAACAATAGAGACGGGGGCAGGGGGGAGAACAGAGGCGGTGTATGGAATCTAACTGTGTGAACACAGACAGGGCTCTGGAGTGGGTGCTTTAGTTCAGGTCAGCAGCAGACACTCCCACCTGCCCCAGCAGATAGGTTTCACTGGAAGCTGTACTAGACAGCTGAACCCTGACCCCACCTGCCCACAAAAGCCACTCTCCCTTTTATGTTCTCTTTAACTCTGGCCCTCAGAAAGGAAAGTGCTTCGCAGGGAACTCGGGCTCAGAGGGAACTCATGGGTGAAAGCAGACGGCGCGTCACCCTGAGGTAACACTAGAGGTAGACGGGCCCACAGCACCAGACTCACACTGTGTCTGCAGACACTCTCTCTATCATTCCGATCCTGTAGAGGAATCTGTCACAAACAGAAGCATAAAAATAACTCTACCTGTGTGCATGCATGTGCCTGTGCATATGAGTGAATGTGTGTGTGTGTGTGCACATGAGAGTGTGCATGCATGTGCGTGGATGAGTGAATGTGTGTGTGCACATGTGTGTCTGCATGAGTGTATGCATGCATGTGCGTATGACTGTATGTGTGTGCGTGCACATGAGTGTGTGTGCAGTGTCTGGGTGTGTATGGGTGTGTTTGCATATGTGCGTGTTTGTGCATATCCATGTGTGTGTTTGTATTCTGAGTATGTGAATGAGTGCGTGCATGTGTGTCTGTATGTGTGAGAAAGACAATCATTGTAACATCTTTCATGAAGGGGATCATATTGTGGTTCCTGAGAGTCCCGGGGACCTGATCGGAGGAGAGCTGGAGAAATGGTTTGATTGATTGAAAGATGCAGCATGAAAACAGACCCTTCGGCCCACTGAGTCCGTGCTGACCATCAATCACCTGTCACGCTGTTTCAATGTTATACCATTTTCGCATCCATTCTCTAAAGACAAATTTACAGAAGCCAATTAACCTACAAACTCACACATCTTTGGGGTGTGGAAGGAACAGGAGCACCCGGAAGAAACCAACGTGGTCACAGGGAGAACACGCAAATCCCACACCGACAGCAACCGAGGTCAGGATCGAACCTGGGTCTCTGTCACTGTGAGACAGCAGCTCTAGCAGATGCACCACCGTGCCACCCTACAGAGTTTGGCATCCCCACCCTCAGCGTTGTCCGAGTAGATGAACGTTCTCAGGGACCAAAGGTGTGAGAGGGTCAGAGCAAACGGTACATATCTCACCAGGGAGACGGGGAGAGAGATAGATGTTGTGAGAAGGGAGAATTAGAGGGAGAACAGGGGATGGGAAAAGAAAGAGCGAGAAATGAGAGCTGGGAACAGCGTGGGTAAGTGTTGCTTGTGGAGGGATGTGTCAGTCTCCACAGAGTCTGGGATTGATTACACCAGGAGCTGGAGATAAAGATCAGGCTGCAATTTGTCTCACAAATGACCCCTTACACAAGGGAGAGGTTCTGCCCCACTCCTTGCAGCCGAGCCGGGCCTGTTTATGAAGATGGATGTGCTCCAGGTGCTGAAGTGTAACGGTGCAGCTAACACCACCGCAGCTCACACCGCCAGGAAATACGCACCATGGCCCACACTGCCTTCTCCAATACCACTGCTCACGGAGTATTCCAAAAGGCCGCTTCACTAAAATCATCCCTCAACGGGCAGTGGTGCATTGCCTCTACCTCAGCACCTTTACACATGAAGCAGAAAGTTTGCTGAATGATTTGAATAGCAGTGAGCCTGAATGGCGTCTACTCTGGGAGAGTAACACACAGGGCAAGACCGGGCACAGGGCATTGCAAGGGTTGGGGACAGCGTTTGCAAGAGAGGGAAAGAGGAGGAAGGGATGGCGAGGATGTGTGAAGGTAGGTGGCGGGGTGAGAGGGTGAGAGATAGGGGAGTGGGGTATATAGAACAGAGAACAGTACAGGACAGGAACAGGCCATTCAGTCCATGTCAAACAAGATGCTGCAATGTGGGGAAAGAGGGAAGGGAGTAGGTAGACTGAGGGGCGGTGGGGAGAGGAGAAGTGGCGAGGTGGAGAAGGGTGAAGTTGCCAATGAAGCGGTTCTCCTTCACACCTTGGATTTATTACGGAGTCGGTAAAAAGAACAGAAAGCTTTCCCTCAGTGAGATTTTAATTAAAAAAAACATGGCAAAGGTACACAGCTTTATAAAGGTATAAACTGGCAGAGGGGAGAAGTTTAACATCCCGTTCAGCAGGGACACTGTGGGCTGAAGGGCCTATTCCTGCATTGTACTGTTCCGTCTGTTCCAAGGGACCAGTCATCATTGGTATCGCCTATGGCACAGGCTGAGCCTCATCACAGGGTGTGGCAGAGACTCGCTGTGCCGGTCCTCACTGTGTGTAATGGGGTGAGGTGAGTGAAGGGGAACCCATATGCCAGCTCTGACATGATGCCACGGGAAGCAGGAGTGGGCAGACGTGCAAGTTGTGCTCCCGACTGGTCACCTCCCTTACACCCCCACACATGGCTCACTACTACGGACAACGCCACATGGATAAGCCAGTGACTGCTCTCATTTAACTCTCTGAAGCTACCTGTTCCCACTTGTTCCCACTTGTTCCCACTTGTTCCCCTGCCAAACTCTGTCAAAGTTGTTCTGTCTCAGCGACTCCCATTCTGCCGTGAGCGCAAGGATCACAGTATTTACGGGATCATTCTGTTCCTTACACACACGGGAAGAGAAGGAGAAAGAGCGGGTGGGAGAGGGTGTGGGAACTGGAAGTGGAAGTGAGGGGATGGAAGAGGGGGTCAGAGAGAGGGTTGGAGTGCAGTGGGTGGTAGGAGAGGGAGATGAGATGGAGTGAGAGGAGGGGGGAAAGAAGAGGGAGAAAATGGGAGAAGATAGGGGGAAAGAGGCTGAAAAGGAAGAGAGAGAGAGGGGCTGGATTATTCTCACAGACTCTCCATTGTGTGTCAGTCCCGTGACTAGTGGGAATAACTATGTCACATGGATTCTGCTGTTTAAATAAATCAATTTACTCATAAATGAAATTAGTGAGTATTGTGACTGTTCATCGAACAAAGATTCAGTGATGACAATTCCAGTTTGACTGATACATTTACAACATTTAGTTAAACATCCAGCGGATAGAGGCTGGAAGATTGAACTGAGCTATGAGGTCACATTTATTTGGAGACAGGGAGGAATAATTAATTTTAAAAAGGAAACAACTAAAGTCTTACGAATTCTAGAATATCTTCCATGTCTTGAAATTCTCCATATATTTATATCCAGGGAACGACTTTAGTCATTGTGGGAAATGCTTCTGGTAAGAGTAATGTGACAATGGCCAAGGAACTTGTTGCTGGGGTTGAGGAATATATATTGTCAAAGTATTGGGGAAAACCTTGTGTCTTCTCTGAAGCAGACACTTTGAGAATTCCACCATTTTTTGAATGCAGAGGGTTAAAATAACCTTCAGACAGGGAATGGCTGCTTAGATGAGATACTTTGGACCTTCTGATACGAAACCTTGGACCTTCTGATACGGACCAAATAAATGAACAGGGATCTATACTCAATGGTGGAATCCCTTATCAGGCTTTCAGATAGGCACATGGATATGCAGGGAATGGAAGGATCACGAGCAGACAGAGGGGATTAGTTTAACTTTACATCATGTTCAGCACAGATATTGTGGGTCGAAGGGCCTGTTCCTGTGCTCTGTATTGTCTGGATTGGGGACCATTAGTTTATACGGAGACGTTGGTCAAACTTAGATTGTTTACTCAGCAGTAAAGGACCTTCAGCAAAGCCATTTCTGGCCTCATTCATTGTTTTAATTCCAGCTGAGTTTGGTGATGAGAATTATGGTCCTGTTAAAAAATTCTGACTGCTGGTCTATATAGCAAATGGGATTTAACAACACATTGCCTGTTTCACACAACAGGTTGTACACTGCAATCACCGCTGTCCGGCCACTTTAGGGAATCCAAAGTTCTTGAAAACAAAGACCCAGCCTTGTGAAACCACAAAAAAAAGCACAACATGCTGGAGTAACTGAGCAGGCCAGGCAGCATCTCTGGAGGGGTTGGATAAAGCTAGGCAAGTCATGCGTGAATACCACAAGTTGTTCAGAACAAGTTGTGAAACCACAACTTCAGACCAAATACATCTGTTCCAGGTAGAATCAGTGCTATAAACACTTGTGACTGATTGCTTGGTCAATGGATCATTTCAAAGGGCTGCCTTCCATTACACCTGCATGTGTACAAAAAATTAAAAGAACAATAGGAAAAGGACCTTCTATAAACCTCCATCCTCAATGGGCCAGGAAAATGTATTGGAACATTCAGAAGCAGCAGCAGCCATGAGGGCTGGTGGATGAGGCACCTCTATGTCCTCCACTAGTTTTAACCTTCACTGATGCTAGCCTTCAGCCAATTCAATTCAACCCATGACATAGCAAGGGACAGCTGAGGGCATTGGATTCATCCAACATTCATCCAGTAATATCCCATCCCACTGCATTGTTGAAGATCCATTGTCCAGACAGATGCAGTTTGCCAGACAGACCACTACAGTGATGTAGACAATTGGCCAAGTACGAACTGCCCACTAAAAGCAAGACTGAATCAATCCAAGCCTGTTGCCATTCATCAGCCTACTGCCCATCACTCCCCTCCCCTCCCTCTCCTCTCCCCTTCCTCTCGCTCCACCTCCCCTCGCTCTACTCCCCCTCGTTCTTACCCCCCCCCTCCCTCCACTCCCTCTCGCTCCACTCACTATCGCTCCACTCCCTCTCGCTCCACTCCCTCTCGCTCCACACTCCCCCTCACACCCCCATCAGGGGCAATGGAGCAGCCATCGACTGCGCTAGTGCATAGCAATAAATCCATCAACATGAACTCAGCTACCCTTGCTAGAGAGGAGGACAAAATAGACAGCTGTTTCAAAGAGTCAGCCTGGACACGATAGTGCCGAATAGACCCTTTCTGAGCTAATAAGATCCTAGTATTCTTATCGGCTTGCGAATAGCTGAGAGTTTTACACTTGTTTTGTTTCCGAATGAGTGAGGAGTGGAAAATCTTAAGCTTGCTTGTAAGAAGCAGTAATAAAGGTGACAGCTGTTGTCAGCTCGCATTCCAGAAGGATTTCTCACAGCCAGAGTCTGCCTCTTCCCACCACTTTCAAGCCCACCGATCCCGCAAACATTTTCTACATTTCAGTGTCGATCTCTCAGGCTCTCTGGGGCCTTCTGAAAAACTACAAACATTAATCACTGATATGCCTGCAGGATGCCATAATCTGCCCACTCCCTGCCCCCACAACTCAGGAGTAGTAAGCTGAGAGGGTCTAATGAGAACTGGAGGAATTAAGACCCTCACTAGTCAAGGAATCAGTCATGCCTGTGACTGATAACTCTCTTCAATGGTGTGGAAACCTCAGAGCTCTTGAACATTGCACAAAACTAACCACTACCTCAGCAACTATGATCTATGGACTGTGTCTTTGGTTGCATTACAGACCTGGATTTTGCACTATGATGGAGTCATGGAGTTATACAGCGTGGAAACAGGCCCGTCGGCCCAACTTGCCAACACCGACCAACATGTCCCATCTACACTAGTCCCACCTACCTGCGTTTAGCCCATATCATTCTAAACCTGTCCTATCCATGTACATGTTTAAATGTTTCTTAAACGCTACGATAGTACCTGCCTCAACTACCTCCTCTGGCAGCTTGTTCCATACACCCACCACCCTTTGTGTGAAGAAGTTACCCCTCAAGTTCCTACTAAATGTTTCCCCCCTCACTTATTATGGTCACCTATTATTACTGTTATCAATACATTGTACTATTGATCTGTAGCATCTGTGGAGGGAATGAGCAGATGTTTCGGGTCGGAACCATTGTTCCCTCCACAGGTCGATTCCCTCCACAGATGCTGCCAGACCCGTTGAGTTTCTCCAGCACTTTGTGTTTTTTTCCCATCTAAAATCACTGCCCCATTATTGGTCACATTGCTGTTTGTGGGACTGTACGCAGCTTCAGATCTGCTACACAAACATCTCTACCTTCAGCAACATCCCTGACGTCCTGAGAACCTGCAGCTTGCATTGAATCCTGCACCTTTGGTTTCTGGTGCAGGTGCAGTTTCATAAATGTGAGATCTTCACTAACTGAACACAACAATGGTGGCTCACTAGTCCAACTTCTGCCCAGCATTGTCACTGACCAGTAAAAACTCTCATCTCCCTGTTCCCCCTTGTGCTTATACATCGCTGGAAACAATATCTGATGCTTGCCTCTTCATGGCAGAGTTCTGTTAAAACCATGCTCAATGCCAGTGAGGTTTCCTTTGCTTCACTTATCTATTTTAAGGTGGGTGTAGTCTTGATCTTCCAACCTAACTAATTTCAGACATTGGACTTTTTCTCTGTAACTGTAACGCTACAAAGATGTAATACTATTCTGCACTTTGATGTTTTTTTTTCTTTGCAGTACCAGTTGTACTTGTGCATGGCTTGATGGAACTCGTGTATCGTATAATTTGATTTGACAGGATAGCACACAAACTCAAGCTTTTCATCGTATCATGGTACACTTGACAATAATGAACCAAGTGGGTGGCACAGTGGTACAGCTGGTAGAGCTGCTGCCTCACAGCACCAGAGACTTTGCTTCACTTCTGACCTTGGGTGCTGTCCGTGTGGAGTTTGCACGTTCTCCCTGTGACCGCATGGGTTTTCTCCAGGTGCTCCGGTTTCCTACCACATCCCAAAGATACGCGGGTTTGTAAATTGCTCCCAATGTGTTAGGAGTGGATGAGAAACTGGGATAGCAGAGACCAAGTGAAAATGGGCGATTGATGGTTATGGTGGACTCGGTGGGCTGAAGGACCTTTCTCCATGCTGTATCTTTCAATCAAACAATACCAATATCACTCAGTCAGAACACCCCAACATTAAAACTGGGAATACGGTGACCTTAAACCACAGGAGAAAGCAAAAGCTAATTTTCTGCTTCTATTAAAAATAAGATATTATCCCAAATAATTCACTTATACATATGACAGAACTGGTAAGAGACGTCACCAATGAAAGACACCATTCTACACTCTGCCCCAGAAGCAAGATCGAAGGAAACTATTCAGCCCATTGTGCTACTGCTGGCCTCTGGGTACAGACAACCAATTACTCTCACTCCCCACACTTTCTCTGTAACCCTGTGTTTTTTGTCTTCCACTCAAATATTTATCCAATGCCTTTATGAAAGTTTCTATTGAATCTGCTGCCACATCATCCTCCAACACTCTTTCATGCAATACTTTCCAGATTAGAACAACTTGTTATGTTGCTGATTCATTTTCCTTTCATCTGTGTTCTCTGATCGCCAACTCTTCTGCAATGAATAAAATCCTTCCATCTCATTCTGCCAAAGGATTTCAGAGTTTGGAACATCTTTATCAAAGCTCCTCTGAAAATCCCAAGCTCGAAAGACAACATCTTACTTTCTCTAGTTTCCTTTCACGGAACTGAAGTCCTATAATGCCACCATGGATAATGTATCCTGGTCAGGACCTTCTGAATGGGACCACTGATCCCACTCTCAGACTGGGCAATCCCACTCTAAGTGCATATTGAATGGAGAGCCAACTGAGGAATCAATGCAGTGATGTCTACTTCATGCTGTCTTCCTGTGTGATCTTCACACAACTTTGGAATTTTACTCTCTTACAGGTCCTGAACTACCGTGAGTTTCAATGTTGAGCTGAGAACTTAGTCCTGTGGAGATATGGAATGCTCTGTCAGAGAGATGCAGCAAAACTTCACTGAGTGAATGGGAGCCATCCACCATTTCACAGAGGTGCACCTGTCAAAGGGCTGAGCCCCATGGAACAGAACTGTCCATCGTTTGAACCAGATTTACTTATCACCCTTGGCTGCAGAGAGGTTGGCATTGAGGGAGACAGAAAGATCGGGCAGGTTTCATTTTTCTGATTTCTTCTCCATGATCCTTCTGTCTGTGGGCTTTAGGACAAAACAGTCACTGTGCTCTGCACTGCCAATACTCTCGGTTTTAATCACCTAGTAATGGAGGGCGTTTGGTGGCTGGATAACCATGTTCTGCAAAGATCGAAATTGCTCTTGTGGCATTGTTCAGTCACATTCTGCAGAATCCCAATGGACTTGAAACCTTTACAATTGACCCACGGTTTGGTTTATCCCACCAAGAACATAGAACAGTACAGCACAGGGCAGGCCCTTCAGCCCACAAATGTCCATGCTGAACATGGTGCAAATTGATCTCCTCTGCCTGCATGTGATCCATATCTCTCCATTCCCTACATATCATATCTGCTTCCACCACCACCCTGGCGGCAAATGTCAGGCACCGACACCCTCTGCGTAAAAAACTCACCCCACACATCTCCTGTAAACTTCGCCCCTATTATCTTAAAGCTATCTTAAAGGTTCTGACTGTCTACTCTACCTATGACTCTCATAATTTTATATATTTCTATCAGGTCTCCCCTCAACTTCTGATGTCCCAGAGCAAGCGATGCAAGTCTGTCCAACCACTTTTTCAGCTAATACAGCCCTCTATTCTATGATATTTCCACCCTGGGGAAAAAAAGGTTCTACCTTTCCACCCTTTCCATGGCTCTCATCATTTTATATCAGGTTGTACACATCCATGTTCTATTGGAGTGGACTTCCAAAGTTCCTTTCTAATTAAGTCCCATTCACTATAACTCCATCTCTTACAAAAGGTGAAGACATGGCAATATTTTCATACAAATGTGTTGAGAGAGGGAGCTTTGCCGAATGTTTAGCAGTATGAAGGTCTGGTGAAGGGAGGAGTGCAATGTGATCTTAACCCCAGCTGTGATCTTCACACCCATCTGGTGGAGAGTTGTCAGGGCAAAGGCTCACTCACTGTTGCTGAGGTTTCTTTCTGAAACCATTCCCTGGGGCCTTGGTGTAATTACAAAACTAAACAAACATCTTGTACAACCTCCACTCTCACATCTTGATGACGGTGATTTACTGGTCAACATATCGCTGCCCAAAGATTCCAATCCCAACGGACCAAGTCCTTTTCCATTCCCTTGTTCTGTCCAGAATCAAAATAAATCCAAACCTTTCCTATTTACTCCCATTGCATAATTCATAATAATGTCAAATACTTTACAATTCACTCCCCTTACACAAGGGTGGCACAGTGGCACAGCAGTAGAGTTGTCAGAGACAGAGACCCGGGTTCGATCCTGACTACGGGTCCTGAAGGCATTTGAAAGCACAAAGCGGAAACGTTGGATTGTTGTTCTTGGAACAGAAGAGACTGAGAAGGAATTTGGTGGAGGTTTTGAAAATGATGAAAGGTCTGGGCAGAACAGACAGAGAAAAATTGTTCACATTGGTAGAAGAGTCAAGAGCCATGAAGGTGATTGACAAGAAATGTTACAAAGGATGGTGGTTATTGTCTAGACTTCCCTGCCAGGGGAGGCTTCTGATAGCTGATTTAATTCCGTTTTTAAAAAGAAAGGAGTTACAGGCTTCAGGAAGTGGGGTGGATGGTGAGAATACCTGGGCTAGATTCAATGGACCCAACGATGTCAGTTTACTTCTGGAGTCTGGTGACAATAGAATACGTATGCTGCGTCATGGATGTGGGCAAACCAGTGGGACTGGCACTTGCCCTTTCACCATGTCTGTTTGAGAGGAGGAGCATGTTGTAGGGTCCAGTTAGAATGGGACACAAGGTGAGGGAATTTGTTGGAGCCCCAAATCCCATGAGCTCCCCAACCCTCAGAAAGAGGAACTTGTGACCCAAGGCGACGAAAATCAGGAGAACAATGGTGATGACGGCAACTAGGGAAGAAAAGATGGTGGTCAATATTGAAAGTGCCCATTTCAATCAGATGCTCCATCTTGCTCCATCTGTGAGTCAATGGGCATAAATCCCTCACTCCCCTGGTGGCGTGGTACGTTGTGCTTGTACTGCATGGTTTGAGGAAGCTGCAGATCTTCGCTGAGAGGAATAGGAGAGATGGTGATAGGGCATGAGGGTAGGAGGCATTGAGCCGATGGATCAAATGGCCTCTTTGTGCTCCGTGGATTGTAACCTGGAGTAACCAAGAGGAACTCACCTGGACCCGTGCCTCTGTGAGCTTGGTCCTCTGGGCTAGCTCCTCTCGGGTGTAGATGTCTGGGTAGTGGGTCCTCTCAAAAGCTTTCTCCAGTTCCTCCAGCTGCTCGGCGGTGAAGGTGGTGCGACTGCGCCGCTGCTTCCGCTTCAGAGGCAGGTCCGGCTCTGACTCCACGTCGGAGGCCCCATCGTCCAGTCGGTTACCTGTGGAAGTGGCAACACTCAGATAAGCACTCGTGAATGGAGACCAAAGGGGAACATGAACATCTCTCACCAGACAAGGGCATCACAATGACTGGAGAAACATCAGCTTTTGCCAGGGCCACAGTCAGTGAAGGACAGCCCAAAGCAGAGATTGTGGACACAACTGCTCACAGGACTCGTGGCTATTCCACCATGCATTCCCCCAAGCGATAGACAATAGGTGCAGGAGTAGGCCATTAGGCCCTTCGAGCCAGCACCGCCATTCAATGTGATCATGGATGATTATCCACAATCAGTACCCCGTTCCTGCCTTCTACCCATATCCCTTGACTCCGCTATCTTTAAGAGCTCTATCTAACTATCTCTTGAAAGCATCCAGAGAATTGGCCTCCACTGCCTTCCGAGGCAGAGAATTCCATAGATTCACAACTCTCTGGGTGATTCCACAGATTCACAACTCTCTGGGAGATTCCACAGATTCACAACTCTCTGGGTCATCACTTTTGTGATGAATCAGGAGCCCATCATGAAAATCAAGAGAGGTCCATAACCCGCCCAAGACTAATTTCAATCCAGTCCCATCTCAAACCCATAGCACGTGTACTCTTAGATTATTATCACAATAGCAATGCTTCTAATCTGAATAAAAATCACTTATGAACACATCAGGGCTTCTGATCTGATGGCCAACTGTAAATGGAGTAAAGAAAATCTTGGAGTCACAAGGAACTGCAGATGATGGTATCTTCAGCAAAATACAAAGTGCTGGAGGAACCCAACCATTCAGGCAGCATCTATGGACGGAATGGACAGGGACCCTTCTTCAAAACTTGATGCCCTGAAAAACCTCAATGCCCTGAATTCAGGTTTCCACCTCAAGGCAGGTCTAAGGCCCAGTGCAGTAACCCAGGCAAAAATACCCAGTGTGCAAGGCTGGGTTATTGCACTGGGCCATATCGACCGATTGACCAAATGGTGCCAGCACAATAACCTGGCTCTCAACACCAGGTAAACCAAGGAAATGATTGTGGACTTTGGAAGGGGTAGGATAGGGACCCACAATCCTGTTTATATCAACGATGGTGGAAAGGGTCAAGAACTGCAAATTCCTGGGCGTGCATAATTCAAGTCAAGTCAAGAGAGTTTATTGTCATGTGTCCCAGATAAGACAATGAAATTCTTGCTTACTGCAGCTCAACAGGGTAATGTAAACAAAAATACAGAACAGTTCAGTTCAATATACATATAAATAAGCAGATAAAGTGCAATAGGCTGTTACAGTTCAGAATCTGTTTCTTGGCGAGTTTAATAGCCTGATGGCTGTTCCTGAACCTGGATGTAACAGGTTTCAGGCTCCTGTACCTTCTGCCCGATGGAAGTGGAGAGATGAGTATGTGGCCAGGACGGTATGGGTCCTTGATGATGTTGGCTGCCTATTTGAGGCAGCGACTGCAATAGATCCCCTCGATGGTGGGGTGGTCGGAGCCGATGATGGACTGGGCAGAGGTTACGACTTTCTGCATCCTCTTCCGCTCCAGGACGATGCAACCAGCCACCATGCTTTCTACTGTGCACTTGGAGAAGTTCGAGAGAGTCCTCTTTGACATGCCGACTCTCCTTAGTCATCTCAGGAAGTAGAGGCGCTGATGTGCTTTCTTTATGATTGCATCAGTGTGCTGGGACCAGGAAAGCCCTTTGGAAATGTGCACACCCAGGAATGTGAAGTTCTTAACCCTTTCCACCATTGTCCCGTTGTGGATTCCTATCCTACCCCTTCCAAAGTCCACAATAAGTTCCTTGGTTTTGCTCGTGTTGAGAGCCAGGTTATTGTGTGGGCACCATTTGGTCAATCAGTCGATCTCACTTCTATACTCTGACTCGTCCCCATCAGTGATTCGTCCCACAACAGTGGTGTCGTCAGCGAACTTGATGATGGAGTTTGCGCTATGTCCGTCTACGCAGTCATGAGTATAGAGTGAGTACAGCAGAGGGCTGAGCACGCAGCCTTGATGTGCTCCCATATTGATTGTTGTAGAGGATGACACATTTCCACAAATACGGACAGACTGTGGTCTGTGGATGAGGAAGTCGAGGATCCAAATGCAGAGGGATGCGCAGAGACCCAGATCTGAGAGCTTGGTAACTAGCTTGGAGGGGATGATTGTATTAAACGTCGAGCTGTAGTGAATGAATAACAGCCTGACATATGAGTTTTTGTTGTCCAAGTGGTCCAGAGCGGAGTGGAGAGCCAGTGAGACTGCATCCATCATTGATCTGTTATGGCAGTAAGCGAACTGCAATGGGTCGAGGTTCTTGTCGAGGTAGGAGTTGATATGCGCCATAATCAACCTCTAAAAGCACTTCATCACCACAGAGGTTATGCTATCCAACTACCGAAGGCACCACAATGGACTGGTATTCTGCCCATTTCCATGTATGCACATAGGAGCTAATCCGTGGGGATAGGTGACAACACCTCTACCACAATAATCAGCTGTCCATCGCACGGACCAGACTTCCCACCACTGACTCCATCTGCAATTCACACTGCCTCAGAAAAGCTGCCAAGACTTGTCCCATCCTGGTCATTCCTTCTTCTCCCTGCTCCCGTCTGGTAGAAGGTGCAGAAGCTTAAAACTGCACACCACCTGACTGGGGAACAGCTTCTTCCCCTCTGTTATCAGGCTTCCGAATGGTCCATTCATAATGTGTAGGAAGGAACTGCCGATGCAGGTTTACACTGTAGAGGAAGGGTCTCGACCTTCTATCCAGAGATGCTGCCTGTTCCTGATTTACTCCAGCATTTTGCGTCTATCTTTGGTCGATTCATAAGCGCGGGTTCTGTGCGATTCACAACACCATTGCGGACATTGGACTTTATCTGTGGAACTGGTGCGCTACAATGCTGACAACTATATTCTGCACTCTGTTTCATCCTCGTGATTCCATCTGTTGTCCTTGGCTTTGACTTGATTGCATTTATGTGCAGTATATCTGATTCCTATGGATAGCATGCAACACAACGCTTTTCACTGTACCTCGGTACACGTGACAATGATACATGAAACCTAAACCATCCCAACACAGGTTGGTGAGTGGGTGCAGGAAGTACCTTTATCCTGCGAATCTCCAGGGCATTTTAGTTTCAGTTGAGCTGATCTTAGCTCGGTGCGGGTTGGGGATGCCGGCAGCTTCCAGTGTGGTTGGACTGAAGGAGAAGGCTCGTCTCCAGCAAAGACCGGGGCTTGCGAAATTCGACAGGTTTGAGCCCTAGAGAGGGTTAATGTCAGAACCGTGCTTTCTCGAAGGGTGAAGGATATTTAATCCAGTCAGGGGACTGGTTACAGGGAAGCAGCTGTCGAAGGCCAGTCCCGACCTGTGAGCATTGCTCAGCTTGGCTACCAGCGCGGCGCACATCACCGTGAGTCGCTGCAGGCTTCCGCGCGTCAGCGATGGGCGATGGCAGCCCAGGCCTCCCGACCTGATCTTTGCTGTGAGTTGTTGCAACGACTTGTAACGTTGTTACAGCATTGGTGGTTCCGATTACACGGACATCCAACAAGTTTAAGAGATGCAGCATGGAAACAGGCCCTTCGGCCCACCGAGCCATAGACTAGTTCTATCCTGCACACTGGGAACCTTTTCGTGGGCAATTACAACTTACAACCTGCACGTCTTTGCAGTGTGGGAGGAAACCTGAAACCCGCAAATAAACCCCGAGACCCGGAGGAAACCCGCGTAGTCACCGGGAGAATGTACAAACTCTGGCTTTCAAGAAGGGTCCCGATCCGAAACGTCACCCATCCTCTTTTCTTCAGCGATGCTGAGTTACTGCAGCACTGTGTGACTATCTTCGGTACAGACCCGCATCCGCAGTCCCTTTCTGCGCAGCACCCTAGTCAGGATCGAACCCGGGTTTTCTGGCACTGTGAGGCAGCAACTCTACCGCTGCGCCACCCCCTTGCCCAAAGTGAATGCCTCGCCACCAGCCTCCCACCGCGGCTTGCCAGGGGGCAATAAGTGGGCATGGCTTGAATGACAAAAGCTCTGTGGTTGCGGAGATTTATGACCCCACCACATGGTTCTTTCTAGCTGGGCGCCCATTCCCTCCGCAGGCCGCGCTCTCTGGGATATGCCAGTGACTAGATGCCTCCTGGTTTTGGAGCGGCACTGCCAGCGCTCCCCGCGGCTCCTCCGCCCGGCGTCGGTGCTGTGTGCGAGTGCAGCGTGGAGCTGTGCTCCATCCTGCCCCCACCCCCCTCACACACACGCTATCCCCCAGAGGAGGCCCGGGTTAATGAGCAACAGCGACAACCTTGGCTGCTTCCCCCTCCCTAACTCGGGGGCTCCTCAACTGCTGAACTGTCAGAGATAATCTAATTAACAACTGATTGCACGTCAAGCCTTCCCCTCACCGTGACTCCGTGATTTAATGCATCCCACTCGGCGCTACCCTGGTACAACCTACCCACCATTTCTGAAGAAGGGTCTCGACCCGAAACGTCACCCATTCCTTCTCTCCAGAGATGCTGCCTGTCCCGCTGAGTTACTCCAGCTTTTGTGTCTAACTTCGGTTTAAATCAGCATCTGTAGTTCCATCTTACACAATGTACCCAGCAACCTGATATGACCAACCCTGCACTGCCATTGAAAGGTTTTAAATCAAACCGCAGATGCTGGAAATCTGAAATAAAAAGCTCAAAAAAACGCAACAAGTCTTGCAGCATCTGTGGAAAGAGAGACGGTCAACGTTTTGCGTCTGTGTCTCTTGGTCAGAACATTGCACTGAAACGCTTTAATGCATCTTAACCCTCAGTGCGATGCCCTGATATAGTCGTCCAGCACTCTGCCTCAACTCGCCCGCATCCAACCCTCCCTCTCCGCAATGGGAAACAAAGGTTTTATCTAACGCATGCCAAGCTGCGTAAGTCAGGGGTATGTTGCAACATTGCAACACGCACCATGTGCGCTCGCATAAATAACTTGTATAACTGGGGGCTGCGTTTCTGTGTATATCAGGGAAGTTGTGATGGGGGGGAGCTTTTCAGAACCGAAAACACGAGGAACTGCGGATGCTGGCAGCTTCAGCAAAACACAAAGCGGTGGAGGCATCTGTGGGGAAAATAGACCCGTGTGATCCCGTCCGTCCCCATCCACAGACGCTGCCCGAGGCGCTGTGCTCCTCAGATACTTGGTATATAACGTTACATAACTCGCTGCGGGGATGTTGGGGCTGCCGGCGTTTATTGCTCCCCCTTGCTGCCTTGGGACTGGGACCATATCCAGGCCAGACCAGACCAGGGAAGAACATTAGCTGGATGTGTTCAAATCGTGCCATGCCAATGAGAGATTCTGAATAGGAGAAATGGAATCTCATCCCATGTCGGAAGTGCAGCGGCAGTGACTTCATGGCCCGGGAAAGTTCAGCAGACATGGCCCAAAATCTAATGGATGGTTGCAACAACAACAAAAATAATTAATCGGGTTCACCACTATATTTTGGGAATGTAATATCGATTAAGGTCCATTTGTGAGTTCAGAAACTGGTTGATTTAACTCTCTCCGAGGCAACCCAGCATAACATGCAGGTCCATGGATAGCAGGGACGCGCCTATGCCTGGTGTGAAGGGAAGCTGCACACTGCCGGTGCGGAGCCAGCCAGCCGGGGCGGGGATGTAACTGCGGCCGCGGTGCCCTCCTGTGTGAAGTGCAGGCAGCCCTCAGTGCCCGAGCAGGGGACAGGCGGCCGAGGAGCTGCGGAGGGAAATCGCAGTCAAAGCACCCTCTCTATCCCAGCTTCAAGATGCCCTAAGCCTCCCAACATCTACCCACAATACCTTCTCTCACACACACAAGCCTAACACACGCACAGCCTGACACACACACACGCAGCCCCCCGCACACACCCATACAGCGACGTACCCCACAGATACATACAAACAAGTGCACATACGTATACACAGCCCGACACACGCCCCACTCACAGATATACTCCACAGATATACACACACACAACAGGCACACACACAGTCCCCGATAATGAATATGCAGGGATGAAGGGATATGGATCACGTGCAGGCAGATAAAATTAGTTTAATCTGGTATGTGTGGCACGAATATGATGGGCAGAAGGGCCTGTTCCTGCGCTGGACTATTTTACGTTCTAACCTGGCACTGTTCTGCTCCGGAGTAGGGTACGACCCGAAGCGTCACCTGTATTCAAGAGAGTTAGAAATAACTATTAGGGCTAACGGAATAAAAGGATATGGGGAGAGAGCAGGAACGGGGTACTGATTTTGGATGATCACCCATGATCAAAGTGAATGGTGCTGGCTCGAAGGGACGAATGGCCTACTCCTGCACCTATTTTCTATGTTTCTATATTCCTTTTTTTCCCCGGAGATGCTGCCTGACCTGCTGAGTTCTTCCAACGTTCAAAAGTCAAGAGTGTGCATTGTGTTATGTCCCAAACACAACTGCATTCTTACTTGTAGCAGCACAACAGAATATGTAAACATAGTATTCTGTAAACAATATAATAAACGATAAAGTTCCGTAAAAACAAACAATATTGCAAAAAGACTAAACCAATGCCCCCAAGTGTGTGTGTCTATCTCCGGTAAAGACCAGCATGTGGAGTTTCTTACTACAATGTTCTGCTCTGGCCCGGCTGCCAGCCTAAAGGATCCCGGCACAAAACGTCATCTATCCATTTTCTCGTGAGTTTTCGCGTTACTCCAGCACTTTGTGTCTTTTTATTTTGTAAACCGGCATATGCAATTCCTTGTGTCCACACAATGAACCGTAGATGGTGGAATCTGGATGTAGGAAGGAACTGCAGATGGTGGTTTAACCCGAAGACAAGAGTGCTGGAGGAACTCCGCGGGTCGGGCAGCGTCTGCGGAGGGAATGGACGGACAGGCGACGTTTGGGGGTCGCGATCCTCCCTCAACCCCGTGTCTCTGCGACGTCCTTCCGCTGATGCCAGGGTGGCCGGAGGAAGTCACATGAAACGATGTAGGAGAAGCAGGGACTGGAATCTGGAGGATTAGGTGCAAATATACAAGCAAAGGACTTTCAGGGGGCGTAAATTCAATTTGGTAGCGGCGAGAGCCGGTAAACAATGTTTGCAGGTGTGATGCGGGCTGCGAGAGTGGAAAGATTGCAGCTTTGTGATGCAGTCTACCGTGAGCTAATGTGTAAATTAGTGAGTAGAAGTCAAGCAGTCAGGGCACATTCTCCAATAATAAATCCAAACAAGCCCTAGAGTCATTAGAGGAGCGTATTCGCACAAGGAGGTTTGGATTACGGAGCGACGGATCTCGCTAGATTGGGGTGGGAGGGGGGAGGTGCGGGGGTTGGCAAATGGGACCAAGGTACGGCGCGAATCGGCAGTCTGCTGTGGTTTAATTAAATAAGGTGTTAAGGGATTAGGTGGAACTTGTCATTAAAATCCATTCAGGACTAGGCGACGGTGTTTTACTTTCGAGAGGGAGATGCGGCTGGTTGGATTCATGAGGCTGCATTAATGAAATCAGATTGTACCACAGCCCCTTGTAGCAGCGTCGCGGCTGGGTTTTGTTTTCTGGGAATGACTGGGATCAGCGCTGCCCTTCACTTGGCCTGGCGCATCACGAGAACCCAATCATCCTCGCCCCCCCCCCCCCCCCCCCCCCCGAGAGAGAGTGGCTCACGGTTCTCACAGTCTGAGACCGGGAGAGTGGTGCCGTGTCTGTAGTGCCGTGGCCGAGGCTCGGTAGCAGAGGCGACCCCCGCCTTCTCCTGACCGACCAACAGGACTTGATACTGGGTCCGCGTTGTTGGGAGCAGAGGGCAGTGACTCCAGCGACATTGGGCTCGGCACGGTCTGGGAAATTCGGCTCAAATTATGGGGAGAAGGCAGAAGAATGGGGTTAGGAGGGAGAGATAGATCAGCCATGATGTGATGGGCCGAATGGCCTAATTCTGCTCCTATCACTTTGAATGTATGAAAACGGGAGGCAACACCTCAACCCTCGTGTTTCCTCTGCATGACCGTCAATCCCATCGATCCCAGTCCATAATGTTGGGTGAACGATGTAAGAAATGTGTGGGTTACACAAAAAGCTGGAGAAACTCAGCGGGTGCAGCAGCATCTAAGGAGCGAAGGAGATAGGCGACGTTTCGGGTCGAGACCCTTCTTCAGACTGTTTTCTGAAGAAGGGTCTCGACCCGAAACGTCGCCTATCTCCTTCGCTCCTTAGATGCTGCTGCACCCGCTGAGTTTCTCCAGCTTTTTGTGTAACCCTCGATTCTCCAGCATCTGCAGTTCCTTCTTTAACACATAAGAAATGTGTGTGTGGGGTGGGTGGGGGATGGCGAAAATGAAGGGGAAAATACGATGAATTAAAGACTATAACAAATATCTAAACGGTCATGAGATTGTGGAAGGGTTGGGTCTTAGAGTCATAACGCTATGCAGCACGGAATGAGGCCCTTCGGCGCATTTTGTCCATGCCAACCAAGTTGGCATACAGGGCTGCAGTGAAGAAGTGTGCAAAAGAGAAAAGAACAGTGTGCAGAATACAGTGTTACAGCTAGAGAAATTTCTGTTAATATTTATACCTCGGAACCTGAAGCTCATGACCATCTCCACTTTAGCACCACTGGTACAGACTGGGGCGTGTACCCCACCCCCCCTCCCAGCGTTGGTGATCAGCTTCTTTGTTTTGCTGATGTTGAGGGGGAGGTTGTTGTCTGGACCCTGCTCTTAAGCTCTCAATCCCCTTCCCGTACCCTGTCTCATCATTGTTTGAGACCTGGTCCACTACAGAGGTGTCATCTGCAAACTTGTAGCTCAAGTTAGAGCAGAAGTTGGCCACACAGTGGTGTGTAATTAGGGAGTTTGGCAAGGGATTGAGAAAGCAGCCTTGCAGAGGTCCGGTGTTGAGAATAATCGTGGAGGATGTTTTGTCCCCAATTCCTACTGAGTTCAGACCCAAAGGTACCGACAGTCGACAAATCTCCCTCCTGATTACGGTCTATGGGTCAGAAAGTCGATCCAATTGCAGCGGGGGGGGGGGGGGGGTTCTGAGTCCTAAGTCCAGTTTGGAGATGAGTTTGGGTAGAATTATGGTGTTGACGGTGGAGCTTTGGTCAATAAATAGTAGTCTAATGAAGGTGACTTTGTTATCCAGATGTTCCAGAGACAGGGTCAGGGTCAGAGAGCTGGCATCTGCAATGGACCTGTTGCAGCAGACGGCAAATTGAGGCTGTATGGGAGGCTGAAGTTAATGTGTGCCATGACCAGACTGGTCGGGATACTTCCACCTAGTGCAGGGAGTAGAGAAACATCAGGCAAATCCCCGCTCTGTGTCACCCTGCAGAACCCTCCAATGCATGGAGATAAGGTGGTGATGGTACAAAGCCCCTCGTGCTTGACTATCTGTACTGAATGGAAGGGTTTATGTATGGAAAATAACCCTGTGCCCTAGGAACTGGAGGGTGACAAATGCCCTGGTGAGGATGTGGACAAAAGTGGTGAATAAAACTTATAAAATTAAAGCAAAGGAGAAAGGAGATTAAGGAGGAGCAGAGGGAACTGACCTTGTTACCCAAATGCCACAGTCTGTGCAGCAACAGATGCAATGAGCATCAAACCCAGCCACTCTTTGCTTTCACATCCACAAGCTGGGGTCTGACCTTGCAGTCGGCCGAGATCTGGTGGGGCCTCAGCCAGCATCTCTCTACATCTGTGAAGTCTATTATAGGCTCTCATTGCACATTCATTGGCAGTCACAGGGACCTGCTGAGGAATCTGTGTGAGTGGCTGGGCAGAGAGAGAGATAAAGCGAGCAAGATAACAAGAGAGAGATAACGAAAGAGATCAACTGGAGAAGAAAGAAAGGTGGAAGAGAGTTACTGTGGTAGACACTGGATAAGTGAGGATAACAGGCATAGAAATCTAGAGAGATCGATAAGGAGAGGGAGAAAAAGACAGATAAAGCAAGAGAGATCGACAGGAGCAGAGAGAAAAGAGCAAGAGAGTGACAGAGCCAAACACTAGCAAAGAGAGGGTAGCAGACATATATATCTAGAGAGATCGATGAAGAGGAGAGCGAAAGGGATATTAAGTAGAGAGAGAGAGAAAGGGAAAACACAGATTATGGCCAGAGAGATGCACAGCCAAACACAATGAGAGGCAAACAAAACAAACAGGAGATAGAGAGAGAAAGGAAGTATGGGGGAAATAAAGAGGAAGAAATAGAGAGAGGGAGAATGAGAAAGGAAAAATAAACATACACAAAGAACTAAAAACAGTGAGGAAGGAATAAATGAAGAGAGCGAGTCCGTGTCTGAGAGGAATGCAAGGACTGACACATATTCTGCAGTTCACTGCTTTATTGTCTGCCTGATTAAGCAAAACAATAGAGAGATAAAACTTTTTTTTATGAATTTCGGTGTATTAACCCTCACACAAACGCTCAAAAACAAGTAGAATTCCAGGGCCTCACTTGGTGCGGTAAAAATTGCTTCACAAACTGTCGTACTTTTTAAGTTTCAGAAACAGTATAAATTATTTATTTTTTGAGCTCAAGTGAATGAAAACCCTCTCCTCTTTTATTTTTTCGTTGATAATAGTTCCTTTTGAAGGATGGGGAATCTCGGCCTTCAACTGAGCAGTTGGGCCTCCTCCCTTTTAGCACACAAAAACCTGGCACCATTTGGCTTTTAATAGCTCTTGTCATGTGTGCTGTGTGCACTCTGATTTTTTTGTCTCACCTAGGACAAAACAGAGGCCCATGGACCCTTTCAGCACTCTGCAGCCCGCACCTTAGGGGTCCATTAGTGAGTGAATACAGCACTGACAAACCCGTGCAGCCCAATGTGATATCTATAAACGCTGACATATTTACTCGATGTGCAGCACTGTGAAGGAAGGTGCTGCCTGAATATTAAAACATTAAGCAGCGGGGGGTGGGATCACAGGGTCTCGGGCTGTTTCAGGCATAACAAAGGTACCTGCTCTTCAGGCCTAGTGGCTAAGACAGGCTGTCATTATGACTGGCCCTTTTCACACTTCTAGCCTCTCCATTGATTTTTTTTTTGGATGGGAGGGAGGTGGAGAAAGTTTAAATTGAGGCTGTGAACTTATTTTTCTGCACTGATAAGCAGGCTTCGGCTTTTAACCATTTCTTGCCTGGGACGACTTTGGGACCAGAACTAAGCAGATGCAGGCCTCTCAAGCCGGGTACGGATCAGTTTGGTGGAGACAGTGATATGAGCAGGTCAGAGTAAATGTCTCCAAACTCTCCTCCCTCCCCACTCAGATGCTCTCTTCCCTCACTCAGCCCCTCCCTCACTATCATGGACATGTCGTCCCAAATGCCAGGAGTCAAAGGGTTAATGGTTTAATAGTTTGCAGCCTTACTCCAGGACAGTTCGAAGAATGTACTTTACATGGATATTCCGACCTCCAATTCTCACCAACCCCCCTCTTCCCCCCCCCGGCCGTAGCACCTGTGCACTGTGACTTGTTTCAAACCCTTCCCTCACCCTCAGCATCGTCCCAGCTGAGACTTTGTATAGAATCTGAGGAAAGTTATTTACACTGAGCGTGTCACAGGATTAAAGTCTCAACTCCATCCTCTCATCTTATGACCAGGGGAAGTGGAGCTGTGCCATTCAGCCCATCATAGAGTTACATAGCATGGGAACAGGTCTTTCGGCCCAACTCATTCATGCTGACTGAGAAACCTATCTACCTTAATCCTGTTTTCCTGCGTTTGGCCAATATGCCTCTATTCCTTTCCTATCCAGCTACTATCAGGTCTGGGGCTGTGGCTGCTCCACATAATTCTGGCCAACGTTAGCTCATCCCACGTTTTTCTACCTAATGGATTTCCTTTTAATACATCTCTGCCATGCACCTCAACCACACCCAATGATGGTGAACTTTACGCTCAGGCCACTCCCTTTCGGATGTTTCTCACTGTCTTACATATACGGCCCTTTTGGATATACCCACAACTGGAAATATCCTCTCCATCTTCACAGAACTTTAAAAAACTATCAATACATTTTGATGATATTAAGCTAGGGTACTGTCCGATTCACCTCTACCTCACTGCGGACAGATTAATTTGTCTCTGGAACTGTTGTGCTATAATGCTGAGAACTACATGCTGCACTCTGTATCTTTCCCTGTATCTACCTATTATACTTGTATTTGTACACATGATCATACTAAATCTAAAACTAAACCTTATTCTGAAAAGATCCCAATCTGTTCAATATTTTATTTCATTTCTGATGTCATACTATTAAATCCATATTCTTTGTGTCTCCCATATTATTTGTACATCTGGAGGGCTAGAGATGTGTATAGGACCTGATACAAGTTTGAGAGAATTTCTCCTCATTTCAATCGCCTGTCCAGAAACAAACCGCAATGTTTGGATTTACCATTCTTTGTTGGCTACGTTTAAAGCTATGCCCTTCCCCGTCTACAGATAAGATTAGGGGAAAGAGAGCAGAGGTCCATATCAGTCACGATGGGCCAAACAGCTCACTTCTAGGTGTAAAGTTCCTCAATCCAAAGCAACAGACATAACTTTCCATCATTTTAAACATGTTTAGAAAGAATTATGTTTCAGCTGTGCTGAAACGTTTGTCCGTTAGACATTTGACTGTCTGCACCCCCGGCCCCTGTGGTGATTTACAGATATATTGGATTACTCTACCCATCGGTGCCAGCACTGAGCCAATGGCATTCCCATTCATCTCCAGGTCACCCAATGTTTTCCCTCCCAAGTATCACTGTCTCTTGAGCAGACACTGACCACACTCCTGTCATCCACACTAAATTCCACTCACAATCCAGACACATCTAACACATTGAGAATGTTGTCAATGATCCTGAAAGATTTAGCATGGAGATCAAAACTACAAGCACACTGATCTCATCTGGGCAGTGAAGGGGGCTCTGAAATCCAGTGTGTAAGTCCTTTACAGGGAAAGAGAAAGCGAGCTAGGGTTCTCAATCCCGTAATTATTCTCTGGGGCTGTGTGTAACTTTGTGTGTGACTGTCTGTCTCTCTGTGTGCATGTGTCTGTATCTCTCTCTGTGCACGTGTGTGCGTGCGTATGTGTGCGTGTTGAATACTTGAGGATATCTGTGTTCATGTGTGTAAATGAGCAATTGAATTAATGCATGCTAAATTTATGTACATGGATGCAAATGAGTGAGTTTATGTGTGTGGCTGTATAAGCATAACTGTTTGTAAAATTGAAAGCAATTGTATGTGGATGAAGAACTCAGATATAAAAATAGAAAGTGCTAAAAATCTCAGCAGGTCCTTAAGATTACACTCAAAATGTTGACTGTTTCGCTTTCCACAGATGCTGCCTAACTTGCTGATTTTTCCAGCTTTATTCTGTCTGTGGGTCGATGTGTGCATGGTTTTCTGAGTGTGCCTGTCAATGTGTGGTTGAGCATGAGAATTTGTGAGTGAGTGAATTGAGTGTGGGTACGTACACATCCTGTAGATCAGTCTTCACTGCCGCCAGGATTTCACAAAGACTCTTTCTAAACTTTATTCCGCTTGAAGGCCAGACCCAGACATAGTCTGGATCAACAGCTTCGTTTCAAATAGATTTATTTCAGTCCCTGATCAATCCTAAAGAACCACATTTGACCAGAGCATGAAGTTTGAAGCAGATACTGCAACTGAATCTCTCAGATGCATAGGTCTTTAATCTACTTGAAATTGAAGCTCTCTGCCACTGGGTTCAAGTGCTTTCCCTGGTAGGGACCAGCTGGCAAACTCTGCCAGGCAACTGGGTGTAATACTTGGCACGATTGGGATGTGATATCTGACAGGAGGCTAAGATCTGCTTAATCAACAATCACAAAAAGGTTTTGTCAGGCAATTCTCAGCATATTAAAAATGCAATTTAACTAGCCAGAGGCAAGGGGAGTGGTTATAAGGAGGACGTGGCAGATACAGTCGGTATCCTCGAAGAGTCCAGTGAGAAAAACCCTATGAATGGTCCAAATGCCTGTAGTGGGAACATTTCCTGCAGTTTCTACTCGGGTCCTACAACCTAATTACCTAATTCTGCAGAAACGGATAACTTTGTGTTTGTGCATTTTAACCATTTCTTACCTAAACTGTCCCTCTTTCCTTTCACTGAAATTCATTGTCATAATTTGGTGATTGCTGGCAGGACTGTATCTACTGTGCATGAACATTGGCCCAGAAAAGCAGCCATGCATGGCATTCATGAGCCACAAACAGTTTCAATGCAGCCAAGTACCCTTGCTGGATTAGTTCAGAAGGGAGGTGACTCTCAGTCACATGGCAATTTTGTTTAGTTTAGTTTATTGTCACGTATACCGAGGTACAGTGAAAAGCTTTCACTATACACACATGTGGGACTGGAGTCACCTGTGTGTTCAGACCAGATGAGGCCAACACACACCTTCCCCTACAGACAATAATGAAACAGTTTGGTGTTTTGGGTGTCTTAACACATTCACGGTTACTTTTGCTGTTTCTGCGTTTCAAATCAAATTATGAAAATGCCTGTGTCGCGGAACCTGTACTGTACAGACAACAGCCATTGAGCCTCTCGTGTCTAGGTCAGACCCTGGTCTCTTGGTCTGTCTGCATTGCTCTGCAAAGCATTTCCCCTCAAATGCCTATCGAATTCTTTTTTCGGGCACTGATTAATTTTATTTCCATCACTAATTTAGATCATAACTAAAGAAGCTTACATATCCTTTGTTACTTTTCCCAAGTTTTCACATCTATGCCCCTGGGCTTTGAACTGCCGGTAAGTGACAATGGGAACAACTTCTCTCTTTTGTCATGACCTAACCCAGTCCTGATTTTGTACACTTCTATTAAGTTCCAGGCCTCCCGTTCTAAACACCAAGTTGATGCACAAATTTGAGACACCAATTATAAGCTCCAACCAGAACTAGAGCTATTCAACCAAAAATACCAATTGGTACAGCTTGCAAGATAGATACTACAACTGGAGACCAGAGACACCAAATCAAGGCACTGTCCAGAGGGAGTTACCAAATAATTTGCCTGGAGACAACAGTTGTGTGCATCGCTGAATCTGTCCTTAATCAAGGGCTAGACGTAACCAAATGTGATCTTACATATTTAGTGTATGTAGATAAAAATATTGGAGAAACTCAGCTGGTGAGGCAGCATCTATGGAGCGAAGGAATAGGTGATGTATCGGGTCGAGACCCTTCTTCAGCTTTACATATTTAGTGCATCAGAGACATTGAGCGAGGTCCAGATCACACCTAACTATAATGCCTTCATTGGTTGAATAGCTCCTACTGGAGTCTAGACTCTCAGACACACAGAGACATGATATTCATAAACCTGCTTCAATGTTTTAAAAACACCTAAAGTGGCTCTCATTGTCAGTTAAAATAAATTTTAAGGAGTGGCTTAAAGGTGAAGAGTTAGATATAGAGTTAAACTTTAGGGAGGAAATTTCAAAATGTAAAGCCTCAGAAACTCCAATAAAGGAGGGATAAAAATCAGCAGTTATCTTGGGAGTGTTTTGGGCTGGTGGAACCTGCAGAGAATGGACGAGGCAGGGGAGTGAGGGATGAGGATTGAGGCAGCACCAATGCTGCGGGACTTGTGTTCCCTTGAAATGAATAGAAGCAAAATCAATCCACCTTTTGTTTTAAACGGTGCCAATCTGTTCTCTCCAAAACAGATAGGGTTCTTTCACAAAATACACACCGTTTGAGAAGTGTAATTTGCAAAGAAAGTTTCCAAAACTTTTGTTGCATGCAAATGTATTTTAAAAAGAATTGTTCACGTTCTACCTCAGTTAATTTAGGAATATATAAAAGCTGAAGATCAAGGAAAGCCAGCCAGCCATCAATGAAGCTTTCCCCTCCCCCCACCACCGCCTCCTGTCCCCCACAGAAGAGGAATGGGAACAGTGAGAGGGCCCACAGCTGGTCAGTCCCTGCTGCTGAGCCCACAGTTCACCTCATTGATACATTAAGTTGGTGTAAAAGTCTGAACAAATTACTGATTTGCAACACTCAGAGAAGGACCGTTTACCGCCTTTGTTTGTGTGAAAATCTCACGTGGAAATGAATCTGCTGACAGTCGCTGGCAAACTCACTGAAAAGCATAAAATGGGAAATTTTCTGCCCGTAAGTGGCATGAGCTAATGTCCATGTTTGAGCCACTGGACCATGCTGCTCGTTAGTGCAACGGGCTCTGTGATCTCACCGGGTATCTGACTTCTTAATTAGTGCAGAATTGTGACACAAAGGAGTTGTGATTTACTCTCCCTCGAAGGCTCAGTGGGTACATGCACTGTCCTCCTCTCAATCGAGCGAATGTAGGTCCCAGCACAACCATGTTCTATGCCTATCACCACAAAAAGGCCGATGGGGGTGCAGTGAATCAGTTTCATCGTTTGCTGGGCTAATCAGGCTTGGTTCCCATTCCAGATTATTACCCAGAGAATGCCTGCTGCCAGATCATCTTGTGGACAACAAGCAGTCTTGGCTGAGACAGCAAAATCAGTTCAATTACCTTTTGCCTGTTGCCCGTAAAAATTGGGCACTGGGGAGAGATAGGAGAGGACATCTAAAACAATTCAGGAAACAACCTGTACCCCAGGGAGAGTCGGCACTTGCAGGTCTGGATCCCCTGGCCAGTCAGCACCTTCAGGGGCAGGTAACTGGGCCTCAGGGATTATCAGCACCTTCAGGGGAGGGGGTCGGGACGCCAGGAAGAGTCAGAACCGTCAAGGGCAGGTAACTGGCCTCCATGGAGAGTCAGTAGTTACCATTGCGCGGTAGGATGACCCCGCACAGTCCCTCTCACCCATCAGTAAGACGATCTCTCCGGGAGGCCTCTGCCTGGCTGCGGTTTGTTGACATAAACTCTTCATTGGTAAAATAATCTGGCCGCGCGTTTTTTCTACAGTTACCCTTGTGCTTAATCATACTTTTCGAATTGTCCGACCCCAGAATGTGTGTTTGTGCTGCAGGAAGGCGGGAGCCGCGCCGGGCCTGGTCGGGCCTCGGGCCTACCCGGCACCGACCCGGGACACCCGCCACCCGGCCGCGGGGTGGAAACTAAACGACGGATCAAGTTGGATAAAAAACGAGAGAGGAAGAACAAAATTTAAAAATGAGCTCGGAGCAATTTAAACGCCGCCGACGACGACGACATCCCCAGGCGCAGACACCGCCTCCATGACACATTCCGCGTTCGCCCGTGGGGAGAGGCGGGCCTTGGTTTTCCTCTGACATTCAGCATCTCCTCAGCACCACTTTATAGACTCACCCTTCCCACTTCAGTTCCTACACGATGACCGGGCGGCGGCGGCGGCAGGCAGCGCTCACGGGGCCGGGCCGGGGTGCGCCAACAAGATGGCGCCGCAGAATAGGCCAAGGCCAGCAGCCACTCGCAGGCGTCGTTGCTCCCCTCCTCTGTGAGCTTCCACTGTACCCGCGTGTGGACGGACTGCTCGCAAAACAAGTCGGGGTACACGTGGGATCCAGCAGCAAGCGTTTACTGGCCTTAACCAGAACTTACTGTGACACAACCAGGTAAAGATAGACACAACCAGGTAAAGATAGACATACAGTGCACAAAACCGCCAGTTTTGGTTGCCACCACCTCATAAATAATAAAATGGGGTTAGTGTAGAATTTGGTATAAATGTATGCTTGATGGTTAGCGTGACCTGTGTGGACCAAGAGCCTGTTTCTGTGGTGTGTGGCACTGTTTATAAAGGATTATGTGGGTGCAAGCACATCCGTCATTGGAGACGCAAGAAACTGCAGATGCTGGAATCTGTAATCAGGCTTTGTTATCTGGGCATGTGTCTGAGCAGAATGTGGCTTGGTTTTCCCTATTGAGAAACAGGTGGGGACAGACCTGGGATCAAGAGAGATTCTTGATCATGAAAGGCTTAGAATTGCCTCTCCCTGTTTTTTTAAGTGCCTGTATGGGTTATTGAGTGACATTTTGATTCTCGACTTACCCAGTCGCGCAGGCAACTTTCCTTAGTTGACTGTACAGCCAGAAACTATTCACTTCCTCTTTGAAAGTCGTTGTACACTCCCTCTTTAACCTGAACATGGACTGCCTTAAACAACATGTCCAACTGTCATCCTTCACGCCAGGCCATTTTCATTTTCTTTAAGAATATGCTCGGTACATTAGTGAACGGTGATGCTGACTTTGGAAGATGAAGATCCTTTTTGGTGCAAAATAAAGGGAAAATATATCACTGCTGAAATAGCTCCAAAGCTTTGAACTGTTGATACCGTAAGGGCAAAATGTAAATTCAGAAGGGGATGGGACAGGCAGCAAGAAGAAGAAATGGGTGATGTTTCGGGTTGAGTCCCTTCTTCAGACTGATGGACAGTCTCATAAGTGTTCTCAGGACAGGTCATTCACATAATATATTGTGGAACCAACAACAATAGAATTTCACCTTCAGTTTGAGAATGAGAAATGTAACTAATAACTTCATCTTTACCAAAGGCTGCCAAAAGGTAAGAAGACATAATTGATTGGTGGGAAAATAGATTAGATGGTAAAGCGGTGGATAAGCAATGCAAACATTTAAGGTGTTATATCATAATACTCAAGCTATGTTTCATGACGGCAGGTACGGGATACTGAGTTGGATGATCAGCCATGATATTATTGAATGGCGGTGCAAGCTTGAAGGGCCGAATGGCCTACTCCTGCACCTAATTTCTATGTTTCTATGACTAACTTAGAAAGTATGAAATCAAACTAAATGAAAGTGCGCACAAGGTTGCAAAGATTAGTGATACACCGGAAACTGAGGAAACTAGCATGGGATGACCAAATAAATAGCAAAGAGATTATAAGAGTTAGCCATTAAGTATAAGAAAAGATAGCAAGAACTTCCAGAAGTTTATAAAAGGGAAGAGAGTAACTAAAGTAGATATTGGTTTCTTATAGTCAAAGATACAGCACAAATACAGGCCCCTTGGCCCACTGAGTATTTATCAACCTGCAAGTGTCCTTTGCATTAATCCCATTCTTAATTCTCCGCACATTCTCATCAACACCCCACATTCTACCACTCACCCAAGGGATAATTTGCAAAGGCCAATTAAATCACCATCTTTGGGAGGAGGAAACCTACGCGGTCACAGGAAGAATGTGCAAAGTCCATACAGACAGTAATCAAGATCAGTATTCAACCTAGGTCTCTGCCATTGTAAACCAGAGGTTCCACTGGCTTTGCCACTGTGCTGTCCACTCCTAGAGGAGGAGTTGAATTAATAATGGGAAATAAGGAAAGTTAGTGATATGGAACTAATATTTTTTATCTGTCCTCTTGCCAGATGACATTTGAAGTATCCCAATTAAAATAGTAAAATCTGGGGGCGGGGGGTGGGGCATAATAACTATTAGTGGAGTAAATACAAGGGAAACCAAAGGGATTAATGGCTGACAGGAGGCTAGTATTCCAGAGTATTAAAACGAGTAGTGCGGAAAAAGTGGGTGCAGTGGTTGTGTTCTTCCAAAATATTCTCAATTTTGAACGGATTGGAAAACTGAAAATGTAATGTCTCCATTGAATAGGGTCGAGGAGCTGAAACCAGGAAACTCTAGCCAGTTAGGCTAACATCTATCACTGGGAAAATGCTGGAATCCATTATCAAGGAAATAGTAGAAGAATGTTTAGAAAAATGATAACACTATCAAGCAGAGTCAACATGGTTTTATAAAAGGAAAGTCTATTACAAATCTTTGAGGATGTAATGAATAGGTGGATAAAAGGGAACAGTAGATGTAGTATATTTGAATTTCCAAAAGATAATCAGCAATGTGGCATTTGAAAGATAAGAGCTTATTGCACTGGGGGGTAATGTATTATTGTGGAGAGAGATTGGCTAACCAAGAAAAACAGATAGATGGTTAAATGATTATTTTTATGTTGGAAGCTGCACCTTGTGGGGTGCTGCAGGGATTAGTGTTGGGCCACAGATATTTATTACAATCTGCATTTATGATAGATGAAGGAACTGAGTTTATTATTGCTAAATTTACTAACAACACTGTGATAGATGGGAGAACAAAGTTGTTCGAAGGGTACAAAGAAACAGCAAAGGGTTTTTGCCTGGTTACATGAGTGGGCAAAACATTGGCTGATTAAATATAATGTGGGATATGAAATTATTCATTTTTGTAGGTGGATTGGGAAAGCAGAATGTTGTTTTAAGTGGAATGAGACCAAAGGAAGGAACTGAAGGAAAGGGATCTTGGTAAGACACAGGAAATTTGTTTGTCCATACAATAAGTTCTTTGGAAGTATTGGCCATTATTTCAAGGAGGTTGGATGATAAAAATAGGGATGTCTTTTTACACCTCTACAGAGCGAGTCCATACCTGAAGTACTGCATACAGTTCTAGTCTTATTTAAAGAGGGATATGCTTTCAGTTCAGGGAAGATTCACAAGGTTGACTTCTGGGATGAAGGTACTTACATAAAAGGAAATGTTTGGGCAGGTTGTGCCAATAATAACTGAAGTTTAAGTGAATGAGAGCTGAACATATTCAAATGTATATGATTCTGTGGGATCTGACAGGGTGGGAGGACCCACCAAGGAATTTGGAACTAGGAGGCAAAGTATAAGGACAAACATTTGCCTATTTAAGATGGAGATGAAGAAGAATTTCTTCTCGCAGTTTTTGGAACTTAGATAGACAAACGTTTAGAAAAATAGAAAATAGGAGAAGGCTATTCAAGCTACTTCAATGATTTGACTCAATCATGACTGATCATCCATTTCACTCCTCCATTCTTGCCTTCCCCCCCCCCCATATGTTTGATCTCTTTGCATGAAGAATTATATCAACTTTCTTTCTGAATATGTTTAATACATTTTGGGCTGAAAAGTTGAGGTGATGCCAAGGTCTGATCAGCCATGATGATTTTGAATGGCAGGACAGGATCGATTGGCCAGTTCCTTCTTCAATTTTTCATGTTCCATCTTCACCATAGCACACACAGAAACCTTGGAATTTATTCAGACTAAAAAAAAAGACACAAAGTGCAGATGTAACTTAGTGGGTCAGGCTGCATCTCTGGAGAACATGGATAGGCAACGTTTTGTGACCCTTCTTCAGAATGATTGTGTATTTGGAGATTTGGAAGGAGGAGGCGGGGCAAAGCCTGGCAAGTGATAGGTAGATACAGGTAAAGAGGGTTTGATTGGCAGATGGTTGGATAAAGAACAGAGATTAAAACATAGAAGAATAGGTGCAGGAGTAGGCCAGGACCGCCATTCAATATGATCAAGGCTGATCATCTAAAATCAGTATCCCATTCCTGCTTTTTCCCCATATCCCTTGATTCCTTTAGGCTTAAAAGCTAAATCTAACTCCCTCTTGAAAACATCCAGTGACTTGGCCTCCACTGCCTTCTGTGGCAGAGAATTCCACAGATTCATAACTCTCTGGGTGAAAATGTTTTTCCTCATCTCAGTCCTAAATGGCCTACCCCTTATTCTTAAACTGTGCACCCTGTCTCTGGACTCTCCCAACATCAGGAAAATTTTTCTGCATCTAGTCTGTCCAATCCTTTAAGAATTTTATGTTCTTAAAGCCCTCGGGAAAAAGATACCGCAGCATAAGGAGCAGAACATCAAGGTTCTGCAACAGCTTCTTCCCACGAGCCATCAGACTCCTGAATGCCATGTAATAGGCTGCCACTAGTGTCTATTTATCCTTTTCACCCATGCCTATCCTTCGGTTAATTTATTGTGTTGCACAGGGAGCCAAATGCAACGTAATTTCGTTTGGAACTGCATGTATCAATGTATTTCTAAATGACAATAAAGTTTGTTTGACTTTGACTTTGACTTGTTTCTATAAGATGATCTCTCAACTTTCTAAATTCCAGTGAATCCAAGCCCAGTCGACCCATTCTTTCATAATATGTCAGTCCCGCCTTCCCGGGAATTAACCTGGTGAACCTACGCTGCACTCGCTCAATAGCAATAATGTCCTTCCTCAAATTAGGAGACTAAAATTGCACATAATACTCCAGGTGCGGTCTCACCAGGGCTCTGTTCAACTGCAGTAGGACCTCCTAGCTCCTAAGCTAAAAACCTCACGCAATGAAGGTCAACATGCCATTAGCTTTCTTTACTTCCTGCTGTACCTGCATGTTTACCTTCAGTGACTGATAGACAAGCACACCCAGGTTTTGTTGCACCTCGTTTTTTCCTAATCTGACACCATTCAGATAATAATCTGTCTTCCTGCTCTTGCCACCAAAGTGGATAACTCACATTTATCCACAATAACCACAATAATGTGAAGCCAGAGGAAGGGATGCAGATGGGGAGGGGTTGGGGGGAGGGAGAGGGGAAAAGGCGGCTGGATAGTGGGAGAAATGGATGTGCTTCCAGGTGGGACATATGGAAGAGGAGGACTGGGGGTAGAAGGGAAAAGGGGAGGAATTCTTGGTTAGTAGTTACCTAAAATTGGAGATTCAGTGCACATACCGCTGGGTTGTAAACTATTCAAGGTGCTGTTCCTCCAGTCTCCGTGTGGCCTCACACCGGCAATGGAGGATGCCCAAGACAGAAAGGTCAGTATGGGAATGGGAAGGAGAGTTAAAATGGTTAGCAAGCATTCACGCTGATGTATTGGAATAGATAATGGTGAAGCCTGTCTATGGTACAGGGGCAGCCTGGAGTTGAGGAACATAGGTAATTGCTTTGTATGGAGTTGATATCCCTTCAAACAGTGTGGTCCCAGATGTGTGAAGGATCCTGCAAGATATCAGTTAACCACCGAAGCAGACACCCATGCGATCTGATACACATTATAGGCTGGACCCAAACACACCGTGGATAAGGAAAAGAGAATGACTCCCTCATCAATCACAGGGATTTTGGGATTTCACATTCAATAAGGAGAAATAAATCAAGTTCTCCATAAAACAACATCCTGACCAAAAACATTTATCGGTTGTGGGGGGTTAATGGATGGAATAATTCCAGGTAATGTATCGCAAAAAGCCAGAAACTACGCATGGACCTGACTATTCACGACGCCACCGTTTACTGTAGATAGCTTTTCTTGTTCCTGTTTCTAATTTTTCACCCAAACTGCCAGGCTGTGGTCGCAGAGTACCAAAGGCTTGTGAGGGTGGTGAGGTGGGGGTGGGAGACATGTGCTCTCCCTCCCTTTCATTGCCTTGTTGCACCATCTTCTCACCAATCATCCCCACTCTCAGCCCACGCCCCATCCTCCCACTCCACACAATCAGGTGTCAGGGCATCATAAACAAGGCTTTGAAGTGCTGCCTGTCTCCAGGCAACAGGAGGTGACACCCAAAGCACTGGCTCCTTGTCGGCAAACAGCAAGGCACAGACACTGCAAAGCCTTTCAAAGCATCTCACGTAAAATGGAAGCGTTTTGGAGCCTTATGATCCCTTGTAAAACCAGGGCAAGCCTGTTACCAACTCTCAGAATTAACAGGTTGCAAGAGACATTTCAAAAGTCACCTGAACTGCTTGTCAAGAGTTTAAAGAATTAAAGATAGATGCTCAGTGTCTCTGTCTGTGTGGCAGCATTTATACATCAGTTCTCTCTCTGTCCATCCCTGGGATTCTTGCTTTCTGCCTCCTCTCGCTACTCCCACAGACTTTCCTCTCTGTCTTGTCTTTTCCTTTGATCTTTTTCACTCTATTGCTCAACACAAGTCATTCTCGGACTTGTTGTATCCAAACTTGAGGAAAGAGAAAGGAAAATAAAATGATTGTGAATGAGCCCAAGACATGGCAGATGACTGATTAAAGCTGAGGCAGGGTTGGGGGTGGTTTGAACTGTGACACTGATCAATGCAGTAAACACTCTGTTTATTGCAGGGCTGGTCTCCTGGGGAAGTTAATGCCTAAATGCATTGTCTTGCTAGTTAATTAATTGAGTTAATATGTACTTAACTATTGTGTGCTGTCCAAGTGACCCAGCTGGAGTCTGCGCTGTTGTTTAAAATATCTGCACAGTGGTCGTCTCTCAAGGAGTGAGGGAGCAGAGAAGTCCAGAAAACACTGTAACAATCTCAGTGGAGGAGGGGGAGCCACCCATTTTACAATGAGAAACACGAGGAGGGGGTCTGGGAATAGCAGGAGTAAATCAAAGGCATCCTTGCTGGCTGCTGGTTTACAATTATGGCTGAACAGCTTATGATGAAACCAGATGCTGCCTCTGATCACTTGGTCAGAGCCAAACTTTAAAGGGAAGCAACGAGGAACAAGATATTGAAATGGAACATTTTACTGAAGCTCACTCAACTCCAGCTTTTCACTTACAATTCTTCCTGATATTTTATGGAAGTATCTGTCTTTCCCGCCCTGGGGTTCAGTCCCCTCCCCTGATGGAACTGACTCCCTTGGGTCTAGTCCCCATATTGAAGGTGATGACTTTTATCAAAGTTTAACATCCTCTTACCAGATGACAATTCTTAATGTAGAAATCTGAAAAAGTTAGCACATTAGCTAACTATTGAACTGTAGAGATGACCAAAATACGACTTGTCACTATCTAATGCTGCATTTAAACTGGACAGTGCTCAGAAGCAGGAATTTCAACAGGTTCATCTCTGCCCTTCAGGGACTAAAATTGTTGCTGAGGCCAATTGGTGTGCCCTCACTGTTGCCCCATATGAAGTACAGCCTGGGCATGCCGCTTGATGCCAATTGGACTCCAGGCACTACATCTACAAATGGACGCTGCAGGAGACCACGGTTCAGTGACTATGGCTCTGCTTTGTCCTGAGAAAGGAGGTGAAGGGTTAATTCAGTCGTGGCCTCTGTCCTTTTGCCACTTGGCCCCGCGCTTGGCCTGAGAGGAGCGTTACGTCTGTGCCTCCCGCTGGCCCTGTGATCCCGTGCTACTCCAGGTCAAATCCCACTGGCACTTGTTCCCCTTTCAATGTGCTAAGTATAGGTTAGTGAGGTCATAAGTCAGGGGGCAGTCTGTGCTCAGTCAGCTATGAACAGGCGTCCAGTTCTTTGAGAGCAAGCAAGAGAGGCACACACACTCATAAACTGACAAAGGAACTCCCCTTTGCAAAGCTTTAATCTATCTTCTGATTCCGTGGCTAGGTTCAGGAGTGTCGCAAAATCTGTTCGATTTAGTTTTTATGAATGGTTTATCATTGTATTTCTCCGTTGTGATGCTTGTCCCAGAGAACAGCTGGCAAAGGGTATTAGAAATCATGAGTTCTCTACCCGGATCAGATGAAGTATTTAGTTTTGACACTGGTAGAGTCTGTTGCATAGGGATATGTGGTATGGGGAGCAAGACTGGACTAGGATTCGAGGGGGAGACTAACAATGGTGTCAAGGAATGGTGGATGGGGATGCAGTTCATTTTATTAATTTATGGGGCATGGATGTCACTGGCAAGGCCCCAATGTTTATTGCCCATCATTAATAATAACTCTAATTGCTCTCATGAAATCATAAAATTACACAGCACAGGGGGAGTCCGTTTGGATTGCTTTCTTTAACCGAACTATTAAAAGCATCCAACTACGTCCCTACATTTCAGGCTGTCTAGTTCAGGCTGGCTTTGTGCACAGCATGGACAAGTTGGGCTGAAGGGCCTGTTTCCATGCTGTGTAACTATGACCCCGCCAAACTCCACATGATTTTAAACTCTTCCATCAAATCCCTCCTTTGCTCAAAAGAAAACAATTTGAGTCTCTCTAATCGGGGAAGATAAATGCCAATTTTTTTGCCTGGCATCACTGTCGTAAATTGGGTTTGTATTTTTGTCGGAAGCTTTCGTCAGTGTAGTATCAGAAATAGATAACAAATTCTCCAGCTCACAATGAACCAGTTTTTTTTAACAAAGTTTCCCTACTTTTGCAGCCTTTGTTCTGAGAGCAGGGATCTCAACATTGACCGTGTGGACACCACCGCAAAGGTTCCTACTGTCATAAACACGTCCCCTATTCTCCTCTGATTCCTGTCCTTTGGATCATTATATATCCATGTATTCACCACCCTTCCCATCCCATGTGCTTCTGTCACATCAGTTGATGGCTGATGCCAACGCACTTGCCTCTAAGTCAATAGTTTTTAACTTTCCCACTGTAAGGATTTGAACACAAATGTTGAGCTCCTGGGACAGTGCTGAGGAGTGTCGCAACACTAGATGTCTGTATTTGGAATGGGACTTTAATCCTTACCTCTGCCTCCTCCATCAAATGGAGGTAATTGAACCCACAGAAGTTGTTCCTGGTGCATTGTTCAATATTTAGCCCAAAAATAATTTTGTGTAGCTATAATTTATCAGTCTATGCCTCAATCCCCTGCCTGGAGCTTGTACAAAAACACTTGGCTGCTTCTCCTACTTTGCACCAGTTACCACACTTCCAAAGCACTTGGCTGTTTGGAAAGGGATATGGGATAGATATTGTAACAACAATATAATTGCTGATTATTTTTTTCAATTTTGTGCAAAATTCTCTACACGTAGTGCTTTGTCAAATTTCTGTTGAAGCTCCGTGTACTCAACAGCATGACTTTCCCTCGTCTACCTGCTCCTTACATCGTCAAAGTGAAGGGTACAAATCACCTGGTATTCTTACATGAATGATTAGCAGCACCAATTGCAACGAGGAGAAAGTGACAGCGTTGATCTTATCACTACCTGCCAATTTTTGCTTTTATCCTCCCCACCTACCACCCTCACCTCACTTCTCCTGTCCTTTGCTCCACAGCCTCTCATCACCCTCCCCATCCCACCTATACACCCTCCCCACCCCGTCCCCTGCATCCTTCCCACCCCCACCTTGCACATGCTCCTTTCTGCATTACACACCATCTTCCCCCCCCCCCCCGCATCCTGCACACTCTCCCCATCCCTTCCTTCCACACCCTCCGTACCGCCACCTTGCACATGCTCCCTACCCCTGCCCTACACAGCCTCCACAGTTCCACCCCTCACTCCGCATATGCCTCATTCCACAACACACAGCCAGATACAGCACACCCATCCCCCACTCTGCCTCACAAACCCTCCCCACGCCTGCATTGTATATGATCCCATTCCTCAGTGCACAAAAATTACTGGTGGAATTCCAGTAGTGTGGATCAGTGATTAAATTGGTTCAAATATTGCAGAAATGAGGAGTTTCAGGCTACAAAAGCACGGAAACAAAAACACAGTTCTTATCCAGTTGTTTTACATGTGACTCCAGTCCTAACGCCAAAAATCTCCCCCGTTCTGACAGACTCTCTGAGGAAATATCAGTGTTCTCTCTCTTTTTCACTCTCTGTCATATGTAACGGTCTCATTCCTTCTATCTATTTCATTGTTTGTCCTTCCTATCTCTCTCTCTCTCCATTGTCTTTGAGTGCTCATCTCTCTATATCTCTGTCTACTCCCTTTGCTTCTTTTGACAAGTCTTTCTCTGTCTACTCTTTGCTTCCTATTTTTCATTAGACTGTACCCCCCCCCCCCCCGAGACTCTGTTAGTTCAGATTGTCACAAATCTCACTAGTTTCATGCTCCAGATTGTCAGGATTCACAGATTTTTCACGTCATCTCTCAGGTACATCAGAATCACTTGTTGCTGAGGAGCTGTAATCTCTTTCACACCACTCTGAACCTGCTTGCTTGCATTTAGTTCCCAGAATCTTTGTGGCTGATGATTATCACAGTAGCACAAAGAAACACATGGTTGCTGATCAGTGAGCAGTTTACATTCCTGAGAGACATGGTTTTGCCAAAGGGAAACTCGTGGTCCAGAGTATTTGAAAATTTCCTCAATCAATTAATGAAGCAGCCACTGGAACAATAACTTTCCCTGTAGTCAGGCTTGTCCCTCACCGCGTGTTCACTCTGACACAGTGCAATGCGAATATTCCTACTCTCCTGGCTGTCTCATGAATTATCACTTTAAGAATCTGCTGCATTGGAAAGCTTTACTTGCCATCAGTACCTGGGATGTACCCCAGCTTCTGAAGCCAGGTATAACCAGGGTACGCCCAGGTTCATTGTACAGTGAATATCAGGTTCATTGTACAGGGTATACCCCAAGTTCAGGGTACAGGCTATACCAAGGGTACAGCGTATACCCAGCTTCAGGGTACAGGGTGTACTCATGGTACAGGGTATACGCAGGTTCAGGTCACAGGTTATAACCCATGTTCAGGGTACAGGATATACCCAGGTTCAGTGTACAGGGTATACCCAGGTTCAGTATACAGGGTATACCCAGATTCCGTGTACAGGGTATACCCAGGTTCAGTATACAGGGTACACCAGGTACCGTGTACAGGGTATACCCACGTACAGGGTATGTCCCAGGTTCTGTGCAGGTATATCCAGGTACAGTGTACAGGCCATGTTCAGGGTACAGAGTATACCCAGACTCAGTGCCCGGAGTATATACTGGATTCTTGCTCCTGATGACTCTTGCTGGACGAAGAACCCTTACTAAACTTGACTGGGACAGATCAGACTTCCCGCTGACCAGTTGACCAATTGGTTCATACTCGTGCCATTGGGGACACAAGGCTTTCACCAGGGTGAGGTCCTCAGCTGAGCAATTGGTGGTGCTTTGGACACATATTTGATCTGCAAGTGTGGACAAAAGAGTGGAGGAAACTCATTCGAGAACAGTTACACCTCAACCTGTCCTCAGTAATTTCCCAGCACTGGTGCCCAGCCAGGATCAGTAATAGGAAAGATGCAAAATGCTGGTGGAATAGGATCATTCCCAGACAAACATGGTTCATTTCTTATCAATAATCTCTGGCTGCCTGGCCACAGTCAGAGGTTGTCCCATTGTCACTTCCAGTTGGTTGGGGGGGGGGAAAACAGTTGCATTTCACCGAAGCTATAAAAACCATTTACACGCGGACAACCCCAGTCCAGCTCTGGTTCGGAGTCGAGCTCTTTGAAAATGGATCACAAAAATATTGACGGGACCAAAGGACTGGGCCATTCCTTGCTCTCTCAACACCAGACATGGTACAAGATCTCCAGGCACCTGGTAAACAGCCATCAATTGGTAGTGAGTGCTGGCAGGGATTACAACCACATCAAGGTATAAAGAACTCCTTGAGTTCTTTATACCTTCACTGGTCAGGATTTTCTGATTGGCCATGGCGGAACCCTGGCAGTCGTCAATGTAACAGCCAGTGAAGCTATAACACATCTGGCTGGAACATTTTCAGAAGTAGAGTTTACAGACTGGACAAATAATCCCAAAATAGTTAGGTCAGGTCCTACCGCTTCAGGCTACAAAAGCACGGAAACAAAAACACAGTTCTTATCCAGTTGCTCTACATGTGACTCCAGTCCAACACCAACATGATGTGACTGGCCTCTGAAATTGTCAGGTAAATGCCTAAGGATCAGCTTCTGGGGCATTTCAGGACAGGCAGTAAATCTGGGCTCAGCAAAGGCAACATATCAAGAGTGAAATACATGAATAATTGAAACAAGAATCACATTCTGAAGAAGGGTTCCATCCCGAAATGCCATCTATACATGATTCCCAGAGAAGCTGCCTGATCCTGTTGAGTTACTCCAGCACTTTGTTTTTATTTTTTAAACCAGCATCTGTATTTTCCTGTCTCCACATCGAATTTACGTCCTCATCAGGGAGCTGTCCCTGACGGACCCTCTCACTCTGCCTGAGATGTACACTGTTCCTTTCCTTCCTCTTGCAAAATGGCTCCCGGTACGCCCTCGGTATTAAAATCCTCCTCCTGATGTCCATGGCTCTCATCCCCTCCCAATCCTTAGAACTTCCTCCAGCCTCTCTTTCCCTGAGATCTCTGCATTCCTCCCTGTTGATCCCTTAAGCATTTATAATCTCCATCATTGGCAGCTGTGTCTTCCACTGCCTGGGCTCCACACGCAAATTCCCACCCCACTCTCTCTATTACGCCCTTAAAATCTAGTTCCTTGACCAAACGTTACCTGCCCGATGTGTATCATTTAGTTGAGGACCGGTAAATTACTTGTTAACATTGCTGTGATTGCTAATTTAAAGGTGTTATTTAATTACCAACCGTTAGGGTGTCAGTCAGGGCTGCAATGTGCAATGACCAGTGTATTGTGGGCTGACTTGTGTGTACAACCCTTGAGCAGACCCTAGCCTGGTGTGACTGACCTCCATGCACATGGTTGGATTAAGCCTCTGAACCTGAACTGTCCATGTACTGGAAGGGGGGTATCCTTGGAGACCGAGATGGAATGAGGCGTCTGCAGACACAAAGTATAATTTCTCTTCACAGCAAGGCTCAAGCACAAGTAACTGGTCATCTCGCGGCAAGAGATCTCAGCCTCTGACTGTGTTGTGACAGAGTGAACACCATTAACAATTCTCACACAGACAACAGGGCAACACCTTGCAATTACTATCTTGCAGTTTTAGTGCAGGGGCTGAACATCATGTGGCAGGTTTGGTGCTTTGCCTAAAATCAGCAGTCACTGCTCCATGGCTGGATACTGTGTCCAGTATGCCATTCAGTTGCAGTCAGTCATGTTACTGTGATTGCAGTGAGAGGGGAAACCAGTGCTGGAGAATAAACAGGAACAAGCTAGCAAGTTTCCATTCAAAGAGAAAGCTGGGCTGATTGTAAACTGATTTGCATTATATGACCATGAGAACATCCCCACAGGGAAGAGGCCATCCAGTCTATACCTGTGCTTATACTTCTGCTCCAAGCCTTCCTTTCAATTCTCCGCTTCATGCCCTCCAGTGGGACTCTCAATCTCACCACATACCATGCTCTCAGATCCCTTGCATAGAACAGTACAGCGCACAACAGGCCCTTCAGCCCACAATATCCATGCCGAACATGATGCCAAGTTAAACTAATCTCCTCCATGTGTATGCTCTCCATTCTTTGCATATCCATGTGCCAATCTAAAAGCCTCTTAAACGCCACCCTTGCGCCTTATCACTATCCCAAACTGTGCAATCTCACTGTCCCATACTGTATATTCTAACTGTGTCATATTGTGCATTTTCACTGTTCCCTATTGCAAATTCTCACTGTCCCCTATCGTGCATTCTCACGCCCCCATACTGCTTGCTCTCACTGATTCACACTGTTCCCCACTAGGCACTCTCACTGGATGCACACTGCATTCTCACTTCCCTACATTGTGCATTCTCACTGTCCCATACTGTGCATTCCCAATATCCTTTACTGTCTGAATCACATTGTGTTTCAACTACCTTTTACTACTTGTTCTGTATCCTGTGTGCTTACTGTCATTACCATCTACTCTGTAGAGTGTGATCTGAGTGCCCTCTGCACCTCTGCTACATCCTGTGTTCCCACCGTCCTTCACCACATGTGTCAGCAACTTGCTCTGTTCACCCTATATCTCTGGTCTATGTTTTTCTCTGCTTTTTAAACAAATTCCTTCTCCTGTCAACCTAATCAAAACCACTCTGTTCCCACAAATGATATTGTTATAGATTGCATCTAGTCAGTTGTTAAATTACAATTTGTTAGCTCATCCATTTAATGGTGGTAAATAAAACCAAAACTATATAAAGTAAACAAAAAAGCGGTAAGAAGTGAAACTTAAAATGGCTCTTGAATATGCAATTAAACATTTTAAGAAGTATAATATTTTCCTATCTGGGACGTAACGTGTAGTTATGACACCAGAAAGGGTAAGGTCGACCTGGCAGGCCAGGGTCAGACAGCTTGTGCAGAGAGAGGCAGGTAGGCTGAACCGTTCCGATCCAGCACCGTCCAGCAGAAGCCAAACGTTTTGTTCCCTCCTTTGTGGCTGTGATGGCAGACAATTGGCAGTGAAGTGGCCAGGCTGACACGGAGAGGGCTCAGAGGGAACCTTCGCACTCTGCCGAGTGCAGATGTACATTAATGCAGAAAGCAGCCCCGAACCATAGATTTAAAAAAAAGGGAGACTGAAATAAGTCCCCTTCCCTTTTAACGTTCTGTTGTCTGGTTTGATGGTGTCACTTTTGTGAGAGGTCCTATTGGGAAGTATTCAAGCAGCAGCTTTTGTGAGAGGGGCCTGATTGGGAGTTGATGAACTCGCTTGCCTACTTGCTTCTACCCTTTAGTCCCCATTGTTTTCTGGCCTCTTAATAAACTTTTTGGAGGAGTTAATTAATCCGCTTGAATTGGTTGATGGAGTGATTCTCAGAAGTTGAAATAACAGACGGTTCCCTTTTTGAAGAGGGTGAGAAGGAGAGTGTGTGACAGACATCAGCTTGTCACATAATCAAAGCCAGGAAAGAAACAAAACAAAAACAGCCTCCAACTTGGAGAAAAGAGAGTTGGAGTTGGAAGCGAGTTCTCTTTTCACTGTCCAAGTGCCCTGTGTTAACAACCCATCAGTTCAATCTGCCAAAGCTGACGAATATATCAAGATCTGCCGCTTTATAGAATTTAAAATGTGATTTATTTTGAGAAGGTCATGTCAAGGAGAATTAATTTAAGCTCTTTATTTAGTCTATTCCTTTTTAAATTGTATGAATTATAACTTTTTTACTTCTTGCAATAATTCAATTAAATTGTGTTTCGTTCACTAAAGTCCTATGATGGAGGCATCCACCCACCCTGTGGATTATTAGGATGAAAAGCAGTTTAGAATGTGTGTGTGGATGAAGGAGCTGGTTAAGTGTGGCTGTGCAGCCTGTTATGAGACAGATCCGTTACTTGTACTCTGACCATTGGGTTTCTGCAGTGTTTGGAGGGAATCTGTTAGGACCGCAGGCCGGACAGCTGGGAGATGGGAGCAGGCTCTAGGGATCATGGACCCTGGGAATCAGTCTGAAGAGTGTGTCCGAGCCCAGGACATTCAGTTCTAGACCAGTTTGCAGAGTGTATCAGAGCCCAGGACACTAATTTCAGACTCAGTCTGCAGAATTAATCAGAGCCCAGGATGCTCAGTACTGCATCAGTCTGCAGATTGTATCAGAGCCCAGGTTGCTCAGTACTAGAGTAGTCTGCTGTGTATCAGAGCCCAGAACACTCAGTACAGACTCAGTCTGCAGAGTCTATCAGAGCCCAGACCACTCAGTACTAAACCAGTCTGCAGGGTGTATCAGAGCCCAGACCACTCAGTACTAAACCAGTCTGCAGAGTGTATCAGAGCCCTGGTCAATCAGTATTGAATGTGGCTGCAGCAGTATATCAAAGCCCAGGAAAGGAGATGAGCCGCAAAATATCACTGGCCCAGCACAGTGAGAATTACAATCTGATATCATTACACCAGGCCTGTCAGAGTTTCATTGCAATTTCAATGCAAAATGTAAGGGTAAAATTCCCATTATCAGAGCCCAGGCCACTAAATACATAAGCGCGGGCCAGTCCCCAATCCAGTTGGTGGGCAGGATGGGACCAGAGTTCCAGATGAGTGGAGCTCCTCCAGAAGGAGCAGCCTAGGGTTCTGACCCTCTCTGCTACACGGACCAGCCCATAATGTTGGGGCATTCACCACAGGGTGGTCAGTCAGACCCAGCTGCTGGATGTTTTCAGGTAATGACATCCGTTGTGGATATTAATGAGAAATGTACGCACGCATACAACAACATAGGTGAAGCCTACTTCTAGACTCACAGAATAGTGCATTGCTGGTACAGGCCCTATAGCTCACAATGCTGGTTCTGACCATGATGCCAATTTAAACTGCACATCTGCCTGCAGGTGATCTGTATCCCTCCATCCATGCCACCTGACAAAATACTTCCCACCTTTCATCTGTAAATTGAACTAAATTATTTTAAAAAATCTGCTTCTCTTATGTTTGGTCCCTTTTTATTGAATCTGAATTCTTCTCTCTTTTCTTATAAATATTTAGGGGCCAACTTGGTTACCACTCCCATTTTATAAAATACATCAAAACACACTGAAAAACAGTAGCAAGTGGAATATCACACTCTAGGTTACAAAAAAGTAAATAAATTGTGGGAAGGAGTGCATAGTTTAACCTGCAGGAATGTTGAGGAATGAAACGGGAAGGAAGGAGGAAGCGATTGAGAAAGATAGAGACTTGCAGTGATGAGCAATAAATGTGTATTTAAAATTTACAGGCCTACATCACTTCCATCTGCAATGGACATCACGCAGTTGCAATTCTCAGTATACTACAGTAAACAGAATATGTTATTAATATCCCACTTCACTTAAATGATGTTGGCGTTCTTGAAATTATATAATGTTAAAGCTGCATGCAATCAAGCAGTGACTATGGCAATCGGCACTCTCCTTACTGCCCTGGCTTCTTGCTTTCGTTATAAATTCTAAATATTTTCCATTCTTAATCCCTTGGATTATCAGTGGTCATCCTGCGAAATATCAGCACTGAAGTGTTCCACGTTAGCCCTCATGGTGAATCAAATTCACAGTTCAAAAGTTCACAGGATTTCTAAGACTGAGAAATCACAGGTAAAACTTGGCAGCTAATTCACACTTTCCAATATATCCTAATGGGTGTCTCCTGGAACCTGGTCTACTACAAGTGATAGTTTGCTCCTGTTTCTGTCAAACTAAAATGAGTGTGCTGTTTACATGCTGATAGTCTACATTCATTGCTATTCTATTAACTCCACGCTGTGGTATTTTGATTGTACATGCAGTTGCACTCTGTGCTTTGTATGCTGAATGGTGCTTCTGATTGTATGTGTTCCTGACCCTATTATTACGTAATATGCATTGATGCTTTTTACAGCCATGTTAATCTGTCTATAATCCCATCTGTGTCTGAAACTGTTTTGGCCATGTATTATGCTCACTGCCAGAGACAAGTGTTTCTGACAGGTTTACTTTATCCTCGGCTCACCTGTAGCCCACATCTAGCTTATGCCTTCCCAGAAGGAACTCTCACACTGGATCCTATCCTCGGCCTTTATCCACTCTGCCCCCCTCCCCCCCCCCCCCCCCCACCCCATCCCGCACACCACCATCTGGTCTAGGATGCATCTTTTCATAAAGGTCACGATCATCAACGGAACAAAAATTAAATATTGTGTCCTATGTATGACGTTACATGATGTGCAGATTGAGGAGCCTTTATATTAAATGTAGACTGATTTATTATTTTTGCCTTATCTTTCACTTTTCATCTCTAGGCCTTTGTCCTACCATCTGCCATCGAATCTCCCCCCCCACCTGTATCCACCTGTCACTGTGTAGGTAGGAAGCGCAGATGCTGGTTTGCTTCAAAGACATACACAAAATGCTCGAGCTACTCAGCGAGTCAAGCAACATCTCTGGATAGAAGGAAGAGATGATGTTTCAGATCGGGATTTGTTCTTTTCATCCCTTTCATTCATTTATTTGTATTTTTTTTACCACTAATTTCCCTCTCCCCAGTCTGAAGAAGGGCCTCGAACTGAAAAGTCACCTATTGCTTTTCTCCAGAGATGCTGCCTGACCCGCTGAGTTACTGCAGCATCTTTTCCACCAATCTCTTCCATTCCCCCCCCCCCCCCCATACCAAGCCGAAAAGTCACCTATCCATGTCCTCCACAGATGCTGCCTGACCCGCTGAGTTACTCCAGCACTGTCTTTCTCTTTTGAAAACCAGCATCTGCAGTTCCTTGTATCTATATCTCTCTGATTTATCCGCTCCTGTTTTATAGCCTACCTGAGACTGATTTATAATCAACTCTCCAAACTTGGCATAGCTAAGCACTGTGCTCTGTGAGGATAGATAAGAGACAGAACGAAAGATAAGCACTTTTCTGAAGCTGATGTGGCCTTTGAACTGCTCGCTGCTCGCCTCAAGGACTTATTGGCAGTTTACCTGAAGCTGATGCAACTCGACCAACCCCCCTGAAGGACACTATGACTGAGAAGTGACCTGTGGACGTATATTCTCCGTGTCTGTGCTAACCCGTCCCCACTGTCAGGGTGACATGTTCATCTGGAGACACAAAGTGTTGGAGTGTCTAACCCGCTGATTCACTCCAGCACTTTGTATCTTTTTTAATCTGAAGATGGTCCCGTCCTGAAACGCCGCCTGTCCATCCCTTCCCCAGATGCTGCCTGACCCGCTGAGTTACTCCAGCACTTTGTGTCTTTTTTCACATGTTCATCTGCAGCCGGGCCTCCTCGTCACCTGCACACTTAACTTTAAGGCCGGTGCTTTTGGAAATACTTTGTGTTGTTGTTAATTTCATGTAAAAGCCGCCTCCGTCAACTTTCCCTTTAAATACAACCATGATCGACCGAACAAAGACCAGCCACTTGTTCCTTTTACGGATCCATTATGCAAAACCCGGCCGTGCACAGGAGCATTGGTCACCGCCACGCTTCCCCTCGGCGACCCTTTCCCAGTCTCGCCCTCCCCCGCAGTCACTGTTTAATTAAAGGCTGATTATACACTGGGTTGCTGCCGACACCCGGAGCCTGTTATCCAGGTGCGACTCCCCAAAGGCAGAGAAATTACAGAGCAAGTGCAAATAAGTGGAGTTTACATCCAATCGGCTTCAAACTCCGAGGAGCCGCCGCCAAATCCCCGCGCAGCGATGCCAATCCAGCCAAAGAGGACCAAGTTAACTGGGAAAACAAACAGCGCTTCACAGAACTCTCAGCAGTCTTCCCTCAAACGGGCAACAGATTTCCACCGCAGGGAGAATTTGTGAATCTGACTTTGCCGACATTGGACATTGTCTCTGGAACTGATGCGCTTCAATGCCGAGAACTATACACTGTTTTAGACACAAAATGTTGAAACTCACTCCAGCTTTTTGTGTCTATCTTCGGTTCAAACCAGCATCTGCAGTCTCTTTCTACACACTTAAAAACAAATCAGAGTTATATGTACTTCTTATCCCATTCTTTAGCATGAATGCGATAATCAGTTCTGTTTACTATAAGTTTAAGAAGGAACTGCAGATGCTGGAAAATCGAAGGTAGTTTCAATATTAAGTGGGAACGATCCAATCTGTATCAAAGGACTGTCCCAGTTCTACACAATTTAGGGATTTTAAAGTGGGAATATCAGAATTATTTAATGTCAAAAGAACCAGACGGACACCTTTAGCCCATTCCGGACATTGGACTTTATCTCAATGCTGAGAACTATATTGTCGGCTCTTTATCTACCCCTTTGCTCGATCTACTGTACACGAGTTTGGCATGATTGTATTTAAGTGTGCTATCATCTCACCCGATTGGGCAGCATGCAAAACGAAGTTTTTCCCTGTACCTCGGTACATGTGCCAATAATAAACCTCACCAGGGCCGGAACATAGAGCCTAAAACAGCAAGTTGGTGACAGTGGAGCTACTGACACACACGCCGACACTCCCGCACCAGCCCGCTCGTGTCACAGTGCCTGCAGGCAGGACAAAACAACATAGGGGCTCCTCGTCAGGCAAGGGCCTTGCAGGCGGGGTACGGGAGAGACGGGGTTTCTGGGGAAGAGGGGTTGGGGATGGGGCAATTCTTCCATCAATAACTAGCCAAACATTCTAGAAAGGAACATGGTGTTAAAGTGAAGCTGTAGTGTCGGAGATGGTCGTTTCCGACAGTGCTGCAACATTCGCCAAGGCGGCACCCGGGCTGCTTGGTCTAATCCTCTCCCAGTTCAATTTAGTGTAAATGCCGTGAACCCGGGAGGGAGTGTTCATCAGTTCAAAGAAAGCCGCGGGTAGACTGGCTGATTAAAGGGCAAAGGGTCCACTTGGAAATTGTACACATTCTCAGCACAGCCCCTGGTTCAACAGGTTGGATTATATTCCACACTAGTCCGCCCACCCCATCCCCATATCTCCCAACGAGTCCTTTCTCCTCAATATCTGAATCAGAACCAGCTCCCCTATAAATTGTGACACTGTTAACTGTTGACGGTGGAAGCATCAGTAAACCACAAAGTGCTGGAGTAACTCAGCGGGTCAGACAGCATCTGGGGAGGGAATGCACAGATGACGTTTAGACTGTCTGAAGAAGAATCCGGAGCCGAACGGACGTTGTCTGTCCATTCCTCCCTTCCACACTGCACACATTAAACAACTTTGGATCAATTGGTGTTGATCGCCGCTCCCATCCCCATGTGGGACCACTCCACCTCTACTCCAGCGAGTCTCCTCATTATAATGGTGTTGTTCACTTCTAGTTTTCTCTGCTGGGTAATGTAAATATATTGACCGAGTTAAACGAGAATCATCACCCATTTCCAAGTTCGGGCAGTTGTAATGTTGCATTGTTATCAAACCGAAAACTCAATCGGGAATCACTCCAACCCGCCCCACTCCATCAGGAATCACTCCAACCCGCCCCACTCCATCGGGAATCACTCCAACCCGCCCCACTCCATCGGGAATCACTCCAACCCGCCCCACTCCATCGGGAATCACTCCAACCCGTCCCACCGGAGAAAGCGAATCTGCAAATTGTCCTTGGCCGTAGTTTCTTTTTATTAAACGAGCATCTAACAAAGGTTTCGAATCGGTGATAACTATAATAGTGGATGGTTCCATTTTTGTGCGGTAGACATGGGTCTAGAAACATACAGAGAGAGAGAGAGAGAGAGAACGACACGGAAAGTGAGGAATGGAGCGGGCACAGTTGTGCTGAAGAAGCCGAGTTACTCCAGCACTCTGTGTCTTGTTTGTAAACCAGCATCTGCAATTCCTTGTGTCTACAATCTATGCTCGAGTGACTCAATGGATCGGGCAGCATCTCTGTTAAATGATAGGTTTGACCAAGTTCTTTGTATTTTCTGCTTCTTTTTTTTCAGATTCCGAGAACTTTCGGATGAATCGGTGGGGCTTCTGCCCCGCTCACTAATCTCCTGCATCCAGGGCTCAAAGATCTTTCGCATTTGGCCTGGGTCTAACTAACGGGAGCGGCTTCACTTCACCAGATATCCATATCGGTAACCAGTTATGTATAAGCATTAGACCTAGTCTGCGGGATTTGCCGAGTGAATGATGCATGTGTCTCAGCTTTTACTCCGGCCAGCCCTCGCCGCTTTCTCCTTTGTGCAATCACCAGCTTTTGTTAGATAATCAGTCGCCTGATGGGATGAGGAATAGATAAAGATTCTTGGCATCTGGCGGCTAAAATGAAAGGGGGATTAGGTACCGGCCGCTGCACACTCCATGGCACATGGGCTTGCTATTCCCCTCATTCAGGATACCATTGATTATATCCAACCCTCCGTGTTTCGTTACATCTCTCCGAGATGTTTGTATTCGCCGGACAATTCGCCGGACAAAACAAAAAGCTAATAGCTCTGGTGCATGTGAACTACTGAGACCCTTAAAGGGGCAGTCCCATCGCTCCCCGCAGTGGCTATCATTTAGTTGAACAGTGAAATAGGAACGGTGCTTGTTTAGTTTAGAGATACAGCAGGGAAACTGACCATTTGGCCCACCGTGTCCACGCCATTTCGGCCCACCATCGATCACTCGTTCACACTAGTTCTAAGTTACCCCACTTTCTCACCCACTGTCGCTTTCCTCCCACATTAGGGGCACCGGCCCCTGAAATATCTGCATCTAGTATAGGCCATTTGCAGCACACAATTGAAATAGTTCCTGCAGTGTGTGATGTGGGGATAAGGTGTAGCCTGGAATGGTGCCCATAGGACAACAACTGTCCATTTTACCCCGGGCTCTGCAAAAGCTGTTAACGTTAATAATCAGGAAAAAGTTATAGGCACGTGGAGACTTTTGAGTTAATAAAGGAGATTGGTTAAAGGCAAATAATGTTTGACTGAGGAAGGTTCTGAAGAGGTAATGGACAAGGTTGGTTCAGGACATGTGGTTATTATAATTTTGTTTGAGAGAATCCACACAAAGGCTGGTTTGGGAAATGACACCTGTGACCTCAGGATCAGTGGCTGCATGAATATGAAATTGGCAAAGCGACAAAAGTTAAGAATCATGGTGATCTTCAGAAATGAAGATGATAGATGTGCTATTCCCCAGGGATCTATGCCAGGACAAATGCTTTTGTTTCAACCTAAAGTAATGACTGGGAGGAGGTAACATTTCAGAATTTGCATGACAGTAATACACTGCAAAAGACCACGGCTAAACTGGCACAACAAAGAGAGGTGATATACTTTAACAGGAAGAACAAACACAGAACAGTGGATAATGCTACTACCCCACAGCCCCAGTGACACAGATTAATTGTTGACATTGGGCACTACTGTAAATTCCCTCCCCAATATGCAAGTAAATGGTAAAATAAATTCTAAAAAGTTGGAAATTAATTGGCAGCAATAACATGCAATGCCATGAGAAAATAAGACAATGGGGAATTGGACGAGAGGTTTTTCTGTTAGGAAACAACATGAATTTAATGATCCAAATGGTCTTTTGTAATAAATAAGTGTGTGACATTGACTTAAGCAATATTACCCCTCTCCACCCCCTCCTCTCCCTGCTCCCTCACTCCTCACCTCTCCCCTATCGCACTTACCCACTAAACACAATGTTTAAATAAGCGGGGGAGGGGAGGAGGAGAAATTTTATTTAAACATTGTGTTTAGTGGGTAAGTGCGATAGGGGAGAGGTGAGGAGTGAGGGAGCAGGGAGAGGAGGGGGTGGAGAGGGGTTATGGATGGAGGGAGGGAGTGACTGAGGGTAGGGAGTGACTGAGGATAGGGTAAAGGTGAAGGAGGGAATGGAGGAGGAGAGGGGAAAGAAGAGGGATGGTGAAGAGGAGGGGGAGGGAGTGTATGAGCCACGCCTGCGCGGTTGGGCCCTATGGGTGAGTGATGGATATTGTGTTGGGGGAACAGGTTGCGTTGGGGGAACGTGTGAGTGGTGGAATATTGCATTGGGTGAACGGGGCCCAACAAGTACCACTTGGTTTAGTTATTTATAAAACTCTCATTGGACCACAGTTAAAGTGTTGCAATCAATTTTGGTTATCGCATTTTAGGAAAACTCCAGCGATTATGTTAATAAAGATTTGTTAAGAATATTTCCAATGAAGAGGGATTTCCACCACAAAGTTAGAATCTGGGATTGGCTACGCAAAAATCCTTGAGCAGAAAACGTTCAGAGGAGTACCAAATTGTAGCCGATTTAGAAATGGTAACCAGAGAGAAGTTGCCCCAATTAGCAGATGGCATAAGGACTTGGGACCAGTTATGAGTAAACAATACTGGGTGAGGAGCGTTGTGTGGCAGAACTGGTTTGCACAGAATGTAGATGAGGTAGAAGGTAGAACTCACAGCCTTGAAAGCCAGTGGAAATAATCCATGATCAAAGGGATATTATTAGGCAGAAGAAATGAAAAAATGTAAGAGATAGAGCAGAGGGGTGGAACTAACTGGGTTCCTCCATAAAGAGTGGACAAAGAATTGGTGGACTAGTAACGATTCTGAAGTCTGTCAAACTGAGATACACCATTTATTTTGTGGAAGCTTTAGTTCAGGATTAGAATTGTCAGGTGTAGAGAGGTACAGTTTTGCATGCTATCCTGTCTGATCAAATAATACAATACATAAACACACTCAAGCCAAACACTCGTGCAATAGGTAGAGCAAAGAGGAAGATACAGATTGCAGAATATAGTTCTCAGCATTGTCATACACCAGTTCTAGAGACAAAGTCCAATGTCCACAATGGGATAGATGTGTGGGACTGGTTCCTTTGACGTAAAGAATTCTGATATTCTCACATTTTAAAAACTGAGATATTCCCCAAATATTATAGAAATAGGACAGTCCTTACAAGGTACAGAATGGATATAGTTCCCAATTACCATAACAAATAAATGATTCTTATACTATACAGAACTGAGTATCTCATTCTATTCGAGTATCTAAAGAATGGGATAAATAGTACATCAAACTCTGATACAATAAAAAACAGTGTATAGAACTTGGAAATTAGATATAGAATTAGGATAACTTTAAAACCAATAGACTTAGATATTTTCTGCAATGCATATTGCTGCCATTGTTCTTACTGTGTATAAAAAATAGAGTTATCCCTTGTTTGGAACTGCAGAATCATTAAAAAAAACAGTGGACTTGCAAAAGATTAGGGGTCCAAGTACATAAATATATAAAGGATGTGTTAAAAAATTAATCACAAATGAATGATGCCTTTTTTATATTAACGACGGGAGAACAGGGACCGGTGGGGGTGGAAGTTCTGACACTCATAAGATCAGATCTGGTGAACATTGCTCAAAGGCACAACCTGCATTTATTTCAAAGTTCCAGCATCTATTCATTCACAGATTGATTCAGGAGGATTTATTGGCCTTGGCAAGTGTGCACCCTGAATTTGTAAAACTATACCTGGACTCCAGGGTGCAGTTAGCACGAGAAACTATAGAAACAATATACGTTCAATTGAGTACGTTTAGTGGTAATCAGAGTAAAGTTTCAATTGAGCATAAGCATAGACTGATGGAAACTAATTTTGGGGAGTGTGTGACTGGGAACATTGTCAAAATAACAGATCCAAACCTTTGAGGTTTGAAGCTGGGCTATACTTCTAAGAGCAGATTGAGGTAGAAGATTAGAAATCTCTTGTACAAATGATAGTCAATGCTGGGTCAATTGCCCATCTTAAATCTGGAATTAAATTGTTTTTTGTTAATAGAAGGCATTAGGAAATAAGATGGATATGTAGAGTTAAGTCACTAATCAGCTGTGATCTGACTGAGGAACAAGCTTGAGGGATAATCGGTCTCCTTCTGTTCCTACATTCCCTGTTTGTGTGCTTTGATTGTCCCTGTTATGAATTGAACTCTGGACCTATTACAGTATGTAGATATTTTCTACAATGTTTAAAGCTGTCTTAGCTTTTGTATATTGGATGTCCCCATAGAGCATAGAACTGGGATATTCCTACAATATCTAGATCTGGAATAGATGCTGCAGGATGTGAAACTGTGGAGTTCCTGCAGAATATTTAGCAGAGATTGCCCCTGTAGCATACGGATCTGAGGTAGTCCTAATGCTGTTCTGCACTGCACATTTACGGGTTTAGTAGAGCCCTCTGTGTCTGGAGCTAAACAGTTCATACAGAGTGCAAGACCAGGAAAGTTCCTAAATTGTGTAAGACTGAACATGTATAAGTGTTTAGGAAACTGCAATCATTCCCACAGTTTACAAAAGTGGGATTGTTCCAATGTAATAGAATATGTTTCCCTGGTCCTGAGAACTGGAATTATCACCATTCTCTGCATTACTGTGGTTGGATTCAGTGAATGAAGCTAATATTCATTCAGTTTGTAGAATTGGAATGGTTCATTGAGTGTGTGGAAGTTACACATCGCTCGTAAAACTGGGATATGGTGTCGCAGGCAGATGTGGAAGTGGGTTTATCCCTGTATTATATTGAATTGGGATTACTGCTGCAACATTTTGAACTGTGTAGATCAGGAGAAGCCCTGAAGTATAAATAATTCTGAATCTCGCAGCATGTACAGATGGGATAGATTTCAATGTATGTAAGAACGGAAGAGCTCCCATACTGCAATAAAAAGACCACACAGATTATAAAACTATGTAAACTGCAATAGTCCTTACAGTATATAACACTAGGTTGGTTGCTACATTTTGAAAGAGTTTTAGAACTGAAAGGGTTAAGGGTGTACGTGCAGAGGAGGAACTTTAACAATTTCATAAAATAGTTATCTCCACATTTGCAAAATGAGTTGGGCATTTAAAACTGGGATAATTTCAATTAATCTCACCCTGAAAGAACCAGATTGAGATTGCCCCAGTAGTGTGTGCAATAGTGTACAGCGCTGAGTTAATACAGTCTGGAAAGCTATATAAATTCTGGACTGCAATGTCCACACAATGTGAACATGCTGTTCGAATAGTTCATGCATCTGGCACAATCTGTACAAAGTCCAGAATTAACCGAAGGACCCTGGAGTGTTTAGAAATAGGTTTATGTAATGGGTGCAGTTCCTCCATGACTTGGATTTGGTACAGTGCCGTCATTATAGACAACACATGTGTTCTCTCTGCTTATGAAGCAAGTATGGTCCATCCACCATAGGACAGGTGCTACTTCTCCACACTATTGTAATGGTATGTTATGTCCATTTTATGGAATAGGGTGCAATTCTTACACTACGGACCCGGGGAGGATATATATCCTCCTCTGCTACATGGATATGTAGTCATCCGGATATTGGTCAGTTGTAGTCCCTCCAACGCATAGAACACATTCGCCAACATTTCTGCCAAATTCAACGTGATCCCACCAAATGTCCCTGCCCCACCCCTTTCTGTGTTTCTGTAGAGACCACTCTCTTTATAACTCCTTAATTCGCTCATCCCTTCCCACCTAACATACACCCTTCTCCATGTAGTTTCCTCAACACGTGTCCCTACACCTCCTCTCCCACCTCCATCCAGAGACCCCCACCATCACTTCCAGATGAGACGTAGGTCCACGTGCACCTCCCCCAACCTTGTCTATTGCATTCAGTGCTCCCAATGTGTCCTTTACATTGGCGAGACCAACCGTAGACTGGGCGACCGATTCGCTGAAAGCTTGCACGTTGTCTGTCAAGGCCTACTCGCTCCACCGGTTGCTAACCGTGTTCTCAATCCCACGCCGGCCTCCTCCTCTGCCAGCGAGAGGCCACACACAAACTGGAGGAACCGCACCCTCATATTCCGTTTACGTAGCTTACAACCCAATGGTATGAACATTGAATTCTCCAATTCAAGTAATACCCATTGACACCTCCTCTCTTTCCCCTCTTCCTCACTTCCCCCCACCCCCATACCAATGCGCAAACATCTCTCCCACCACCCCAGTAACTCATCGCCAAGTCCCATATTTCATTTCATCTCTTTCCCCTCCCCTGTACCGTTTCACTCCTATCCCTCCCTCTGGCTTTACATTTCACCCTTCCCTCATCTCTCCATATCTGACACCTTTTTATCTTCTTTTGCTCTGTAGCCTTTGTCACTTATTCCACCCATCAGCCAATTAAACCCCACCCCCCTCACTTGAGTCCAACTATCACTTGTCAAACTCTGTCCTACTCCCTCTCTCTTTTGTAGCTTTCTCCGCCCTTTTCCATCAGTCTGAAGAGACGTAAAGACCCGAAACGGCGCCTGTCCGTCCATTCCGTTCACCGATGCTGCTTGACCCGCTGAGTTCCTCCAGCACTTTGTGTTTTGCTTACACAACAATGTTGCGTTTACCGCAGTAGCGGGCATTGTCCCTCAACTATATGGAGATGTTTGTCCCCTCTCCTTTATAGAAATGCCATTCTACGAGATGCGCAGGTCGCTACTCTGTGGTGCTGAAGTAGTCCTTGCTTCAAGACCGTGCGCAGTGTAGAACTAGTAGAGTGAGTTGAGCCGAGGTGGTGACTGGAGTACCTGCAACTGGGATATCCCCTGCATTATTTATCACCTGAAAATTCCCCATAGCTTTGAGAAGCGGCATGTTCCCTGCAGTGTGCAGGCTGTGTGGAAGCGGTCTGTGATACCCTTCAGACCAGCGGAGATGGTCAATGTTTAAAACGCGTTCCTCCAATCGGAGTCAAGCGATCATCTCACTTCCTCAATCCGTGCCAATTTTTGGTGTGCCGGCCCCGGCCCACAGAGGCGGGGAACCGCCAGTGGAGACGGTGCAGACAGGCAGGCGGTTCGTCCGTTAGAAATGGGACTGGTGAGGCGACGGGTGGCACTGAGTCAGGAGGCAGGAGCCAAGGAGACACAGGGAACTGCAGATGTTGGAATCTTGAGCAAAACACAAAGAGTTGGAGGAACTCAGCGGGATATAGGCGGCATTGCGGGTCGGGACCCTTCTTCGGACTGATGGCGTTGGGGGGGGGGGGGGGGAGCTGGAACAAAGCCTGGCAAGTGATAGGTAGATACACGTGAGGGGGGAGCGGAACCCTCTCCCTGCTTATTAAAGCCATTCGGACACCCAGCCCGTTTACGCCGGCCCCCGGAGGAGTGGATGCCAACAGAGGGGGGCCCGCAGGAGGCGAGCAGAGGCGGTGTCTCCCCAAATTTCAGAGCCTTGTTCCCGCAGCTGACTAGCATCCCGACGCAAACAGCGCCGCTGAAGAGCCCGGGGAGCCGGCGCTGACTTCAGCTCAGTCGCACTTTACAGGAAGGCGTGTTTCCTGCAGCTACTTGCGACGGCTGGAAACCGGTTAGGAGGCGGATGTATTTGGCGGAGAGTAAATCAGGTTCTTGGACATGTCTCCGTAAACAGAGACAGTGGCGTCTGTTACCGGAGCCGCTGTCCCACCCGGTCTCACACTCCACGCTCCTTGCTTCCTTGGACACGTTTCATCGGCTTCAGACGAACACTTTGTGACAACTTTACCGACTGCCACAAATCCGATGTATTTTGTACTTTTTAAAAAACTGGAGGAATTCAGCAGGTCAGGCAGCATCTCTGGAGAACATGGAGAGGTGGCGTTCGGGTCGGGTCCGAAAAAGGGTCCCGATTCGAAATATCACCCATCTATCTATGTTCTCTAGAGATGTTGCCTGACCCGCTGAGTTGCTCCAGCACTTTGTGTCTTTTTTTTCCTCCCTACAAGATCGTTGCTGGGGTTGACAGGGTGGGTGCAGGGATGATGCTCTTGGCCGGAATCTCCAGAACAGGAAATCAAAACCGAGGTGCGAATGTTTCTTAATGAATCTTTGGAATTCTCCACCCAAGGCCCCGTGGATCTCAGTTGCCGAGTATAGTCGAGGCAGAGAATGCTCATTGTTTTGTAATACGAAGGGACTCTGGGATGTGGGGTTAGTGCAAGAAAGTGGTGCCGAGCTAATGGTTCAAGCGCGATCATATTGAATGGCTGAACAGGCACAGGCGGCTTCCAGTTCTGAACCATCCAGGAATGCAGTGAGATTCCTGAATCACTCCAGCACACAGCTATTATGTGCGAATGGCAAACAAAACACAGATCCCACCAACCTACCCATCACGTTCTCCTGAAGAAGGGTTTCGGCCCGAATCGTCGCCTATTTCCTTCGCTCCATAGATGCTGCTGCACCCGTTGAGTTTCTCCAACATTTTTGTCTCCCTTCGATTTTCCAGCATCTGGATCCTGACTCAGTCACCTCAGCACCCACAGAATCACAGTGGGAAGTGTTACCATTACCCCCACATATTCCCCACACAAGACCAATATATAGTTCACTTTCTTATGTGAGTTGTTTGACCTACATTTTTTTCCTCACCCCCCCCCCCCCCAGTATTTTGTATTTTTATATGAATTCCTTGTATATCCTTCCTATATCTTGTGTAAATATACCATGGAATCTGTCCACATCGTTCTTCATTCTCTACATATTCACCAGCATCGGCCGTGCCTTGTTTCTCTCCGTGTTTTGCACTCTATGTCTGTTGCAGAGAACAAGTCCGAGCGCTCCGCTGCCGCTGGCGAACCACCAATTGATTGAAACTTCTCGCCTGCAGCCGCTGACAGACCGCGGCGAGTCACATGCTCTTTATTAATTAACCAGCAAGTTGATAAACAAAGGCCGCTCCGGACGCGGGACATTCATGCAGATATCAGCAGCGTCAGTTTCGGAAAACTTCCCTTTATTTTCGTTCGTGAAATCTCTCCCATTGTAGATTTGAGGCTGTTCCCCGATCTCAGTTCACGTACTCAGCTTCTTATAAGAGTCTCGACTTGATTGTATTTATGTATAGTATTGACATTAGATTGGATCGCAGGCAAAACAAAGCTTTTCATTGTACTTCGGTACACGTGACAATAATAGACCCAAACCCAAATCAGATTCACTCCGATAAAGTTGGATTCCTGCACACTGGATGGATTTAAGAGAGTTGGATAAAGCTCTAGGGGCTAGTGGAGTCAAGGGATATGGGGAGAAGGCAGGCAGGCACGGGTTATTGATCGTGGACGACCAGCCATGATCACAATGAATGGCGGTGCTGGCTCGAAGGGCCGAGTGGCCTCCTCCTGCACCTATTTTCTATGTTTCTATGTTTCACACTGCTGGACTAAATTCGTCTGATACTTCTTTGGAGTTTGAAATATAGGAAGGGTGATCTTATCTAAATAACTTAGGGGTCATGGCTGGATGAATGTTGAGTTCATTCTGCAAATGGGAAGGTCTTGAGCAAGGAGAGAAACATCGTTATGAGATGTACCTCATTACACGTGACAATGAACTAAGCTAAACTAAACTAAACTAAGATGGTGATCTCTGAAAACGGAGGCGTACAGGAACCTCTTGCATTTGAATCTCTGGGATTTGGAGCCCCAGAGGTTTGTGGAGATTATTGGAGAAGGTTGATAGATAATCGTTTTGAAGCACCAAAGAACTGACCATAGACACTAAATGCTGGAGTAACTCAGCGGGTGAGGCAGCATCTCTGGATAGAAGGAATGGGCGACGTTTTCGGGTCGAGACCCTTCTTCACAGACGTTCTTCAGAGAAGGTCCCGACCCAAAACATCACCCATTCCTTCCCTCCAGAGATGCTGCCTCACCCGCAGAGTTACTCCAGCATTTTGTGTCTACCTTCGATATAAACCAGCATCTGTAGTTCTTTCTTACACTAAGACTGAGGGCGATGTGAAACTGGCATAGAACTGACATAGAAAATAAGATGAGGCCAAGGGCAGATCAGCACGATTATATTCAATGGAGGGGATTAAGGGGGAGGTCTGAGAGGCCTATTCCTGCTCCTATTTTTTTGTATTCTTGTGCGGGATGTTATGGTTGTGGCAGCACATAACCTTGAGTGACTGAGTGTGGTCACAAAGATTTTATTTGCCTGAATTGTTGCAATAAGAAACACAAACCTGATCTTATACAGGTTTCCAAGATCAACTCTATCCTGAATTCTCCAAATTCACTGTTAAGCTAAGTGGCCATCTCCCAGATCAACATACCCAGTCATCAGACCACAGTTACATATTGCTTGCACGCCCAGAACTAGACTCACAACGCAGGCAGTCTGTTCCATGCCCTCTCACAGATAGAGATGTCCAGGTGGACAGAGGAGAAGATTCAAGGAACGTGCTCAAAGCCTCCTGGAAAAGAAGAATCCCAAGACACTACCACCAAAGGAGGAGTGTTGAAGGAGTTATGAGTGCAGCACTGTTGAGGGTGTCTTGAGTCTCTAGTGGGGTGGTCTTTGTCAATTGAGTTAATGGGGAGGGCAGCAATACTGAAGGGTTGGCAAGTGCAGCAGCATTGAAGTAGGAGCAGGTTTAGCCATGCAAAAGCAACATAATACATTGGGGGTTACACAAAAAGCTGGAGAAACTCAGCGGGTGCAGCAGCATCTAAGGAGCGAAGGAGATAGGCGACGTTTCGGGTCGAGACCCTTCTTCAGACCAGTACATTGGGGAATTGATGCAGCTGTGAATGTCAGCAGTACTGAGCAACTGCAACATTTTGGATGGAGCAGCAAGGGCAGCAATACTGAGTGAGTAGTGGCCGCAGTAGAATCAATGAAGATGTAATATTGCAAAGAATTGGAAGCAGGCGAGTAGCAGTATTGAGGGGCCAGACTGTCCTGAGATCTGGGTCTCAGTGATGATTAAGCAATGAGTAGAAAGCTTTGAAGAAGCAACAGTGTTGAGAGGGCGAGGAGAGCAGCAGGTGTGAGAAAGTACCCAGAACCACAGAGCTGATGGATGAACGAGTGTAACAGTACATTTTGGAAGAAACTGCAGATGCTGGAAAATCGAAGGTAGACAAAAATGCTGGAGAAACTTAGCGGGTGAGGCAGCATCTATGGAACGAAGGAAATAGGCAACGCTTCGGGCCGAAACCCTTCTTCAGTTGTGAATGCTGCAAGAGTGAGCAGTGTAAAATGAGTGCTTGCACTGGGACTGAGAATGTGACATAACAGTGAACCCTCAATACTGCTGCACTCACAACATGCTCACACGGTATCACTTGCTGCTCCCATAATAATCCTGCAGTCAATGCTATCCCAGTACCATTGCACTTCATTCTCCACACCACTCATTCTTCCCAAGTGCAGCGCTCCCTCCTCACTGCTACTGCAGTGCAGTGGGAGTTGTGGGTGCAGCAATATGGGAGGAGCGTGTTGCACGTAGTCTGGGAATGAGGCAGCAATAGAAGGTCTGCACTGCCACATTGCTGCCTTACAAGGTGACGGTCCCAGCATTATATACAATAATTCACTCAAACTCTTCATTCTGGGCTTCTTTTAAAAAAATTCTAAGCTGAGCTGAATATGGCCATAATGTTCCAAACACCTACATGTCAGGGATGATGGCTGAGCAATATAATTTTGCCAATATTACACCCTTGCTGAAAACAAATCAGTACAAATTGACCAGTCAGTTTAACCTTGGTGGTGGATAATGTTCTGGAAACAATAATCAGGGACAGAATTTGCCGCCACTCAAGTAAGTGTGGATTGATAAAGTAATCTAGCAAGGATGTGTTTAGGCCAATCAAGTTTAATTAACTTAATGGTGTTTTTTTTGTTGTAGTAATAGAGAGAATAGATGAGGGAAGTATTGCTGGGCTGGTGTTTGGATGTTAATAAAGTGCTACACAATGAACTCGTCGTCAAGATTAAAGTTCATATAATGAAAAGGACAGTAGCAGCATGGATAGAGAATTGACTCTGTGACAGGAAACACAGCGGCAGTAAACGACTGCTTTTTGGACTGGGAAGAAATGTACAGTTGGGTTCTCAGAGTCATCCAGCAGGGAAACAGGCTCTTCGGCCCAACTCGTCCGTGCCGACCAAGATTCCCCATCTAAGCTAATTTGACGCTGTTTCTCCAGAGGTCGGTAAAAGGGCCGTGTCTTTTCTGAATGTATCATAAAGATTTTGTTACTATCTACAAATTTTCAAATGAGACAAAACCCGTGGGCAAAGGAGACAGTGAGGAGGATAGCAGTAGGCTTCAGGGAAATGTGAAGAGGCAGGTAGAACAGATGGACGTGGCAGATGAAGCTTAATGCTGAGAAATGTGAAGTGTTATATTTGGATGGGAAGAACGAGAAGAAAGGATAACAAAGTGGAGGTTGCAATTGTTAAAAGGATATCAAAACCCAGGGATCTGTGGATACATGTGTGTGGAAACACAAGGAACTGCAGGTGCTGGTTTTGAAAATAACACAATGTGCTGGAATAACTCAGCGGGTCAGGCAGCATCTCTGGAGGGCATGCATAGAGACATTTTGGGTCAGGACTCTTTTGCAGACTGCTAGTAGGAGCGGGTAGTGATCTGGAAAAGTGATGGGGCAAGACATGTGGATGGTTTGTTGAAAGAGCAGGACGGGTTGCAAAGTTATGATGATATTTTATGAAACTGGTTTATCCACAATACAGTAATGGGTGCTGTGCTTTAGAAATATGGGAAGGATTTAGAGACAGGGTTGTACAGCCAGAAGCGGGCTATCGGGCACATTGGACCCACGCTGATCAACAAGCACCTGGATACACTAATCCTATGCAGACCCCAGTTTATTTGGCCTGCATCCACCTAGATTTCATCCTTCACACAAGGCAGACACCAGTGCACAAGGGCAAGTAACCTACAATCCGGGGGCAACACATGCAGACTTTGTACGTTGCACCGGAGGTCAGGATTGAACCCACAACTCTGACTCTGGAGGCAGCTGTTTCCACAAGGTGCGGATGTCAAGAAGGGGCTTCCTGATTCCAGTGATGAGGGACTTTAATAATGGTGATAGGCAGGGTTCTCGAGATACAACAGACACAATATTCATAATACAACAGAGGAGTTTGTATCATCGATACAACTGTGAAGTATGCAGGCACAGTAGATAGAAATAAACTAATCCCATTAGCGGAGAGGTCAAACTAAGGGTCAGGGAATAAAGATGATTGGCAAAAGAACCAAAAAGGACATGGGGAGAAACCTTTCCATGCAACAAGTGTTTTGGTTCGGGATTGTGCTGCCCAGGGGAGTAGCAGTCTGGTTCAGTTACAGTGCCCACATGTGAGCTGGATACATGTTTGTAAAGAAAGAATGAGCAGAACTGCCAGGAGAGTGCCACAGCCTGGGACTAGCTGGTCCGCTCTAATGCAGAGTCAACATGGAGTTGATGGGATGAATAGGACTCCATCATCCTGTGGTTCCACTGAGAAAGTGGTGGGTGCAACAGTATGGAGAGCATGGTGAATATATCTGCCCTGGGAGGGTACTGGCAGGTGACAATCACATTGGTGCTCCAGGAGTCCCGCTCAGCCCTGGTCTGCCTGGTGCTGGAATGTAGGATTAACCCAGCCACCCCTTCTTTGACCGGCACCGACTCGATGGGTGAATTCAAAATGTTGGAGGACCTCAATGGCTCAGGCAGCATCTGTGGTGGGAATGGGCAGACAACGTTTGGGTCCGAGACTCTTCTTCAGAATTGAAATGTCATCTGTCCATTTCTTCAACGGGGATGCTGCCTGGCCCGCTGAGTTCCTCCAGAGCTCTTGTGCTTTGCTGAAGATTCCAGCATCTGCAGTTCCTTGTATTTCGGTGGGCTGTTTGGATTATATTATTCCGATACTATGGAGCAGTGATGAGCGTGCAGTGAGGTGGCGGGGCTGTAAGTGGAGCAATGCGGAGATGCCAATGAGATGAGAACATGACCATGGAGATTACAACAGGTAGTGCAGTAGTATTGAGGGAAGAGTGAATGCAAGAAATCTGAACGAGCAGTCAGTGCAGCGGGGAGAGGTGAGGTGAAAGCGGCGGGGAGAGGTCAAAGGATACAGGAGTGCAGCAATATAAAGAGAACATTTAGGCAGAAGTGCATTTAGCTAAAATAAAGAGCATGAGAGAGAGTAGCGTCGTTTGTCATCGCAGAAGGATGTTCTCCGGACACACACGCCAGTCATATTAAGCTTACCAACGGCGATTCTATCCTATACTTGTAATATTTTATGTCGCGCATCATTTAAGGACCCTCCGTCTTATCCCACCCTTCACGACCCTTCTCTGATTCAAGGCAGACACCAGTCGGATGTGCAACTGGCGCGGTCCCTGCACTTCACGCAGCCGGCCCGGATCCACAACTGCTGGGCTATCTCCCAGACACGAGGAACTGCAGATGCTGGAATGTTGGGCAAAACACAAAGTGCGGGAGGAACTCTGCTTGTCATGTAGCATCTGTAGAGTCTGAAGAAGGGCCCAGTCAGAAAGGTGGTCTATCCATTCCCTCCACAGATGCTGCCTGTTGACGGCGAAGTTCCTCCAGTGCTTTGTGTTTTGAATGGACTCCCTTTTGTTATATATAATGTGCTCAATCGCTCGTCAAACGCTTGGTTGGACTGGAGGCGCTGTTTTCCAAGGCCCAGGCCAAGGTGGGAAGCTCAAATCCTAACCCCGCGGGACAGCGAGGACCAATCTGCTGAACCCATCCTCACGAACTGATAGGATCCTGTCCCGTGGACAATGACATTCGAGTTTCCAAACATTGTAACCGAGGCACGTACCCGCTGCAATTGCGGATTAGTCTCTGTGCAGGATCGTTCGCCTTAGCAACATCGAAAGACGAAACAATCATGAAAGGATAAATTACAGAGAGAGGCCACTCGGCTCATCGTGGATGTCCCAGCTGGGAAAGACCTGTCCAATTGCCACCCGCGCCGACCCTGTCCCCGCAACCAAACGACGTTCTCCATTTCGCAAAGTTACCCGTTTATTTCGCAGACGTCTAGAATGTGTTCTGTGGGGCTTCAGCTGCTTGAACTGTGACCCAGGAGATGGGTCGGACACGGCTCTCTCTCTCCTAGTAATCGGTGGAAACCGAGTGCACTGACGGCTCCAGGAGTGGAATGATACACATCTATTTAGCCCAAAGCTGTTTACAGGTTGCGCCACGGTTTAGCCCGGTGGCGGTTTTCTTTGAATGGATTTACTCGGTATTAAGCGCAAGGCCCTGGCGGTGGATACACTCCCACGAAGCGTCAATGATCACAGCAGTGACAATGTTCACAGATTTGAGGTTACGGAGCCACATTTCTCGTTTTTGTTTTCACGTCTAAGGGGGATCTGGATTGGTAAATACCAAAGGCGTTATCGGAGACAACTCTGATAGAGCCTTGAATGCCTGCAATGCACTGAACTGCGTGGGCGCACTGAGGGTCGTCAAGAGGGAACGAGGCCTCCTTAGCCTCTGCCCAACGACCCACAACCATCCATCCCCCATCAACGTCCACAGTGACAAGATCACACCTATGCACTAATGTACACGTCTTCTCATCAACATATACAGGCACAACGACGGACATTCACAAATCCACAGCTGATAGCCTCTTCTCTTGTTAGACTGTCCCTAAGAGTTGGGCAAGACTTGTTCCCACTATAGAACTGTGGGTTCTTCACGAGGACAGACTCTGCCACAGATGGGGCAGGAGATGTTCGGTGCGGTTTGGTGGGGCAGGTGAGGGGTAGTTTGGGAGACTCGTCATTCACGCTGCCATGTGTGTGCTCCTGGTTTAAGGACTCGTGGTTTGTTAATGCAACTCCAGACGCTCCACCTCGATTTTCATTGATCATGGGACAGAATCCCATCAGACAATGAGAATGGTAACCTTTTTCCAAGGAGGTTTGGAGAGTAGCATGGAATCTGTCCTTCCGTCCATTAGTATTCCCTTGCAATAGAGAAACAGCTGTGGGAGTTTGGTGTCAGACATACCAACAATATGGTTAGTCCTTTGGAGTGTTTAATGCCCTTTAGATGTGGGCGCTGGCTCAAATAAGCAAATAGTCTCAGAGAATGTTGCACAAACAGCATGGATGGTATCCCCCCCAGTGGTTTGAGATGCCTGCTGTTAATAGTCCATGTTTCAGAAATATGGGCAGGGATCGCTGCTACACTGTAGGGTGTGAACTCTGTATTGGCCTTGCAGTAAGGATCTTCTCAAAACTCCAAGGGCTGTACAGATGAATTGGGTGTACTGATGGCATTCATAATCAGTGTTTGTCTTCATTGAGGAATGAATCCCAAGACATGGCAAGAAGTTAGCATTTCCGGGGCTTCATGGTGGATGTTTATTGTTGGAGGGGGGTAGATTGGTTGAAGTGATTTGTTTTGCAGATGCTCTTGCTTGCTTCATTGAATGGGTTGACAATGATTGGAGCACAGCAGATGACCATTGGGAATTACATATGTTATCTGTGTACCACATCGGGTTGGGCCAATGTTGGGTGACTTTGATTCAGCAGTGAAGTGTCTTTGGTTGAGCAGTTCCCCATTAGTCCTATCAGTTCGCCTGTACTGCAGCATCAGACATGCTGGAAGTAACTTGCAACACTGTCCTGAGAAAGACAGGGCAATTACTGGGGCGATTACCTGCTTTGCTTGAGCTCAGCTGCGCTAAGGTGGGGGCCTGATGTGGACCTGGAGGTTAAAATCTTCTTGAACCCAACGTAAGATGAAGATGCATTTCTGCTGACAGCCACATTTGTGAGTGAGTTCAGTTTCCAGTTGATGGAGTAAAAGGCACTTGTGACGTCAAAAACAGGCTACGTTTAGTACTTGTTGCTGCTCCCCGCACTTATCCTGGAGCTGATGTCTGTTTTTTCCTGTGCATCTAAGTGGTCAGAATTCACACTGTGATGGGGGGAACTGTCTCGGCCAGTGAGATGAGGTGGTGGAGCTGGATTATGTCAGTTGCCCTTCTCAGTGATGGGTTTCCAGGAGAGCATCCATTGGGCATCTCCTCTCTTAAAGAGGTTCATGAGAAGTCCTTGGACACATTTTTCTTTCCCAAATACAGGTGAGGACATATAAAAACCACAACACAAAAAAAAATGCTGAAAGTCCCAAGGACTTCACCAGGTACCCATCTTAGACAGTACCTTACAGATAATGTGGTGACCCTCGACCAACCGGAACTGCAGCGTATTTAGATCATCTGAAATGCACTGAATTCCAGCATATTTAGCACATGTGAAGATTCCTAGTCCCTCTTCCACCAGAAACGTGTTTGATAAAGACTATCAAAAGATCCAGGAGCTGATTCCGTTGCAATCTCCAGCTCCATGAAAACGTAGCAGGCAACTGAAGATAGAGGTAAAACAGAAAACCCACAACCGGAGAGCAGACAGTGAGTGGCATAGCCATGACAGCCATCAATGCATTGGTAAATATGCCATGTAGGCATATAATCCTTCAGGATTGTCAAGGCCAGCGATGGCCCAAACATCTATGATGACCTTTCTCATGGATATGAATGAAGGTGAATTTATCAAGGCTAGAGAGGGAGTTCGTCATGTGTTTGAAGGCACACTCAGGCAACCCCTCAACTGTGTCTGTTCCATCTGAACAGAGCATCTTTGACTCCATCCTACAGCGATCAGATCATCTCACCGCTGTTCAAACTGACAAGAAATCAAGGGACACACATGGCAATTTATACACACCAAGCTGCAAGAGTAGATGGTATAGTATTATATTCACATTGAGAGGAATAGAAGTTACTCATGTACACACAGTTACTGACACACGCAGTCACTGACACACACACACTGACTCACACAACACTAACACACACAGTCACCTACACACACTGACTCACCGCACTAACACACACAGTCACCTACACACACGCGCGCTGAAACACACAGTCACTGACATACACACACATACACTGACACGTACACTGACACACACAATCTGAGTCACACACACACTAACACACACGCACTGACAAACATACACACTGACACAGTCACATACACGCACTGACACACACACACACACAATCTCTGACTCACACACCCTGACACACACAGTCCCTGACTCACACACACTGACTCAAACAGCACCAACACACATCTCTCCTATTTCGAAATGTTGGCGACAAACTGTCCCTGTAATTGATACGAGCACATTAAGCTGACCTTTTCCCTGAACTAATCCTTTGGAATTGACACAGAGTTTACCAAGAGATTTAACCAATGCAGCCTCCGTTTGCTATCAATTTACTAAATCGCTGCAAGATTTAATCTCGGGCAGTATCTGTCCCTTTCTCAATTCTGTTGTTTAAAAATGGCTACAACCGCCCATTGTTCCAGCCGTTTCTTTGAATGTAGAAATGCAGTACTGGCGTTATGACTAATTCCTGCCTCACAAGATGGTCAAACTCTAACCGGGCAGACCATTGCACCAACAACTGCCCTTAATTTGGTCCGAATTATCAATTTCAGAGAATTTGCGGTAAATTCTCCGAGGTTGTCAGACTGGTCAGAATAACATAAGAAGTAGTTTGACGCAAGGGAGTAAAGGGGACCTTTCTCCGCACCTCAGCCGCTTATTTATCCCTATCCCCACCATTGGGATGCTTGGAGGGATGGTGCAGAGAAAAAGTTTCATTGCGTGTCTGACTTGCCCTTGAAGTGTTGACGGGATGAAAGTAGAGCGAGCTTTGCTCCGTATCCAACCCATCGTCATGTAAGAGACAGGGTGATGTTTGAGAGCGTGGGCTGCATTTTATAGACGTACAGCATTAATTGGATAAGAAGATTTATACCACATCGGAGCGACGAGACACTCCACTTGCGGACAGGGTCCTTAATTTAGTTCCAGGATTAACACCTCAGCATGTTAACAGTAGTTAACATGTGATGAGGTTAAGCCGGTCGAATGCGACTCTGAAGTCCAACGAGTACAACTGAAACAATGAGTTGGGTGGAGGCTGGGATTGGGGGTAGGGGTTGGGTTGGGTTGACGGGGAATAGGTGTGGGTGGGGTTGGAGGGAGGCGAGGATGGGTTCCGGGGGGGAGGGGCTGGGTGGGATTGGGGAGGAGGTGAGGTGGGATTGGAGGGAAGGTGGAGGTGGGGTTAGCAAGGGGTGGGTTGACGAGAGTGGTGAAGGTAGCGTTGCGTGAAGGGAGGTGAGGGTCGTTTGTAGGGAGGAAGGTGGGGGTTGAGGGAGGGAGTTGAGGGTGGGGTCGGGGAGTGAAGCGAGGGTCGTTTGCAGCAATAGGTCGGGGGTACCATAATGGTACCATAAAGTGCCATTGAAGCATGGGTAGGTTTGGAGGGAGGAAGGAGGGAGTGTGAAGGAGGACGCTTGAGATGGGAAGAATGACGAAGGGAAAAGGAGGTTCTATATTTCGGCAGTGCTGGGTGTGATTCCCAGGACGAAGAGCGGATTGCGTGGTGTCAAATCTCTGCAATGTTCTATTCGGATTGAACCGAACGCCTTAACCTTCTCAGTGGATATGGAGAGCGGAGAGCGCAGGGTATGGCCAAAATCCCGAGGTGTCCGCTAAACTGCGGATGACACCTCCGGCCGGCCTGCGTTCCTGAAGAAGGGTTTCGGCCCGAAACGTTGCCTATTTCCTTCGCTCCATAGATGCTACTGCACCCGCTGAGTTTCTCCAGCATTTTTGTGTACCTTCCTAAACCAAGAACCGGCCGGGGATAAGCCTCGCCCCGCTATAACCCACATCTGCTACCGAGGAAGTCTAATCCCAGGTGAGAAATCCGCCTGGACCAGCACACTTTGCAAAGCATGAACTGAATGACTGGTGCGGATACAGTTTGGACCCACTAATCATCTTGCAAATAATATTCTAAAATTAACTTTAGATATGTGTATCCCGGTAGGGAAATGGTTTTTTTTTAAACTATAAAGTAGAACATAACGAGAGACGGGATTTACCTCCGCACGTTTTAACATGGGCTTTTTAATATCCGCACTGTGATCTCTCCGTCTACAAAAATGGCCAGAGATCTCTATTCATCCCAGGAAGTAATGTGTGCGCTCAGATCCTGCCCGTCCCCAGCGCAGACTCTCCTTAATTAGTTGAAATCAGGAGCCCCGCACCAAAGCACAGTGAGACTGTAATATGATGAACTCCCTTTGTTAAAGTGTCACCATAAATGTTCCCGATAAGCAAAGGCGAAAAGGATCAAAGGAAATAAGCTTCTCAATTTCCTGACTCGGTCCCCACTTCTCCTTACCTCGGCTTTCCTGCCTTCAACAACAGACCCGACAATCCGTCCCGTTTCTTGCCAACATGAGTTCAGAGGTCAACCAAGCACTAGGAAATAATTGTGTATTAATAACCCCCTCAAAAGGCTTATTATATGCTTTTCCACCAGAATGACAAACGACTTTATAAATTGGTACTGAGATGACATCCAATTTTACTTTTTTTTGTCACGATTTTCTAAGCGGACTCCGAAACCTAATCTGCACTGGGGCTGTGACCTGAAGTGTAGCTTTACAAAACGCTCACAATCGGGGCTGGCACATCGACTTTTATTAAATATTTCTCAAAACACAACATAATCACCCTTCCCTGATGCTCAACAATAGTGGCTGGCGGGCGGCTTTCTAGGGTGGGTTTAGATGTTTTCCCTCATCCCGTGTTTGTTATGACTGAAGTGAGCTTGTGTTTTGGGTTGGGCGCACTGGGCTGTTTGGCCTAAATCCTATTTGCTACCTCCAAGCTAGAAAGCTGCAGTTATCCCCGGTTCCTGAAATATAATTTGGAATTCCTGGATAAATACGAGGCGCACAGTTCGCGGTGCATTTGATACTAAAGCAACCTGTTGGTACATGTGTTACTCTATCTAGGAGTCGTATTAAACTGTCTAGATGCAAGGCTTCCAAGTGTCCTGTTAACATCCAGATGGACCCCGTCCCTCAGTATTGTCCTTGGCACCAGAAATGGCAAATCGGTATGGACACCACAAAGGTCCCACAGTGAGGGTGAATCTGATCTTTGACTCCGAACATTGAGGGGCCCAACTTGGGATAGATGTTTCCTACTACCCACGCCCTGCATCTTATCATATGCCCCACTAACCGTAAAACCACAATCCTAAATTAGACCATCTGAAACGTCGAGATGAATTGATTATTAGCTGTACTTTGGGATAAAGTTTAGGATGCAATCGATCGGTGACGAGAGATTTACTAACAACACAATATTATACGAAAGATACAATGTCAACTTTGTTCCCGCTAATCTTTAAATAAATAGACATCACTTTTTTTACGCCAGAGGACTCTGGGCAAGGGGGCTTGCTATTTTTTAATTGTTCAACTTAAATTCGGAAGAGTGACTTTCCCAATCAGTAATGGATGGAATCTCACCGACGGATTGAAATACCAGGTCACTTTTTGTTATTATTCCACGAATTCGAGAGAGGATTTAGGGTTTTGCTCCGTCCCAAAGACCTTTCAGCTTTAGGTGCTGGTTCCTATATGTTCTTTAAAATCCTTTCCATGTAAATTGCAATGAAATATAGAAGGGGTAAGAGTGAAAGCCTTGATGGGATGGGGGAGGTTAATCCTGGTTTAATGCAGTGATGCAGCTATAGGGCCGAGCTGTGCTGATTGTGTTATCTCTGCCTAACATTTGTATCTCGTTCAATTCCTGCAGCCAAATAGCTGGGAGAAAGTAGGGATGTATGGACTGCTGATGCCTCGGGAAAATGTGTTATTAATATCTAAATAACTTTGCCATATTTGAGCTAAATCTCTCTCTCTCACTCTTTCCTGGTGTGGGATGATTTCGTTTGAAGTGCAGCCCTATCGCATTCTCTCATCCTCTTTCTTCGTTCTGCCTTCTCACTTCTGACACTTGAATCGTAGATAGTTAAACTCATGCAAAATATTAAAACATACTCAATTTCCCAACTCAGACTGGCAAATTATTCTCCTTCCCTTTCTTTCTCTGTTCCTCTCACTCCACTTTTCTACCATTTGACGCCCTTCCGTTCAATTATTCTGATTTAAATCGTGTTATTGGTTTCGAGTTCCTTTCCTATGATGTGTTTCTTTATGAACCACCAACCCTCGAAAGAGGAAATCGTTCTCTTATTCGTTTCCCCAAGTCCCCCTTCCCCAGCTACCTCCAGAAACCTCGCCTCTTTCTCCAAATCGTCCCCCCATCCTCTTGTTTTCCAGTTCGTTGAACTTGAATTACTTGGGTTTACTGTCTTCAGCTTGTTTTCTCTGTCGCCCACTCGCGGTGTTTGTTTATTTAAACTCCGACTAGTAAAGTATTCGGAGCTAGTATTTGCTTTAGTAATTGCTATCTCGCTGATGCGCCTTATTTGCCTTCGCTTTCTCTGACAAGTGTCATTCGTACGACCGGTATACCCCTTTCTTTAATTGAATATGCACATGACAATGAATTGCAGCCCCGGATAATTTGACATTCCCCTATCTGTTCCTGGCCTCTATTATTTCAGCTGATTCCCCTCTGCAAACACAGAAATCCTCCCTGCTTTATGTTTGATTAGATTCGCAACTTCCAGGTGACCCCCGAGTCTACCAGTATCCACTGTAGATTCTCTCTCTCTCTCTCTTTCTCTGTTCCCTCTCATACAGAGTGCTGGTTTGGTTACAGGATAGACGCTCCTATCCCAGCAAGCCAAAAAAAAACAAACAAAACCGCTTCCACAAACCACCCCCCAAAAATACTTTAAGTGGGCGTCTCCTGAATTTTAATCATATCTCTCCTGGTCCAAATTAGATGATAACTTCCCGTCAGAAGTACAATCTGCCTCGGACACGCGGTATCACCCTGCGCACACAAATGCAAACTGGCTTGTCCAAATGTTTGCATGATCTCAACCTCACAACAGCCTCTCTCCGGGGCACGCGGCTGCACAGCGAACACATGAACAAATCTCACCAAAAGCAATCATTCAGCCAATGATTCGAAACTTGATTCTCAAACGGAATCCCCAAACGCCAATCTCTGCAGTTATTGCACATTAATTAGACTATCAGATTAACCCATTGTTGATTCGATTTATGCATATTTTCCAAAGCCATTTTTCGAGCTACTTTTAGTCAGTTTACGTTCAAAATCTACTTGCTCATCATTTTTATTCCACCCAACCCAATGCAGTTCTCCCGAGTTTATCAATCGATAATAGACACAAAAAGCTGGAGTAACTCAGCGGGACAGGCAGCATCTCTGGAGATAAGGAATGGGTGACGTTTCAGATCGCGAAGAAGGGTCTCGAGAAGCCGAGTTACTCCAGCTTTTTGTGTCAATCTTCGGTTTAAACTAGCATCTGCAGTTCATTCTTGCACATTTGTCAATCGATATTCCTTTTACAATTATGTCCAAGCATTCATTATGGTTCCGTCTCGTCGTCGTTTCTACTTGCCCCGTGTCGCGTAAATTGCAAACATATTAGAGACACTTCACTGTATAAAAATAATTCAGGGTTAATTCGTTAGGTTGTCTGCCTTATTTGCCGTTTGCAAAATCTGTCCCTGTTCAATACCTTTTTGGAGTCGATAGTTTCAGGAGTTGTACTTTTGGGAGGGGTGTTGAACAAAACTGTTCACCCCCACCCCAACACACACACATAAACAAACACATACACACTAACGCCCCCCCCCCCCACCCCCACCCCCACCCCCCCCCCCCACACACACACACACAAATAACTCCCACCAAACAGCCTTCGGTGAAAGCGGTCTGAAGCTCAGTGTCAGTAGATGAACCTTATCTCCAATTCCCATTCATTGTCCCGCAAATATTTTGATTGCAACAATTTATTTTCCCCCATACATAGTTTCATTCCAATATGCTCTCTTAAATCACCAAGTTTTACAACAACAAAAAATCAGCATTGATTTCCAGCGCTGCACGATTGCTTTCAGCACGAGGTTGAAAGAGCATGTGACAAAATGTTAAATATGTCCTAAAATAATATATACAGTTATAAAAATTCTCGGACTATAAAAGGGAAGTGAAATCTGGCGAATTGGTGCCTGGAGCTACAGAGAGCGAAGCGTTTAAAGATGAAAGTGCGAGAAATAAAAGGGCTCAATTTAATCTGCCTTAAAACCCTTCAACATAACGTTGTGCTTAAAAGTCCCCACAGTAGCTGATTGGGGCTAAATACACTTCTAACCATAGCTAGCAGCTATTACACTCATCGGGAACACAGCCCCTCATTCACACAGCGCCGTTTTCATTACTTTCTTTAATAAGCCTTAACATTATTAAATGTCAGAGAGATGAGAGAGAAAGAACAATCCAGCAAAAATCTCTGCTTAGAAAAGGAGTGAGGGCATTAAAGCCTCGGCCCCGAGTTACCCCAGTAAAGACACAAATTAACTTGAGATATGTTTGGGTTTCCTGTCGTTCTGGAAAATATAAATAATTATACCAAACAAATCGCTTAAAGAGACAAGACTATCCGTTGACACGTTCTAGCCAAGTTTGTGTTGTGTATGGCAAGTATTGAAGGCCGAGCAATAGGGAAAATGCCCATTAAGTCGTTGCTTTTTAAAAAAAGTTGTGTAGCAATACTCCCAGTTTGGAACCAATGGTTATCGATGATTGGGGGGGAGGGGGGGGTGGGGTGTTGGTCGGAATGTTGCGCGGGTATTAATGTCCAGGGCCGTTCATCAACTCAGGTCACCGGACGCCCGCCTTTTGATCAGTTCAAAAAACAAAATTCTCTTTAAATCCATAAGTATGAGGGAAAATATTCCACCACACGCCGCAAGAACAACATTTAAAAGATCACATTAGTCGCCCCATAAGACAATCCAGAAGGCAAAACAAAGTTTTGCAGATGTTATTTTAACACTGCCACTTAAAACTTATTTACAAATATAAACACCATCGCGCTACCTCGGCCTCTTGGAGAAACAATGTCTTTTCGCTGTTACCCAGCGGGAGTGAGAGCTCCTATTTAAAGGGTGATTGTAAAACGGCAGCACGCGGCGCGCTCTGTTGCAAATGTTTCCACATTTTAAAACACATATTTAAATATCAAGAGTCGAATGTTTGATCGAGTGCCTCTGATACTTAGGTACAAGTTCAATAAAATTCAGCATAAATGTATCCATCTCCCAGAACCCAAGCTGAAACTTAAAGATACGTTTAAGGGAAAGAAAACTTCATTAAAAGTTGAATTTCCTCAATCGGCGTCGGGTTATTTTTAACGATAGATGATTCGCAAATTAAGAGAAATTAATCTAGACCATCAATAATTTCTGAATACATAATTAGTAAATATTTCATAGCTTCTCTGTGCTGAAAAATAAAACAGTCATTTTCGTGGGGTTTGGAATTGTTCAAGAACTCAGTAGAATCGCACTTAAATTTACAACAATCGGAATGTTTTCCAACATTTGGCCAACTGAAATGTAATTTATATTTAGACATTGTTGAGGAGGCGAAGGCTAGCAGCGAGGGTTGCGGAGTACACAGAAAAACAACTCCGATTTGAAAAAGACCAAGTTGATTCCTTTTGAAGAAATATCCCAGAAAAGATGACATAAAACTTGGTAAGACAATTAAATACCTCACTAGCTCAGAACAGTTTTTTTTTAAACGAAAAAAAGTACTTCCTCGTTTTCTTTTTATCTGACTGCGATATAGTAACGCGTTTTATTTTTAACATTGATTTAAATGTTTAAACGTTACACTGAACGGTTGGATTCATCTACAGACGGGGACAAACTGCACGGAATCTGCTTTCCAAATGAATATTGACTGGTTCTAAATGTTTTTTTGAAATCGTTTTGTACCTTCAGCCAGTTATTCTTTCCCAATATTATTACCAAACTCTTAACAGCGGGGAGTATTTGCATTATTCATGCGATTCCCTTTCTCCATTATTTCCTCCCTCGCTCTTTTGTCCAGATATTTTTTTCCCCTCTCGCAGATTTTTTGAATGAGAATGTCGGACTCTGCCGCCTCAGAACAGGCTGCTGTCTTTCTCTTTCTCTCTCCCCCTCTCTCTTTTCGCCTCTGTTCCCTTTTGTATTTCAGCTTTTAAAACATTTTCAATGGACTCACTGGTCTTTGTGCTCAAGTTCATCTCCAAGTCTGGAAATGAGTCCGTCTTCCAGAAACCCCTTTGTCAAACCCAGTAGAAATGTTTGAACATCTCGTTTGACAGTTTTTTGTTCTTTTTTTTCTAAAAAAAGGGCAAATGTTGATTTAAATATTCCCGAGCGCCCCGAAGAATTAAAGGAACGAGCAATGTTTTATTTCTACAAAGTTTCGACAGGAATAATTTCGAATTGGTGCACAAGTGCGCGGACTCGTCAACCCTTAAAGAATAAACCGTTTGATTTAACTTATAGGAAGTTGGTGTGTAACACCTTAAATAATGTAAATCCAGAAGCGGCATCAGAACCTTACCCGAGGAGTGCCATTTACTCCAAGGGAGACGATATCTAACTTTAAAAAAAACAACGGCATGCATGAAACTGTAGGTGAACATGCGAACATCATTTACATAAAAATCGTGGCAATCAATTTAATTCTGCTTTGACCAAGAAATAATAACATCGCTAAACATGTGCAAGTTGGGAACTTTCCGGTCATGTTTGTTCCACATTGATTCCATGAACGTTCCAGTTTATTTGTTAACAAAATGACGGAGTCTGTTTTGTCACCCCCCCCCCCCCCCCCCCCCCCCCATCCCACCCCCCAACCCCCCACCCCCCTCGTCGCTCTTTCTGTCCCTTGCTCATCAGAGCAGAGTAAATGTCCCATCTCCTGGCCTTTCATCAGCCGGTCGCCCCGATCTCCCATCCTAATTGTTACTGATTGGCAAAGCGGGCAACTGTCAGCCGCGGTTTCAAGGGACCGTTTAAGAAACCTGGAGAACCATCTAGCCCACAACACAAATTAATTTAAGCACCAACGATCCTTTCCATCAGAGTCAGGGCTGGATAATTGATGGCTCGTCCTGCCACAGAAGACGGCAGCCTTTTTTGACTTCCCCAACCAACACATTCTACCCACTCCAGTCACCTCGTGGGACGAGTGCGGCCCATTTTGGACAGATTATTCCCCCACATCTCCAGACAGATTTGCTAAACCCAGTGGCCGACAAAGTAACAAAATAGTTCACAGTTTTACTGAGAGATTGAAAGAGGGGAGAGAGCAACACGCGATCTTCAGCTTTTACTGCACATTGAATGTAAACATGTTCTATTAAAATGTCACACAGATAAACGTGAGGTGGTATAAGCATCCCATGCCAGATTCATCATGAGTGTGGGAGTCAACTATGAACAGGCAGGGGGAAATGATCCGAATGAAGATACCCCTGAACTAAACCCCGAGCGCCGAGGACTGAGCGCAGGGATTCTGACTGGGTCGAGGTACAGAGCAAAGCCTTGTATTTAAATTAAAAAAACAATGTTTAAATCCAGATGTAGATTCAAAATTAAAATCCCCCAAAATCTCAAATTATGTAAAATGCAATAAAATCAGACCCGGGCAGTGAATCCCCTCGGCGACAACCTCAGCCCCGCATCCTCCCTGTTTCCACAAGATAAACCCCAGTTGTAGCCCAGCGGAGTGAGTGAGCGAGCAAGCGCCAATGTTACCTTTCTCCCCGAGGATTCCATCAATACTATGTTTAGTCTTTCTGCCCCCTTCTTCCTCTTTCTTCTCCATTTCTTCGTCATCATCTCTCTTTCCAAACTTGGCTCTTAACACCCGACTGATGGAACTCACTTTCAAAATAAAAGAAAAAAATAAATAAGTGGAATGAAACTTTGAAAATCGGCGGTGTGTTTCGGGAGTGTGGAATCCCTGGTCCGCAAACCTTCAATAACTCCCCAATCTAAGCCGATTCTTTACTCCTCTCCTGGCCATTTAAGGCAACAATTTAATAATTGTGGATTTTTAAGTCTTTCTGTAATTTGATAACATTTATAATGTTTCATTAAAATTAGTTGTTGGCATATTCGGTCTTTCTCACCAATAATGGCCTTTCCAAACGTTGGTTATAAATTTCTTTAAAAAGCAACAAAAAAGGTAATTCTAAAAACTTTTATGCTTATTCGGGGTAAAAGTCCGGGTGTGGGGAGGAACGGGGAGGCCGTCAATTGCCCATAACTGTAATAACCCCATCCCCAGTCCCAAACCTGTCAATTTCGAATCATGCCATTGATTTCAATAGCAATAGATGACCCCAGGGTGGCGGGAGATCGGGCAAAACCAACAACTCTGCCCCAGCCACAAGGAAGAAAAATGATCACGAAGAAATGCTGCAAAAATGAAATTTATCAACAGACAAGACGCTAAAAACGGAACAATTCTCGCCCTGTCCTGTGTACAGAAACCTAACATGAGGCATTTGGGATCTTCATAAAACCGACCTGTAACTTCAAAACAGTTTGTCTGAAACGTTCAAGTAACTGCTAAAGAGATGTAACTTAATATCTTGAGTCAAAGATTCAAATTGCGCCTGAGAATTTTCGGGGATGATGTCTTTGTGAAATTTAAGTGAATTACACCAAGCCCAAGGAACACCGGGTTGCAACTTATGTCGTGTATGGCTGCTGCCCTCTCCTGCATGTCCATCCCTCCCTCTAACATGGAGGGCCGAGGTCAGGCATGGGAGACTCACTGTGTGACAGGTGCTCCAGTACACAGCCTGGTAGAGTAGGCCTCACCTGAAGGCACGGTGCTCCTGTCGCAAATCCCGTCTTTCAGCAACTTGTCCCTGATCTCCCAGCTAAACATCCCCGGGTTTTCTCTCTTGTATTCCTCGATCTTTTTCTCTACATCAGGCGTTGCTACCTGCTTTAAGGTGGGGAAAGGAGACGTAGAGACAGGGAGACACAGAGACAGAAACAAAAAATGCGCTTTCAATTTATTTGATGTGAATGATCAAGCAACTAAATCATTACATGTCCATTTTCTGTTCACAAATCGTCAAAATAAAATTTAAATATCACCCACATTTCTACCAATTAATTACTTCTCTCTCTTGAGATTCGCTTATCTAACTGTGGGATAGAGCAGTTGGGGAGAGTGTTTCGCAGCCTTGAATTTCACTTGTTCAAAACTGTGCGAATTTCTTCAAAATAAACGTGAAACATGCTATTGATTGCAGTGCTTTCGGACCCGGTGATTTATGAACTAGCGTGACTTCAGGTTTTGAACTAAAACTCAGTGTCGAGTTCCAGTTCAGTCCACTCTGATCTCACCGCCGTTGCTGCCCAGTGTTATTCCGAGTGACCCTGTAACTCCCCGTGTCCTCCTGAGAAATGGAGGAAAAAAAACTATTCCTGTCGGTCTGTCAAACGGCAGCAGCCGAGAAGCGCACTGTTTTAAGTTAATTACCGATTAGATAGAATATCCGCTGCTTAAGGGGGGGGAATAAAAGCGCAACAATAATTTAAAGCAACGTTTAATTCTCACGAATCTCACACCAAGATTGCTGTGGTTTAAAGGGAATAACTACATTCCACCAGCATGTGAACATTGATTGGAGAGGGTGCACGGGGTTACTGCGATGCTAAGTTTTCGGGCAGTTTATTTGTTTTCCCGATTTGTGTTTTTTTTAAAATCAGCATCTTATTTTTACTTCTCCTTCAACTGTTGAGAGACAAACCCGCCTCCAGCCCCCGGGGCGTTGAGTCTGGGGTAAGGGTGTGAATATCAGAAAGCATATGCATGAATAGAAAGTGAAACTTGGGTGGGTGGGGGGTAGTTGTACGTGAGCGGGGTTGGGAATGGTGTGAAGGTCCGTCTCCAAAACTACATTAAGTTCTTGTTCCAGTGGCCCACAAATTGAACCCGTCAGAGAGCCAATTCGCCCCCCGCCATTTCCTCCACTCACCCTGGGCTTGCTGCCTCCGATCGCCCCGGGCCGGATAGAGCCAGTCTCTTGGTAGCGGCACAAGATTTTGGAAACGCAGCCGTGAGAGACTCGCAGCTGTCTGGATATGACACAGGGCCGGATACCGTGATGGGCCATTTCCACTATTTTGTGTCGAATATGATTCGGTAAGGGTCTGCCGTTTATAAACACTCCTCCCAACTGGTTAACTCTGCCCTGGCCCAGAGGCGTCGACACTATTTATAGAGAGACAGAGAAAAGAAAAGGAGAAAACCAAGAGTTAAGCGTGTTACCAGCGACACCGGCCTATACAACAGCAAGGACAAGATATCCGGGCCGACACAGCGCTGAGCTTTACAACTTCCCAACAGTGATGTACGGCAGGAGCCACGTCTTATTTCACACCATCTTATTTCCCCAAAGTCTCCTGGAATCTCCATTTGCCCCCACCCACCCAAGATTGTGATAAATGTAGAATGGATGAATGCAGCTTTTAAAACAGGTGTGTGGTGTTGGCGAATCTCCAGACTCGGTTTACGTGAAGTTAAAGAAATGCCCAGTCTCTCGCTCTCTCTTTTGCTAAACAAATACATTCAAGAATAAATTGTAATGTAGCTGGGTCATTAGGGGAAAAGTTGGGAGTTAAGCTGCAGTTCTAATCGTCACAAACGTCAGTGGGGTTTTACACTGTTGAAGGCTGGAATTGTAATCAGACTAATGCAATTAAACTCTCAACTTTCTGAACAGGACTTAGGATATCCGGCCTTGAAGGATTTAAAAACCTTGCCATAGAACTGAGAATAATTCCAATTTAATACATTCGCTCATTACAAATCAGGGTGACCTCTCCCCATAGAAATATGTTATTTTCCAGTTATAGGTTGAACCGGGCTAAGGAAAGCGGCTTTAATAAATTCGTTTTCCATGAAAGATTTGCTTATTAAATGAAGTGTGTTAGTTGTATTTAATGGATAAAAGGCGAGACCGAGTAAAAATACACAGGAGCTGATCGGGAACTCGTTTCGCCGCGCCAGCCTGATTGGAGCTTTTTATTCCTTAATCTGAATCAGGCATTGCTAATTTAAAGTAATGATGACCAACACATGTGGTTATCTGGGGCACGACTCAATTCCTCTCAAACATTTCCAAGTGGCCGATTCCTGCACTCGATAGGCACTAGACATTGAAACACTTGCTTCACTCATTATTCCCAGTCATGTTGTACAAATATTGGTGTAATCCCCCTTATCCCTCTCCTGACTATTCTTCACTTCACTTGCACTTCAGTAAATCCACCAAGCTTGTGTGTTTTTCGGCGTGCGTGGCTGGTGGCGTTTCACCAATGTCTCCTTGATCACGAAATGTAGGAAGCGAGGGAAGCAAGGAAATAAATTCAACCCCAAACCCTACAGCGACCCTGTGTTAGGCCGCACGTGCTCGGAAAACTTATAACAAAAAAAAAACTGAATTAGCAATAAATGTCCACTGCCAATTAATTCAAGGTACATCAATGCCTCATGTTGACACATGTGTATCACAACAGACACATTAGGCGCGGGCAGCACAAAATAAACTCCTGCCATTTTTACATTTACCTACAATTATTTACCACTAACAGGCGTTTAAACAAAAGCAAGATTCAACGTTTCTATCTCCCCTGTTTGTAAATATCTCCAGTAACTTTTACACGTTAATTTATGCCATTACACTGAGATCCACGGTCGACCTACCTTCTAATGGGAATCCGGCCCTGCTGTAATTCTGACCTGGATTTGGACGCATCATCCGCGGTACTGTCCCGGTGAGAGAAGTCATTCTAGAATCGGTATCGAAACGAATGTATCGGGGTGGGTGGGTGGGTGGGGGTTGGGGGGAGGGAGGGAGGGAGGGAGTGGGCAGAAAGAAAGGTTTGCACCAAAAAAAGAATAACGAGCGAATCACAAAGTGGCGTGGACCGGGGTGCACGCAGAGCTCCCTCTCTGCTCACTGGAGCCGGTAATCAGCCTGGCCGCCGCTCTGCCTCCGCCGACCAGCCTCGCACCGCTCTGATCTTCCGGGGGGGGGGGAGTTTCTTAGGGAAGTGGGATGAAGGGGGGGGGGGATGTTGGAAACTGATGGAGTCGTTGGGCTTCTGAGGCAGGAGTTCCCCTTCCCAGCAGGGCTTCAGGCAGGCTGTTAATTCCAAACCCACACCCCCCTTTTTAATGCCCTTTTGAAGAGAGTTTTGCAACTGTTGAAAGTCTCCAGGAAGCAGTGAGATGTTAAGGCGCCCAAGTTAGGCGCAGTGTGGAGGAGGAGGAGAGTTGGGACTCTGATAGGCTCGGACGGATTCTTTTATTCACGAGGAGGGAGAGGACTCGCTGACAAGTGAATGCTCCAATGACGGCGGGGAGACTGGGGGCCGATCACACTCTCTCGCTGCCTCGTTATCAATCAAACAGATGGTTTACTAAAACACCATTATATAAAATAATACATTAAACACCAGTCAGCAATCGGCGTTAAACGATACCGCAACGGAGAGAAATCCCCCACCCTAGCTTCTGACTAACGAGACCCACAGTCAGAAAGAGCATCGCGAACCAAACTTTAGGCTGGATGGTTCGAGACTCGCTTTAAAGCCCAAATACTTTATTAAACTCGCAGCACTTCACTGGACAAAATGTCGATTTAAAAGTAAAAGGCCCAGCCGCGACTGCCTTGGCCTAACGTGTTGTCTGCGAAAAAGCCGTGTGTACGAGCACTGACTGTGACCCTTCTTTAAGCGTCAATTCTCCTTAGTGCTACGAAGGCAACGGCAGGGATTGAGCGCAGCGAACTTCAACGTCCGCAGATGTCGGGGAGAGAACTGCATTTAAAAGTGTAGGGCGAAGGTGCCTGCACTGATGGTAATGATGCGGGGCTCTGCTCTGGGCCCTTCCTTCCACCTCCCAATAATACCCTCACAACTGTCCAATCCTCCTTAGGTCATTTCAGTTTTATCGTGACAATTTTCTTCGAACACATTCCAAGATTAATCTGACCCTTACTGCCGGAGTGATCCCCTGAACAGCCCCTATGCCCTGAATTACTGTTGGGAACGACTTGTTACATTTCTGCACATAGACAGGGGAAACGGGAGCAGCTAAAATACATTTAATTGTTTAAATCAGCTTCTTTCGCCTGAGATCCGGAGGGCGAAGGGTCGGGCATTTTCACTGTCTTGTCCCCCCATATAAGGAAGGCAGATCTCCCTGCAGAAGGTATTTGTTTTCAATGCTTGTACCTTTTTGATGGATTGTAAAATAACCCATTTTTTCCCTGTAGGATCGGTGATGTTTCCCTTCCCAAAGACAGATGATTACAAATGACAGCAGCTGTTCTGAGACACCCGGACCCACACATACACCAAACACTCAATCAACTCTCATAGTCGCTCCCCAATCTAACACATAGACCCACAAACTCCCTCACATACACTCTCTTAAACATTTACAACAACTCCCACCTCCCATGCACACAGCCAAACGCACCCAACGAACACAGCTGTACACCCGCGCAAACACTCACATCTGTAATATAGACAGACCCATACACACTTTTACACACGAATACACCCACAACCATGCACACGCATATTTCGAAATACCTACTCACACCAAGCCACTCACACCCAAATATAAAGACACAACCAAACATACGTACACGCACCCCATTCACAAAACCAAAAATACACCCATACTGAATATACGGCGGACACAAGCACTGTACACACACTTGAGCACCGACTGCATACGCACACGCATTCACATTTGCACAACTTGTGCACACTCCAACCCTCTCCACGTACACAAACAGAGCCTTGTGAGAATCTCCAAAATGACTCAGAGAAGTTTCTGATTTAATTTCCCCTCGATGGCTGATCTCCAGAGCATGTTAATTGTTCTAATGTAATACAACACTGATCACTGGGACCAGGAACCAATCGATGATCCATTTATTAAATGTGTTCGGTTATGGCTATTTCACCAAATGTCACTGATGTTAATTATAATAAGAAGAATTTCGAAAAGTTGCGCTTTGCTTTCCACACCCTCCCTTAATCTTCATTTAATCCGCATTCACCTCGGCTAATAATTCGTTTGCCAAGTAATAACAACGCGTCTAGTCTAAAAATGACTTCCTAAATGAAAATTGGGAACAAAGAGACGCCTCGCTGTGTGCCAGGTACCCGGTCCGGAGGTGAAACCCCTTCAATGCAGACAATTAATTCCAAACCACTCTCTTGGTAGTTTGTTTCACTAACTGTGTGAATATTTGCACCCGTGCAATCGATTTTGAATTGCATTGAAACAATTCTCAAAATCTGAGCCATAAATTGATACAGCTTTATTATGCTCAATCGGTGCGATATTCCTTCGAAGACTCCAACCATCTGACCGATGGGCTGATGACCAGTGCCGAGTGCTAGACGCCGTGCGGCGAATGATACGTGGTCTCAGTTGTACCCAAGCCTCAACCTTGCCACCAACACCTCTCGTACTAACTTTATCCCACCTCGAACTCCCGCATTATTTAGCACCCAACAACCCCAAACCTAACACCAACACAAATACCCCTTAAATTAATCTCAATCTATGTTGTAAACCTGCAGGAAGGAACTGCAGATACCGGTTTACATCGAAGATAGACACTGAATGCTGGAGTAACTCAGCCGGATAGGCAGCATCTCTGGAGAGAAGGAATAAGAAGGAATGAATGCCCGTTCCGCTGAGTTACTTCAGCATTTTATGTCTGTTTTGTAACCCTGTTCTGAGCGCAACTCTTCTCTACTCGTTTTTCACATCGCAGCTCCCGTCCTGAAGAAAACTACTTGCTCAGAATCCCGTCGGACGTTTGTGAACAAATTGAAGCTGGACCCGGGGGAGCGGAGGGCGAGCGACCAAGTCTTGCATCGACCAAGGGCGATATTCTTCCTTCGCTTGTTTCTAGACTTCCAAACCCACACGTCTCTGAACCATGGTCCGGTTTCTCTTTTATCCTCATCTCAATATTCATACATTGAAAGAAGCGGCGAATTGAAGCGGCGGACGATGAGGGAATAAAAAGGGAATATGAATTACGCTATAAATAATATGACTCTGTCCGGGAGTTTTTCAAAAATACCCAGTATTGCTCATCTCAGTACAACGTTATGTCAGTCGCTAATCATCTGATATTTATTTCAGTAATTAATTCAATCGCTCCCTAACTTTACCAGACTACAATATACAATACTATTTGTTCAAATTATTCAGTTATATTTGACCAATAACTAAGTATGTTGCTCCAAATATTAATTTAAATTACCAAATGGTATTCAATCATTTGGACAGCAAAATAGTATTCCATTATTATATTACTTATAGTATTAAATTATTTGGAGAGCAAAATCACAGTTCCCAATATCGAGTTACCAATTAAAAGTATCCAACTACATCTGATCCTAATGATATCAGTCCTAAATATCCAGAATATCATGCCTACAATAACCAGTCATAGAAATGCTCAAAAATTGTTATACCCCTTCCAAGTATATGGTTATTTTCATAATTTATTCCGGTATACATATATACACCCGACCCCAAGATCGAGTTATAGTTGTTCCCAGTTTTGAGTTACTACAGCAATTTGTGTCTATCTTTGAGTATTAAGCGTTTGTCAAACTCCATATTAGCTCATAATATCCAGCCATCTCTGCATCTGTCAGTCTTCGATCGTTCAATATTGGTTTTAAATTTCCAACATCTTCAGCATCCTGTGAGTGAATGAAAAAAACAAGTCAAATATCTTCCTTATACCCAGATATAAAAACACTATCATCAGCAGTACATAATAGTTAATACTGTATATCTGTCAGCAATCATCTGGGTCTTATGGGCTGAACTCATTCCAAAAATGTACTTATTACTTACAAATGTTAGTTACCTATTTCTAGTTTGAGCTAAATTGTTTCTAATATATAGTTGCCTCAAATGTATACTCGTCTCAATATTTATTATATCAAATCTATCTAACAATCTGCATACTAGCTGCAATGTCCAAACTTAATTTTTCAACTTTCAACATTTTAAATCATTGACTAATGCAAGCTCCTTGCATTAAGGAGTGGCTGCACGGTGGTGCAGGTGGCAGAGCTGCTGCCTCACAGTGCCAGAGACCTGGGCTTGGGTACTGCCTGTGTGGAGTTTGAATGTTCTCTCTACGACTGCATGGGTTTCCTCCAGGTGCTCCGGTTCCTCCCGCATCCCAAAGACGAACGGGTTTGCAGGTTAGTTTTCTTCCGTAAAATTTCCACAAATGTGTAGGAAGTGGATAAAAAAGTGAAATAACATAGAACTGGTGTGAACGGGTGATCGATGGTCGGTGTGAACTTGGGGATCTGAAGGGCCAGTTTCCATGCTGTAAATTTCAATGTCCAAAATGTGCTGGAATCCCCTGAACTCCAATTGTTACACCAGGTTTTTCAGGATTGGCATCCTTGCTTTGTTTACTGGCACCATCCACCTGTGGTTGTAGGGTTTTTGTGTGAGTCCCACACAGCCTCCTGTTGTCTGCAATCCTGGCAACAGGTGAAAGGCAGAGCGTGGTCTGACTGCAAATCTAAAGCTGCCTCTGTATCACAAAAATGCAAAATCCAGAGTCTGGTTTCAACACCAGGGTGTAACCAAAGTAATCAGGGTGTAATCAGAGTAAACCAAAGATCAAAGACAAAGTTTCTCTCCAACCAAAAAATGTTTTTAAACTCATTAAAACTTCAATCAGGATGCACAGGTGCAGTTGGATGGAGAGATAGGTCTTGAAGGTGTGAATGGTTTATTGATGTGGGGTGGGTGAATGTAAGAACATAAAAAACTGAAGAGAATAGAAGCAGTGGAAGACTTATCTCTTCTTCAGCACCAGTTCCTCATGGCCCTCAACTTCCTGATCTTTCAACGTTTCATCAACTTTCTCTTTAAATGTCTGCAGTCATCCAGCTTCCACAAATCTTCAAGGTAGAGAGTTCTACAGATTTAACATTCTTGTGAAGAAAAGTTCCTGCAGACTTCAGTGTTAAAAGGTTGCTCACTTGGAATAACCTGGCTCATTTGAGAACCTCCCACCCAGGGAAAGATCTCGTGTCTAGTCTGCCATGCTCCGACACATCCCTTACTTTTCAAAACTCTGAAGAGTAAAGTTATAATCTTGGAAGCTGCTAGTGATAAGTGATAACACAACTCTTTATCCTAGGAATTTGTCTCGTGGTGAAGAAAGAGGGTAGGAAGAAGAACACAGTGGTTAAATGGAAACTCTTCCCAAATTATTTATCTTCCAGGCAGGGATGCAGTATAATAACACGTAGGGAATTAAAAGAATGGGAAAGTGGAAGAGAGGGAAAAATGGAATGCAAAAGGAATATGGGTAAGGTGTAGAGAGAAAGTGATGAGAGAAAGTCAGAATGTGAGACGGACTGAATGTGAGAATGGGAGAAATGATACAGGGACGGGAATGCTTGCCTGCACAGTGTAATGGGAGCTTTGCCATGTTACCAAGTCATATTTTACCCTTCGGGTTTGATAGGAAAATAAAGATTTTAATTCTATAGCTCAAAAAAAAGCAAAGAAACCTTAGTGAATTTCTTTGCAAAGATTTGTGATAAAGAATAGGTTATCAGGAAAATCAAAGAGAATCCTTTAATCAACATTCTTGCTATAATTAACTGTACTGGGGATAACCGAAAGTCCCTCCAGCAGCTCGAGGGAGGTACTGAGCCTCTCAAAGCAACTGTACGGAGCCTCACCCAGAGCAAACTGAGCGTGTCAAGCATTATCTGTGGAGAGAATACACAGGTGACGTTTCAGGTCTTCAGACTCATTCCCTCCACAGATGCTGCCTGATCCACTGAGTTCCTCCAGCACTTTGTGTTTTGCTCAAGATTCCCGCATCTGTAGTTCTTTGTGCTTCAGCTTCTCCTAGTATTGGGTTTCACAGTGTAGCGGTGATGTTTCTTGGCTAGTACTCGAGTTCTTGACTTTGTTAATCCAGAGACATAAATTTAAATGAATTTGTGGCAGCCAAATAATTTAAATTTAAGTAATTAATTATACAGGGATTTTAAAAGAAGCACCAGTTTCGGTAACTATAACCTTGAAACAACTGGGTTGTGAAAGCGAAGTCCGTCTGTATCATTAAGGAGAGGGATTCTGCCATGATTACCCAGCCTGTCCGAGACTTTAACTGGCCCCCTCGGTTCTGGCAGGGGTGATGGGAGATAGACCATAAATGTCACCATTGTCAACGATATTGCATCCCGTGAATGTATAAAAAAAACCTTCCCTTAAGGGAAAGAATTTCTTGCAAAACTTTTATTAAAAAGTCTATTTCATTATCAATGAGCCGTGACAATTAAGCAGACATCATCATGAAAAAAACTTTGGAAAATCTTTTTCCTATTTCTAATAGACATCACAATGAATCATTCCTTGAATGGGAGTCACCTGATGCTCTCCCTGTACAATTTAGTCAATGCAAAATAGTTTGCCTGGGGTGATAATGACTACTGTAGCATCGCAGTGATTGTATTTACCTGCTTAAATGTCAGCAAGTTGAGGGTTTTCATGCATCATTGGTTAGACTGGTGAGGTGGGGATTGATGAGTTGCAGTGAAGAAAGTAAAAGGGAGGGATTTCCACTTAGAACATAGAACAGTAGAGCATAGGAACAGGCCCCTCAGCCCACATTGTAATTGCGGAATGTGCTGTCAAGTTAAACTAATCTGTTCTGACTGCTTGAGATCCATGGGCTGCATATCCATGGGCAGACCTAAATGCTTGAATGCCACTGTTGCATCTGCCTCCATCACCACTCCTGGCAGTGTGTTCCAGGCCCACCACCCTCTAAAAAACTTGACCTGCACATCTCCTTTGCCCCTCCACCTTTAAGCTATGCTCTCTTGTCTTGGACATTTCCACCCTGGGATAAAAGGTTCTTACTCTCTACCTTATCTATTCCTCTCATAATTTTAATATACCCCTAACACTTCTAGCAATTGTTTCAGTTTAAATTAAAAATGTTCTTATGTGTGCATTTGGCAAAGCTTAATTAATCAAATGCTTAATTGTAAGAGATTTTAAATATTATCGGACGTCAGTTTTTTAAATAAAGACTTTGAATCTTTCATAGCTTTGACAGCCAGTAAAGCTGAAACACTGCTTTGCCAGTAGTTCAAGCTTTCAGAGAAGTTTGGGAGGCTGTGCATCTACAACGTAGTGTCTGGCAGTGCTGCCAGAACTAAGGAGATGTTGCTGGATTCTGGGTTTTCCAAGCCAGCAAGAGAGGACCTCTGCATCTGCTCCAGGGAAGTTTGGAATTGGGTGGCCAACAGGCAGTGATTGTCAGTAGCAGGTTATGCCGGCAGAATTTATCCCATTATAAAATGTCCACAAGCACACCATAATCTGTGCAAAGCACAAAGTGCTGGAGGAACTTAGCCGGGCAGGCAAGGATTTCACTCCACAATGCAGCCTGAACCATTGAGTTCTTCCAATACTTTGTGTTTTAGTCAAGATTCTAGCATCTGCAAGTATTAAAAGAAAATTTGTCCTGCATTAAAGGGATTAAAATATTGTGCATTCCTTTTCTCCTTTGTTTACTATTTAGAATGTATCAGAAGGTGTTTGGACAGGATCGTGCAGTGGGATTTGGGATTCATTACGTTCCATGAATGCATCTAAGCAGAGTTGGTAAATTCATGAAGTTTGGCAATTTACCTTTGTGTGCCAGCATGGATTAATCCAAGGACAGGGACTTATATGACATAAGGAATGAACATTTATATGTAGGGGAGATCATTCCTGGCCCAACCGGTTGAAATTCACAAGACTCACTTGTAGACCTTGAAGGGACATATTCCAGTGTCTATTGAATTTTGTCCAGGTCTCAGTGGCTGCAGAGGAGGAAGCTGAGAGCATGTTTAGTTCAGTTTAGTTTGGTTCTCAAAAAATGGGACTGGATCAACGGACAAATTAGCCCTTCCTATTCTGTCTTTTAAATGCAATCCTTTTACCTTTCTTTGACCTCAGGAAACCTGCGATACCTGCCTCATGTCCTAAGAGTTGAATATCATCAAACCCTCACTTGAAGAATGGCCACAAGGCAAAATAGTCCACTACAACAACATGGGCAGCACAATGGCGCAGCTGGCAGAGTTGTCGTCAGAGTTGTTGCCCGGGTTCGATGCAGTCTGTGTGGAGTTTACATGTTCTCCGTGCGCCCCTTTGGGTTTCCTTCAGGTTGTCTAGGTTTTCTCGCACATCTTGAACAATTTTGTAGGTTAATTGGCCTCTGGATATTGCCCCTAGAGTGTAGGGAGTGGATGAGAAAGTGGGATAACATAGAATTAGTGTGAACAGGTGATAGATGGTTGGCGTGGACTCGGCGAGCCAAAGGGAATGTTTCCGTGCTGTATCTCTAAACATGTGACTGTAAGTTGGCCCAGGCATTGCTGGTCTCGCATCATTCATCACTGATTACCCTGACATTTATCTCATGCCACATCTTCACTTAATCTTCCAGTGGATGCGACTGACAAATGTTGTCACTGGCTGAGGGACACTGGCTGGGGAACAGCGGTGTCTTTTTCTGTTGCTTCAGCTGGGATCAGCTGACCCAGCAAAGGCTAATTTTACTTATTAGACCACTCTCACTCCCTAAACCCTTTTTACCCACATGGAGACAAATTATTCTTCAGTCAGTGAGAGGCACGAGATGTCTCAGTCTTGTTGTGTGGTGGAGGGGACGGGGGAGGGGGAGAACCTGACACAATGTCACGGAGGAACAGTGCAAAGCCGAATTTCAAGAACTGGTTTGGACAATGAGGTAATTAAATGGGAATTAATCTTTCATTCTTCTTTTCATTGAATTTCAGTCTGATATATAATTTATGTAGATTTTTAATAATTGGGTAGGATTACTTTAGCTCAATAATTTATGAAGTTTTAAGGATCCCAGGACCGAGGTTATACATATAAGGACAGAATGATTAGGCCAGAGCTCTTTTCTTTTCAGAAGAGAAGGATTAGATGCCTGATGGATGAGGACCTGATGGAAGGAAACCTTTTAGGTTGCAGTTGGGTGTCAGCGGAGAGACCTGCAAAATATGTTTCCACGTGTATGAATAGCAAGCTACGAATATCACAGTCATTGCCAAATCTAATGAGGAACTTTTCCTGAGGATATGGAACAGGCTAAAGCAAGGAAGAGTTGAGGTGAATTTCAGAGAGGGACTTGACGGGGAGTGAAAAGCTACAGACACGAGAAAAGGAACTGATATGGTACTGTTAGGATTGCAGGAGATAGTGTGAGGGACGGTCAGGGCAGAGCTTAAACTCTGTCATCGATTGGTAGGACCAAATGCTTATTCTTATGCTGTAAAATGAATGTAAATATGTGTATGTTCAAACAGCCCAGGAAACATTTGTATGCATATGAGTGATGCCTCCTACAGCCCACAAACCAGCTGAAAGAGAGGAAGTACATTGTCATTTACCACCGGGTTGGTCATTGCGTGTCAAGGATTTCACTCTGTTTGTTAACTTAGTCAGCTCCACAATTGCCACAGGTAAAGCTTTCACCATTTAATTGAATTTCTCATCATGTTTGCTTTTATTATTTCTGTCAAAGCTCAAATTCATCAGTATTTATAGGTCTCTTTACATGGTTATCTCCTGAAACATTCCAATGTAGCAAATTTCCTTCTTTGTAAAACAATCTTACAGTCAAATTCTTATTAATTCATTCACAGAATGTTGATTTCCTGGAAATGCATTTAGAAACATAGAAACATAGAAAATAAGTGCAGGAGTAGGCCATTTGGCCCTTCGAGCCAGCACCGCCATTCATTGTGATCATGGCTGATCATCCACAATCAGTAACCTGTTCCTGCATTCTCCCAACACGCCTTGATTCCGCTGGCCCCAAGAGCTCTATCTAATTATCTTTTAAATTCATCCAATGAATTGGCCTCCACTGCCTTCCGTGGCAGAGAATTCCTCAAATTAAAACTCTCTGGGTGAAAAGGTTTTTTATCATCTAAATTTTATATGGTCTCCCCTTTATTCTCAGATTGTGGCCCCTGGTTCCGGACTCCCCAAACATTGGGAATTGTTTTCCTGCATCTAGCTTGTTCAGTATCTAATTTTTCCTGCATCTACCTTTTATAATTTTATATGTTTCTATAGGATCCCCCCTCATCCTAAATTCCAGTGAATACAAGCCCAGTCTTTCCAATCTTTCCTCATATGACAGTCCCGCAATCCTGGGGATTAACCTCGTGAACCTACGCTGCACTGCCTCAATAGCAAGGATGTCCTTCGTCAAATTAGGAGACCATAACTGCACACAATACTCCAGATGTGGTCTCACCAGGGACCTGTACAACTGTAGAAGGACCTCTTTACTCCTATACTCAAATCCTCTCATTATGGAGGCCAGCATGCCATTAGCTTTCTTCAATGCCTTCTGTACCTGCATGTTTATTGCCCATCCCTAATTGCCCTGGACAAGATGGTGGTTATTGCCTCTTGAGCCATCACAAGGTATGTGGTGATGATGATTCCACACCGAGCTGGATTTCCAAGATTTTGATCCAGAAATAATGGAAAATTAGAATGTTTTCATGTCTGGGTGGAATGTGAGATGGGGATGTAAGGGGGAATCCTTCCCAAGTACCGCTGTCCTTGTTCTTAGAGTCTGCAGCCAGGGGAAGAATTTCAAAAAGACGATTTTGTAAGTTCTTGCAGAGCATTATGTACATAAAAATTACTGCAGCCATGGTGTGTAAATATTTAATATTTAAAGAGGAGCATGGTGTACTAGTTAACCGGTTAACTAGTTAACATGGTGTACTAGTTACCAGCCGGCTTTCTCCTGGATGGTGTTATTGGAGCTGCATTGATCCAAGCAATCATCATGTATCATGTGTCAGTCTGAAGGGTCTAACCCAAAACACTGTCTGTCCAATCCCTGGCCCGCTGAGTTCCTCCAACACTGTTTTGCTCAACATTCCAGCACCTGCAGTTCTTTGTGTCTCCATGCACCACTACCTGTTTCTAACCTATGCTCTACGGATGATAGAAATGCTTTGAGGGGATCGAAGTTGAGTTATTGGCAGTTGGATGCCTAGCCTTTGACCTATACTTGCAGCAATGTGTGTTGTAGAACATGTATCTGGAGCAGATAATTAATTGCAAGGTGTAGATTAGCCATGATATAAGGATAACAGGTTCAAGGGACTGAATGGCCTATCCTGTCCCCACATTTCTCTGGACTAAAATAAAACAAGGTTTATCTAATTACATTTCATATTACAGTAATGACTAGCCTTGGAAAGTACCTGGTGAACTGTAAAGCCCTTAGGAAGTCTGGAGACTATGCTAGATGTTTCACATTTAACTGAATCTTGGCAGAATTTGGCAAAAATCTCGGAACAAAACCATGAAATTAATAAAGGATGTGAAGAACAAATGCTTGCAAAGGAGGTCCTGCTGTTAGGTGTGTTCAGAATTATGCGTTGGAGCAGGGAATGTGTGTGTGTGGCGAGAGGGGAGAATGGGTTGGAACAGCACTGCCTGCAGTTGCTGGTGTGTCAGGCAGATGGCGCTTGGAGCCAATGTGCTCCAGTACAGGGCAATTCGACAGGGGAAGAGGTCCAGAGTTCCCAGTGAATTTGAGGCGTACAAACTGCGTTTGTTTTCACTCACTTTTGCTCTGCATTCTTTTAAAAACAGTTTTTCTTGTTGATCTTATTCGTCTTTAAATCCCACCAAGACCACAAATCACAAACTCTTAATCTCTTCACACCTTATCCCAATTAGTAATCTCCAGTTCCCACCCTTCAGTTCCAACTCACAGTCAGTCCCCACCACTCCTGCCTCTTATGAAAAGCAAACTCAAAGGTCATGGGGAATCTGGTGATTTGATAACATCGTAAGGATGGGTCAAAGAGCAGTTGAGCAAATGAACAGTGCGACTTACACAAGGTACAGTCATAGAGTGATACAGTGTGGAAACAGGCCCATCGCCCCAACTTGCCCACATCGGGTAATATGTTTCAGGTACACTAGTCCCACCTGCCCGCGTTTGATCCATATCCCTGCAAACCTGTATTATCCATGTACCTGTCCAACTGTTTCTTAAATATTGGGATAGTCCCTGCCTTAACTACCTCCTGTGGCAGCTAGTTCCTTCCACCCACTACCCTTTGTGTGAAAAGGTTACCCATCAGATTCCAATTCAATATTTTCTCCTTCACCTTAAACCTATGTCCTCTGGTCCTTCATTCACCTACTCTGGGCAAGAGACTCTGTACATCTACCCGATCTGTTTCTCTAATGAATTTAATATTTAAGAATAATGAGCAAGCCATTTATTTATGTTTTAAATATATTTTTATTAGAAGCGTAAACACATAATAGCAACACGGTCTGTTTATCTATTACATTCATACAAAGCTTCTGTTCTTTTTATAGAATTTTTAAAAGGATAGAACTGGAAAAAAAAGGAGAGAGAAAAAACAAAAAACCGAAGAAAATTACCAATAACAGTTTTGGAGATAGGTCCGTAGATTATAAGGCATAATTATTCATCTAATCCTGAGAGGAATAAGCCATTTAGAACGGACGAGGAAACACTTTTTCTCACAGAGAGTGGTGAGTCTGTGGAATTCTCTGCCTCAGAGGGCGGTGGAGGCAGGTTCTCTGGATGCTTTCAAGAGAGAGCTAGATAGGGCTCTTAAAGATAGCGGAGTCAGGGGATATGGGGAGAAGGCAGGAACGGGGTACTGATTGGGGATGATCAGCCATGATCACATTGAATGGTGGTGCTGGCTCGAAGGGCCGAATGGCCTACTCCTACACCTATTGTCTATTGTCTAATGATTTTATATACCCCTATAAGATCCTCCTGTGCTTCAAAGAATAGAGTCCCAGCCTATTCAATCTCTGCCTTTTACTCAGACCCTCTAGCCCTGGCAACATCCTTGTAAATCGTCTCTGTACCCTTTCCAGCTTGACAACATCTTTCCTATAACACGGTGCCCAGAACTGAACACAATACTCTAAATGTGGCCTCACCAATGTCTTAGACAACTGCAACATGAACCTCCCAACTTCTATACTCAAAACTCTGACTGATGAGGCACAAGGAAAGGATGCTGAAATCTTGAACAAACCACAAAGTGGTGCAAGAGTTTGAAGAAGGGTCTTGACCTAAACCTTCGCCTGACCCCCACCCCCCCCTACAAATGCTCCCTGACCTGCTGAGTTCCTCCAGCATTTTGTGTTTTGACTTATGCAAGATCTTCACACAGCCCATAGATACGGAAATAGCACCTCAGCACAGGAGTAATCTATGGATGTGCCTTCAAGTGGAAAAGGTGTATACACTAGTGTGAAGGAGAGTGTTTGTCTGCGTGCTATGTAATTATCAACATTTGCAGAATACAGGGAGGCTATTTAGTCCATTGTGTATTGACGGCCCTTTGTTAAAGCAGGCTGTTATTAATCCAGATTCCCCACTCTTTCCTCAAACCTATCCAGCCTCTTTCTCAAAAATGACCTAATTTTTCCTTAATAGGTATACTAACCTCGGATTCAGTTATTCCTTGTGCAAAAATCCTGTTTCTAAAGCAACTTCTTCTAAATGCTCCCTTCATTCTGTCACCGACTACACGTCCAGATGAACTAAACATACTGAAGAACATGTACAGCACTGGAACAGGCTCTATGGTCCATAATGTTCATGCCAAACGCGATGTCAAGTTAAACTAATCTCATCTACCTGTACATGATCCATATTCCTCTATTCCCTGTATATCCACATTCCTTTTTAAAAACCTATTAAATGCCATGATCATATCTGTCTCCACCACCCCTGACTGTGTATTCCAAACACCCACCACTCTCTGTGTAAAAAACTTGTCCTGCACATCTACTTTAAACTTTGCCTCTCTCACCTTAAAACAATGACCTCTAGTCTTTGAAATTTTCACCTTGGGAAAAAGATTCTGACTATTTACCCTACCTATGCCTCTCATAATGATTACGGGTATTTTAAAGTGGAGATTGACAGATTCTTGGTTAGTTAGGGTGTCAAAGGTTACGGGGAGAAGGCAGGAGAACGTGGTTGAGAGGGAAAGATAGATCAGCCACGATTGAATATTATAGACTCGATGGGCTGAATGGCTTAATTCTGCTCCTATGACCTATGAGTAGAGCCAAGATTTTGCCATAAATGACGTGCCTTTTCATGCCTTTTTTGATGATTTCACCAGGATAATGCCTTTTTCATAATCGAGTGCCTAAATCAGCCTTTTTTTGCCATTTTGCTAAAAGGCTGTGCTATTTTCTCTAATTGTACCGTGATTATAATGACGCTTTCTATGTTAACACGTTAATATTAATTGAATTGAATTGATTGAATACCTTTATTGTCATTCAGACCTTTCGGTCTGAACGAAATTTCGTGCCTGCAGTCATACATATATAAAAAAAAACAATACAATACCATACAATAAACACAAAATTAACATCCACCACAGTGAGTTCACCAAACACCTCCTCACTGTGGTGGAAGGCAAAAGTCTTAGGGTCTCAGTCATTTTCTCCCCTCCTTATTCTCCCTCTGCGCTGAGGGGATCCAGGCCGCCGCCACCGCTGACGCCGGAACGCCGGAACACCGCCACAGGGCCCGCCGCCGGAACGCCGCTGGAGCACCGCAGCTCCCGACTCCCTATTAATGTTATTATTAATGTGTTAACATAGTATAACTTACAAGAACATTTCCACCACTGGGGCAAAACCGGGGGCGCCACGATCGCTCGTTCATTCGTTCATGCTGCTGCCCGCTGGTTCAGCTTTCTCCAAGATCTATTTAAGAAAGAACTGGAGATGCTGGAAAAATCGAAGGTAGACAAAAAATGCTGGAGACACTCAGTGGGCGAGGCAGCATCTATGGAGAGAAGGAATAGACAACGTTTCGGGTCAAGATCCTTCTTCAGACTGATGTGGGGGGGGGGGGGCGGGAAAAAGAAAGGAAGAGGCGGAGACAGTAGGACTAGAAGGAGAGCTGGGAAGGGTGAGGGGGAGGAGGGAGAACATAAGGGCTATCTAAAATTAGAGAAGTCAGTGTTGATACTCCTGGGACTACACAAGCGAAATACCCAAACTCGTCTCCTCACCACATTTACTGCTGGCTCCAGTCGCAAATCTGAGTTTGGGTGATCTGTGCAAGGCATTCATTGATGCTGGAATTCCACTGTGGAATTTGGAAAACAAATCTCTCAGAGGTTTTTTTAGAGAAATACCAAGCGAGTCATTACGAAAAAATTATGTTGATAGCAACTTCAACATTGTTGTGCAGAAAATTAGAGATGCAGTTGCATGTAACAAAATATGGATCTCAATAGATGAGACAACCGATGCTGTGGGTAGATATGTTGCCAATATTGTCATCGGTACACTGGAGGCAGGTCAACCATCAAAGGAGTATTTGCTTCCAATTTTGCAAACTTCCCACAAGCTATCACTTCCCTTGAGAAACGTGGCGAAACATTAGTGAATAACTTGCAGGTTTTCAACAAAGTAACTTACGATATCCGTAAAATTCCAGGCGATGTAGGTAAACACATTCAAGGAAAATGTGAGAAAGTGATTTTAGCTAACAAAGATCTTGAAGAAATACAAAACATAGCTAAAGTGCTCAAAGGTAGTTGTAATGCACAAGATATCGACATGAATATAGAGTCTGTAGCTTGTTTTGGTTATGCACCAGTGACCTCAGCTGAGGTAGAAAGAAGTTTTTCACAACTGAAGCATATTCTGCCTGACAGACGGCATAGTTTAACATCAGTTAATTTGAAACAAATGCAAGTAATTATGTGCAACTAGGAATCTTGGTCATTTAATGTAGAATACCTTTATATTATCATTTTTAACCATATTTTGGTGGTGGAAATACATGCCTTTTTAGTCAACAAATGCCTTTTTCGTGCCTTTTTTGTAATTTTATAATGCCTTTTTGCCTGCCTATTTCAGAGTTTTTTAGTGCCTAAACATCCGGGCTCTACTTATGAGTATATGAATTTTACATTCTATCAGGTTTCCTCTCAGCCTCTGCCGTTCCAGCAAAAACAATCCAGGTTTGTCCAACCCCTCCTTATAGCTAATACCCCCTAATCCACGCATCATTTTTGTCAACCTCTTCTGCACCCTTTCCAAAGCATCTGCATCTTTCCTGCAATGGGGCGACCAGACTGCATGCAATACTCTAAATGCAGCCAAACAGTCCTATAAAGCTGCATCATGACTTCCTTACTCTTATTCTCAATGTCCTGAACAATGAAGGTGAGCAGACTGTAAACCTTTGCAATTCACCTTCACAAAACCCTTCCCACTTTTACACGTGGCAATTAAAACTCTCTACATTCCACGCCAACCTATGTTCCCATCCCTGGCATCATCTCTGGCTTTAATTTTCCCTCTGACATCAAGGTCCTTCCACTCCAGAATCTCTATATCTCTAAACCACACATCTCACTATAGTAATCGATTCAGTGGCGATGAAAAAGCTCTGGGTGGGGGAACAGTAGAGCTGCAGGTAAAGAATGGCTTCCATCACACCAAGCAGGAGGTGCCAGGTCTGGGCAGTCTGTCGACACATGGTGCAGTCTCTGCCCATCGCTGGCACTGACGTAACTAACCATGCTGGCCACGGTATGCCCCAAACTCTGTCTTGTTAAACACCAGGCCTCACAGGGAGCTTCTCCACAGCAGCACAGAGGGCAAATCATTGCTGGATTCCCTCCAGGATCCCACACTGCAGCGAGGAGGGCAGGAGCTTGAGCCGGCAGTACAATGTCGGCTGACACAGCAGCACTATCTCGAGTGGTTTATCAATCCAAATTAGGTTAGTTTATTGTCATATGTACCGAGGTAGAGTATAAACCTTTATGTTGCGTGTTAACCAATCAGGAGAAAGACTGTACATGATTACAATCGAGCCGTCCAACGTGGCTGCTGTAGGGGTAGAGGTTTAAAAGAGTGCAGCTATCGTAGTGAATGATTGCAGATCCACTTCTGGGACCAGCTCACAGAGAGGCACCTGGCTTGGGCGCCATCTTAGCTATATCAGTGCTAATATCATTTGCACTCTCAGTCCGAGCTGAGTGCTAAGCAAGGCAGCAGTGTATAGAATATAACAGCTGGGAGCTATATTCTGCACTATACACCTTCCCCTTTGCTCGAAATATTGCTCTTGAGATTGTCCAATCTCTCCTTGCAGCTAATATTCCCTAACCCAGGCATCATTTTTGTATTGTGAGGTTGAAATGCTAAGTTGAGTGTGATGTCATGATTCTCAAAGTCAGTGAACCTTTCATTGTATTCTTTAATTAATAAGTTTATAACAACTGCCTATTCTTCAAATGATCCGCATGAATCCCCCTGCTCATCAATGACCTGCGCTAACTGGGGAAAATGTTCCTCCGAAATTTCATTTTAAAGATGAAGAGTTTTGAAAAAGATAGCTTTTTTCGAAATGCTTGAAATTGTTTGCCACATATCATATGTAGACTTAGTTTTACCTTGAAAAGCAACATTCAAGTCACTTTGCTTTGACATCATATCACACAGAAATGCAGTATTTCTACAGAAATCTTCTTTCAATAATTCACATTGCTAATTCTGTTCTTCATGAAATTTAACTATCTGTTCTCGCAAAGATAACATTTTTGCTAACACCTGTCCCTGCGATAGCCAACGCAGTTTACTATGATACGGCAAATCCACACTGAATGCCTCATGTCCAACTTTAGCATATTACGAAACTGATGATGGCGTGTTGCATTTTTTAAACAAATATAGTCAATAATGCTTATAACTTTTTGCAAAGTGTCACTTAAAATAGTATTTAGCACAGAAACTTTGCTGTGAAAAGAAGTGAGAGCACCTGGATCTGATAATACCATTTTTATCTGCGCAATAAACCCTTCACGTTTTCCTGTCATGGATGGTGCACCGTCTGTATATACACTCACTAAATTAACCAAATCCAGTCCAACTTCATGACATTTATCTTGAAAGTTGTTGAAGGAATCTATTCCCCGTGTTCTACCCGTAAGAGTGCCCAAAGCAAGTAACTCTTCGTAGCAAAGAGAATCTTCTGTTATGGCCCGAATGAAGTATAAAACCTGCGCCGAGTAAGTAGTATCAGTGATTCATCCAAAGCGATTGAATAATATATATTTTCCTTTTGGAGTATTGCGTGAAGTTGTTCTGTTACGTTGAGGGCTAATTCATGCTGCCGATCAGTTATAGATCTCCTTGAAAGAGGCAGTTGTTTGTATTTTGAAATCTTATCGGGGGTCTAAGCATCCTACAACCTCGACAATGCATTCTTTTACGATTTCTACATCACTAAGAGGCTTACCTTTTCCCCCCGAGAATATAAGCTACTTTATAAGTCGCTTCAGTAGCATTATTTCCAGATCTTCCTGTTGCTTGAAATAACTGCCTTTGCCTTTACTTTTCATCTTTTAATTTCTGCAATGCAACCTTTCGCACCTGAAGACTGGACAGCCAGCGGACTCTCCCCGACATTTTACCTCTCGTCAACCAACCTAAGGCCGTGGTGGCACCTGTCAGGCAGGAAGGTTAACGTACATTCTAGAATCGCACTAGAACTAAATCATCAGCATAACAGGTGTTAAAATAGCCCTCATGACTTACTAATGTTTTAATTGTGGCCGTCAGTCGGGGGGGATTATTTTGTTGAAACTTTTTTTACTCTTTGGTATTTCAAATACGTTCATTTGTAGATTAAAATGAAACTAATAAAAGACGAACAAAAACATATTAATAAAAATAAAAGGATTTGTTCTACAAAATTTGCATTCATTCAAAAGGTCGCACTTAATGGCCTAGAAGGCCGCATGTGGCCTTAAGGCCGCAGGTTCCCCAAACCCTGATCTATAGTATTATTTGATTTGATTGGCTAGTATGCAAAACAAAACTTTGCACTGTACCTCAGTAAACGTAACAATAATAAACCTAATCCTAAACCTAAACATGGGCTACAGTATGAAGACAAACGAGTCAGCAGATGCTAGAATCTGGAACAAAAAGCAGAACGCTAATAGAACTCAGCAGATCAAGCAGCAACTGTGGAAGCAAAAGATGCAAGTTGACATTTTGGGTCGAGACCCTGCATCAGGACCGAGGGGAGGAAGTGAAAGTGATGTTGAGGGAAAGGAGAGGTTCAGGTAAGCAGATGAGAATGTTAGTGGAGGGGAAGGGGTTGGTTTTTGTTTCACAAGGAAATGGAAGCCCCACAGACCTACCTAATGGGCGATGGAGGTGCGCGGACATTGTGTTAAAGATGAACCAGCTGGGAGAAAAACGTTGAATTTATCAAGATGGTGGAGGGTATGAAAGGTGTCCCAGATGTAGGTGGGGTGGGAATGGGCAAGAAGCTGCTGCTAGACCTCGGCAGCGTAGCAGTGGGTACGTCAGCCTACAACAGCAACTGGTGTCTCTGGGTTTGATGAGCAGGTTGGGATTGGTCTGACAGGAATGGAGAGCCTGGAGGGATTGAGGTGGGAGTGGATGAGGGGAGCGGTGAAGTCAGTGCCACCGGTCAATGTCACATGGAAATGTAAAGAGGAGTGGAGAGAGTAGAAGATCAAAGCTTAGAAGTAGAAGCCCTGCAGCCAATTAAATGAATGCCTTTTATAACATTTCTAGGACTGCCACATCTTTCTAGCGTGTGGTATCCAGAATTTGATCAATACCACTTGTGGACTAACCAGTGTTACCAGAATCAAAATTCAATGCAGCCGCCCTGTTTTTGTTTACTTATGAATCCTCCTATCCTTTTCTCCACAGATGCTCCTGAGACTCGCTGAGTTACTGCAGCACTTTGTGTCTTTCTTTGCTATAAACCAGCAGCTGCGGTTCTTTGTTTCCACATGGAGATACAGGTGCTGGATTCTTGGGCAAAACACAACGTGTTGGAGGAACTCAGCAGATCAGGCAGCATCTGTGGAGGGAATGGATGGGCAACGTGTTGGGTTTTACATCTCACCCTCTCTGTGTCTAACAGCCCTTTGGCTCCTTTCCATGTCTTCTTCTTGTTCTTGTTCTATTTGATCTTCCGTTTGTGCACGTCGAGTTGATTGCATTAGTCGAAACAGGGCAGACCACGTGAAGGTTGCAATCTTCCACCCGCCTTTCCACGTCCAGCCTTTGTCACTTCTTCCACCCATCTGCCAACTCCCCCACTGTATCCACTCGCCAGACTTTGCCCTGTCCCCACCTCTCTTTTCCAGCTTTTTCCATCCTGCACCACCAGTCTGAAGAAGGGTCCCAACTTGAAACGTCGCCTGCCCATTCCCTCCACAGATACTGCCTGCCCCGCTGTTCCTCCAGCACTTTGTGTTTTGCTCAAGCTTTCAGAAGCTGCAGTTCCTTGTGTCTCCAAAGCATGAAGGACTGGAACTCTCTCCCGCGGCGGTATATCACAGACGCCAACCAGGGCCATGCCTATGGATATGTTTTGCGATGTGACCTCCAGCACCAGCGTGGACTTTCACAACAGCAGGGGCGGTGCAGTGTTGCTGTCAATCGTGGGCCGTGGCCGCCGCCTCCCAGCCCCGGAGCACCAATGGCAGGTGTGGGGAGGGCAGGTGGGGCCGGGCCGGGCCGGGCAGGTGAGGTGCGGGGCCGGGCAGGTGAGCAGGTCGGAGTCCATCTACATTAGCCATGTCCTCGCTGCTCGCCGCACTGCGGGCTCCCGAGCTGGTGGCTCAGTTCCAGAGGCAGTGCGGGCTCGTCCGGCTCTCGCCGCCGCCGCCGCAGCAGCGGCCGGAGCAGCGGCGCTGGCCCCAGGCTGACACACAGGCAGCGGCGGCGGCGGCGGCGGCGGCGGCGACCGCGACCCCAGCCCGGCCCCGGGACGCCTGGAGTCGGCAGGCGGGCGGGGACAGTAACGGCGTCGTGACCCGGACAGCGGTGAGTGGAGCGACCCCCATGGACCCGGCCTCTGTTTGGCAGCGGGACCCCCGAGAGACGAGGCGGTGGGCACCACTTCACATTCACCCCCCCCTCTCTCCGACCCAATCTGTCCACCAGCAACCAACCCCACGCTGACCAGCAGCAGGGCCCGCATCCCATCTGACAGCTGCAGTTATATTTGTCTCAATTGGCCTCAGTACCCAAAGTATCTTTGCCCAGGGGTTAAATAAGGAAATGCTGGGAACGGAAGTTGTGCAAAAGAGCAGAGGAGCAGGAACAGGCCCTTCAGCCCACAATATCCGTGCTGACCATGATGCCAAACGTCACTAATCTCCCCCGCCTGCTGCCTGCACATAATCCACATCCCCCCATTTCCCGCACACCCATGTGCTTATCTAAAACTCTCTTAAACGCCTGCAGTGGCCGAAGGACAGAGCTGGCCACTCGTCACAGCATCGTGAACCCTGGCACGGCCCAGTGATCCACCTGCTATTATTTTCCTATCATCCAACGCCCAGTTCAGATCCCCCGGCCGCATGGACTGAGCGTGGGGCCTACTGGGCGGGAATCAATGTCACTGTAAACTGTGGCTCTACTTGCATGGTTTCCGGGGAGCTTGGGTGGCTGATCTTGAAGGCGAGGCCTCCCATCGTTTATGTCAGATCTAATTTCAAAATAAGGAAGGTTACTAGGTGCTTAGTACACTGAAATTTAATAGGATATTTCACATTTCCTTCTTCTGCATATCGCTCTATAAATGATAAACTGTCAGTCGGTCGGCCTGCATTCAATGGAGTGTGGCAGAATGAGAGGGAATCCCCTAAGAATTAAAAAAAAAATCCAACCAGATTAGATATCCTAAACTCAGGTAGGATGTTCTGGTGCTTTAAAAGTCTGGGGGAAAGTCTCAGGATATGGGGACTGCCATTTGTTCCTGAGATGAGAAATTGCATCATTCAACGCCATAGAGCATGGAAATGGGCCCTTCGGCCGAACTCATCCACAGTGACCAAGAAGCCCAATCTACTTGTCCTATTTGCCTGCAATTGGCCCATATCTCTCTCAACCTTTCCTATCCATGTACCTGTCCAAACGTATTTAAATAATGTCATTACCTGCCTCAACTACTTCCTCTGCAGCTTGTTCCATATACTCACCACCCTCCATGAGAAGAAGGTCACCTTCAGGTTCTTGTTAAATCTTTCCCCTCTCACCTTAAACCTATGTGCTCTGGTTTTTGATTCCCCTATCCCGTATAAAAGACTCTGCATTCACCCTATCCGTTCCATTATTGTTATAAGATGTCATGTAGGAACTGTAGTAGCTCATTTGTGCACTGCAAGATCTTTCAAAATACTTCATAATATTTGCTTTAACAATGTTGTTTGCTAAATAAATATTGTTCAGGATACTGTGCAAGCCAGAGAAATAGAATCTTTGACATTTATGTTAGGCAGATGGAAGTTAAGCTTGTGTAAGAAAGAACTGCAGGCAGATGCTGGTTTAAATCGAAGGTAGACACAAAAAGCTGGAGTAACTCAGCAGGACAGGCAGCATCTCTGGAGAGAAGGAATGGGCGACGTTTCAGGTAGAGTCCGTTCTTCAGAAGGAAAAAGGGTCTCGACTCGAAAAAGCGTCCATTCGTTCTCTCCAGAGATGCTGCCTCACCCGCTGAGTTACTCCAGCATTTTGTGCCTACCCTGGAAGTTAAGCTTGTTGACCGATAGTGCAGCTTTCCTCAATGCTGGTGCTGGATGGTTGGCCTGGATTATGGGTTGGGAACTCCAGGGTGAGATTTGAACCTACAGTTTTCTGAGACCGAGGTGACAGTGCCACACAGTTGCTCTCAGATTGCTGCTTGTGTGCTGAGTTAATGTAAGGTACTTGGAAATTAATTTAATTTGCAGCATTGACAAGCCTGGAGTGCTGGAGGAACCACGGGCACTCTAGGTTTGTTCAACTCAGCAACAAATGTATAGGAACTTGGAGTACTGACTCTACTTTCTTGCTGCCAGTAGTGCTGGTGTACCAGGCTAGCTATGGAACACCAGATCCCTCTTCACAAACTCTGTAGACATTCTGCCAATAGATATAAAAGTGGAGGAATGTACATGATGAATTAATTTCCAACTACACATAAATATTTAACCTGTGTGCAGACACAGCGCTGGCATACTAAGATCAGTGCAGACAGCTTGAGTTGAGCTGACATTAATCGTCTGGTGAAGTGGCTCTGTTAGTCTTGGTATCAGGACTCGTTTATTTTCTGTCTCCTCACTTTGGTTGTTGTCCACTCAGTTTGGCCACTGACTAAAATAGTTTTAAGACACTGCATTAATTATTAGCCGTAGCAGCTATGCTTCAAAGGGTTGCACTCTTGTGTTTGTTTTAGAAGGTCATGTTTTAAACAAAAGTATTTGGCTTGTATTAGGGCCAGGTACCTGGATAGGAAAGGTTTGGAGGGATATGGGCAAATCAGGTGGAAATGGTGCAGATGGGGCACCTTGGTTGGCTTGGGAAGAAGGTTGGAATGGAATGCTTTATTGTCACATGTGACAAGGCACAGTGAAGTTCTTTGCTTGCATGCCCTAAGGTATGCAAATAGCCATCACATAAAGGGTGTTGACAATGTTACAAAGTACCATCGCCGGCTCCTCCTTTGTTCTCCCCGTCTCCCCCCCCGCAATCCCCTTCCTCCTGGCGGTCCCTCCACGCCTGGTCCTCCATTGTTTGTCCCCCCCTTCTCCCTCACAGCGCGCCCCCCCCCCATGTTGTGTTCTCCATTGAACATTGTTCTTCCCCCTCCTCTCGGCGCCCCCCCCCCCCACACTGGGTGCTCCAATCTTCTCCCCCCCTCCCCCCATATTCCCCCGCGCCACGACAACTCGCCCACGCCCTCATTGACCGCCGCACCACAGGTCAAACCGCGCGGCTCCCACTGACCCGTGAGGCGGTTGTGCTGAAGGGCCTGTTTCCATGCTGTATGACTATCAAGGAAAGGCTGCACCGCCTCGAGTTTGGCTTCATTTATTGTCGTGTACTGAGGTACAGTGAAAAGCTTTTTTGTTGCGCGCTATCCAGCCAGTGGAAAGACTGTACATGATTACAATCTAGCCATCCATAGCGTATAGATACATGATAAAGAGAATAACGTTTAGTGCAGGGTAAAGTCTGATTAAAGATAGTCCGAGGGTCTATAATGAGGAAGATGGTAGCTCGAGATTGCTCTCTAATTGGTGATAGGATGGTTCAGTTGCCTGATAACAGCTGGGAAGAAACTGTCCCTGAATATGGACTGTCCTGTTTGATTCTTGCAACATTTGTTTCCCCTGTATTCCAAAATCCACCTGTTTCAGCCTTGAATATATTTAATAACAACATCCATTAATCTTGATAGAAAACACCAAGGAGTCATAGATGACGGAGAGAAATCCCCCCTCGCCTAATATCCTAACAGGAAGCACCCCTTTAAATTTAAATTCCACCTACCAGTGGCAAGACCGTCACATCATCTATTTCTGTGAAGTTAATTTCAGAACCCTGATTGTTTCAATGGCATCACCTCTTAATTTCTTCTAAATCCCAGAGAATGCAGGCCCATTCTGCTTAATATTTCATCAGAAGACAATCCTCATTGCAGGAATTAGTGAACTTTTCCTGTATCCAGGTGCAGCACCTCAAAGGCAAGTATATCCTTCCCTAATTAATTTTTTGCAGTGTGCCAGATGTGATCTCGCCTTAGCCCCATATAGTTACAGCAAGACTTTCTTACTCTGAAGAAGGGCCCCACCCACATGCCGCCCGCCCATTCCCTCCACAAATGCTGCCCGACCTGTTGTTCCTCCAGCACTTTGTGTTTTGCTCATGATTCCATAATCTGCAGTTCTTTGTCTCTCAGACTTTCTTGCCATCATTATATTCTATCTCCAACATTCTGTTTCTCTTCTTTGCTGATTGCTGTACCTCCATGCGATTCTAGATCTCATTGAATATCAACATAAATAAAATAATAATCTACATTTCTGTGGACCTCCTTGCATTTCTCTGTATTTTTTGCCTTCTCATTTAAATTGTGTACATCCCTATTCAGACATCTGTCTTCCCACAATTTACTTTGTTATCTTTGTACTATTAGCAAACCCAGATACATTACACACTATCCCGTCATCTGTTGTTAATACAGATGTCAAACAGCCGAGGCCCAAGCAGTTAGCCGAAATAATGCACGAGCCTTAATCCCGCAAGTCATGGTGTTGTACAGTAATCTTTATTGTGGCATCTTATTGAATGCCTTTTGGAAATCCAAACGCTCATCCACTTCCTATGTACCCTGCTAGTTACATCCTCAAAGAACTTGATTGCATTTGCTAAATGTGAGTTCCCTTTCCTAATGCCTTAATAATTCTGTCAGAATGTTGTTAGCCATTTTTGAAAACCCTGTTCATTGTGAATTCCAACAATCTATAGTTTCTGTAGTAACGGACAAGTTTGTAGTTCCCTGTTTTCCCTGTTCATCCTGTTTTTAAATAGAAGTGCTATGTTTGTTATATACGCTGGAACTCTTCCAGAAACTGGAGATTACCTCAGTGTCTTATTTACATGCGTCACATTTATCCTGGAATCATAGGAATATTAACAGGACATTTGGGCATTTTACCACTCAATCCAGTCCCTCCATTCAATGCAATTGTGGCAAATCAGCAGCCAAACTTGATACACTTTTTCGGCATATGTCTTGTTGAAATGAACCACTGGGCCTATTTTTAGACTTTGGCGTTACAGCATGGAAACAGGCCCTTCCGCCCACCGAGTCCACCACTGATCACCCCACACACTAACACTATCCTACACACTAGGGACAATTTACAATTTTACCAATTTTACCAACTTCGAGCCACTGTGTCCTTACTTGCATAACCTGACTTTACATCCTGCCTAAGATAGACACAAAAAGCTGGAGTAACTCGGCGGGACAGGCAGCAAGGGTCTCGACCCGAAACATCACCCATTCCTTCTCTCCAGAGATGCGGCCCGCCCCGCTGAGTTACTCCAGCTTTTTGTGTCTATCTTCGGTTTAAACCGGCATCTGCAGTTCCTTTTAGTACTGAGTGTTTGCAGCGATGTCAACGATTCGGTGCCTGCACCATATCTTTCAAGTTTATGCCAACAATTCATTCCTACTTGTCCCTGAACATGTGATTTTATTTATAGTAAATTTATTGGTTCCACATACCCCAATGTGTTCTTCTGATGTATTATTTCCTTTATCTGGTTAATTACTTTATAATTTTTAGCTTTTACTTTGACCAGTGCCCGAAGCACAATTTATTGCTCCCTTTTACTTGCCTCGGAGTTAGGCCATTTTTCTATTATTAAATTGCAATCACCGTGTTGAAAATGCAGCAGCCAAGTTGTACACTGCAAGGTCCTGTAACGGCAACGTATCGTAAGTGGCCGTTACAAGACCTTGCAGTGTACAACTTGGCTGCTGCACTTTCAACACGGTGAATACAATTTAATAAATATTTCATCAACTCCAAGGTGCTTCGGCGTCATGAAAGACAATATACACATCAATTTAAGAATAAATTTACTGTATTATTGTGGAGATAAATTAATATTGGGGCAACATTTTACTATATAATATAATTTTATGGTTGCACCATATACTAACCTAATTCTGCTCATGGTAATTCCTTTCAGAGCATTATCCAGTTACACTGGGCGAGTTCCTGCAGAGGTCAGTTAAGAGGCTACAGACATACGGGCTGTAATTCTTAGTATACCTGCAGAGTTCCTTTGTACTCTTATAGCACAGAATGTTGACTCAACACTCTTGAGTTTGACGATCAAGAAATGCACACCAGGAGGCCATTCTTCCTGCATTATTGGGGGATTTGACTTACACCGCATTGTTTTTCACCAATTTCAATAGTCTGCCTCCAAGTCCACCCCTGACTGCTGCAGAATCTTCAGATCCCAATGACTGTGTGTGTGTGTGTGTATGCTTCCTCTAGATTCCTCAGAAGAAGTACAAGATTGAGAATTATTTCCTCTACTACCTCTTCCTGTTTGCTGCCACGTTGGGCCAGGAGGTTTTTTACATCACCTTCCTTCCTTTCTGCTACTGGAACATTGACCCACATGTTGCTCGGAGAGTGATCAATGTCTGGGCAGTGAGTTTTTTCTTTTGTATATATTTCATTGGGTGGGTAATAACTGAAATGACAAAGAATTAGAATGGAAACAATCCTTCAAGGTGGTTGGCACCACAATGGCTACAATGCCTAAATTGATCTATCCTCCCCCGTTTTCCTGTCTGATTCCATTTTATGCGATGGGGATATTTTCTTATGTGAAAAGTGCAATGAAATATTAACATTATTTACTCTGAAGTGAATTCAGCATCCAGTGAATACTACATTCAAGTGGTCATTAGACGGGCCTGTGCATGTTGACAGTTGCCACTAAAGATCTTGAGCCATGCACGTCTCACCCTAGCTTCACTTGCTGATTCAGATCAACTCTTCAGACTGGAAAACACGTGGGGATGTCCCTAATTTGAGTGACTAAAACATTTAACAATTCAGCCCCAAAGGCATCTATATTTCTCATTATAAATTTTTGAAACCCTGATTGGTTGGGTCTTGATAATTGGACATAAACATCTAATGTCAGTATATCTAATGTACTGATTTCTGGATTGAAGAGATTGTGTAAACAGAAACCTCAATTACACTATAGCACGGTGGTACAGCAGTAGAGTTGTTGCCATGCAGCGCCAGAGACCCAGGCTCCATCCTGACTACGGGTGCTGTCTGCACGGAATTTGTACGTTCTCCCCTTGACCTGCGTGCATTTTCTCCGGGTGCTCCCTTTTCATTCCACATTCCAGGGCTGCAGGATTGTAGATTAATTGGCTTCAGTAAAATTGTCGCTAATGCCTAGGGTAGCCAGTATATGGGGGTCGGTGGTGGGCTGAAGGGCCTGTTCCGCTCTGTATCTCTAAACTAAGCTATTTGAGCCCAACACTCTTTAGATTATGATTGTTCTGTTAATGAGAGTGTTAACGTGAAGAGAGAATAATCTCAGTGCCAAAGATCCCAGCTGTTAGTTGATATCTGGGGAGGGACATGAGGGGAAGGCTAGGGAGGGGTGTTGCAAGAGTTTGGAACCCATGAAGTTTTTATTTGGCTGAGGCCTAAACCCTGACTCACTCCTGATTAAATGGTGTTTTCTGGTTGAATACATTCACACATGCCTTGCCTGATTATAGACAAAGCTACTTCACCACATAGTAATTTATCTGGCGCAGAACTAGTTTACCAAGATATTTTGTGAATGGCTCAGGATCACTGTCAGTGAAAGGGGAAAAAAAAACTGCCTCAAAGCACCTAGAATCAGCTAATCATTCAGGTTAAAGTAAAGATTCCGGTTATGATACAAAGCCAAATATCGGTTTTCATCGCGTCATTCATTTACCCACTCTGTAATTTTTACATGATGATGTAAAGTTCAGCCAACTTCTGTAAGGTTGTTGACCTGAGATATTAAATGTTCCTCTAACTAATTATGCCGCATGCGTTGTTGGGCGTTTCCAGCACGTTTCATATTGTAAAATTGTTATATGCAGCACAGGTCACTAAATTAAACATATAGTTAAATTATCCAAAATTCTGACAATTGGTAACGGATATACTATCTAATACTCTGCCCAAACCACAGTGGGAGACTAATAATGACGCTACCACCATTCACGTCCTAATTGACCTCGATCTTTTGTCCATTGCCACAGTGAGTTGGGAAATAAATAACCTATTCCACGCCTGACTGGATGGTTCTTGGCAGTCCATCAACCTTTTATCTCCAGTAGCTTAATTAATATGTCCTTTGACTAAAATAAAACCTACCTCTGTAAATTTTCCCTGGGGTTTTGCTTGAAGTAGTGAGCGGGAAGTTGATCTTTAGTTCTCGGAGGATTGGCTGGTTCCACTATTGTCCCAGCAACAGGAATATTTCATAATCAATCGACCTTACATAAACAGGGATCCTCTATAAGGAGACATTGCAGAGTGGGTCTACAGGAAGAAGTGTGTTGTTGTGTTGCTCCATGCACATGGGAAGGAATAATGGTTCCCCAGAGCCTCGCCATCATTAGTTCAATTGGACTTGAAAGCCAGAGAGGAATAATTCAACATGAACAATGTTAGAAACATAGAAAATAGGTGCGGATGTAGGCTATTCAGCCCTTCAAGCCAGCACAGCCATTCAATATGATCATAGCTGATCATCCAAAATCAGTACCCCGTTCCGCAGATTTCCCCAGATCCCCTGTTTATGTTTAGACCAAGGGTTTGACAGTAATTTTACTCAATAGACTTCCAGCTTCTAGATGCTGGGTCCAGCCATTCCTCTGGAGGACTGAGTAAACACCCGGTTTGGAGCGGAAACTATGGTTATGCCAGGCTAGGTAATAAGAAGCTCCCAAGTGCACCAGTGGTGTTGGGCCCTGACACCTGCCGTGGGGGATCAGGGTTGTCAGGTAGGGAGGATGTTGTGAAGCTTATTATTACTTTTGGAGCTAGTTACCACCTCATTTGGAAGTCTCTTTCCTCGCCTTCCCATTTCCGCAGGTTGTGATGTACATTGGCCAGACTTCCAAAGATGTCCTAAGATGGCCGAGACCTCCGTCACCTCCAGTAATCAAGCTTGAGGTACGGGTGGATGCGGAGTATGGGATGCCTTCCACTCATGCCATGGCGGCCACTGCTATCCCCTTCACCTTCCTCCTGGCCACAATGAACAGGTACAAGGTGAGGCTGAATTATTTCCTTTATCTTTGAATGCTGGGATGTTTTTCGTCCAACTGAAATGCCTGCCTTTGCTCTATTTTAGTTCTCTCAACGATGAATCAATTATTCTACTAAAGGTGCAGCACAACATGGTGGACAATAAATCAATGGTTTCTCCTTGCACCATGCCCAGTTCTGATTCGTCAACACCCATTAGGTTGCCAGTGTCCAAGTTGGATTACATTCCTCTTACTTGTCTCTTTCACCTCCAGACAATGAATCTGACAAGCACAAACTGTGACCTGTCTGGCATCCTCCATAAATATCGTGACGTGTCTGGCACGTGGCTCAGACAAGGCACAGAGCAAATTGACTGGAATCATTCTTTGTATCGGCGCCTTTCGTTATGGGATTGTCCTTCAAGGGTGGGAGGGGATTGTTTGGAGGTATTTAAGGACTCAAAGCACGTAGACAGTCGAGAGTGAGAGAACTTGCCCCATCAACAGAAGGGTCAGGACTCTGGGGGATGGGTGGATATGGACAGATACAAACAAGGCACAAGCAAAGCAACTTTCATATCTCGAGTGATTACAATCTGCAATGAACCAACAGGGAATGCAAGCAGATTTAGTAGCAACCATGGGGTGGATGGATAGTTACTTAGTCATAGCAGGGAAGCAGAACATTCTGCCCAGTTTGCCTACACTGATCTCTCATTTGGATATTGCTAAGGTGTCATGCAAGTCTGAAGATGGGTTTCGACCCGAAATGTTGCCTATTTCCTTCGCTCCATAAATGCTGCCTCAGCCGCTGAGTTTCTCCAGCATTTTTTGTCTACCTTTAATTTTCCAGCATCTGCAGTTCCTTCTTAAACATGCAACTCAAATTCTTTGGTTGTTGCCTGTTATCCCTTTGTATAAAACGTGGCAGTCCCTTTATTTAATTGCACAGACACCGTTTTGTTGTTCACAGGTTGATGTCCCATTTACCTGCATTTGGTCCATATGCCTCTGAACCTTTCCGATCCATGCAGGGCTATGGGGAGGGGTTGGAGAAGTGTCGATGAGCTGGGCTCCTCCAGCAGAGAGCTCGATGGACTGAAAAGCCTCCTCTTGCTCTGTAGCCATTCTGTGATTCTTGTGGAGTGCTGATGAGTGGGCACATTCTGCCCTGTGGCACGTGTTAGCAGGTTAGGAATTAACTAGGATTTAACCCTGGCCTTTGTTGGGTGAGGAAGTCTCTGGCTCAGAGACAGGCAGTGAGATCAAAACTGGCCTCCTTGACCCTGGCTAAGTGAGGGGAAAACTAAGGAGCAGAAAGTGACTGAGGCTTCATTTTTGAGGTCTAAGACTCCTTGGAAACGGGTTCAAGCCTCAGTACAGAGAACAAATCTAAAGATACAGGACGGAAACCGGCCGTTCGGCCCACTGAATACACGTCATCCAGCTCTCACCTTACACGTACACTGTCCTACACACTCGTGGCTATGTACAATTTTTACTGAAGCCAATTAACCTACAAAGCTGTACCTCTTTGGAGTGTGGGCGGAAACCGGAGCTGAGGGAGAAAACGCATGCGATCACGGGAGAACGTACAAACTCCGTACAGACAGCGTCCATAGTCAGGATCTAACCCGGTCTCTGGCCCTGTAAGGCAGCAACTACTGGCTACTCGCAGCTCACTGGCCTGTATGTAAATCCTGACGGGTGCATGGATCCGCCTGTGTGTTTGCACACATCCACTCTGATAAATGGGCAGAAACACACACACAAACACTTCTCTCCTCACCATTTGCTTCCCCCTTCCTAATCTCCTTGATCACAGACCATCGCAAAGAGTGTGGCATGCGGAGATAGAGAGGGAGATTGCTGCGGTCGAGGCTCTCACTGTCTTTTCACGCTGACTCCATAAGAGAGGAAGCTAAACAAGGAGGAACATGCTTTAAACGCTCGATAACTGGAGCCAGGTGTTCCCTGAGCAGAGCTGCCAAGAAGCCTTTAAAATAACTGGCAAGGTCATCTCCAAGCTCAATAAAATCTAATTGCTGTGAAAGTGACTCCCTATCTGGTTAATCAGTTACTACTGAGTGTCGAAAAAAGAATTCCAGCCTCCACATTCACCAAGCTCACAAGCAAAGAGTTTTGCTCTCAGTTTGCTCCACAAAAGCTGTAGGCCGGGCAGAAAAAGGGATAACAAAACATTCAACCTGCAACGCACAGTGCAGGTTAACTACTGGTCACACATTCTCTACCTATAACATTGATTTTGTTGGACACCCCCTTCCTGCTTGGAGATGCATGTACTGTCATAATTAGTTGCTGAAAATGTGGGAGCCAATTCTATGTATAGTGGTGCAGCTGGTATAACTGTTGCCTCACAGTGCTGGAGACCTGGGCTCTGTCTTTGGCTGTTGTCAGTGTGGAGTTTGCATGTTCTCTTTCTCACCACCTAGGTTTCCTCTGAGTGTTGCGGCTTCCTCTCACATCCTAAAGAGGTGCAGTTGATCGGCCTTTGTACCTTGTGCCTCTTGTGCAGGAAGTGGCTGAGAAACTGGGATAACATGCAACTAGTATGAGCTGGTAATCGATGGCCGGCATGGACTGTTTCCAAGCTGTCTCTACACATAAACAAAGTGTTAAATGAGGAGATAATCTATTTTTAATGATGTACAGGATTAAAAACAATGACATGAACTATAGAAACGGCTCCTTTTCTTTGAAGAAGACTTTTTCCATCAGTCTGAAAGGCAGCACTCTGTCAGAATGACACTTTCACTGCAGCTTTGGTGAGATCAGGCTAGATTTTGTTCCTAGTCTTTTGAAAGTGCTATGTTCTGACCTTTGAACGAAAGTGGTCTCTGTCCGTTTAAGCTGAAATGCAAAATGTTCATAACAAATTGAGGATGCACCTATGGAATGATCCGTTGCATGGATTGCGTTGGAACCCATACACTCAACCTTTGTAAAATGATGCGATTCTAGTTTGATTTATGGCGATATGGAAATTCCCTACACAAAATCAGCAAATCATCAGATTAGCTTGGGTTTTATTCCCAAAACTCCATTTTGACTATGTTTTCCTGGGGTTAGAGGTCGTTAAACCCTGGTCCCGATCTTGCCTGTTCCTTGAGATTGCCTGGGTTTACTGGAAATATTTGAGTTGGTCTCACTGCACTACAGTCTCTCGTTCAAAGGTCACAGGCACAGCTAGTTGGAGAGAGCTGTGTGTTTGGCTTATAAAATGTATTTGATAGCCTTGGGGCTTTGCAAAGCAGAGAGCTGTGTCTGTAGTGAGATCTTTATTTCACACAAGAAGATGCAAGGAGCAGGATTAAGCTGTGACATTGACTGGGGACTATGGGTGACGCACTGCACAGCCAGAATTAGAACACATACAGCCGAACATTTGAAGATCAGTCCCGTAGTGTGAAATGAAATGTGGGTTCATGATTTTGGATGTCAAGGATTATATTTATCCCAAGCAACCCAGTCCCATCACATTTACTTAGATCCAGAGTGTCGACTGCAACTGCTCCCACTTGAATTAGCACTGACCTCAGAGGGAAATAGAATTCGATAGGTTTTAAAGAGGTTCTGAATCTAATCCGTGTGGTTCCTGTCCATGTATTGTCTGATGGGCAGTGCAGAGAGAGCGTTTCATGGTATCGAACCCATTAAGTAACTCTGTGTCTCTTTTTTTTCAGTACCCCTTTGAGCTGGCATTGGTATTTGCTGTAGCCATTTGTACCTTGGTCTCACTCAGCCGTATTTACACAGGAATGCATACAGTTCTGGTAAGGGACGCACAGGGATTTAGGCACAAAGATGAGGGTTTGCGTTATGATTTAATATGTTCAACAGATTTAACACAAAATAAAACACCTGATGTAATGAACAGTTACATAATCTAACATAAAAAAACAACTGAAATGGTTGTGCTTTAAGGAGTGCATGAGGCGATGTCTGAGGCATGCAACTTTCAGCACGGTTCGAAGGAATAATCACAACAAAATGTTGACATTTGCAAGCTTATCAAATCCCTTCTTTTGACATTTTGTTATCAAATCCACTTTTGCATTAATTTTCATCTCACTAGTTTACCCCATCTATCTTCCCACTGCATCTCCACACAGTCCCTTTAGATCCCCCAAGGCAATGCACAGTGCTTCTCACTGTACCCTTCAGTCCTACCGTCTCATTGCAATCCCATCCCACCTACTCGCCAAGCCATTCTATCTCACAACTCCGCCAGAGAACCCTCTTCACCTGATCCATGGGACGTTTCCCCATGAAGTAGAATTGGACAACAGCTCGTTAGCTAAGAGTTCAAAACGCAGCGATTAAGCAATTTTAATAAATTGGTCAAATTGTGACACTGGATATTTGTAAAATCTCCTGCTGCTGTTGACTGACTAGCACTGGATCAAGACACACAATATACGGTTAATTCTGAAAGTCTTAAAGATATCTAGGAATGGAGAATACGTATTGCCAAGGCAGCATTGCATACATTCACAAAGGGTTAAATAAAAATGGAAACCAAAATGCACAGAGCAGGTGGCATACTTTAAAAGTCGATCTTAAATCTGAAAAAAAACTTTTTTGGTTTCCAACAATGTGTCTGCTCACTACCCCGTGGGTACATGGGCGGCTGAGTGCTTCTGACTATTCACCCTCTCCACTATTTCCATCACCCTCAGGTTTGTTGACTTACTCCAGTCAATACTGACAAACATTGCCCAGCCCAAAGTATTTATTACTGCTGGGTGTTGAACAGCTAAAATCAGCAATGTTATAAAAGTTCTCTGTTCACTAAAAGCTTCTGCTGTTATCTCAGTCCAAGAACACTCACTATTTTAGCTGGAGGATAAACTATGAAATAGAAGACTATCTTTGTACAAAGTCTGGATTGTTAATGAATGGTTAGGCATTGTAAGGCTTTCCACCGGAACTTGTTCCAACCAGGAGTGTGTGTTTGTTGTAAGATGGGTGATTGCAAAGGTTTTGCTGAGATGTGATTCCTTTTAGGGTCAAATAGTCTGCCAATATCATTTGGAAATGGGTTATTAAGAATGACTACTTCGATAAGACACTAACTGGTGTCATTAGAATCCATCCCCCACTAAGAGCCAACTACTGTTTGGAGGTAAATCGTGTCACAGTGGTGCAGCTGGTGCTGGGTTCAATCCTGACCTCTGCTGCTGTCTGTATGGAGTTTGCACATTGTCCCTCTAACCAGATGGATATCCTCTGGGTGCCTCAGTTTCCTCCCACATCCAAAAAGTATGCAGGCTTGACAGTTAATTGGCTTATCGTGCATATCTGATGAGAAAGCGGGATAAGAGAGAACTAGTGTTTAAACAAGTGATTGATGATTGGCGTGGAGTCTGTTTGCCGAAGGACATGTTTCCATTGCTGTATTACTAAAACTAATAGTCATACAGTACAGAAACTGGCCCTTCAGCCTAACTTGCCCATGCCGACCAAGATGCCCCATCTACACTAGTACCACCTGGCTCCATTTAGCTCATATCCCACTAAAACTTTCCTATTCATGAACCTGTCCAAAAGCTTTTTAAATGTTGTTATAGTATCTGTCTCAACTACCTCCTTTGGCAGCTCGTTCCATATACATAGAAACATAGAAAATAGGTGCAGGAGTAGGCCATTCGGCCCCTTTGAGCCTGCACCGCCATTCAATGTGATCATGGCTGATCATCCAACTCAGTATCCCGTACCTGCCTTCTCTCCATACCCCCTGATCCCTTTAGCCACAAGTGCCACATCTAACGCCCTCTTAAATATAGCCAATGAACTGGCCTCAACTACCTTCTGTGGCAGAGAATTCCAGAGACTCACGACTCTCTGTGTAAAGAATGTTTTCCTCATTTCGGTCCTAAAGGAATTCCCCCTTATCCTTAGACTGTGACCCCTTGTTCTGGACTCCCCCAACATCGGGAACAATCTTCCAGCATCTAGCTTGTCCAACCCCTTAAGAATTTTGTAAGTTTCTATAAGATCCCCCCTCAATCTTCTAAATTCCAGCGAGTACAAGCCGAGTCTATCCAATCTTTCCTCATATGAAAGTCCTGACATCCCAGGAATCAGTCTGGTGAATCTTCTCTGTACCCCCTCTATGGCAAGGATGTCTTTCCTCAGATTTGGAGACCAAAACTGTACGCAATACTCCAGGCGTGGCCTCACCAAAACCCTGTACAACTGCAGTAGAACCTCCCTGCTCCTATACTCAAATCCTTTCGCTATGAATGCTAACATACCATTTGCTTTCTTCACTGCCTGCTGCACCTGCATGCCTACTTTCAATGACTGGTGTACCATGACACCCAGGTCTCGTTGCATCTCCCCCTTTCCTAATCTGCCACCATTCAGATAATAGTCTACCCTCATGTTTTTGCCACCAAAGTGGATAACCTCACATTTATCCACATTATACTGCATCTGCCATGCATTTGCCCATTCACTCAGCCTATCCAAATCACCCTGCAGCCTCCAAGCATCCTCCTCACACCTAACTATGCCCCCCCAGCTTGGTATCATCTGCAAATTTGGAGATGTTGCATTGAATTCCCTCGTCCAAATCATTAATATATATTGTAAATAGCTGGGGTCCCAGCACTGAGCCTTGCGGCACCCCACTAGTCACTGCCTGCCATTCTGAAAAGGACCCGTTTACTCCTACCCTTTGCCTCCTGTCTGCTAGCCAGTTCTCTATCCACATCAATACTGAACCCCCAATACCGTGTGCTTTAAGTTTGTATGCTAATCTCTTATGCGGGACCTTGTCGAAAGCCTTCTGAAAGTCTAGATATAACACATCCACTGGTTCTCCCTTATCCACTCTACTAGTTACATCCTCGAAAAATTCTATCAGATTTGTCAGACATGATTTACCTTTCGTAAATCCATGCTGACTTTGTCCAATGATTTCACCACTTTCCAAATGCGCTGCTATCCCATCTTTAATAACTGACTCTAGCAGTTTCCCCACTACCGATGTTAGACTAACTGGTCTGTAATTCCCCGCTTTCTCTCTCCCTCCTTTTTTAAAAAGTGGGGTGACATTAGCTACCCTCCAATCCTCAGGAACTACTCCAGAATCTAAGGAATTTTGAAAAATTATCACTAATGCATCCACTATTTCTGTGGCTACCTCCTTGAGTACTCTGGGATGCAGACTATCTGGCCCTGGGGATTTATCGGCCTTCAATCCGTTCAATTTACCCAACACCACCTCCCGGCTAACCTGGATTTCACTCAGTTCCTCCATCTTATTTGACCCCCGTTCCACTGCTATTTCCGGCAGATTATTTATGTCTTCCTTAGTGAAGACAGAACCAAAGTAGTTATTCAATTGGTTATTCAATTGGTTATTCAATACCAACCACCACGTGTGTGAAAAAAGTTGCCCCTCTGGTTCCTATCAAATCTTTCCTCTCTCAACTTAAACCAGTCCTCTGGCTCATGATTCTCCGACTCTGAATAAAATACTCTGTGCATTCACCCTACCTACCTCCCTCATGATCGTATACACCTCTATAGAACACCCCATATCCTCCTGCGCTCCAAGGAATAAAGTCCTAGCCTGCCCAACCTCTCCCAATAGCTCGGGCCCTCAAGTCCTAGGGCCCTCAAGACAACCAAAACTAAATGGAATACACCAAATGCGGCCACACCAACATCTTGTACAACTGTAACATAACGTAGACACAAAATGCTGGAGTGACCCAGTGGGACAGGCAGCATCTATGGAGAGAAGAAATGGGTGATGTTTTGTGTCGAGACCCGACTTCACTCACAAAATGCAACACGTTACACTTGTCTGTATTAAAATGCAATTAACTATTTCTCAGCCCACTTGCCCAACTGAATTAGACCCTGTTGTGATTTTTGATAACCATCTTTGCTATCTACTTACCACCCACTTTAGTGCCATACTAAACAACTAGGGGGAAATGTTGCACATTCCAGATTGATTAGCATGCTCCCAAATAACTCCCAACACGTAACTATTTCTTTGTTTTGTTTGATCCTTATCAGATGTTTTAGTGCCTCATTCAGAAAGTGCCCAGCTCTGAAATGCCAGCTTGGTGAGAGATTGGTATTAATATGAAATTAATTCCCATGGTCTGTCACAATTAATGTTTTCTTCTCTTCTTCAGGACGTGCTCTGTGGAATTGCCATCACCGCTGTGCTGGTAACTGTCTCCTACCCTCTCTGGGATGCCATTGAGGCTTTTCAAATGAAGAATCACTTTGCTCCTGTGTTAGCATTGACTCTGTCCTTCCTGCTAGCTATAAACTACCCTGAGCTGGATCACTGGAGCACAGCCAGGGGTGACACCACCAATATAGTCAGTGCAGGTGGAGGAGCTACTCTGGCAACTTGGATTAATTATCAGTGGAACCTCATCCCGGATGCTGTGTCTGCTCCTCCCTATGAAATGCCTTCACTGACAACTGAGCTCATCTGTAGGATGGGGGCCCGATTTGTCATTGGTATTGTGATCGTATTTTTTGCCCGGCAGGCTATAAAATCTGTGGCCTTGGCTTTTGTCTGCAAATTGGCTGGAGTGTCCCCTGGTGACAAGCAGGCTCGCAAACTTCTATGGGTGGAAGTACCCTACAAGTATATTACGTACACATGCCTTGGAGTGGTTGGACTTGCACTGTGCCCGGCAGTGCACAGATATTTATCACTTTGATATTGTTACTAACGTACATCACTGCATGCTAGGAATCTGTAAGAGCTACTGGTGGACATAGTGCAGAGGGCCGTACCAATTAGTCTGTTGGACTTTGGAATCAGCCTGGGCTTAGTCAACAATCTGAGGGACAGAAGGTCAATGTTCTATAGTGAACATCCCTCAATTGACGAGCTACAAATTCTCTGGCAGGAGATGGACATTCTTCTCTTGTTGTTCAGTTGTTGCCTTGGCAAATATGTTTGCATTTAGGATCTTTGTTTTGCACTGCCTCTCGGGGTACACACAGTCAGTATGGAGTATAGGAACAAAAGGACACAAAGTAACTCAGTGGGTCAGGCAGCATCTCTGGAGAACATGAATAGATGATGATTGAGTATAGGAACAATTAGTTTAATTCTATGCCTTTAGCTCTTTAACAGATAACTCATTCCCACCCAAGTCAGATTTTAAATGGTTTGTTTGCTCCACATCTGGGTTAGTTACAACATTTGCTTTAAACATTATCAGCAGTGGTTCCATCACAGACCATTCGATGGGCTAAACGTTATTGCTAATATTCCTCTGGTAGCTGATCTCCATTTGATTTAATGAGCTCAGCGGTGGTGGTTTGGGAACTGATGAACTGGTGGCCATCGTCTTCAGGGCATCTCTGGCTGGAGGGTGGGACACAGTGCTGGCCTTGGAAGAGTTAGGAAATGGCCCTGGATCTCCTCTACATTTTATACAATTTAAAAAGCATTATAACTTTTCAGAATTCCAACCACTTGGCTGATTTGGATTTACTGGTGGGGATGAAATTGGTTTACCGGACCCACAGGGCTTCACTGACTCAGCACGCAGATCTATATGTGGGGTGCTGACTGTGTGAATAAGTCTTCACCTGTGGGCAGGGTGCTGACTGGGTGTGCAGAGCTCCACATATCACACAGATGTTGAGTATATTTACATGTCTCTAGAGGTCAAACCTTGACTGAGCTGGGGATGCGGGGACTTCTGACACCCAACATCATTCACCTCCATCCCAACTCCAAACCCATACCACAGATTGGCGTCTTGGGGATTAATTGGGTTGGGTGGAGATTCCAGATCTTTCAAGAGCTGCAAAGAATATCTGGGTTTGGTGGAGGCCTGTTGCTAATGAGGCTGTCATATATTCTGGAGCATTTGGCAGGAGCTTTTGTGTCACAGATTTTAAGCAAATGTGTCCAACATGAATCTTCTAATGTAAAATGAAAGCATAAATACAGGAACTGCGCAGATGGTCAGAATCCTTAGCTCTCGGAGAACCACGATGAAGGTATTTTACCTGGGGGAGTTAACAAGAATGAAGATCACACAGGACAGCAATATCTACATATTCTATGCACATGTTATGATGTTAAGATGTTTTCTTGCAACATTCTGTTCTTGCCCTGGTGTGAATGATGATAGAGACACACTTGACTGTTAGAACCCAGATGAGCCACAAAATGAATTTGCATTCTGCTTCGAAAATACAGTATTTGAAATGTGTCTGTTCAATCTTGATTACTGAAATCCCTGTACTGTATCCCAATATTTGAGGGTGCTCCCTCATGTAATGAATTTAAAATAAAAGAAAATTCCAATTTGGAATTCAAAGCATTTCCAGTTAACTTCTATAACTTGAGTCCAATTTCCTTGTCGGTCCATACCTGTGACCTCTTCTACTGCATTTGGTTCTCCCAATCTGGCCTCCTGTACATCAGCGAGGCCAAGTGTACATTGGTGCCTGCTCTGCTGGATCTCCCCATTGCTAACCATTTTAACTTTCTTTCCCATACTGATCATTCTGTCCTGGGCTTCCTCTATTGCCAAATTGAGGCCACACACAATCTGGAGGAACTGCACCTAATCATCTGCTTGGGTAGCTTATTATCCAATGGTATGAATATTGGATTCTCCAATTTTATGTAACTATTCTACTGACACCCCACTGCTTCTTCCTTGCCCCACATTTTCTACGCATCTTCTCCGTACCCCTCCGGAGGCGTGCCCATTTCTCTTTCCCCCCACCCCATCCATTTGCACCTTTATCCCTTCCTCTGGCTTCATATTTCACACCTTTTCCATCCTTATCTTTTTGGAAACATAGAAATTAGGTGCAGGAGTAGGCCATTCGGCCCTTTGAGCCTGCAACGCCGTTCAATATGATCATGGCTGATCATCCAACTCAGTATCCCGTACCTGCCTTCTCTCCATACCCTCTGATCCCCTTAGCCACAAGGGCCACATCTAACTCCCTCTTAAATATAGCCAATGAACTGGCCTCAACTACCATCTGTGGCAGAGAGTTCCAGAGACCCACCACTCTGTGTGAAAAAAGTCCTTCTCATCTCGGTCCTAAAGGATTTCCCCCTTATCCTTAAGCTGTGACCCCTTGTCCTGGACCTCCCCAACATTGAGAACAATCTTCCTGCATCTAGCCTGTCCAACCCCTTGAGAATTTTGTAAGTTTCTATAAGATCCCCTCTCAATCTCCTAAATTCTAGAGAGTATAAACCGAGTCTATCCAGTCTTTCTTCATAAGACAGTCCTGACATCCCAGGAATCAGTCTGGTGAACCTTCTCTGCACTCCCTCTATGGCAATAATGTCCTTCCTCAGATTTGGAGACCAGAACTGTACGCAATATTCCAGGTGTGGTCTCACCAAGACCCTATACAACTGAAGTAGAACCTCCCTGCTCCTATACTCAAATCCTTTTGCTATGAAAGCTAACATACCATTCGCTTTCTTCACTGCCTGTTGCACCTGCATGCCTACTTTCAATGACTGGTGTACCATGACACCCAGGACGTGCTGCATCTCCCCTTTTCCTAATCGGCCACCTTTTAGATAATAGTCTGCTTTCCTGTTTTTGCCACCAAAATGGATAACCTCACATTTATCCACATTATACTGTATCTGCCAAACATTTGCCCACTCACCCAGCGTATCCAAGTCACCTTGCAGTCTCCTAGCATCCTCCTCACAGCTAACACTGCCCCCCCAGCTTAGTGTCATCCGCAAACTTGGAGATATTGCCTTCAATTCCCTCATCCAGATCATTAATGTATATTGTAAATAGCTGGGGCCAGCACTGAGCCTTGCGGTACCCCACTAGTCACTGCCTGCCATTGTGAAAAGGACCCGTTTACTCCTACTCTTTGCTTCCTGTCTGCCAGCCAGTTCTCTATCCACGTCAATACTGAATCCCCAATTTCTACCCCATTCTTTTCATCTTTGGTTTTTTGTCCAACCCTCTGCCAATCAAAACCCCCTTCAACTATTTCTACACACTGTCCCTCCACCACCTCACGGCCATGTTTCTCCCCTCCTACTACAATCGATTTGAAGGGTCCTAACACAAAACATTGCCTATCCATGTTCTCCAGAGATGCTGCCTGACGCACTCTAGCACTTTTTTTAAATAAACCAACATCTGCAGTTCTGGTGTCTGTGTCTTCCTCCAGACTTCGTCTATTCAGCCCATTGTATAGAATCTTCATGCACTAACCCACCACAATTTCACAACTATTGTACAGATTCCAATGAATGACCTGTTCCTATTGCTGTTCATTCGAAATTCCAGAGGACTAAATTCTTTCCCCTGCATGTCTGTTGAATTGAATCCCATCGGATTTACAGCTCCCCATTCAGACCCAGTGTTTCAATCCCTAATGGACTGAAATCCCTTAATTTTTAGATCCATTGCATGAAATCTCTTAACCCATCCCTTCCCAAGTTATAGAACGACACCGTTTAAGACAACCTAGCAATTATAAAGATAGACACAAAATGCTGGTTCAGCAGGACAGGCAGCATCTCTGGAGAGAAGGACTTCACCCGCTGAGCTACTCCAACATTTTGTGTCTATCTTCGATTTAAACCAGCATCTGCAGTTCCTATGGCTCAATTATAAAGGATTTATTGAGATTTTCTTTGTTTGGTTAGATGACAGCGAAGAACAATTTACAGGAATGGAGTTGTTTGCGTGTGAGTTTTATTGTTATTTTGTTGCTGCTACGAAGCAAGATATGATCATTTGTAAAGTATGTTGTAGCTTTAATGACTTCTGGAGCTTGCATAAATGAGGTGCATCATTATATGTCATTATTCTTTGGTCTGTCCACACTTGATCCACTGTGGGGGGGTCTTGATGGGCAGTGAATGCATCTGATATGTAGGGGAAAATGAGAGGAAGATAATTTGTATTGTTTTATTATTGCCATGTGTGAGGAGATACAGTGAGAAGCTTTGCTTGCTATCCAGTCAATCATACTATACATGAGTACAATCAAGTCACACACAAGAACAATAAATAATGCAAAGAGAATGGAGATTTAAAAGAGTGGAACGATTGTATTTACAGTGTTGATTGCAGTCTTAGCTGTTGTCAGGGAAGGAGCACATTACGTTTTGTTTTCCCTGGAGTGAGTAGGTTAAGAGGGGATATGATTTGAGATATATAAAATCATGAGGAATACAGAGAGGGTAGACTGCAGGAATCCAAAAGCCATATTATAGATGAATCCAACAGGACATAAACTTGGGGTAAGGGGTAATGAAGACATCTGAAGAAACATTTTGTTCACCCGGAGAATGATCATAGGCTAGTGACACATGATAGAAATGTCATCATGAAGGAATGAAAGGACTCCATTCTCTGGGGAGTAGACTGAGGGGCCATTTGATGCACGGGGCAGATAGATGTAGAGAAATTGTTTCCATGTGCAGATGTTTCAGAGAAAGCTTTTTTACCCAGTTTGGAACTCACTCACACAGGAAGTAGTTGAAGCAATAAATGAAGTTAGTGGGCAACCCAGTAAATATACAGGAGAGAAAGTGACAGAAGGGTTTACATATAGGAATAAATAAAGTTCTTGCAAAGACACAGGCGTGGACCTGTTGGGCTGAATGGCCTGATTCTGTACTGAAATAATTGCAGTTCTATGGAATTGTATATGTATAAAATTATGAAAGACATAGATACAGTCAGAACCCATTTCCAAGAGTGGAAGTGTCAAAGACTAGCAGGCAGAGCTTTAACGAGAGAGGGGTAACATTTAAAGGAGATGTGCAGGGCAATTTTTTTTGTTACACAGAGGGTGGTGGGTGCCTGAACACACAGACAGGTGGCACAGTGGACAAGTTGCAGCATGGAATGCTGCAGGGACCATTCGAATGATGTCAGCACGGGGTGATGAGACAGGAAAAGGAGATGTAACACATTTCCTCTGAGAAAGTCTGGTTCACCAGAGACGGAAACTAAGGTGACCAGTCATCAGCAGAGATTCCAAACACATAGCCTGCAGGTGTCCAACGGGTACAAAACCATTGTGGGGGGATTAGCAAGGTCACGTTAGTTTAGCAGCCATGTACAAGTGTGTGAGTACAGAATAATATACTGAAAATCTGTAAATGCCGTTCTCGCTCAGTGTTGGCATGGCAGTGAGTTTCCAAGTTAACTGGCAAATAGTGGAGAGATGTGAAACTCAAGAGTGGCAGGTTCTGACAGGAGATAAAGACATGTTCAGTTTAGGAAAATAGTGTAACATTAGTTTATTTCAATCCTCGTGCTCTTTACTCTTCCATGTTTAGGATTGAGCGTTGCCAATGGAATTTGCCCCATTGTTTAGTTTAGTTGAGAGATACAGCATGGAAACAGGTCCTTCGGGCCACTGAATCCACGCCGACCAGTGATCCGCACACACTAACACAATCCTACACACATATAACCATATAACAATTACACCACGGAAACAGGCCATCTCGGCCCTTCAAGTCCGTGCCGAACAACTTTTTCCCCTTAGTCCCACCTGCCTGCACTCATACCATAACCCTCCATACCCTTCTCATCCATATGCCTATCCAATTTATTTAAAAATGATACCAACGAACCTGCTGCCACCACTTCCACTGGAAGCTCATTCCACACCGCTACCACTCTCTGAGTAAAGAGGTTCCCCCTCATGTTACCCCTAAACTTCTGTCCCTTAATTCTAAAGTCATGTCCTCTTGTTTGAACACTTGAGACAATTTACAAATGTACCAAAGCCAATTAACCTAGAAACCTGTACGTCTTTGGAGTATGGGAGGAAACTGGAGCACCCGGAGAAAACCCACGTGGTCACGGGGAGAATGCACAAACTTGTTGCAGACAGCACCCGTAGTCAGGAACGAACCCAGGTCTCTGGCACTGTAAGGCAGCAACCATACCACTGCGCCACCGTGACATTGTTGGCACTCGTTAAACTGCTACTGCATCGACACCCAAGAACCACAGAGATAGGATAGCTCCCTCTAATATAAGCCAGCAAATGCTTTGTCATTGTTTTTAACAATCTCAAAGCTTGATGGGTGAATATCAATATTTTATGCATTAACCACTCACATGCAGCAAAACTAAAATTTTCCACATGATTGTTATGCCCTTGTGTATGCAGAATGTTCAGCATGTATGGTTGACGTCAATTCCTGCGCAAAACCTGTTTTGTGGGTTGCTTCTAAAATTAGGTCACCATTGTCTGATTTTAAAAAAACAGTATGGGTCAATTCACAGAGGGGAAGCTTTTTACAACACAGTTTCACAGAACCTGTGGAGCAATATTCTCCAGAATGTGGAAGAGTTCCTCTTGCAAAAGCTACTTTGGCTGAGTGCATGGATATTTCTCCAGCTATTATCTTCTTAACATGGGTGCTTCATTTCTATTATATGAATGGAGGCAGAAGGGATTGATCATTGGCAAAGCAGTGATACCAGGGGATGCTGAGGAAGGGCTGATGCCTGCTGACACTATCCATCAAGAGTATAAAAAGAACAATCTCCAACTCCTGAGGGACAAAATATCCACTGAATAGGGCGTTTAAAGTCAAAGGTGATAAAGATCTGAACGTAAGGGTGCCTCCAGATTGTCACTTGGGTAGGCGGGGGTTAAAATTATCTGCAGTTAATGTCGTGTGTCCTCTTCTAATCTCTGCACTACTTGTATCTGAGGGCTTTCACTCAACCTACTGATTGTTATCAAGTGAATGCAATAAAGATGAGATGCCACACTTTCTTTCAGTGACCTTGCGAGGGCATGGCCAAATAAGAATTGCTAACTGTGAAATGGGATGTTTCCTGTCACTCACTGAGCTGCGGGAGTTACAGAGACTGACAGATGCTGTGGGAGTGCTGTACAGTCAGAGGTGTCAATGTTTATAAGCACTAGAGTCTGCTGCTGATGAGTTATTCCATCCCATATCTGGGATAAGAAAATCGGGGAAATTCTCCCCAGTATCCTGCCTGTATCTATCCCACAACCAACATCGGGAGTATGAGGAACACATTTTGACATTGATCTACACAAGAAGTCCATAAAACAAGAGAATGAAAATTCAAGTAATACACAAAAAAGGTTCTGACCTGTACAGAACTGTTGCTCTAACCAACAGTTCAACGGACTGTGACGCATTTCCAGCATTGAAAGACTGAATGTCTCAATAGGTTCCTGTTACCATTTACTCCCAATATAAGTGGCCTCTCGCTCCTTTACATTTCACTCTATCAATGTATTTTATACCTTTCTCCCTTGCGTTTCGCCCTAAATCCTTCCTGGCTCCTTGCCTTAATTGTTCACTGTATCAGTGAGCTCTACATTTATACCAATTCTGGTTAAGGACAATTCTTTATTTTATTGGATTTATTGCTGATAACCATTTAGATTCAGTGGGGATCGGGTTCAAACAGTTGAGTGCCGCACTGAGCCACTGCTACTTGTCAAAGGCCATTCAAAATCCACTGATTATAAGATGTTAACATTTGCAAATTTAAAAGAATTGGAGTGCAATGTAAAATCTGAAAAGGTTGGGTATAAATGAATTGACTCCAGTTTCCCAAGAGGCCTCCTTACTCTGAAAGATCAGGCTGGAAATGAAGAAGTAATGATAGAATTCGACTAATTCGTAAATTAAAGATTGCCTGCATTAATCGCAGAGCCACAGCATTCATATTACCAGGGTTCATAATTGTTATATAAGGACTGAGAGCAGCAACGACCATCTAGATAACTGATCAGCTCTCAGTAAGATTATTTTTTAAGCCTGCCGGAGGCTTGGCAAAGATGACCAGGAAATGTGTCTGAAAGTTACTGGCTCTTGAAGCGGGTCCATCTCACTGAATGGGAGATTTGGAAGCGATTAAGTACTTTTAAAGATTTGCTGTTTCACTCTCACCGGTATTTTTTCAAACGTTAAGCTGTTACTGAATGACTTTCCAGGACTGACCAAGACTTCATTACTATTCTGCTGAAGGGCTGTGGAATCAGAGAAAAATTGCACCACAGAAGGCCATTCAGGCCATCATGTCTGTGCCAGTCCAGGGAGAGCTGCCCAACCTAATTCTAGCTTCCAACAATGGATCCACGATCTTGCAGTCTCTTCAAATGCCTTTCCACATACTTTAAATCTGCTGAGATTTCTGCCTCTACCACCTTACAGGCAGTGGATTCTAGACCTTTGTCACCTGAAGGGTGAAAACATTAGGTCCCCTAGTTTTTTATCCACCTGCTGAGGGGCATGAGTTTATCTGGGCCCCCCATCTTATACATCTAAATTAAATCACTCTTCACCTCCTTTGCTCTGAAGAGAACAGATCTAGCCTAACCAGCCTGAAGAAGGGTCCTGACCCAAATTGCTATCTGTCCATTCTCTCCACAGATGCTGCCTGACCCTCTGAGTTCATCCAGCACTTTGTGTTTTGCTCAAAATTCCAGCATCTACAGTTCCTTGTGACTAAATACTGACAGCTTGGGCCTGTGGAACTCATAATTCATTCTGAGGTGCAAACTTAAACACAAGAGAAAAAATACCAACCGCAAAAGTGTTATATATAAGAAAGAATGCCTAGTATCTGCTGAAGTAGAAGACAGCATGAAGTGGCAGTAAACTCCACAGATATTACAGGACATTGTTAAAATCTTGGTAATTACTGCAGGGAACTGAAGTCCATTCATTATTACATCAAATGAATAGACATCTCTTTTAAGACAACTACCACCATCAAGATACAGATTGAGGGCACAAATGCTCAGATTGAGGCCAATATGAACACAGGAAGGTGATTACATCAGCAGGAATATGACCAACTACCTATGCAGCATTGCACGGTTAATGTAGGATTGTCAATGTACCATTTAACACAACATTCGAAACGTTGCAGAACCATTGCAACCCGATAGTCAGTCACACAGCATGGATACAGGCTCTTCAGCCCAAATTGCCCATGCCGACAAGATTTCCCATCAACGCGTTCCACCTGCCTGCGTTTGACCCGTATCTCTCTAAACCTTTCCTATCCATGTACATGGCCAAATGTCTTTTAAATATTGTTATAATGCCTGCCTCAACTACTTCCTCTGGCAGCTTGTTCCATATACCCACCATAGAGTAACATGGGGGATTGTGGCAGATTATGTGTAGGAAAGAACTACGGATGCTGGTTTAAATCCGAGGTTGACACAAAATGCTGGAGCAACACAGGCAGCACCTCTGAAGAGAGAGAAGAACCCATTCTTTCTTCACAGAGATGTTGTCTGTCCCGCTGAGTTGCTCCAACATTTTGTGTCTACCTTGTGGAGGATTATGTTTGGAGCCTGTAATCAGGGGTCAGTTAGATAAAATGATTAGTGATAACACAGCCATTCTAAAAACTCTGTTGCAGCATTGCCACCTCAGCACATCCATCTGACATTTAGAAACATAAAAAAATAGAAAATAGGTGCAGGAGTAGGCCATTCAGTCCTTCGAGCCTACACCGCCATTCAATATGATCATGGCTGATCATCCAACTCAGTATCCTGTACCTGCCTTCTCTCCATACCCCCTGATCCCTTTAGCCACAAGGGCCACATCTAACTCCCTCTTAAATATAGCCAATGAACTGGCTTCAACTACCTTCTGTGGCAGAGAATTCCAGAGATTCACCACTCTCTGTGTGAAAAATGTTTTCCTCATCTCGGTCCTAAAGGAATTCCCCCTTATCCTTAGACTGTGACCCCTTGTGACTCCCCAACATAGGGAACAATCTTCCTGCATCTAGCCTGTCCAACCCCTTAAGAATTTTGTAAGTTTCTATAAGATCCCCCCTCAGTCTTCTAAATTCTAGCGAGTGTCTATCCAGTCTTTCCTCATATGAAAGTCCTGACATCCCAGGAATCAGTCTGGTGAACCTTCTCTGTACCCCCCTCTATGGCAAGAATGTCTTTCCTCAGATTTGGAGACCAAAACTGTACGCAATACTCCAGGTGTGGTCTCACCAAAACCCTGTACAACTGTAGTAGAACCTCCCTGCTCCTATACTCAAACCCTTTCACAATGAATGATAACATACTGTTTGCTTTCTTCGCTGCCTGTTGCACCTGCATGCCTACTTTCAATGATTGGTTTACCATGACACCCAGGTCTCGTTGCATCTCCCCTTTTCCTAATGTGCCACCATTCAGATAATAGTCTCCCCTCCTGTTTTTGCCACCAGAGTGGATAACCTCACATTGATCCACATTATACTGCATCTGCCATGCATTTGCCCACTCACCCAGCCTATCCAAGTCACCTTGCAGCCTCCTAGCATCCTCCTCACAGCTAACACTACCCCCCAGCTTAGTGTCATCCACAAAATTGGAGATGTTGCATTAAATTCCCTCGTCCAAATCATTAATATATATTGTAAATAGCTGGGGTCCCAGCACTGAGCCTTGCGGTACCCCACTAGTCACTGCCTGCCATTCTGAAAAGGACCCGTTTACTCCTACCCTTTACTTTCTGTCTGCCAGTCAGTTCTCTATCCACATCAATACTGAACCCCCAATACCGTGTGCTTTACTAATCCCTTATGTGGGACCTTGTCGAAAGCCTTCTGAAAGTCTAGATATAACACATCCACTGGTTCTCCCTTATCCACTCTACTAGCTACATCCTCGAAAAATTCTATAAGATTCGTCAGACATGATTTACCTTTCATAAATTCATGCTGACTTTGTCCAATGATTTCACCACTTTCCAAATGTGCTGCTATCCCATCTTTAATAACTGACTGTAGCAGTTTCCCCACTACCGATGTTAGACTAATTGGTTTGTAATTCCCCATTTTCTCTCTCCTTTTTTTAAAAGTGGGATTACATTAGCTACCCTCCAATCCTCAGGAACTACTCCAGAATCTAAGGAGTTTTGAAAAATGATCACTAATGCATCCACTATTTCTGTGGCTACTTCCTTGAGTACTCTGGGATGCAGGCTATCTGGCCCTGGGGATTTATCGGCCTTTAATCCGTTCAATTTACCCAACACCACTTCCCGGCTAACCTGGATTTCACTCAGTTCCTCCATCTTAATTGACCCCTGGTCCCCTGCTATTTCCGGCAGATTATTTATGTCTTCCTTAGTGAAGACAGAACCAAAGTAGTCATTCAATTGGTCTGCCATGTCCTTGTTCCCCATGATCAATTCACCTGATTTTGACTGCAAGGGACCTACATTTGTTTTAACTAATTTCTTTCTCTTCACATATCTATAAAAACTTTTGCAGTCAGTTTTTATGTCCCCTGCCAGTTGCCTTTCATAATCTATTTTCCCTTTCCTAAATAAGCCATTTGGCCTCCTCTGCCGGACTATGAATTTCTCCCAGTTCTCTGGTAGGCTGCTTTTTCTGGCTAATTTGTATGCTTTATCTTTTGTTTTTATACTATCCCTGATTTCCCTTGTTATCCATGGATGCACTACCTGCCCTGATTTATTCTTTTGCCAAACTGGGATGAACAATTGTTGTAGTTCATCCATGCAGTCTTTAAATACCTTCCATTGCACATCCACTGTCAACCCTTTAAGAATCACTTGCCAGTCTATCTTGGCCAATTCACTTCTCATACCTTCAAAGTTACGTTTGTTTAAGTTCAGAACCCTTGTTTCTGACTTAATTATGTTACTCTCCATCCTAATGAAGAACTCAACCATACTATGGTCACTCTTGCCCAAGGGGCTACACACAACAAGACTGCTAACTAGCCCTTCCTCATTCCTCAATACCCAGTCTAGAATAGCCTGCTCTCTCGTTGGTTCCTCTACATGTTGGTTTAGAAAACTATCCCCCATACATTCCAAGAAATCCTCTTCCTCAGCACCCCTGCCCATTTGATTCACCCAATCTATATGTAGATTGAAGTCACCCATTATAACTGTTTTACCCTTGTTGCACACATTTCTAATTTCACAACTCCCACTAGCATCTTCTGCCCCTTAGAGTTTCGCAGCTCTACCCATATCGATTCCACATCCTCCAAGCTAATGTCCTTCCTTTCTATTGCATTAATCTCCTCTCTCACCAGCAACGCTACCCCACGTCCTTTCTGTCTATCCCTCCTGAATATTGAATATCCCTGGATGTTCAGCTCCCTGCCTTGGTCCCCCTGCACCCATGTCTCCATGATCCCAACTATAGCATAGTCATTAATAGCTATCTGCACATTCAACTCGTCCACCTTATTACGAATGCTCCTCGCATTGAGACACAAAGCCTTCAGGCTTGTTTTCACAACACTCTTACTCTTTATGGTCCACGGAACCACGGATTTGGATGGGGAATGAGATTGCGGCATCTATAGAAATTGTCTGCAAGAATGTGAAGGAATTATGCTTTGCATAGCACAATAGCATAAGTATGGTACAGAGACCAATGGCAAGCGGAATGGATAAGAGTGCCAACAGTCATTGCAAACTACATAAACATGGTTTAATGTCAAACTCTCACGAGTGATCAAACTAATGACAACCATTCAGCACAAATATGTTTGTGAAGTGCATTGATTATAGAAATCAAATGCACACTGCCTCGACTTGCTAGGCATAATGGAACATAACAAATCAAAGTAGTGGCCATCAAGTGGCCAGGGAACCAATTACAGAAGAGAGCCACGGAAGGGAGGGTGACACAGCTATAAGAATGAGCCGTGTGTAAATAACAAAGTCTCTACTAGTGATTAGCGAAAAAAATATATTTTAGTGAGACCCTGAATATATTTGGACAAGTGGAATGTATGGTTCTCAATGACTGGGCAAAGGCTAGGCTATCCATTGGAGTCATTGTTCACAAGAACAAACCAGCTCTGGCAGGGTGTGATTGACTGAGGAACGAAAGGATGGGTTGGAAAAATGTATTTGGTTTGAATAGATCAAAACTATATTAAAAAAGCTTTTGGAACAGTATTAAGACAGTCATAGGGATTCACTCATAGGCAGTAAAGGGCAATAAACAAAAACCCATTAAATCCCAAACCAAACTGATCTGTGTGATCACAACCTGTCCCCATCTGCTGAAAGCCCAGTTATTAGAACCACCAATCAAACTAATGTGAATGAATCTATGGGTAAAAGAGCCACATAGTGATTGGGCAACACTCATAGTACCCAAGGCAGATGAGTCCATTCGACCTTTAATTTATAAAATGATTCTAGATAATGAAAGATTTATACACTGAATTGGCAGCTCGACATACTTAACACTGACACCCAACTTAATGAAGATAAGGAAAGCAAACTGCTTGGTAATTGTCACAAGGAGTTCTTAGGCATCATGTTGATTTATGGGGGAATATCAAAATCAAACATCTTTGGCCAGCTTTCAATAGCCTTTACCTTCATGTAAGTATCACCGCTGTCCTTAGTGGTCCCAGGCATCTGGGTGAAGTACTTCCCCATCATCCACACAGCATTGGCATCAATTGGCCTAACCCACCTCCCCATCACCAACCCAAACCTCCCATAATCGACCCTACTGTCTGTCATCTGATCAACAACCAATCACTTTCCAAAAATCCAATTATCGGCCAGATTCCACCTCCAAGTTGGCATTTGCCTAAATGTCACTAATCATCTGCCTAAACCTTCCCATGCCCAGATTGGGATGCATTCTTACTCCCATATATGGCATGGTTCTTCCCCATCTCACTTCCCCTTATTCTCTGCAATGGGGGGAGGGAAGATGGCAGAGGCCTATTCTTCAGCACAATGTTTTTTGAGCTCAAGAATGTTGAAGTCCTTCAAGGAGACAGCTGACTTTCCACAGTGGCCCATGAATTAGGAATCCAGTTTCCAGAGACCTCGGCAACCAAAGGAATGTGTAACATTTGAATCTCATTTTGTTTGAAGTTGTCCCGGAATGAAGAATAATTCACTGAAGCCGAGGATTAGGCACAGCAGACATTAATGAGGGATAGCTCTCAGGCACAAAGCTGAATGATTTGCTCGCTGGTGCTAGCTTGAAATGGTCAGGATTTAAGGAATTCGATCCTTTCCATAACCCCATACTGAAAGAAAAATGGAGAAAGCTTCAGGATGGATCTGGTGCACAAAACGTCCAAGTATATCTTCAGAAAAATGAACAAAGATCATTTTCCAAAAATCAGGAGATTTAGTCTGTCTGATGAAGTGCAAAAATAGAGAAAACATTTTCTCAAGCCAGCCACATGATGGCATTCCGCACACTGATTCAAGTCATCCTGAGAGTCATCCCGAGACATCACGAGTCGGGATGTTGGGTATGGTCTGAAATGGGCATGGATTTGATGCCAATTATACAGGTCCACATGTGAGCATTTACTTATGACCTGGTAGGTGGTTCCCAGCCATATGAACCTGAGCAAGAGAGAGAATGAGATTGCAATCCAGTGAGAGTCAGCATCTTCTGGGGAGGGGATTTAACCCCAGGGTGAATGAACGCTCTAGTGGAGAAATCTAGCTGAGGTGGGACGTGGGGTGGAATTTGTGAAGTGGCCACAGAATAAAGCAGAAATCATTTCCCACCAATTTCAATTATCTGTAGCACAATGGCAAAAACCAGGCCTGTAGTAAGACATAAATACAGCACTTCTATCCAGCTGTCAGTATTGGCTGGGCACCCACAGGAGATGCAAAAGACTCATTAGCAGGCCAGCAATGATAAGTTTTAGAAGGGGAGTTGTGATAGGAAATACTAGGTAGATTTGTTGGAGAAAAATATGGCGGAATTATTGTCTTTCAGGGTTGTTGGTATGCAAGGCAGACCATGTTTCTGTTCTTATCTTGATTAAATAAATGAAGGCGCTGACCTTTACTTTACAGTGACTTATGAAAGGTCATGTATCTGCCTCTCACTGATAATCAATTTTGTATGGGAGGGGGTCTGTAAACATAGAACAGTAGAGCCCAGGAACAGGTCCTTCAGCCCTCAATGCCCGTGCCGAACACAATACTAAGTTAACTTAATCATTTCTTCCTGCAAGTAGTTCATATCCCTTAATTCTCTGCATATCCATGTGCTGACCAAACATCCTCTTAAATACCACTGTCGTATCTGCCTTCTGGCAGCATGGATTTCAGGCACCCAGCACCAATCTCTGTGTAAAAACTTGCCCCTGCACATCTCCTCTCCTCCCCCACTTCACCTTAAAGCTATGCCCTCCAGCCTTTGACATTTCAACCCTGGAAAAAATGTTTCGAGTGTCTACTCTATGCCTCTCATAATTTTTTACACTTCTATCAGATCCCTCATCAACCTCCAACGCACCAGAAAAAACAATCCAAGTTTGTTTAACAAGCAATAGGTCCTTCTTTAGTGAGTTGCGAGAGGGACATGCGATCGAAAGGCTGCTTGAGGCGTTTGATGGAGACCAAAAACTGCAGAGAATGGCCATGGGCAACACTGCTTTTAATAACGCACTGTACTCCCAATTTCAGGCCTGAGACAAATTGAGAAGGGATCACACAAAGCAAATTATACAACAGTATCTCTTGATGTGTGTTTTTTAATACAGAACTAGGTTAGGGGTTTGACAGTCCGTAAACAAGGAAGGCAGGAACTCTCTGACCGTTCCAGCAGCTTTGTAACAATCAGTGAAGGAGTGCCAGAGTATAAAAAATGAATTTTAGGGACTGTGACCTTTTGTTTCAGAATATAAAAGTTAACATACAAGCTTTCTGGGTCTCTGGGGAATAATCCAAAGTGTGAGAAAGTTAAAAACCTGTCCTGTTATGAGTTATGGGCCATGCCAATTCCAAAAATCCCACAAGGACTATCATCCGGGCAATGACATCATCACCTGAATGTGCCAATTTACAAATCATATTCCAAACATGGACCTGCTGTCTGATTAATTCTTTGTTAAATTATATTTCCAGGATCATACGCACAAAAACTTAATTCTGTTCAGGATTTTAATGAGGTCTGCAGCAGTTCTTATATTTGCAGCACTTTGAAGTCGAGTCTCAGGATTAATGTACCATCCTTTTAACAGCCTCTCTGAAAGAATGAAACAAATCTTTTCTTTTAAGACCTCGCAAAAAGATCAAGGCAGCAATCTGCAGCTTCTCCATCACACCAACGGCTGACAGTCTGGTCATTGTTAAAGCAAAACCACCTCTTGTACCATTGGAGAGAATTGAGAGACTAAATCAGCCAGGTCAGTGTGGTTCAGAGTCACTGTTCTGTCCACACTGGTTCAGCTGTTTATAGCAGGATGTATGATTGTAGTTTCTCCAAACCCTCCACTTACAAGCCGTTGGCAAAAAAAGCTGGGTTAGGTAGTGCCACACTCCATAGACTGTCTTCAAGGGGAAAATGAAATTATTTCATTCTGCAAAATGAATAAATCAATCACCAGACACCAGGTGAGAGACCCAAGCTGGTCAAGGCTTCCCCCATTGATGTCACCTTCTGATATTTGATTCAAAGGCCACAAGTGTGGCTACTTGGGCGTGATATGTACCCACTGTGTTGCAAATCAGTATCCCAGTGCCAGCCACTTCCAGAGATAAACTTCTAAAATCATTTTGAGAGAGGAACTGGACCCCAGCGAGAGTCAGCATTTTCAGGATAGGGGGAGGTGACCTAAATGTGGGTGAGAATCATCATTTTCCTGAGAGGATAGGACCAAATTTAATTGAATGTCAGCGTTCCAAGATCAGAAGGAACAAATGTATAAAAATAAGTAAACACAGAAAAGGATTGCTTTTGTGTAGGAAAGAACTGCAGATGCTGGTTTAAATCGAAGGTGGACACAAAATGCTGTAGCAACTCAGGCAGCATCTCTGGAGAGAAGGCGTGGGTGACATTTTGGGTCGAGACCCTTCTTCAGACTGATCTGACAGAAAAGGATTACTTTTATTGTGGAACCATATTTTTTAAGATGAAGGATATGATGACCAAGGCAATGGGTTAGTTGCTAGCCCAGGCTACCAGGGCAGATATCCATCAGATACAGATAAACCAGAATCTGCAGTTCTTATTTATTGCTAACTCTCAAACCAACACGATTCACTCTTTAGAGAATCATGAAAATGCAGTAGCTGGAATCTGGAGCAAAACACAAGGTGCTGGAGGATCTCAGCGAGTCAGACAGCAACTGTGGTGAAGGAGCGTCTCGACTGGAAAAGTAATCTGCCCATTCCTTCCACAGATGCTGCCTGACCCACTGAGTTCATCCGGCACTTTGTGTTTTGCTCATGATTCACTCTTGACTTCCTTCTGAACCAGCCGAGTAGATCAGTCAGTTAAACAGTATTAGTAGGAGGCCCACAAACTCCGCAAATCAATAAAGGAAAGGCAATAAACTCTCATCTTATCATTTTCACCCACAGCCCAAAAATGAATTTACAAGCCACAGACTGGAGCTATTTATAGGGATCCTGGTACATTTTAGGATATACTGGGTTTTCCGATTCTACTCCATACAACTCTATCCTTCACAAATGTGATTCATTACATAATGGGACAAAATAAATGTTACATACTTGGAACAACAGGTAGAATTTTAAGAAGCAACAAGGGAAAATGTTTAACGCAGAAAGAACTGGGTTGCTGGATATCTGAGTTCAAAGGTTATGGGTATTTTATAGCTATTTGTTAATGCTGGTTTGGACTATGAGCAAAATAATATATTACTTCCATGTCAGCTCAAAAGATGAATGAAAGCCAAATGTAAAATCTGAAATCATCTGTAGATGGGTTTTCATCTCCCATCTAAACTTGGCAGCTCCTGTTCTCAGCTGAATGTGATTAGTGGTGTAAAATCAAAGATGGTGGCAAGTTGGTCTTGGTCCCATCTATCACACTCACTCAAGGTGCACGGTATACAAACAGATCTGACAGTGATGTCTGCCTGATAACGATTACAAATAGCCTAATAATTGAAAACAGGTCCCCCCCTGCTCTCCCCCAGAAATCATCGTACTGCTGACAACTCACAGTATACTGTCAAGAAAATTATCCAGTACCCAGTGAGATTTAAAATGTAGAATTGTAAACAGAAGAACTAATTCTTAATCACATGATGAGTACTGTTATAATATAAATGACCTCAAGAAGAATCCAAATCAACATCAAGGGAAAAGTGTAAGGGTGATTGGGTGAGCTGAAAGTGGATGGGAGGACAGACACTTGTGTACAGCAAAATTCAGGCTGAATGCTCTGGTCTGCAGCATAGACCCAATGCATTTTTCTGGGCCTTTTTATTAATTCTCAGGAGATGGTCGGACTATGACTGAATGTCCAGACCCATGTGCCCTGTGAAGGTTCCATTGTAGCCAGCTAACTGGACTTAGCACTGAAGGTATTTAACCACCACATAGACCTGGGACTGAAGACATCCATGGCCATGAATGTTACGGATGGCAGATTTCCTTCCCTGTGGGCCAGGAGTGAGCTTGGCAGCTTCACAATCAGTTGGCAGACACCACTTCCATTTGAATAATAGGTAATAGCCCAACAGTTGCTGCTCTGTTCCTCCTAGTCTACACTACACGCTGCCTCAGGAAATCGGCTAACATAATCAAGGACCTCTTTCACCCCAGCCATTCCCCCTCCTCCCTGGTCCTATTACGCAGAAGATTCAAAGGTTTGAAAGCAAGCACTATCAGTCTGAGGATCAGCTTTGTGTTTAATCTCCAAGCATTGACTCTCCATTGAGTTTGTGAGTATTTCTTCATGTGGTGAATTGCTCCTTCACCATGTGAGTAACGTTCACAACATTCATCTGGTGGATATCTCTACACAATTCATGTGTTGGATATCTCTTCACAAGTTGAACATCATTCAGTTTAGTTTATCGTCATGTGTACCATGTGTTTCTTTCATTATTCATGTTGAGTATCTTCTCAGTTATCTGGATACTATTCAATGATATAAAAGTATTCACAAGTTGAATATTGGTATCAGTTCACATCTTGACCATGGCTTTTTGTTTGAATATTCACCACCGGGTGGCGCTCGTAATGGCCGCCTCGCCAGCAGTCTGTCTTGTCCCTTCTCTGTTTTTATTATTTTAACTATGACTAAAATGTTTGTTTCAATGTCTCTTGGTATGTTTTATGTGGGGGGTGCGGGGAGGGGATCGGGGGAAACCTTTATCAGTCACTTACCTCGATGGTGATGCGATTTTTCTCCGTGTCGCATCTCCACCCCCTCTTTGCGGCCTACAACGTGGAGTGGTGCGGCCTTTCCTGGAGACCGACCCGGAGCTTCAAGCCGAGGGTTGCAGCATGTATTTACCATCGCGGAGCCTGGGATCTTTTGCCAAGGATCGCCAGTGTTGGAGCTCTGACCGCGGGGCCTGTGGTCTCCGGTAAGAAGCGGCCGACTGGGGAACGCCATGCCGTGGCGTGTTCCCATCCGTCCCGACGAGAGGGCTTCAACAACGGTCCGTCGGCAACGGATCCGTTGAAAGGCACCGACCACGGGTGAACAAAGGAGGAAGATGACTGAACTTTATTGCCTTCCATCACAGTGAGGAATGTTAACTCCACTGTGGTGGATGTTTATGTTAAACTTTTTTTTATGTGCTGTGAGATTTTTGCTTTTTACTTTGTATGGCTGCACGGTAACTCAAATTTCACTGTACCTTAATTGGTACATGTGACAATTAAATTGAATCTTGAAATAGTTCTCTTTGTTGGGATCAAGTGTTGACCATCCCTTTGCATGATGAATATTCCCTGACGTGGATTTCTTTACCTAGTGAGTGACCTTCTTCTTCTTCTTTCGTGTGGCGTGCACGGCCTAAAGTTGTTGGACAACTTGTTCTATTTGATCTTCCGTTTGTGCACGTCGAGTTGATTGCATTAGTCGAAACAGGGCGGACCACGTGAAGGTAGCAATCTTCCACCCCAGTGAGTGAACTCAGCTGCGAAGTATTCCATCACACACTGGGTGTCCCTTTACATGCTGGACCCCAATGTTCGCCTGAGGCTGAGGGGAGCAGCTGATAGCGACAGCCTTCACTCGTACAACGTGGCTGGATTTAGGTCTGGACTTTGACTGGGCCATTCTAGCACATGAATATGCTTTGATCTAAACCATTCCATTGTAGCTCTGGCTGTATGTTTAGGGTCGTTGTCCTGCTGGAAGGTGAACCTCCGCCCCAGTCTCAAGTCTTTTGCAGACTCTAACAGGTTTTCTTCCAAGATTGCCCTGTATTTGGCTCCATCCATCTTCCCATCAACTCTGACCAGCTTCCCTGTCCCTGCTGAAGAAAAGCATCCCCACAGCATGATGCTGCCACCACCATGTTTCACAGTGGGGATGGTGTGTTCAGGGTGATGTGCAGTGTTAGTTTTCCACCACACATAGCATTTTGCATTTAGGCCAAAAACTTCAATTTTGGTCTCATCAGACCAGAGCACCTTCCTCCACATGTTTGCTGTGTCCCCCACATGGCTTGTAGCAAACTGCAAACGGGACTTCTTATGGCTTTGTTTCAACAATGGCTTTCTTCTTGCCACTCTTCCATAAAGGCCCGATTTGTGGAGTGCAAGACTAATAGTTGTCCTGTGGCCAGATTCTCCCACCTGAGCTGTGGATCTCTGCAGCTCCTCCAGAGTTACCATGGGCCTCTTGGCTGCTTCTCTGATCAATGCTCTCCTTGCCCGGCCTGACAGTTTAGGTGGACGGCTTTGTCTTGGTAGGTTTGCAGTTGTGCCATACTCTTTCCATTTTTGGATGATGGATTGAACAGTGCTCTGTGAGATGTTCAAAGCTTGGGATATTTTTTTTATAACCTAACCCTGCTTTAAACTTCTCCACAACTTTATCCCTGACCTGTCTGCTATGTTCCTTGGGCTTCATGATGCTGTTTGTTCACTAATGTTCTCTAACAAATCTCTGAGGCCTTCACAGAACAGCTGTATTTATACTGAGATTAGATTACACACAAGTGGGCTCTATTTACTAATTAGGTGACTTCTGAAGGCAATTGGATGCACTGGATTTTATTTAGGGGTATCAGAGTAAAATGGGGCTGAATACTTTTGCATGCCACACTTTTCAGTTTTTTATTTGTAAAAAAATTTGAAAACCATGTATAATTTTCCTTCCACTACACAATTATGCGCCACTTTGTGTTCGTCTATCACATAAAATCCCAATAAAATACAAACACATTACAACCACAAACATTTTCGTTTGTGGTTGTAACGTGACAAAAAATGGAAAAGTTCAAGGGGTATGAAAACTTTTGCAAGCCACTGTACCTGTTACTGTGTTTTAGCTTTTCTACTCTTCAACAGTTTTGTTCGTTCCTGTTTAGTTCATTTGCAGACATGGATTAGTTTAACTTGGCATTATGGGCCAAATTGCCTGTTTCTATGCCCTACTGTTCTGTGTTCTATGAACCTTATCCTACAGCATGCATATTGTGTGTTTTGTTCTGCAATGTGGGGAAACTGCAGCCTGTGGGAAGAGGTGTGGGCTGCCAGGAGGAGAACCAGGCTTGTCGACAGCTGAGACACCCTCTGTGCCTGACCACCTCTCCGAGTCAGAGGGATCAACAGCTTCTCTCAGGCACGGCCAGAGATCCGTCAAACACTGTAGCCAAGAACCATGAGATCAGGGGGAGACAGGCCTCACCTGTTCCAGCCCATTGTTACATAGAGGCAGAAAATCTTCACTCTTTTATTAATGGCAAAGAAAAATAACCTGTAAGATGAATTTCTGGGGGGGCAGAACTACGATGATGGTCAGGCTGTTCAGACAGAACTGCAGGCGCTGGCTTGGTCCTTCCTTTGGCAAATCCTACATTGAGAGCAGTATGAAATAGTAGCTGGCTATCTGTTAGGTATTCTGGAATAGACCCACCCTTCCACCACCAATAAGTAGCTGAGGAGAGGATAACTTGATGGAGCAGGGCAGGTTAATGAGTGGCTGTAACTGGAATGATTGGGGAGTAACCCCCATCCTCTGGATAGGGGATTCTGTAAACTCTGACCAAGATGTGAGATGCCAGAGGGAGTCCTTGTCAGATTGCTTGTCTTAACTCCCTAGGATGGGAGTTGAGGGGAGTTTCTTCTCGCTCAATTGTCTAGTTCGAGTTTTAACTAGTCTTTGATCTCTCCGCTAGTTCCTGTACATCTATCTCTCCTCCAGCTTCTTGTATTTCTATTTCTCCAGCCGCTTCTGCCTGAGACGCCTATCCCGCTTCCAAGGACAGTTATTGGAAACAGCCCTGTCGGCCAAACCTGCCCATGGATGCCCCATCTACACTAGTCCCACCTGCTTGCATTTGTCCCATATTCCTCTAAATCTTTCCTATCCAAGTACATGTTCAAATGTCTTTTACATGTTGTTATTACACCTGCCTCAGCTGCCTCATCTGGCAGCTTGTTGCATATACCTACCACCCTCTGTGTGAACCATTAGCTCCTCAGGACCATATTAAATCTTTCCCTTCTCACCTTAAACCTCTGAAGTCTGGTTCTCTAATCTCCTATTCGGAGTAGTTCACCCTATCTATTCCCCTCATTATCTTATACATCTTCATAAGATAACCCTTCAGCCTTCTGCTCTCCAAGGAATAAAATCCTAGCATGTCCAGCCTCTGCCGACGCCTCTCAAATCCTGACAGCATGCTCGCAAATCATCTCTGCATTCTTTCTCACTTAGCGACATCCTTCCTATAGTGATCAAAACTGAACACAATACTCCAAATGCACTCTCACCAATGCCATGTATAATTGTAACATAACATCCCAACTTTCTATACTTCATAGCCTGACTGATGAAGGTCCATGTACCAAAATCCTTTTTAACCACCCTATCTATCTGTGATGCCACTTCCAGGGAACAACGTACCTGCACCCCTAGATCCCTTTGTTCTACAACACTCCCCAGTGCCCTGCCATTCACTAAGAAAGTCCACCCTACTTTGACTTTCCAAAATGCAACATCTCGCACATATATGCATTAAACTCCATGAACCATTTCTCCGCCCACTTTCCCAACTGATCACGATTCTGCTGCAATTTTGGATAACCATCTACACTACGATAGCACCCACTTTAGTGTCATCTGCAAAATTATGATCTGTGTGACGTTCTTGGCTCCTAAATCTGTTTGGACCTCCTTTCACACAATATTGAGACGTTCCGGAGCTTCTGTCCTCCTGAATGTGTCTCGAGGACCTCTTTGTGGCTTCTAGTTCCACGGTAACATCTATAGCATTTGTCTTGCTTCCTGGAAAGTAGGGAACCCAAATCCCCTTAGGACTGTCTTCAGATCCAGTCTGCCTTCCCAGTTGTTGCATCAAAGGATTCTGTCTGGAGGTACTCTGGTTATCTGGGCCCACTGTATCTCCTCCCAGGACTGTGGATTGCATGACTTTCCTTGGTGCAGAATAAAGTTTCAATAGACAAAAGACAATAGATGCAGGAGTAGGCCATTCGGCACTTCGAGCCAGCACCGCCATTCAATGTGGTCCCCAATCAGTACCCCGTTCCTGCCTTCTCCCCATATCCCCTGACTCTGCTATTTTTAAGAGCCCTATCTAGCTCTCTCTTGAAAGCATCCAGAGAACCGGCCTCCACTGCCTTCTGAGCAGAGAATTCCACAGACTCACCACTCTCTGTGAGAAAAAGTGTTTCCTCGTCTCCGTTCTAAATGGCTTACTCCTTATTCTTAAACTGTGGCCCCTGGTTCTGGACTCCCCCAATATCGGAAACATGTTCCCTGCCTCTAGTGTGTCCAAGCCCTTAACAATCTTACATATTTCAGTGAGATGTCCTCTCATCCTTCTAAACTCCAGAGTGTACAAGCCCAGCTGCTTCATTCACTCAGCATATGACAGTCCCGCCATCCGGGGAACTAACTTTGTAAACCTTCGCTGCACTCCCTCAATAACAAGAATGCCCTTCCTCAAATTAGGGGACCATAACTGCACACAATACTCCAGGTGTGGTGTCACTAGGGCTCTGTACAACTGCAGAAGGACCTCTTTGCTCCTATATGCGATTCCTCTTGTTATTAAGGCCAACATGCCATTCGCTTTCTTCACTGCCAGCTTTACCTGCATGCTTACTTTCATAGACTAATGTACAAGGACCTCCAGATCCCGTTGTACTTCCCCTTTTCCCAACTTGACGCCATTTAGATACTTTCAAACTACCTGTTACTACCTGGAGTTCCTGCTCGCTCCTATCTCTCCAGCATTGTCTAGGTGAAGGCACCATATACTCTCTGGAACTATGGTCCCTCAGTGGGGAAACTCCTGCCTATCAGTGTCTGGAATTCCTGCTTTGTCCATTCTGTGAGATGTCCTGTTCTTCCATCCTGTGACTGCAGGGGAGCCCTTCCCTCTTGAATTGTCTCCAGCTTCAGGCTCATGCCCTGGGATTATCTGGAGCACTTGCTCCTCTCGACTCCTGTCGCTTTTACACTATTTCTGCCTCTGGCACCATCTGTATTTCTGTCTTCCTGGAACTGTTTCCCCTCTCTGCAATACTCTAGGGCCCATGTACCACGATGACCAAAGGCCCTGCTTCTCCCAGTATTGTTTATTATTCTGATCCCCAACAGCTGGAATTGAATTGAATCCCACACTCATGTAGATAGTAAAGTAAGCAATCGAGTCTGAGAAGAGTTGCCATCAGTGTTTTGCCTTAAGGATCAGTGCTATGTTTTCAACTACCGGTAATTATAATGTATATTATAATTATACAGGGAGGATGGTCTAAAGGCTGAATACACTGGAACCAGGGTTCACATCCTCAGGATAATAGAGTATGCAGTTTTGAACTGTGGAAATCAGGAGAAATGACTTTACTTGGAGGATGGTGAACCTGTGACATTCTCCACCACAAAAAGCAGTGGAGTCGTGGATATATTTCTCTAGGTTAGAGGGAGCAAGGGAAATGGTGACGAGGTGGGAACAGGGACTGAAGTTGACTGAATGTTGGAAAAGGTCAGGCAGAATCTGTGAATCTGTGGTTGCCGACCAGATCTGGAAAAGAGGGATAATGAAGGAGGTTTTAAGATGCAGAGAAGCTGGCAAGAAGAATAGATAGTACAAAATAAATATCGGTAATAGAGTGAAGGGAGGTCAAATTGATTAATGGGTTAAATCCCTGCTCTCAGCAACACATAACAAAGTCAATGAAATAACATTAGCTACTCTCCAGTACTCTGGGACCTTTCCTGTGGCTAGAGAAGATGCAAAGATCTTTGCCATGGCTCCTGCAATCTCCTCGCTTGTCACTCTTGTCTTCTGTCGTGTGTCTTTTAGACCTGCAGCTCCGTTGAGGCGAGCCAGGCCAACGTGTCATCGTCCAGGTCAATCAGACCTCGTTCACCATTTGGTGGCCGATGTTTGGGGCAACTGGTGACGATGTGCTCCTCTGTCTGTGTTGGGTCCCCACACTCGCAGGAGGCGCTCGCTGTCCACGAGGCCCCACCTCTTCATCGCTACTCCATAGCGTCCGATACCTGTCCTCAAGCGGTTGAGGGTTGTCCACTGCTTTCGGGGCAGGTCCTGGCCAGGGACATCCATGGGGTCATTGATGTAATGGTGTAGCCCAGATGGTTCCACTGACTTCCACTGGTCTCTCCATATCGCCTTGACCCAGGCGGCCTTAGAAGCGTCAGCCAGTGTTGTGCAGAGCAGCTCTTGGGCTTGCACAGCAAAGGGGCGCTGCGACTTGTCACTCTCAACAACCTGGGACAAATCACGTCATGTGGGGATGTATCCACCTTATACTCTTCAAGAGCCCCAACACCCCCTTCTTCTTAAACTCAAACTCCCATTCCATATTAACACTCTCCACACTGATCTCACTGTCCTCCATGTCCTTCTCCTTGTTGTAAACAGATGCAAACTACGTGTTTAGGACCTCGCCTGCATCCCCAGACTTCAAGCACAAATTTTATTCTTGATCCTTGAGCAGTCCTACCCTCTGTCTGGTCACCTTTAAAAAAAAAAGGTATAAAAAGCTTTGGGACTCTCTTTAAACAGACTCACCAAAGAACTCTTTAATCCAACTGGTCGACTCACTCACCTGCAACCAATGTTATTAAAAGTTATTATTGTGCTATATGCTCTTTCTGGTAAATCAAATGGGCATTATTTTGCAGTTTGTGTGTTCAGGGCTCATTTAGTCCAGGAGGGGAAATATAGAGGAAGACAATATAGGGATTAGAATGTTGCTTGTTCAACCAATACAGTAATATTTTAATTAAACCTTGAAGCCCCCCAAATTCATAAAATTGTGTTACTCATTCATATGTGAATCTTAGGATTTCACTCATATTCAAAACCGGTCCTTAATTATTGGGCTCAGTCACAATGTAGATAGTTTGGTGTGAGTCCAGCAATTCCATGCCTGCAGTGTAGAGCATGTCTGAGCTCTAGAGCGAGTATAATCTGCCAAGGTAACTGCCCCTGATTACGATCCATCACCATGCACGTGATGGCCTATATCCTTGCCACAATTGTCTCCCAATACTTTGTGAATAATCTATTCTCGAAACATCTTTACAGAAGTATTTTGGTCACTTTGCTGCAATATAAAAATGGCCTTGAACATCCATACAAATGCCTCTACCCTCCCCCCATGCAACTCCTGGGACCGGATAATTTCTACTTTGAGGAGAACAGGTGGCTGAGGACAGAGAATCTGTTCCAAACCCCACTCCCAAATAGTGCTAATCACACACTACAGTCAATAGGTTGTGATGTTGTTGACAACAGTTTGTTGTCCATTTCAAGCCCCCAGCAAAATGGAAGTCTGCCCTGTCCTTGGGAAGTTGGGAAAATCAAAGTGCAGAAAGAAACTATTTGCCTCCTCATAGCTGCACTGACTCCAACCGTGGTAGAGGAAACATGAATGAAATATTCAACAAATGCTAATAGTTGCTGATGAGAGTTGCAAGATATAAGAAATGCTTGGGACCCCATTTAAATTGTAAAATTAAAATGGTATTTTTCCAAGAGATATAAAGAAGATAAAAAGGCATTTTATTAAATATTCAGTGGAAGCAGATTGATGCTGGCCTGACCCTTAAAATGTGGGAACCCAGAGAGTTTACAGGACATCATGTGCACTGTCTGAAGATTTGGGATAACTAAAACCATGTGATGGACAATTATATCCCCTCCCAACCCCCTATTCCTGTTTCCCCTTAGGATTTTTAACTGAAACCAACCAACTCAGCTGCCTGTTCCAGTGAAGGACATTCTTGTCTCTTCTCTGTTTAACACTCTTCTGTCCTATTTTAAACAGTCTGACTTTTGTTTGATATTTAATAAGCAATGCCGATCAAATGACTGGCATTACGTGTAGCCCTGCAGTCATGCGTGCAGTTATTTTATCAATGGATGTATTTAGTTTTTAGTGATAAACAAGTGGTTAGAAGGCTTTGTTGCTTGTGAGGGTCTGACAAGGTGCTGCAGGGTATGTGTTTTGAAGACATACAAGGCGGAAAGTATCTTAACCACAGTATCCTCTTTTCTCTTGGAGTGACTACAATAGCTGCGAGGCCTTTCTACTGACATATAAGTTACATCTTTGTCAGCTCTTATCATAATTTTTTTCTCAAAATTCAACCTTATCAAAGGTTGAACTTACATTCAGATTCTCAGTATTAAATTCTAAAATAAGAAAAAAGAGTTAACTCGCCCAAAAATTGCAACTACCATGGGATACCTCGTTGCGTTTTTGAAAAGCATTAGAGGTTTGGAGCCTCCGTGATTTGACTCACAGAGGTACCGACCCCGATTACGGTCGTTGTGACAATGAACGCCAAGCACAACGCCCGTTACGGGATCTGTACCGCACGGTATTATCTTTATGTTACTGTATTTTTCCCCTGGTATTGATGAAGATATTTCCTTAGATCATTATCAAAATGATCAGAATGAGGGGCCATATGAAGTTTATGGATTAAATCTTCATCACAAAATGTTTTTAATGTCACATTTTTGGTGTCCAAATTGGTGGTAAAACGATGAAGATTTGTCTGTTTTTGACTTTTGGTCTTGAAGTTATCTAATTTATATCTGTTATTTATAAGGTTTCACATAATGGGTAGATTTTTGTTAAGAACAGTATATTGGTGTAAAAAACTGAATAGTAATCTTGTTCCTCAAAATCTCTCCTGTTTAAAGACTCTTATATAAATGTGTCGACCTTATATAAAGCTTTATCCCTTAAGTAGTTTGTAGTTCAATCTCAGTTACTTTTTATTCCAACTTACTTAAAGTTATAAAGATTACTGTCCTGTGAATCCAGCTACCACAGGGCTTCCTTCTCTCATGATGCCCACCACAGTTACCTTACACTCTTTCCCAAACATACATAAATAACAATCATTAAGGGACAGCGGGATAATTAAAAATGGGGCCAACAATGCCTTCAGTTTGGACAGGCACTGAATGCACATCTAACTTGGCAGAGTTTGCTGTACAGCAGCCAGGATCCTGAATCCAGGCTTATTTCCCTCTCTCCAACCCAGTGTCACACTGCAGCAATTAGGAGTTGGAATACTCTCTGCATAAACATGGCTTTCCAACCAGTAACCAGGAACAGGAGCCCTGATTGACTTCTCCTCCTGAACTCAAGGGTCTCTAATCAGGATTATGCACCCTTGTTGATTTCCTCCTTTTCTAACCCAGGAATCAGCATAACCATTCTAACCCAGGAATCACCATTATCTGAACCAAATCACTGAACTCCCTCCGTGTTCAATCAGGGATTACTGGGCAATAATCAGAATCGTGTAACCTGGCTGATGGCTCTTCACTGAAACTGGAGTCACTGAATAGGGATCAGGAGCAGGGACACTGTCTGATTACACGTTATTAATTAGGAGATGGAACCCTGGCTGATGACTGACAATCACTGGGAACATACCCACTAGCTGATTTCCCATTTTCCCCGTCCCGTGGCAATTGTCTCTATACCTGTCCAAAGCAGAGATCAGCTGAATCAGCAAAGTGTGGGATTTGTAGTTGGTCTGCTTCTGAATTGATTTGTTGATGTATTTTAAGCAGAGTGTGGTGGTAAGGAGCTGGGATTGCTGTTCTGGGTGGACTTAGTCATAAATATTATTAAAAATGGCAACCAGATCATTCATTGACTACAGTCAATTAAATTCATGATCATCATTGATAAGTGTGTCATTAAGTTAAATATATACTTTATTTCAAAAAGAAAAACTGTCTTCATCTTTCAATAATATTAATTCAATATATCCATGCTCAATAAAGCATAAAAATACATGAATCACCATTTCAGAAATATTATTGCTTTCTGAATATTTGTATTCTTAAAAATTAAATGTTAGTTCCTCTTTGTTAAGTAGAATAATTAGCTTTAAGATTTGGTCAGGGTTCCAACTAAGATCCTGTAGTATTACCCAGCACCATATCACACTGGCTTGATCAAGCAAAGCAAATATATTTAAAACTGGGAGAAGGCCATGACCGTCCTAGTTTGTGAGCAATTCTGGTGTAAGTTTGAATCATTGAGCAGCTCTTGTCTTTTCCCTGACTGTTTGGTATAAAGAGGGGAAGTGTGTAGCAGGAGGATACAAAACATATTGACGCTGGGACTAAGAAGAAGGAGGTGTCTGACGAGTATAAGCTTCTGGGGTCAATTGAATCCCTCAAGGAGTATAGGGGTTGTGGGAGTATACTGAAGAGAAATATCAGGAATTCAAACTGGAACATGAAAGAGTTTTGGCACATGAATATTTTAAGGGTGAAATTCTAATCAGGAAGAAAATACGGCCCTTTAAATATCAACAAGATCGTCTATGCGTGGATGATCAGAGATGAGGTATTAAGTGGATATTTTTTGTCTGTATTTACTGTGGAGAAATACATAGATGCTGGAAAACGTGGAGAAGTTATGAGTGATATCTTGAAGAGAGTCCACATTACAGAGGAGCAGCTACTGGATGCCTGAAACACATAAAGATAGACAAATCCTCAAAGGAAAAGGGGGGGAGAAACCGATGCAAGGCAAGTCAAGTTTCGGGGAAGGGGGTGAAAAATAAAGGGGAGGGCTGAAGTATTTGGGGGAAAGAATGGGAAGGGGGAAGGAAGGTGTTTGTAGAGGTTACCTAAAACTGGGGAATTCTATGTCATACTGTTGGGTTGTAAGTTACCCAAGCGAAATATAAGGCACTGTTCAGCCTATTTACCTGTCGCCTCATTCTGGCAATGGAGGAGACCAAGGACAGAAAAGTCAATGTGGGAATGGGAAGGGGAATTAAAATGGTTAGCAACCTGGAGATCCAGTAGGCCAAGGTAATAGCTAATTGCAAGTCATTAAATGGGGAAAAACAATTGAGGAGGTTCAATGGATTCCACTTCCTTTAAATCACAAATACTAGTCGATTCAGATTCAGTCCCCAGGACACACAACGCGAGTTGATAAAAGCTCCTGGGTTTAAGGAGGGAAAATATTAAGTGGGAGTTCTGACCATTATATAGGCACTTGTGCAAAGAGTGATGTTTAGATGGCAAATAAAGGAGCAGTGAAGTGGCTGAGATCCCAAAGAATGGCAAAAGGAAAGCCCAGCAAGAATCAGGAGACAGAAGAGGCGGTGGAACTGGGAGAGAAGCACATGGCAGTTGCTGGGTTCACTGAAGGCCGTCTGGCGGGCAGGGCAGGGCAGGGGAAGGAGCTCACCCTGGACAACATAGTAGGATAACATATTTCTTTGTCGTTTTTAATATTTTAGTAACGTTTTCTTAAAGTGGAAAATAGATTTTGAAAATGCACATAAAATCATGTCCTGGGATAAGGGCCCAAAATAGACCCATAAAACACAATTCCTCTACACTGTCCTTTCACGAACTCCCAGGGTAGGGATAGCACAGAACAGAAAAACATCCACTGCCCCACCGGAGACCTTACGGCACTAGAATGCAGCACTGCAGCTGGGATGTTGTCTAGTCCTGCAGACTTTGCTGTATGCTATATCTTAATATTACTGGGATGAATCAAATTGACTGGCATTTGTGACGCAGGGGATCTAAGACGGATCATTTGCGAAATCTTCAGCATTTAGTACTCATCTGCTGGACCCTGCGATCATTGAGACAGGGATGTTCTTGAAACCTTTTCCTTGGGTGAGTTGCTGCATTGCCCACACTGGATGTGGTAGGAATGCAGAGCTTTAATTGATTTAAGTGCTTATTATGATCCATTTGCACACTTATCTTTGTCTATTGCATGGTATTTTGTATTATAGGTAGTTCTGCTGCAACCCATATTTGCTTAACACAAATTGATTCGACCATTGTTTGCATTATGCATGCTGCATTGGTTATAGTGCGATCACAACGGGAGAATCTGCACTTTGAAGGCACCTACAGCCATTTTTGTTATATGGTGATTTTCCATAACGCGAGTTATTTTAGGAATAACAGAACTGCCCCATAGTTATATTTATTTGGCATCTTAAAAGCAGTATGCTATGATAGAGATTAGAGGGATGGGATGGGATATGCCACGGGAACCAGTCCAGCGAGTTGCTGCACTGATTCCATTCCAGTGAGGTGCTTTATCTGTTGATGATAAACGATGTTGATGAGCATCTTATTGACTGGAACCATCCAAATAAGTGGGCTCCACGAACCAACACGCAACCTCGAATATTTTTACCTAAGGGGTTGACTTTCCTACCACTGAGGGGCAATATTCTTTGGTTCTGACCACAAGCAAGGAAGGATGCACATAATCACACAGGGAATAGAAACATAACGAGAGCAAGGAATTCCTTCATGGAGTCGCTGGATCCAGGACACTGGCACCATTGTGCTGCTCCCACACAACTTGTAGGGCCTCAGATCATTTGCACATTGCCTCAGGGTCACGCTCACTCCAAACATGTGACTGCTGTCAAGGAAGAAATTGTTTTCTGACAGCAGGTACCACCAATGCAACAATGTAGAAATGACCACAAATCCGCCGTCGCATGGGAAAATGCAATGCTCGTTTTGTTGCTTAAACAAGATGATCTGGAACTTACCCCGTGTTTTGCGGAATTATTAAATTAGGAATCACTACACTTAGCCTCAGATTCCATGAGACCTAGATTTTCCCATACTGTAGGAACTCTGGTTGGAAAATACACAGCTGTGCATAGTATGTAACAGTATGTCATATTGTGCTGGTCAAATCTCCCACTAATCTTTTGGCTCGCTTCAGGATCCGAAGCCATGGACAATGATGGATAACTAGGAGTGTTTGTACAGAAAGTAACAGATATATAGTGACCGAGTTAGCACTTGAAAAGTGGATGAATTGGAATGATTGCACAGAGAACAATGAATAAATGGGACAGATTTCACAGAGAATTTGTGGATGAATGTGGTGAAGGAGATTGTTGATGTAAAATAGAGGACTCGGAGAACATTGGAGTGACTACAGAACAATGGAATAAATAGTACCGAATGCCCAGAAAATGATAGGTGCACAGCAGTGAGCTTTATGGTTAAATGGCAGCAATCACACAGAGCATAATGGTCGCAGCAGTGATTAGATGGAGAGTAATGGATATGCAGTAGAGAATGCACAGAAAGTAATGAATAAATAGGAATCATCTTAAAGAGCGTTTGATAATCAGGAGTGATAAATGAAGGGAATAATACATAATTCAGAGTGCTCACTCAGATTAGCAGGAGTGATTATGTTGAGAATAATGGATAAATCTGAATGATTGCACAAAATAAAGCTAAATAGGAGCGACTGCTTGCAGATTAGTGAGTAAATAAGTATCTACATGGAGAATAATGGATCCAGTTGTGATTGCACAGAAATATTTGTTAAGTGGAAGTGAACACAGAATTATGGATAAAGGAAGTGATTAATAAAAAAATTGGATGAATACAAAATTACACAGAGAAAATTGATCAGATGAACTGCTTACACAGAATATAAGTGACAAATTGGAGCAATTACACAGAGAATGGTAGACAAATAGGTGTTGTTATAGAAAGATTAGAGGAGATTCCAAATGGACCAGTAAAGTCCCAGGAATAACAGTGTTATTCTATGATGGGGGTAGTTAGCAGGTTTGTTCTATCGTCATTGGAGTTCATGAGAGTGAGATCTGATCACAGTAAAACAGGAAAGATTCTGGGCTGGAGTCTGGATTTAAGGCAAAGTATTGAGGGTTATTTTATCTCCCGCTGTGCCTCAGTGTCGCCATTTTGCACTATATTGTTTGTTTGTTTGAATATTTATTTTTGATGTTTATTATGGTGTCTACTGAGTACTATGTTTACATATCTGTTGTGCTGCTACAAGTAAGAAGTTCATTGTTCGATTTTGGGACATATGACAATAAAACATTCCTGACTCTTCATGATTATATTCAGAGCAAAATGGGCATACCTTTAGCCAACTAGCACGATAAATGGGAGTGGACATCCTGAAAATAACAGACACAGAACAGTTAGCATACAACGCATAATGGTTAAGAGGGAGAGAGCACAGAGTATAACGATCACAGTACAAAGTACACATGATGTAATCTACCCAGATAAGCTGTGGCCTGGAAATTTGGTTATGTAGCTTCTTGTTTTTAGAAGCTGCACGACCTAATTCCAATATCAAAGTGAAATATTATAAAACATTGAAGACTTCATGGGCCTCCATGGGTCTGACAGGCCGACGGATCAGGGACCCCGGATGTATGCGGTGGTATCCAACAGCAAAGCAAATTTGATTGTTACATCTGCAATGTTCAAACGCACAGGATTGCCGTGCATTATCCACAGCCAGTCGTGCTGAACAACATCCCTCAGTGTCCATGGAACCTTCTTCTCTGTGACCGAGCCTGGTCATTAGATTAGCACGCCCCAAGCTGACACTGGGAACTTGATGCAGGTCGCCTTTATAGTTTAGTGCTCATCTGATTTGCCTTCAGGACTTCACCCAAGAACACTAGCCCTTCGCACCCACAACTCATTCTGAAGTGATGCATACTCCACAAACTCACATCCCCGACTGACCTGGAGTCATACAGCATGAAAAAAGGTCCTTCAGCCCAATGTTTGTTCGCCAATGACAACATTAATGAAAATCCTGCCGTATGAGGCAATGAATTGTTGATGGGCCCATATATTTTCCACATTATTGAATTAATAATTTTAAGTTTATTGATTTACCAGCTGTATGTCAAGAGATAATACAGTCATAGACAGATACAGCACGGAAACTGGCCCCTTAGCATCAACCAGCCATTTACAGCAATTGGACATTAATCCCATAGTTTAAATTCCTCCTACATACCCGTCATCTCTCCAGATTCTACCATTTACCTACGCATTAAGTGTAATCTACAGCAGCGAATTAACCCACCAACAGCAAGTCTTTGGTCTATGGGAGAAAAGCAGCGTCCTTGGAAGAAAGGGTTACACAAAAAGCTGGAGAAACTCAGCGGGAGCAGCAGCATCTAAGGAGCGAAGGAGATAGGCGACGTTTCGGGTCGAGACCCTTCTTCAGATCTTGGAAGAAACCTGCATAGTTGCAGGGGAGAGCACAGAGTATAACGATCACAGTACAAAGCACACATGATGTAATCTACCCAGATAAGCTGTGGCCTGGAAATTTGGTTATGTAGCTTCTGGTTTTTAGAAGCTGCACGACCTAATTCCAATATCAAAGTGAAATATTATAAAACATATTCATTGTCTGGCTGTATGGTGATTTCATTTCACTCTGCCAACTGGCACATGTGACAAATAAATGTATCTTTTAAAGTATGTGCCAGCTCCATGTAGACAGCACCTGAGTGGGTATTGAACCTGGGTCTTCAGCGCTGTGAGGCAGTGACTCCACTATTTGTGCCATTATACTATCTCAATTTCCTTGTAACATTTAGGAAAATCTCATCTTGAAAATTTAGTTTTTATCCTTAAATTATCTGGTGAAAGTATTACAATTTTTTTGAAGCAATCTTGAATTGTTCCTGATCCTTCATTCAGCTAGTCTTTATTGGGCAAGCATCGTGGTCTAATGTGATCGCTGCAGGCATTGCAGTATTGGTTAAGCTAAGGGCTATCCCATAACAAAACAATTCAAGTCACTGTACTGGACTTGGGTACAATTAATTGTGCAGAAACTAGGCTACTTGGCTACTAGCCAGCATTCTGGACCATTGATACAGAGGGCTGAATTTAAATCCACCACCTAGGGAATTGAAATTTATGTAATTTAAGAAAAAAATGAAATTTAAATTAAAGCTAGTTTCGTTAATACTAGCCATAAAATTACTGGTAGTTAAAAAAAAAACTCACCTGGTTTGCTCATATCTTTCAAGAGAGGAAATCTGCCATCCTTACCCATTCCTGCCTACATGTAACTCCAGAACCTACCGATGGGATGGACTTTTAATGGCCTCCTCAGTGCACGGGCAATTATGGATGGACAATAAATGCGGACATTGCCAGTGATGTCCACATCCTGTGAAAACATAAAGCCAATTAGAAGCAGGAATCTGGTACTCTCTTACATTTTTAAAATCGCTGAAACCAATCAATGAACCGACTCGTTTTCCGGCAAAGATCAACTATCTTAGCACAAACTTGGAATAAAAAATAAACATATTCTGCAAGCAAGACCACGAGAGATCAGCAAGGCAATGAAATACATTAGAAAGCTTAACTTTATTGTTAAATAAGCACCTTCTTTAAGATTTCCCATTCTCCTCAGTGCCCTTAATTGAAAACATCTTGTAATTTCACACCTGAGGACTGAGTCCACTCTTTGGACCTGACAGTAAACAAATCAAAATCTGTTCCTGCCGTGGAACAGCAGAAATGCCATATGACAAAGTGTGACAAAAGAACCATCAATCCCGTCACACCATTCAAACGCAGTTATAGATAAAATGGCAGTCTATTCCCAAAGCTGTAAACATCTTGAATACCACAGAATCAGTCTCACTTGAGTTAGATGTGTATTGAGACACCACAGCCATTGAATTTCTAAATGCTCCAGTTGGAGAGGAAACTTAAATTTTGCTTTCAGCTGATCCCATGATGCGCATTCTGTGGGCTGGCATTTGTCTCCAGTAGCATCAGCATAAGCACACATCCTTCTCCCAGTGAAGATTCCGACTCTTTTCCCTCGGAAGACTTTGACCTATTTTCTTGGGCTTGATTCCATATTCACTGGCTTCAGTGCTCAAGAGATCATTCCTCATACAAGGGTCCAGAAAATGGCATGAATATGCTACCCAACCCAGGAGTTATCACCCTAGATAAAACTTGTTCCAGTTGGACACATAGAAACATTCCCTAAACATAATAGACAATAGACAATAGGTGCAGGAGCAGGCCATTCGGCCCTTCGAGCCATTCAATGTGATCATGGCTGACCATCCCCAATCAGTACCTCGTTCCTGCCTTCTCCCCATATCCTCTGACTCCGTTATTTTTAAGAGCCCTATCTAGCTCTCTCTTGAAAGCATCCGGAGAACCTGCCTCCACCGCCCTCGGAGGCAGAGAATTCCACAGACTCACCACCCTCTGTGAGAAAAAGTGTTTCCTCATCTCTGTTCTAATGTATGCACACATACTCTCTCAATCTCCACTTGCTGGATAAGTGCAGTTGAAACATTTAAGCAAATTAACACCATCCAGAAGGAAAAAGCGTATTTAGTTAACACCCCCATTCACTGTTTTGATTGTTCACTGCTCCACCATTCACACTTGACTGCAGTGTTTACCTCCCAACATGTTCCATGGCAACTTATTAATGTTTCCTTTAACAGCATTATCCAAACTTTCACACTATATAAAACCATATAACCATATAACAATTACAGCACGGAAACAGGCCCTCTCGGCCCTTCCAGTCCGTGCCGACCATTTATTTTCCCCTAGTCCCATCTACCTGCATTCAGACCATACCCCTCCATTCCCTTCCTGTCCATATACCTATCCACTTTACTTTTAAATGTTAAAATCGATCCTGCCTCCACCACTTATGCTGGAAGCTCATTCCACACAGCCACCACTCTCTGAGTAAAGAAGTTCCCCCTCATGTTACCCCTAAACTTCTGTCCCTTAATTCTCATGTCATGCCCTCTTGGTTGAATCTTCCCTACCCTCAATGGGAAAAGCTTATCCACATCAACTCTGTCTATCCCTTTCATCATTTTAAAGACCTCAATGAAGTCCCCCCTTAACCTTCTGCGCTCCAAAGAATAAAGACCTAACTTGCTCAACCTTTCTCTGTAACCACACTCTGTTGTCCAGAAAGAAATAGGCAGCAGACTCATTAGCTTGCCACCAGCTGCCTGTTCCTCTGTAATACACATCATCCCGACAGTCTGAAGAAGGGTCTCGACCTGAAACGTTGCCTATTTCCTTCGCTCCATAGATGCTGCCTCACCTGCTGAGATCATACAGCATTTTTTGTCTATCTTGGAAATATGTTACCGATCCTTCATTATTGCTCGGACAAATTGCTGGAGGTCCAAAGTTCACAATCACCTGCCACATGAACTCCAGCCGTGCTCTACCTTCAATTATGAATGGGCAGTAAGCATCAGCTTTATTGATCGATCATATCCCAAAATAGAGCAATGTTGATAAACAAACCAAGTGAGATGAGGGTGACTGCTCGTGACATCAAGCCAGCATTTGATTGAATGTGACGTCAAGGAGTCAAAGTCAATGGGCTTCAAATAGCAACCTCTCCAGTGGCTGAAGTCAGAATGCACACAAAGAAATGTGGTTGTGCTTATTGGAGGATAAGCATTCCAGACTGTCTGGGTGGTGTCCCAAGTCAAATCATCGCCAACTGCTTCATCGATGACCTCGCTTGATCACATGGTGACAGGGGAACATGTTTTCTGATTATTGCAGAAGTTACGTACTTGCCACAAAAGTACAAGCCAATGACTGACTATCTTCAACAAGAGATGATCTAACCAGCTACTACGTTCAGTGATGTTATTGTCACTGAGCCCCTGGCATCAATATCCTGGGGGTTACCCGTGACCAGAATCTCACCTGCACCAGCCTCATGCCAGAGCAACTCAGAAGCTGGGTATGCTGGGCAAATCACTTACTTCCTGTCAACCCACACCTTTTCAACCATCTCCAAAATACAAGTCAAGAGTGCGATGGAATACTCTCCAGTTTCCTTGATGGGTGCTGCACAAACTCTCTAGAAGCATGACTCCATCTAGGACAAAACAGCTCCATTATTTTGGCAACCAATGCACCATATTTATCATTTACTTCACCACAGGCAGACTGCGTCTGCGGTCTGTACCACCTACAAGATCGCACTGTGGTCACTTGCACTATGGCCGTACCCCCCAAGACCGTGACCACTACCACCAGGAAAGGCAAGGGCAGCAGGTGCATGGGAACACCACTGCCTGCAGGATCCCTTCAAAGTCACACATCATTCTGACTTGAAAATTACATTGGAATCCTTCCTTGTTGCTGGGTCTCCTCTGTAGCACTGTAGCTGTACCTTCACTGGGAGGACTGCTACTGGCTCACCACCACATTCTCAAGGACAATGAGGGATGGGAAGTCACAGCTGCCCTTGCCAACTGTGTCCTGATCCTGACAATCATTACATATAAAACAAATACATGTGTTATATGGCACAGAAACAATTCATTTGAAATAATAGTAAATCAGTTTGCGCTGAAGTTAATACCGCACGAGGCTCCTCCCACTACATTGACATCATCGCCCCCATTCAGCACAATAGTTATTTACATTTCCCTCACTTTCTTGCCGAGTTTCCTCTAAACTGTAATTTGCCGCAACCACTTCCTGTAGCATTCCACATTCTAAACTTCCCCATATTTTCTGTTGGATGTATCAATAACCACCTTCTATTTGTGACCCCATGTTTCACAATTGGAAACATCCTTTCCACATCTACCCTGTCCAATCCATTCAGAATGTTGAGCATAAGTCTTCTTATTTTTTTAAGAAAATAGCTTTGACCTGTGCAATCCTTCTTCAGACCCATCATCGCTCAGTTCCAGTGTCAGCCCGTGAATTTGCTTAGCACTTTCTCCAATGTTCCTGTGTCTTTTTGAGAAGAATGGGGATCAGAACTATGCACCGTAAAGTGGAGCTTGAATAGTGGGTGATGCACATTTAACAAAAGATTGGGTCTTTGTACCTTTGGAAACTAATTGTGGCACAGTGTTAGTATTAAATGTTACCAGCTTATTGCTGCTCTCCACTATTTCTTCACCTGGGTATTTCAATTCATTTTTACTACTTCATTGTTTCTTCTACATCATTATTTTTATTTTCCAAATTGTGTTTCCTGACACAGAAGGGGAAGACAGATGAATTGATAAAGTGAATGGCAGACTTGCATAAAAGAGGGTGGTAAAGACTAATTAATAATAAATTGTAACTCTGGAAGCGAAAAAGATAATTGTGCAATTAACAGTAGAAAAGGGAAGGAAAAAAACATATCTTCAGAGATGCTGCCTGTCCCGCTGAGTTACTCCAGCTCTTTGTGTCTATTTTCAGTTTAAACCAGTATCTGCAGTTTCTTCTTATACATATAAAAACTGGAGTTGAGTTTGAGTTTGTCACGTGTACCGAGGCACAGTGAAAAGCTTTTGTTGCATGCTAACCAGACCAGAAATATAGAGACTGAAACCCCTAATTATCTGAAATAGTTGAATTCAGTATTAAGTCCAGGATGCTGAAATATCCCATTAAGGCATTGTAACACTCAACAACTTCTCCTTTAACTCCACTCACCATCCCCAAAAGAAGTTGTAGCTATGGGAACCATATGGGTCCAAGCTACACCCGTCTTTTTGTGGGATAAGGAGAACTTTCCTGGTTTCACTCATACTCACGTTCTCTTCTTTTATCTTCCTTTGCGATACTTTGATGTTAGTAGTCGTTCACTTCAGACTCTCGCAATTCACTCAGAAGTCATCAGCTCATTCAGCTTTCTAGACTTTTTCTCTGTATTACAATCAGCCTGAAGAAGAGTCCTGACCCGAAACGTCACATTTCCATGTCCTCCAGAGACGCTGCCTTGCCTGCTGAGTTGCTCCAGCACTTTTCTTTGTAAACAAGCATCTACAGTTCTCTTTGATGCAGTGATGGTTCATGTCAACCAATGCCCAGCCAGTCAATGTTGTGCAATATCAATGCACCGCAGTGCTGGTCAATGTTTGCTGTTCATTCAGGGTATGTCGTCCAGTGTTAGTGGTCAGTTAGGTCCAGCCAGTTGCAGCCTATGCCAACCATCATGTTGCTGGCCGTCAGTCATATTGAAAAGTAGTTAGTGACGTGGGAGCAGGCATTGCTAGATTGCATGTTTGAACTGAAACAGAAGAGTGATTGATATCACTGCCTTGAAGATTTGAAAACAGAGAGAACAAGCTGTGTGTTTTACAGCTGGCATTCAGCTTAATTACTGCACTCTTTCAACATTCCGTTATTTCCTTTTGCACATGCTAAAAGATAGTTAGCATGTCAGTTCAAGACTCCAGCACAAAATATCAGTTCAAGACTATGAAAGGAAACTTTGTCTCACTCACAATGTCATGGGCTTGTGATATTAATACAGCCTGGATCATCCGTAAACCGGGGCTAAGGCACACTGTTGGGGCATACTTAGTGCATCAAACCACTTGGTCACCAAGCTCACTACCTCTTCAGGATGAGCAGTAACTCCAACAATTGTCTTTTCTAATAATGAACCCAGCTGACATTTCAAATGTGAATATAACGATATCTCAATCTGGTTTCTCATTGAGACAAGAATAATTTAATCATTTGATAATAGTCTGGAAGAATGGAATAACAGAAAGTCCGCTAGGAAATAATATTGATAGCAATGGATCCACAAATTGTCTCTCTGGGATGTGAGTGACGAGCTGCCTAACCCAGCACTTAAGCTGTAAAACAGGCTGGTTAGTGGCTACAGACAGGATAATAAACTTCCTGGTGGCCCAACCAGGTAGTTCCAATGGCCATAAGAAAAAAATAGACAGCTGGAGGAACTCAGAAGGTCAAGCCGAGGGAAGGAAGATGGGGAGTGAAATCTAGAGGGGGGGATGGGGGATGAGTCCTGGAATGGGCTCGGGTGGGTGATAAATGGTTGGAGGAAGGGAAGGAACTGGTTGATGAGGTGGGGGGTAGTGATATAATAGGTGAGCATCGGGGTGGGGGTGGTGCAGAGTATAAAAAAAGACAAAGTGCTGGAGTAACTCAGTGAGTCAGGCAGCTTCTCTGGTGAACATAAATTGACAACGTTTTGCTTTGGGATCCTTTTTCAGACTGATTATACTGGGGGGGGTGGGGGTGGGGAAAGATAGAAGAGATGTGGTGGTAGGACAAAGCCTGGCAAGTGATACGTGGATACAGGTGAGGGGGGGGGGGTGGGCTGGACAAAGGCCAATGATTACAAATAAATAAATAATGAGGTTGCGATAGAAGAGGCACAAAATGTGAAGCTGGAGGAAGGGATATAGGTGGGAAGCGATTGTGGTGGTGGGGTGGGAGGGTGATATGGGTGTGCATCCAGGTAGGGTGCAGGGGGGAAAAGGGTGGGGGTTGTTTGTGAATTAGTTACCTAAAATTGGAGAATTTAGTGTTAATACTGGTTGGTTGTAACCTCTGGTTTGCATGTGGCTTCACTCTGGCAATGGAAGAGGTCCAGGACAGAAAGGTCAGTATAGCAATGGGAAGGGGAGTTAAAATGGCTAGCAGCCGGGAGATCTTGGTGGATCACGTGCAAGTGTCTATGCTTGGCCTCGGTGAAGCAAAGGAGGTCACATTGGTAAAACTGAATGCAGTAGATGAAGTCAGACAAGGTCCACGTGAATCTCTGTCTCACCTGGAAAGGCTGCTGGGGTCCATGGTTGGTTGTGAAGGAGGAGGCATTGGCACAGGTGTTACATCCCCTGCAGTTGTGGGGGAAGGTTCCTGGAGAGCGGATGGTTTGGGTGGGAAGTGAGGAGTGAACCAAGGAGAAGCATATGCAGCTGTCTCGGTGGAAAGCAGAAAGAGTGGTCTTGGTCCAACCATTTGCCAATCCTCTCACCTATATCCACCTATCGCTTGTCCCACATCCACTTCTCTTCCGACCTTCTCCCTCCTGCTACAATCAGTCTGAAGAAGAAGATCGCAAACTGAAACTTTGCTTATCCATGTTCTCCAGAGATGCTTCCTGACCCACTGAGTTACTCCAGCACTTTATGCCATTTATTGGAGGTATTTAGGGATAGGCAGAGGTGACAAGAAGATGGTGCTGAGATACAGCCATGATTGTACTGATCGGCAACGAAGGCTAGAACGTATGGCTGGCCTACTCCATTTATTTGTACGTTTGAAAGGGTGACATGATTGCGTAGGATGAGTTCCTGGGACGAACAAACACCAGTGTAGACAAATGGACTGACGGCCTTTCTCTCTACTGTAGTTTTGGTGGAACCTTGCAGAAACACGCTATCCACTTAACCATCACTGGCACGACTCTGGTGCTCCATCATTTGAACTCTGGCGAAACTTCAACTCGACACTCAGCCGAGGCAACGTTTGGCAGATGGTGTGTATTTGAAACAAATGACACCGAGTTAGTGCACTTTAACCAGCCAGCTTTTGGGATGTGAAAGGACCATGTCATCTCTTGGTAACTGCTCAAGACAGTCTTGGGCACTAATCGGGAAATTACTGTGTCACAGTGTAAACTTAAGAACCTTTCTTAATATCGTTCTCTTTATCTGTGCTTGGAAACTGATATGTTTTAGTGCCATTTGTAAATCTTTGAGAAGCACATTTACTGTAAAGAATGTAACAGTCTGTGTTTTGTAAGCAGTTAAAAAATATCTGTGAAAACTGTTAGCAGGTGTACAGATAATGCAATTCACTCATTTCCAGTTGCTGCACAATGGGACAGGCTCTTTAAAAACTATCAGATCATGTAACAAATTTAATGATTCCACTGTGTGATTGTTTTTGTGTAATAATCTTGAAAAGTTGAAGGATAATAGTGCCAGGATTTGGAAGGCATTCTATTTCAGGCCCCCGCTATTAGCAGTAAATCAGATTCCCTCACACACCTGCTAATCTTTTTCATGCATCTGTTTTAAGTGTCTCGCTATCACTACCCTGTTTGATGAAGAGAGCTGTTCTCATACTGGTTGCTACACAGACAGTGTCTAATCGGTCAGTGTACAGGATGCTTGGTACCCATCAAAGATCCCCTGGGTCGGTTTAATGGGTCGGGGTAAGAGTTCCCTCCTATGCATCTAAACTCCGCTGTACTTGAGAGTGGCCAATCCAGCAGTATGGAGGGAGCTTTGTTTTAACCAGTGCATTACCTGCCTGTGGAATGTTTGATGGGACAGTTTGTTCTTACCTGCTCGCAGCTCCCACAGGCACGGACGTCCTGCTGCAGGGAGCAGCTGTCTTCCACTAATTGGTTAAGGGGGAGATTCACTCAATCAACAGCCAACCATGTTGCTCTCAGAGTGTGATAGGGCAGGGTAGATAGAGCGCGCCTTTGTCTGTATCTAAATTGTGCTGTATCTGCTAAGGTGTAGGATAGCATGGATAAAGCCTCAAGCACAGTAGGTCACTGGGTAGAATAAATGCCAATAAAATCCTCAAATATTGAGTTGCGGGTTTTCATAGGGAGCCATCCTGTGGCCATTGTCAGAATAGCAGAAGCTGAGTGTGCCAATGTCACACCGAGCAAATCCGACTCCAAAATGAAACTGATTCATCAAGAATGGTCCAGGCTCAGTGAGCACCGCAGCGAATGATTGAACATCTCATGACCCTCAGCTCAGTAGAGCACAGGAAGAACTTGTTATGGCTTCCAAGATGGTGCCCAACCCATGAGACTATTTGCGAGCTAGGCAGATCTACAAACTCATATTACAATCACCCAAACTCTTAAATCTCTATCTATACACTCTAAATGGATCGATTGTAATCATGTATTGTCTTTCTGCTGGCTGGTTAGCACACAACAAAAGCTTTTCACTGTACCTCGGTACACGTGACAATAAACTAAGCTGATTTTCTATCAACACAACCTGGAAGCTATAGAGCAAACCAAGGAGGGCTTCCATTCTTATCTTAAATAAAGTGTTCATATCCCAGAGGGAGACGATGGATCCTCCTGGGTGACCAACACCAGGGGTGGGTAATGGCACAACCTTCGTGAAAGAGGGAGATGGAAAACTCCATCAGGGTCACCCTCTTAACAAATGCTTAAAGCATGGTCCAGAGTCACGAACGAGTGGTCATGGAACACCCATGCTCCAGGTACCTGCTAGATTATATTATCGTCCAAGTGGAGAAACGCAATGTTTGAATCACCTATGCCATTATTTGCTCTGATGATTGTTGCTTCAACCAGCATGTAATCTACCTAATTATCTCCATCAATCTGGTCCCAGAACACCATCACCAACAGAAACAGTGTCATAAGACAATCTGTGTTGGAGTTCATAAGGCATCTGCAGCTTTTGTTTTTAGTACCACACACAAGCTGATGACTTCCAGCCAACAATAGAGCATGCCTGGACTGCATTATAGTGAACAAATTGGCTTCACCAGCAGGACTGGTTTGACAAGAGTGATCAATACCCTTTGGCAGTGGAAGAGGTTTTTGAAGATGAAAACCACAAACCTGGCACAGAACCCATGGTTACCTGGGAGGCAGTAATCTCTGGCTATCTACTTTCTTTGATCAGCTTCTTACAGTCACATCGAGGCACTGGAAAGGACCACTAGATCTTCACTGAATCTCTCCAATTCACAGACAAGTACGTCAACATCAGCGTCCTCTCCCATGGCAACATCCCCAGCATTGGGGTCTTACCTCACACAGCCCCGTTGGACAGGCCGCATTGTTTGCTGACTCCTGAGATAAATAGGGGTTTGCTGAACAAAATGACAGGTGGTCTGAGCAAAAGATTAAAAAATATTTTCAAAAACATCCCTGATAAAGGTAGACAGATGTTTAAGAAGGAACTGCAGATGCTGGAAAATCGAAGATAGACAAAAATGCTGGAGAAAGTCAGCGGGTGAGGCAGCATCTATGGAGCGAAGGAAATAGGCAATGTTTCGGGTCGCGACCCTTCTTCAGACTGATATGAGGGTGGGGGGGGGAGGGGGGCGGGAAGAAGAAAGGAAGCGGCGGAGACAGTGGGCTGAGGGAGAGCTGAGCAGGGGAGGAGAAAGCAAGGACTACCTGAAATTAGAGAAGTCAATGTTCATACCGCTGGGGTGTAAACTACCCAAACGAAATATAAGTTGCTGCTCCTCCAATTTACGGTGGGCCTCACTCTGGCCATGGAGGAGGCCCAGGCCAGAAAGGTCGGATTCGGAATGGGAGGGGAAGTTAATGTGCTGAGCCACCTGGAGATCAGGTTGGTTATTGCAAACTGAGCGGAGGTGTTGGGCGAAACGATCGCCAAGCCTACACTTGGTCTCACCGATGTAGAGCAGCTGACACCTAGAGCAGCGGATGCAATAGATGAGGTTGGAGGAGGTGCAGGTGAACCACTGCCGCACCAGGAAAGACTGCTTGGGTCCTTGAATGGAGTCAAGGGGGGAGGTAAAGCGACAAGTGTAGCATTTCCTGCGGCTGCAAGGGAAAGTGCCAGGAGAAGGGGTGGTTTGGGTGGGTAGGAACAAATTGACCAGGGAGTTACGGACGGAGCGATCTCTGCGGAAAGCAGACAGGGGAGGAGATGGGAAGACGTGGCCAGTGGTGGAATCCCGTTGAAGTTGGCGAAAATGTCGGAGGATTATTTGTTGTATGTGATGGCTGGTAGGGTGGAAGATGAGGACGGGGGGGACACTGCCCTTGTTATGAGTAGGGGGATGGGGAGTGAGAGCAGAGTTACGGGGTATAGAAGAGACCCTGGTGAGAGCCTCATCTACAACCCCGTTTCCCTGAAGAATGAGGACATCTCCGATGCCCTGGTGTGGAACACCTCATCCTGGGTGCAGATGCGGCGTAGACAGAGGAATTGGGAGTAGGGGATGGAGTCCTTACACGAAGCAGGGTGGGAAGAAGTGTAGTCTAGATAGTCATGGGTGTCAGTGGGTTTATAGAGGATGTTGGTCAGTAGTCTATCACCTGCGATGGAGATAGTGAGGTCAAGAAATGGTAGGGAAGTGTTGGAAATGATCCAGGTGTATTTGAGTGCAGGATGGAAGTTAATGGTGAAATGGATGAAGTCAGTGAGTTATGTGCGGGTGCAGGAGGTAGCACCAATGCAGTCGTCGATGTAGCGGAGGTAGAGTTTGGGAATAGTGTCCTGGTACGCCTCAAAGATTGTTTGACGTACCCAACAAAGAGGCAGGCATAGCTAGGGCCCATGCACGTGCCCATAGCTACGCCTTGTATTTGGAGGAAATGGGAGGAGTCAAACAAAAAGTTGTTAAGGGTAAGGACCAGCTCCGCTTGGCGGAGGAGGGTATCAGTAGACGGGGATTGGTTGGTTCTGCGGTCGAGGAAGAAACGGAGGGTTTTAAGACCCTTTGGTGAGGGATGGAGGTGTAGAGTGACTGGAGATCCATGGTGAAGATGAGGGAATGGCTCCAGTCTGCTCAAAGTGGACACCTTGTATTCTGGTTGAGCCTGAGATCCACCTGTTGGGAACACAAATAAATAAGCCCAGTGTAAATGATGAAAGGCCTACCGCACTACACTCGAAAACTGCACACCAACCCACGCTACAAAGGACAAGAAAAACTGACCAGCTCTTCAAGATGAGTTTATTTTCCAATTATATTATAAAGTTAATGCCCAATATGCCAACACCTCTATTATATTTCAGTGTGTTGCATTGTTTGCCGGCACTTGGCGTTCAGTGGCTTTGCATTAACTGTAGGTCAAGTGCCTTCACTGAAAATGCTCACCTGTGATTGACAGGTCCGCTCCAGGGTTTCATTTCCGGGTCAGAGTGTGGCAAGATGGCGCCGCCCAGGCTCCGGTGCTGAGAGTCGGGAGCATGTGGACGGTAAAGGCGGCCGCGGCCGCGAGGGAGAGGGGGTGCGGGGGCAGAGTCTACCCTTGCGGGCAGGTCATTCAAATGTGGGGGTACACGGGACAGAGCCGAGGTCAGGGCCGCCCCGTCCTCTCGCCTCCATGCTGAGGCAATGTCACTGCTGCTGAGGAGTCACCTGCACAGTCACCGTTCTCCACCGGTCTGAAGAAAGGTCTCACCCCTCCCTGACCATTGTCCATTCGCACTCCCCCTCCCTGTCTATTCCCTCCTCCCTGTCTACCCCCGTCCATTCCTCCCTCCCCGTCCACCCCCACCTCCCCCCGCCTATCTACCCCTCCTTGTCCATTCCCCCCCTCTCTGTCCATTCCCCTTCCTGTCCACTCCCCCTTCCTTATCTATATCCCCCAACTTGTCCATTCCGCTCTCCCTGTCCACCCCCACACCTCCCTGTCCATCTCCCCCCCCCCCCCATGTTCATTCCACCTCCTCTGTCCATTGCCCCTCTTGCTCTGTCCATTGCCCCTCTTGCTCTGCCCCCCCCCCCCCCATCCACTGCTTCTCTCCATTCCCTTTACAGATACTGAGTTCCTCCTGTACTTTATGTTTTGTTCAAGATTCCAGCATCTGCAGTCCCCCGTCCTATCGTTGCTGACACAATGACCCACACTGCGAACATCAGGATGGTGAGATACCAGTGGTCAGAAACTACACTAGCTCAACCACACACTAAAATGTGGTACAAGAGCAGTCAGAGAATGGGTGTATGGCGATTTTCAATTCATTTCCTGCCTTAAAGCCTTTGAACCCTCTCGGGCACAAATCAGGAGCGTTATAAAATACTTGCCTGAACTATATAGCATCAGCAACTCTTGCGAACCACAAATCCTCCCAGGAAAACCAGTCTACTTTATTGACATCACATTGATCACCTTGAGACTTCATTCCGCCTCCCACACGTGCACAGTGGCTGCAGAATGTTAAGAGACTGACATAGGAATTGCATCATTGAAATTTACCTGCAGATGGAGATCATTTGTAGCATCCCGTCCTGCAGTCCAGAAGAAAGCTATGAAAACAACTGCCACTTCCTTTCTGATAACTGAATCTATTTCCATCCGATAATGCTTTAGTTTAATTATTTTATGCATCTCCAATGAAAACGCGTCAGTTTAAAAAAAAACATTCTTCTTTACCCTAGGCATAACATTGGAAGAGGGACATCATGGTGCATCTCTGTAAGTACAACTGGACAGAGTCTCTTGCAATTTAGTAGCCTAGCTCAATTATGTTACTTGTTTTGATTACAAAGAACATAATTTTGTTTGTAATGTCAGACCACTTTACATAGAGTTGTCCAAATCCCAGTGAGGGAACTGAGGGAGTTCTGGTGACCAGCACATGTTAATCCAGCTCCCATCCCCAAATGCCGTCACTCTTTCCTGGTTCCATTCCTGCTGTTTCTGTTTTTGCAATCAAAGAGACTTCTTAGTTCTGGCACCATTTTCTATGCTGCAGTTCTCGTTTACACGCTGACCACATCCAGCCTTAGTTGAGGCTCAATGAGGCCTTAGTTGAGGCAACAGCCCTGTAGTCCGTAAGCCAGGTGGCATTACAGCATCAATTCTTGCCTGATGACTGAGGTGAATTTCAATCACTTATATTTGTTTCTCATCGTGTAGTTTTCATCTCTCTACTTTCCACTCATCCCTCTGCCTCCTCCAACTGTTGAGAAAATAATTTGGAGGAAATTAGCTTTTGAATTAACTTGAAGCACTGCAGTTTGTGTGCCCCTCACACCATCCCCACTTCACACTCTAACTCTGGGCTTCGCCCACTAGATGAACTGGCAGGTCATTCCCAACCCCCATCTCACATTAATCCACTATCCGCCCTCAGTCCCTCCTGACTGAAAATGATTCAAGTGAGTAGCAGTTTATCGTGCCTAAAAAAGTGTTTCCTAAGCAATGAATTACTTTGAACTGAAGTCATGCCCCAGCCAAATACAATACTTATTTTGCATAAAGCAAGGTATTGTTTAACAAAAAAGCAAGTTGAATTGCCCAATTATTTTGTTTTGATGGTACTGATTGAGGGAAAGTCAATCAGTATTGCTCAAGATATTGTGAGTGATCTTGGTCTTCCTTCGGAGTCACAGGATTATGAGCAACCACCAGGACCATCGAGCAGAGGTCTCAGTCTGATGACCTTTCTGTGCCACACTCCAGAATCATGCACATTCGATTCTGAGCCAGAGACCTGCTAAATGGGTCGCTGCTGCTAATTGTAGGGTTCTCTCCCTCCACTCCCACCTCTGAAAGTCAGCTGGAGATTTTTGCCTTTGGACCACTACATTCGGTCACTAATTTATTTTTCTCTGCTTTTCCTCACCTCCGCACACGATGTGCAGAGTTTGGAATAATCTCAATTGGCTGGTCCTGGTGTCAAGGCAGTTGAATAATGTGTCTTTTTTTTTACAGCTCTGAATTTGCTGAAATATTATCACCGGGGGTTCGTGTGCATCCGCTTTGCACTGGGCGGCTGCACCAATCGGCCCTTCTACAAGATTGTGGCTGCACACAACAAGCGGGCCCGGGATGGCAAGTACCTGGAGCAGTTGGGCTCCTACGACCCCATGCCCAACATCTTCAACGAGAAGCTGGTCAGTTTGAACTTGGACAGGGTCAAGTATTGGCTGGGCTGTGGCGCACAGATGACAAAGCCGGTCTCCAAGCTGCTAGGTAAAAGCCTTCCTCATGCCCTTTTCCTCCCAGATGTTTAGAGTTACTCATCGTTCAGCAGTGATTGGATTTGTACACGGTTTAGGTCTTGGTTTATTATTGTCATGTGGTCTGAGGTACAGTGAAAAGCTTTGTTTTCCATGTTATCAATTCAGATCAGATAATACTCCACATAAATTTAAGTTCAACTCAATTCCTAATGGTAGAACAAATGGGAAGATACAGAGGGCTTAATATTGTTCTCAGCATGATGGCGCGTGTGTTTCATAAAAGCCTAATCTTCGCAGTGGGGTGAAGGTGAATTGGACAGTACCCCAGTTTATTGCAGGACAGTTCAGAGGCCTGATAATAGATGGGAAGAAGCTGTTTGAGTCTGATGGTGTGCAATTTCAAGCTTCTGTATCCTCTGCCTGACAGGAGTAGGGGGAAGGAATGACTAGGTTGGGACAAGTTTTTGATTATGTTGGCTGTTTTTCCGAGGCATTGTGAAGTGTAGATGGAGACAGTGGTGGGGAATCTGGTCTGTGTGATGGACTGGACTATATCTACAACTCTCTGCAATTTCTTGGGCAGAACTTGGGCAAGTTGTTTGGAGTAGGTGGCTTGAAGGAAAAGGAATGTCAGGAAAGTGGGATGTTGTTAAAAATGTGCTGACAAGAGTTCAGGACATGCACATTCCTGTTAGAGTGAAGAGCAAGACAGGAAAATGTAAGGAAGCAGGCAAGACAAGGGAAATTGTGGATTTGGTCAAGAGTAAGGAGGCATGGGACAGCTGGGATCAAGTACCCCTGGAGGAGTTTCATGAACTAAGGAACAAGCTAAAAAAGCAAAAAAAGAGGCAGGAGATAGCTCTGGCAGATAGCATTAAGACTAATCCCAAGAGATTTTATAAGTACATAAAGAAAAAAAGGGTAACCAGAAGAATGGAACCCCTCAGGAATCAAAGCGGTCAACTCTGCGTGGAGTCACAAGAGATGGACAAGTACCTCAATGAGTATTTCTCCTTTGTTTTTACCTTGGAGAAGTTGGGGCAGTCACTGGAAGTGTCTTGAGAGCAGTCAGTATTATGGTCAAGGAGTGGCTGAAGGTCCTGACGTGTATGAATGTAGACAAATCTTCTGGACCTGATCAGATATATCTGAGGAAACTGTGGGAAGAGAGGAAATTGCAAGAGCCCCGTCTAAGATTTACAAGCCGTCATTAAATACAGGTGAGGTGCCGGACGACTGGAAGGTGGCAAATGCTGTGCCTTTATCCAAGAAGGGCAGCAGAGAAAAGACTGGGAACTACACGCCAGCGAGCTTAACATCTGTGGTTGAAAAGTTACTAGAGAGTACTCTGTGGGATAGGATAGACATGCATAGGATATACATACATGACAAGGGCTGATTAGGGATAGTTTTATACATAGGAGGTCACATGTATCTTTCGTGTCTCTTTTAAATCTGATTGAGTTTTTTTGATGATGTGACCAAGAAGGTTGATGAAGGCAGAGCGGTAGATGTACGTATGGATTTCAGCAAGGTATTTGACAAGTTCCGCATGGTAGGCTGCTCATGGTAGGAATCTAAGGTTAGATCCCATGTGGTCCAGGGAGAGATAGCTGAAAATTGGCTTCATGGAAGGAAGCACTGGTGATGGTGGAAGGTTGCTTTTTGGACTGGAGGCCTGTGTAGGCCTGACTAGTAGTGTGACTCAGGGTTCGGTGCTGAGCCCATTGCTGTTTGGCATCTATACCAATGGGGTGGGAGATTGCAACCTTCACGTGGTCCATCCTGTTTTGACTAATGCAATAAACCCGACGTGCACAAACTAAAGATCAAATAGAACAAGTTGACCTACAAGTTTAGGCTCTGCATGCCATATACAAGAATAAGATCTTTATCAATGATTTGGATGAGAACGTACATGGCATTGTTAGCAAGTGCAGATGATACAAATGTGGGTGGTATTGTAGATAGTGAAGATGGTTGTCAAAAATTGCAGCAGGATCTTGATCAGTTGGGCAGGTGAGATGAGGAATGGTTAATACAGAGAAATGTGAGGTGTTGCATTTTGGGAAGACTAACATGGGCAGGACCTACACAGTGAATGGTAAGTTTTGGGGGAGTGTTTGTAGAGGAGGCGGATCTAGGATACAGGTACATAGTTTGTTGAAAGTGGCACCACAGGTACATAGGATGTTCAAAAAGATACAGGCACATTGGCCTCCATCAGTCAGAGTATTGAGAATAGAAATTGGGAATAGAAATCTTAAACATAGGTTTAAGATGAGGGGATAAGTTTAAGATTTAATGGGAACCAGAGGACACACAAAGGATGGTGGGTGTATGGAACAAGCTGGCAGAGGAGGTAGTTGAGGCAGGTACTATTGCAATGTGTAAGAAACATTTAAACAGGTACATGGATAGGACAAGTTTAGAGGGATATGGGTTAAGTGCAGGCGGGTGGACTAGTGTAGGTGGGATATGTTGATCAGTGTGGACATGTTGGGCTGAAGGGCCTGTTTCCACACTATATTACAATCAGAACTGTTCCCAAACAAAGCTGTGATGCAACCCAATAGCATGCTTTCTGAAGAAATTTAATTTAGCTTATTGTCATGTGTGCTGAGGTACAGTGAAAAGCTTTAGCTGCAGGCTCACCAGTCAGCGGAAAGACTGTACATAATTACGTCGAGCAATTAACACTCCACAGAAACATGATGAGGGAAATAATGTTTAGTGCAAGATCAAGTCCAGTAAAATCCGATTAAAAGTAGTCCAAGAGTCTCCATTGAGGTAGATAGTAGCTCAGGACCGCTCTAGTTGTTGATAGGATGGTTCAGTTGGCTGATAGCTGCTGGGAAGAAACTGTCCCTGAACCTTGGCTGATGGGAGAGGGGGAGTAACCGGGGTGAGACTCATTCTTGATATGCTGTAGCCTTGCTGAGGTAGCGTCAGGTGTAATTGAAGTCAATGGAAGGGAAGTTGGTTTGTGTGATGATGGTCTGGGCTGTGTCCACAATTTCTTGCAGTCTTGAATGGATCTGTTCCCAAACCATGCTGCGATGCATCCTGATAAACTGCATTCTACGGTGCACCTGTAGAGGTTCGTGAGACATGCCAAACTTCCCGAGGCTTCTAAGGAAGTAGAGACTTTGGTGTGCTCTCTTGGCCATTGCTTTGATATGGGTGGTCCAGTACAAGATGCTGGTGATATTTACTCGGCAGAATTTGAAACTTTCACCCATCTCTATTTCGGCACCATCAATGCGCCTTCTTGGCTGTAACTTCAATGTGGTTTGTCCACCACAGATTGTTGGTAATATTAATGCCAAGGAATGTGAAGCAGTCAACCATTTCACCCTGTTGGAGAGAGCGAGAGCAGATGTGAGCCTGATCCCCGTCAGGTGTAGAGTGTACAGCACCGTCCCCTCTTTGCCCTCTGTCCCACCAGCACAGGATGCTACACGTTTCCAGTTGGCTCTGACACACACCAGCTCAAACATCCACGCCACAGGAAGCTGGCTCCTATTTTAAATTTTATGTTTGTTGCCCTCTCATCCAATGGCTCTGGCCAGCCAGGTACGGGATCCTGACAATACATGGTCGGGGTGGACAAGCAGATGGGTCCCTTCCAAAAAGATTATATTCACCCAGTGTCTCAATTCCAACAACTAACCAGGTGCCAGTGACAGATGTGCCAGCACCCTGATCCAATGCTGAATGCAGGTTTAACAAACTCAAGGGTAACACAGTGTCATGGCTGGTGGAACAGTTGTTTCCTCCTCCAGTGGCCCCGATTCATTACTGACTGGTGCAGTGCATGTATGCTCTCCCCTGACCACATGGCTTTCCCCTCACTTGCTAATGAATGCAGTTTGATAGGTTAATTGGCTAATGTGAACATGCTCAGTATGAAGGTCAGCGTAGAATCTAGGGGAGTTGATGGGAATGAGTGGAGAATAAAGCAGGATCAGTGTAAAGAGCTGCCTAATGATTGGCATGGACTCGGTGAGCTAATGGGTGTTTCCAAAATAAAACAATAATGGGTGTTTCCACACTGTGACTGCAAAATTGAAAATTGAGATGTGGTCGGGTGAATGCTGATTTGTCCCCCTCTCCATTGCTAGGCTTGTCCGGCTTTTTCCCGCTACACCCCATGACAGTGACCGGGGCAGAAAGATTCCACAAGGAACAAGCACTAAAGGCGCAGGCTGCATCACAAGAAGAACCTACAAGTGTTTCAGAGGATGAGCAGCCAATTGCCTAAATGCTGGGTAAGCAAGTGGCTCCTGGAAATTGACAGTGACAGTCAGCAGAGTATCGTCAGTAACAAGCTGAGGAGGCGACTGTTTTAACCAGTGTCAGTGAAGCAGCAGTGTTGTCACAGGAATTATTGCCAGTGGACTGCAAGAATTACACATTAAAATCAATGTCCTTCAATATTGTGTTCCTTCTATTTCATTCAGTGTTAATACAGGTCAGAATGCCCAGACTTGGGAATGGCATGTTTTATTTATAATGCAACAGTAATGTGTTTGTTTCACTTTGTGCAAGGAGCATGGAAGCCTTCTCTACTCAATGTAACCTTGCTGGAGCATTCGTTTGTTGGGATTCCAAACTGCATTCAGCCGCTGCTGAGTTTAGTCTCCTCAACTAGTGTGTCTGAACACTCTCTGTCACACCCGTCTCTGGGACCTCAAGCATAACTGATATCAAAGGCCCCCTCCACCACAGAGTAATGTATAGACTGTCTATCTTTGTAGCTCTGAAATATGCTATTTGGCAAGAGGTCCTTGCCAGCATTTATGCTTCATGCAAGCCTTTTCCCACCCTTAGCTGAACTCCCAGTATTTTCCTTTCTCCCTAGTGTGTTGATTTTGCACCACCTTAAGTGCGGCCCAGCCTCCTGCAGCTTTTTCAGAGCAGAAATTATCGATACTAGCCTGGACGCTTCTTGATTTGTTATCATTCCCAGGTTTAATTGAAGATCGCGACTGTTCATTCTTTCGCTGACCTGTGTTTCACTTTTCCTTAAGGGCCTGTCCCACCAGCATGCAACTCTATGCGATTAGCGCGACCTAACGTGGTCGCTTGAGCCGTCCGGCGTCGCGGGGCCGGTCCCACTTCGATCGCCGGAGCCGTGCGGAATTGTGCGGAGTTCGTCCCGACACCGCGCGAGGCTCCGAAAAACTGACAATTTCCAATAATTCCGCGTGGCAATGGCTTGTCGGCTCCAGTCGCCTCGACGCATTACACACTGCCCCGACATCGTGCCTCCATGAACCTATCTGTAAGTGCCTCCATGACCCTCTACGTGTGTGTGCCTCTGTGCCCCTCTCTGTCCTGGCGAACTTACCTTAGACTTCGCTCCAAATTCGCCTCACTTTGCGCCGCGTTGCGCCACTCACCCGACCTCCGCGGGGCCCCTACTGCCGGTTTGGTTGCGCTTGCCGCATGCAGGCGCATGCAGGTGGGAACGCCCCTGTACAGGGGATCATCCCGACCTCCGCGCGGCCCCCGCTTCTAGTTTGATCGCGTTCATCGCATAGAGTTGCATGCTTGTAGGACAGGCCCTTTAGGTCCAAGCTGTAAGAAACTGCAGTCATCACAAAAGCAGGTGTTAGTCACAAATCATTGTGGTACCATAGACATCAACTGGCAATGACCCACTTGAGATTTGTGATTGGGCTGCTCAATAACTTGCCTTCCTCTTGTGCAAAGGAAAAGCAACAGGTTCACGAAGGCAATACACAGGGCTGCTGTGCTTTTAACAGCCATGTCCAACACAAAGGTAGGGTGCTAGCTAGAGACAATTGCATAATCAGGCAAAGATGATAGTGCTGATAGACAGGGCAAGGGTTCATCACCATCCCAAATATGGCCTTGTGTCACTCGTGCCACATGGACTTTCAATAACTTTAAGGAACTGGTGCAGAAGAGCTCAAGTTTCAGAATCCCCTCTCCTGATCAAAAGCACCAAATTTATTCATTTTCATACTTAAATATTTTACACATCAATGCAGGACTAATGGACGAAGAGCTCAAATGAGCAAATGGGTTCTAATTGTTTAAGAAACAGTTGGTAGATCAGTTGAGAATGACTCAATTCTTGCACTGCCCGCTTGCAATACTGGACCACTGCCATTAGGTGGCAGGTAAGAGGCAGGCACCCAGCACCAGTCTATGGGAATTGCTAGTGGTGTCCTTCTCACATGAGGTGAGGTGCAAGGCTCGACCTTTGGAAATGTCCAAATTAATTTCCTGTGCTTTTCAATTTTATTCAATAAAATTAATGATCACCTTTAAAAGCTTAATTATTCTAGAGGATACCAAGTACAGAATTGTTTAAAAAGCACCCATTTTATACATTACAAAAATAATATATTAAAAATGAAGTATATAATGGAAAGCTGTTTCTATGCCAGGAGAGGTTGCTGGCTCAAAGGTGGTCAAAGCATGTGGAGGAATGGACAGATATTGATGGAAGTGGCACTGTTCCATGTGAATATTTGCTGAATAATGTTTACTGCAGTGAACATTAACAACTCCTGCCCTGCTGCTACTTCCTACCTCAAATAATTTATCCAGGTGGTATGAGGTGGTGTTCCTGCATCCTCCCCACCACCTCCTACCCATAGGAACTGAGTGTTTGAAACACAAGGGCTGAGGATGCTGGAATCCTGTGCTAAAAAAAAGTGGTGAAAGAACTCAGCGGGTCAGACAGCACGTTACTGCAAAGATGAGGCGTAAGGAAAGAATATTTGTTACTTGGTATTGAGAACCTTCACCAAATAGCCAACCGTGTGAACCTCTGGATCAAATGCTGGAAATATAAAATCCAAACTAAAACTGCCACCTGCACTCAGTAGTCAGCCAACATCCATGAGAAACTGTCAGCAATGCTTCATCGGTACGGGAAGCGAAAGGATAGCTCTTCAATTAATTCAGAAAATGGGAATTGGATGGAGTAAGCAGAAGCACGAAAAGCCAACGGGCTTGATTCTACAACTGTACGATGCAGGAAACTGTGGCAGATGGATTAGTTTAAGACGAAGCAGAGAGACAATGGGACACAGTCCATAGGAAACGTAGTCACAACATGAGGGGGAATGTCGTGATACAGAGGTAAACGTGCTGGGCAATATTGGGACTGCTTCAGTCGCTCAGAAATGGGGTGGGGGGGTGGGGTTTGAGGGGAGGGAGGCCTTGGGGAACAGATACTGCAGGTGTTCCTGTTGTCACACTGCCTTAGGTTATATCTGTCTTTAATGTGGTCGCGTTGAACTGCTTGATTTACAGGGTAGAATATTCCTAAGGTTGCCAGTGATGGCTAGAAACCTCCCTGGGAGGAGAGTTCCTTCACAAATGCAGCTCTCCAGTGTTCTCATTGAGTGAATGCGTGGTCTGTGGTGGGACGGGTCAAGTAGGCTGGGAAGCAGGGTTAGTGTCAGTGCAGACTGATGTCAAACTGCATTCTTGCTCAACACGATGGTCACAATGCTCGCCTCATTGCCAACGCGCATCTTACTGGAATAATGCTAACACAATGCAACAAAATTTCGTTTGGAACTGCATATATCAATGTATTTCTAAATGACAATAAAGTTTGTTTGACTTTGACTTGACACTGGACGAATAGGAAACTGCTTAAACTTAAGTGCAGAACCAAAATCACCTAAACGTCAACAAATGAGTGACATTTGCATCTGTGCACATTCAGCACCGAATTCTTAGTCATCGCCAACTTATTCATTCAACATCCACAAAACAAGGATTGTTCACCCAACCTGCTGCCACACAACACTGCCCTCTGATGACAAAAGTCCACAGCGAGCCCCAGAAATAAATGGACCACTTCTCCTATCATGGGGGGCCCATTGTCAGCAAAGGCAGAACTCAATGGCAAAACTCATCTCTGCTTTTAGTACTCAGCCCTGGACCAACTGAGAATGTGTGATGATCAAGATCTCAAATCTGAGACAAAACCAATGGTCTGATCACTGGCCTTTTGGACTCTGAATCTCACAGCACAGGAAAGAAACCACCAGCAGGTTCTCTGCAACATCCCCCAGACTCACTGAAGGAGCAAGCTTCAGTATCCTTCTCAGGCCAACATCTCCAGTAGCAAGGCGCCCATCGAGCAGGACATGTGGTTCAAATTCTCATCTCCAGCCTCCCGAAACAGACACTACATTATCAGCCGTCACAGGAAGAGATCACCGGTCAGGCAGGGGAAATGTAATTAAAGGATATTGTCAAAACCGCTGATAAACTTTACTGCCTCCACTGACTCCTGGCCCATGACTACAAGCTGAAATAGCAGCTGTTGGGATGCAATCGAGACCCTCCAGCCCAGTACCAGGGACAAAGTGTAGTTTAAGCAGGAGCGTGCCACCTTACAACCAGCCACCCACCAGTCCTGTCAGACGCCCCTTGCCCGTCCATGTAAGAGTTCATGGATCTCAGATTGCCCTCATCAGTCACCTTAGCACAAAAGCAGAAATGGACACAAATTATTTTCGATTGTGAAAGACAGCTTAAGAATAAGTAGCAGCCAACAGGGTAGCAATTGGAGCTGGAATCTGCTTCACACTCTCCCGGTGAAGAGACAGTAAATTAACCTCCTCTTCCAGGGCCGTCAGTCCTCACTGTATAGTGGCTCCTGCTGGTCACTTCATTTGATACTGAAGTGGACAAATCTGAAACTCAATGGGCACCCATGGTCAGACCATGACCATTCGGCCCCTCTAGCCTGTTCCACCATTCCATAGAAATTGGCTGATCTGCCGCAATTCAGGTTTCATGCCCAATCCTTTCTTTATTTTGTTTGACATCCAGAAATCCCAACAGTTCAGATACTCACGGCTGGGTGTACTGGTTCCTCTTTTCATGACGGGGTCAGAAAGGTTGAGCATCGTAAGTCATGAGGGTAGAGAGTTCTCAAAATTCACTCAATAGTAAGTGGCCAACCATGTAGCCTACTCCAGGAGAGATGGCCACCCCGTGCCTCTGTGTTCAGCAGCCAACAACATGGATCTTATCTGATGACTAGGTTCGGCAACTTGAGCGCCGAGGAGCGGAAAAGACTGCAGAAAGTTGTAAACACTGCCCAGTCCATCATCGGCTCAGATCTCCCTACCAACGAGGGGATCAATCGCAGTCACTGCCTCAAAAAGGCTGCCAGCATCATCAAGGATCCACACCATCCTGGCCACCCACTCATTTCCATGCTGCCTTCAGGTAGAAGGTACATCTGAAATCTGCAACATCCTGGTTCAGTAATAGCTACTTCCCCACAGCCATCAGGCTATTAAACTCAACTCAAACAAAACTCTGAACATTAATAGCCCATTGCACTTTATCTGCTTATTTGTGTGTGTGTGTGTGTGTGTGTGTGTGTGTGTGTGTGTGTGTGTGTGTGTGTGTGTGTGTGTGTGTGTGTGTGTGTGTGTGTGTTCAATGTTATATGGTCACACTGATCTGTTCTGTATTTATTTATGCCTACTATATTCTGTTGTGCTGAAGCAAAGCAAGAATTTCATTGTCCTATCTGGGACACATGACAATAAGCTCTCTTGAATCTTGAAATGGAAGGGGATAAACGTTGGAAATAATTAGCCAGTCAAGCATTGGCTCACTGCTTCCACAATGGAATAGACGAGACATCCACATATAACAAGAATTTTTAAAGTGTAACGGTGCATGTGTTTGTATGCAGGAGAGGTAAGTTATTACCTATTGTACTGGCACTGCACAGATGAATGGAAGAAAAATGATGTTTGTGGAGTAATGGCATTGTGCTCTACTCGTGAGGCCATTGTACTGTGGAGAGATTTCATTAGCATAGCTTTGAACTGGGGAATTAATCACTTGCTTGATTAAAGAAAATCTAATCCTTTAAAAATTTGCTTTAGTGAATTTAACAAATTTATGGGGCTGTCACTTCCAGCAAATTCCAACTAGCCTGCTGTAAGAGCATTGGCACAGAGCTGGATTTGAGTGGACTGCGATATCCGCTCTGTTTCCTTTGCACTGGCACTGTTGAAATTGGTGCCAGTCATCTTGCAGATTGGCAGTGGTGCAGGGTGCATTTCTACATCCCTTGGTCATTCCTGGTTACAGAGCTTCTGGCCAGGTTATGAAGGGTTCACGATTGCTGAGGATTGGTTCTGTCGCAAGGGCACAGCAAGCAAAGTTTCCCTTTCTGAAAGACATTAGCAATCTAATTCCTCTCACAATAATCTAGTGGTTTCATGAGCGAATTTCTGATACCAGCATCCTGTTACTAATAGTTGAATTAAATATTTAAACTTGCGTGTCCTACCTGCCTTGAAGGTGTGTGGATTAATTATCAAAGCCCTTATATTACCTGGAACATAGAACTGTACAGCATAAGAACAAGCCCTTTGGCCCACATTGTTTGTGTCAGACATGATGCCAAGACTAACACATAATTTGCATATCCATATGCCTATTCAAAAACCTCTTATATGCCACTGTCGTTCCGAACACCATCCCTGGCAGTGCGTTCCAGGCACACACCAACTTCTAAAAAAATTGTCCCACACATCTTTGAACTTTGCCACATTGTGTTAAAACTGTGCCCTCTAGTGTTTTGATTTTTTTCCATCCTGGGAAAAAGATTCTGACTGTCTACCCTTTCTAAGCTTCTCATAGTTTTACATATTTCTGGGAGATCTCCCCACAATCTCCAGCATTCCAGTGAGGATTGAGAGAAACCAACCTGTCTGTCCAACCAACCCTGTAGCTAATACCCCCTGATCCAGGCTTCATTCTATTAATCCTTTCCAAAACCTCCACATCCTGTAATAGGGCGACCGGAACTGCACGCAATAATCCAAATAAAACCTAATCAAAGTCATATAAACCTGCACCATGACATCCTGACTCTTATACTCCATTCCCCACCTATGAAAGTAGGCATATCCTACAAGTAGCCATAGAATAGAATAGAATAGAATGCCTTTTATTGTCATTCAAACAGCTTGGTTTGAATGAAATTGCATTTTCTACAGTGTTACATTACAAAAAAACCCACAACCCACACTCGACACAGTTTACATAAACATCCACCACTGTGGATCTCCAACACCTCCTCACTGTGATGGAAGGCAGTGTCTTATCTCTTCCCTTTGTTCTTCTCACACGATCCAGCAGTCCGACTGCAGCATCGAGGCGACTGGGGCTCCCGATGTTAAAGCCCCCGGCGGGCAATGATAAGTCCTGTGGCCGTTTAAGCCACGCCAGGGCCTGGCTCCGTGTCCTTTAAACTCCGCGATTCCAGCGGGAGAAGTTGCCGTTGCGGGAGCTCTGAAAAGCGGTCTCTGAAAAACATTTGCCCACTCACCCAGCCTATCCAAGTCACCTTGCATTCTCCTAGCATCCTCCTCACAGCTAACACTGCCTCCCAGCTTAGTGTCATCCGCACTAAGGGACCTGCGAGCTCCCGATGTTCCCGTCCACTGGGCCTGCGGCCGGAGCCTCCGCAGCTCCGAAGTCGGGTCTATAAAATCATAGGTCATTGCCTGTAATTCCCTGGATTCTTCCATTTCTTCCATTTTGTGGATAGAGAACTGGCTGAAAAACAGGAAGCAAAGAGTAGGAGTAAACGGGTCCTTTTCACAATGGCAGGCAGTGACTAGTGGGGTACCGCAAGGCTCAGTGCTGGGACCCCAGCTATTTACAATATACATAAATGATCTGGATGAGGGAATTGAAGGCAATATCTCCAAGTTTGCGGATGACACTAAGCTGGGAGGCAGTGTTAGCTGTGAGGAGGATGCTAGGAGAATGCAAGGTGACTTGGATAGGCTGGGTGAGTGGGCAAATGTTTGGCAGATGCAGTATAATGTGGATAAATGTGAGGTTATCCACTTTGGTGGCAAAAATAAGAAAACTGACTACTATCTAAATGGTGGCCGATGAGGAAAAGGGGAGATGCGGCGCGACCTGGGTGTCATGGTACACCAGTCATTGAAAGTAGGCATGCAGGTACAGCAGGCAGTGAAGAAAGCCAATGGTATGTTAGCTTTCATAGCAAAAGGATTTGAGTATAGGAGCAGAGAGGTTCTACTTCAGTTGTATAGGGTCTTGGTGAGGCCACACCTGGAGTATTGCGTACAGTTCTGGTCTCCAAATCTGAGGAAGGACATTATTGCCATAGAGGGAGTGCAGCAAAGGTTCACCAGACTGATTCCTGGGATGTCAGGACTGTCTTATGAACAAAGACTGCATAGACTTGGTTTATACTCTCTAGAATTTAGGAGATTGAGAGGGGATCTTATAGAAACTTACAAGATTCTTAAGGGGTTGGACAGGCTAGATGCAGGAAGATTGTTCCCGATGTTGGGGAGGTCCAGGACAAGGGGTCACAGCTTAAGGATAAGGGAGAAATCCTTTAGGACCGAGATGAGAAGGAATTTTTTCACACAGAGAGTGGTGGGTCTCTGGAACTGTCTGCCACAGAGGGTAACACAAAAAACTGGAGAAACTCAGCGGGTGCAGCAGCATCTAAGGAGTGAAGGAGATAGGCGACGTTTCGGGTCGAGACCCTTCTTCAGACTGGTCAGGGATCAGGGAAACGAGAGATATAAACAGTGATATGGAGAGATAAAGCAAGAACAATGAGTGAAAGATATGCAAAAAGTATTGGTGAAAGCAGGCCATTGTAAGCTGTTTCTGGTGTGAAAATGAGAAGCTAGTGCGACTTGGGGGGGGGGGGGGGGAGATGGAGAAGGAATGTCAGGGCCCGAGGGCTGAGGGAGAGGTGGGGGGGTGGGGGGAAAGGAGCAGTCTGGGTTAACAGAATTGAGAAAATTCAATGTTTAAGCCCAGAGGATGCAGACTCCCCAAGCGGAATATGAGATGTTGTTCCTCAAACTTGCGGTGTTGTTCACTCTGGCCATGGAGGAGGCCCAGGACCGAGAGGTCGGATACGGAGTGGGAGGGGGAGTTGAAGTGCTGAGCCACCGGGAGGTCAGGTTGGTTATTGCGGACCGAGCGGAGGTGTTCGGCGAAACGATCGCCTAGCCTCCGCTTGGTCTCACCGATGTAGATTAGTGTAGTTGAGGCCAGTTCATTGGCTATATTTAAGAGGGAGTTAGATGTGGCCCTTGTGGCTAAGGGGATCAGAGGGTATGGAGAGAAGGCAGGTACGGGATACTGAGTTGGATGATCAGCCATGATCATATTGAATGGCGGTGCAGGCTCGAAGGGCTGGAGAAGACGCAAACATTCTCTTCAGGCTCCTGCAATCTCTCTTCCCTCCACCATCAGATCCTGGGGATTTATAGGAGCAAGGAGGTCCTACTGCAGTTGTACGGGACCCTGGTGAAACCGCACCTGGAGTATTGTGTGCAGTTTTGGTCTTCTAATTTGAGGAAGGACATTCTTGCTATTAAGGGAGTGCACCGTAGGTTCACCAGGTTAATTCCCGGGATGGCGGGACTGGCATATGATGAAAGAATGGATTGACTGCGCTTATATTCACTGGAATTTAGAAGGATGAGAGGGAATCTTATAGAAACATATAAAATTATTAAGGGATTGGACAGGCTAGATGCAGGAAAAATGTTCCCCATGTTGGGCGAGTCCAGAACCAGGGGTCACAGTTTAAAAATAAGGGGTAGGCCATTTACGACTGAGGTGGGGAAAAGCTTTTTCAGCCAGAGAGTTATGAATCTGTGGAATTCTCTGCCACATAAGGCAGTGGAGGCCAATTAACTGGATGTATTCAAGAGTTAGATATAGCTCTTTGGGCAAACGGAATCAAGGGATATGGGAAGAATGCAGGAACGGGGTACTGACACTGGATGATCAGCCATGATCATATTGAATCGCCGTGCTGGCTCGAAGCACCAAATGGCCTACTCCTGCACCTATTTTCTATGTTACTATGTTAACAATCTTTAAGATCCCCAACAGCTCGCCTACTCAATCGATGTAATATTTCCACACCCTTTAGAAAGGAAAGGGGCAAAAGTAATTCTCACCTTTCTGAGTGTCAAACCCAGAGATAAATATCTTACAAAATGTTACAATTGTCGAATTGGCGGGAGAGTGGTCAGCGGTAGAGTCGTTGCCTGACAGCGCCAGGGACCCGCTTTTTGCAGCTGCTCCAGTTTCTTCCCACATTCCAAAGATGTACACGTGTGTAGGTTAATTAACTTCTATAAATTGTCCCTGGTTTTAGGATGGAACTAGTGCATGGGTCGGTGATCTCTGGTCGGTGTGAAGTCGGTGGGCTGAAGCGCCTGTTTCCACACTGTCTCAACTAAACTAAGAGGTAAACTACAGGTAATTAGAAGTGGTTAATGAAGTGAAAGAAAAGCATTGAGTGCACTTTTGTTGTTATAGAAGACAGCATTTTGGAAATTAGTCCTGTAAACATCTTTACTCCAACCTGCCGAGGTCCCACTTTCAATAGACAATAAGTGCAGGAGTAGGCCATTCGGCCCTTCGAGCCAGCACCGCCATTCAATGTGATCATGGCTGATCATCCCCAATCAGTACCCCGTTCCTGCCTTCTCCCCATATCCACTGACTCCTCTATTTTTAATAGACCTATCTAGCTCTCTCTTGAAAGCATCCAGAGAACCTGCGTCCACCGCCCTCTGAGGCAGAGAATTCCACAGACTCACTACTCTCTGTGAGAAAAAGTGTTTCATCACCTCTGTTCTGAGATGTTATGTCATAAGGAATAGGCCAATTCGGCCCATCAAGTCTACTCAGCCATTCAATCATTGTTGATCTATCTCTCACTCTTAATCCCATTCTCCCCATAACCTCTGACCTCTGTAATGTTATCCTGAGAGCTTTGATGACACAAGAAAAAAATAACAAGCACTACAAGTTACACTTCCTACAATATGGAGAGAAATGACAACTAGCTTAATAGTATCCCAAATCAAAATAAATAAAAAATTAGAAAAAAGCAGCAGATCGGGCATGTGCAAGTGTAGTGTGACTGCAGTTGTATTTGATCATTAGTGCCCAGTGTGAGGGGAACCTAGAATAAACCAGATGTTTGCTTTAGAGCTGTGCATCTGTTGCATTTCACTCTGCATGGCACTGCATGGGAAAAGGCCCTCCCAGGGCATGAAGCGCCATGGGCATACGCACGAGGGTGCTCGAGTTTTTTTTTTAAACAGGGCACTCAGTAGTAAAGTTTGATTTGCTCTGTTTGCCATTGTATTTATCTGGTATCGGGAAATAAGCCTGTACTTGGAGAGGCTTGTGTTTGTTGTGGAGACCCAGTCAACTCGCAGAAGCATGAATGCAGTGTTAAACAAATCACTCAGTGTCAATGCGATTAGTACCACAGAGCACAATTGATGTTCCAAATAAGGAGGGTCATTTATAACCTCACAGTCTGCCCAGATTATACTTGCTGACTGCGGCACTGAATGCATCGACCGCAGCCAGCAATGTAAACCCTGGCTGTTACAATTCTGCTAATTTGCAGTAATTGTGCTCAAGCATGTGAGAAAATCAGTTGTCAGAATTGTACACTGGAAAATGTGGGGAGGAGAGGCAAAAACGGGGCGTGGAATTCACTCAATAGCCCTAGGAGAAATTATACTTAATGGGACATTGTAGATGGATGCACATTTGTCCCTTAGGATGAAAGATCTCCGAATATGTCCTTCAGAGGTCAGCAAGTTTAAACTCCTGTACAAGCCTCTGCTATGTTCTGAACCCATGCTTCCATCCCCTCTCCTGCCTTGGAGTACATATACCCCTTACTGGAACCATCTTGTTGAGATAATATCATAACTTCATTGAAAACTATGAAGGGAAGGCCGAGGATGATGACATGTGCCTTGGAAAGAAAGAACGCGCATTTAACATAAGCTTCTGCTGACTGAGACTTTCAAACAAGGTGCTGCTGAACAATGTAGATGCCACTGTAAGAATTGCAGCAGTCAATACACAGCAAATGCCCACACACAATGTGATAGTGAGCAGATCAATTGTGTTAGTGATGGTGACCGAAGGATAGAAATTAACCAGTGTGCTGTGATGAAATTCCTGGGGCTTCAAATAGTCCCTTGGGATCATTGACTTTTTAATAGGGTCAAACAGACGCAACAGCCCCATGCAAAATAAAAATACTGTCATGGAAGTACAGAGGTGTTAAACAATGACAGAGAAAGACCAATCACAAATTTGCTAACAGTAGAAGTGTGTTTTACTCAGTAAAAGACAAAGTAAGTCTAAATTAAGGACACACAATTTCTTCACACAGAGCATCATCATTTGGATAGGACACTGGATAAACACAGACAACAATAAGATGGAATAATCTACGCATATTCATCCAGAAATACAATTTGCCATTCCCTCACTGCATAAATTAATTTCAGAAATTCTAGTTACAACATCAAAGCTACTCGGACTTATCAAACACTATTTTTCTTGTATAAATCCACATTGACATCATCCAAGCATTATTATTTTCCAAGTGTACTCCCACCCCTTCCTTAATGATAGATTTCAGTATTTTCATAAGCATTGATGTTGGACTGATTGGCCTACAGCTTCCCATTTTCTCTCTTTATTTAAATATCAGGGTTACATTTGCCATGTCCAACCTGTGGGAGTGACTATAGTAATGCAGATCTCGGCTGCAACAGTTCTGATCAGTTGCAGTAATTGTTCTTCACCTCAGCAGTAATCAAGTGTGAAGTTTGTGTACAAAGGAATGTAGGGGAGAATGGACAGGACAAGACAAGGTATGGGACTCACTCAGTAACAATATTTTGGCCTCATTTCCCCCTGAACCTGGAGAATACACACACAGAAGTCCGCAAGTTTAAGTTTCTGTGCATGTTCCTAGAGGTTCTGAACCCCCACTTCTACCCCCTCAACAAACAGTGCATTAACTGTCCCCATAACCGACATGGTCACAAATATTAATCAGACAGGGCTTTTATTTTCTTGTACAGAAAAATGAGAAGTGATTTGGCCAAGACCTACAAAAATATTTGAGATACAAGGAACTAGATGCTGGTTTAAAAAAAAGACACAAGATCTGGAATAACTCATTGGTCAGGCAGCATCTCTGGAGAACATGACAGGCTCGATTGTAATCATGTATTGTCTATCCACTGACTGGTTAGCACGCAACAAAACCTTCACACTGTACTTCGGTACAGATGACAATAAATTAAACTAAACCAGGATGAGAAATGTTTCGGGCCAGAATGTGAATACATTTCGCAATGAATGTTTGGAATTCTCGAGCCAAGGCCCGGTGGATCTCAGTTGCTGAATACACTCAAGGCAGAGTATGATAATTGTTTTATATAGGAAGGGACTCGGGGGATGTGGGGTTGGTGCAAGACAGTGATGCTGAGCTAATGGTTCAAGCGCGATCGTATTGAATGGCAGAACTTATCACCTTATAACTGGCACAGGGGGGCTTCCAGTTCTTAACCATCCAGGAATGCAGTGAGATTTCTGAATTTCTCCAGTACATGGTTACTATGTGCAAAAGGCAAACAATCCACAGATCCCACCCCCGTGCCCATCACGTTCTCCTGCCGTCTGTTGTTCTGTGGATCCTGACTGTCACCTCAGCACCCACAGAACCACAGTGGAAATGTCACCTTTACCCCAAAATATTCCCCACACAAGACCTAGTAATATATAAATTACTTTCTCTGTTCCTATGAGTGTTTTTTCTTGACCTAAAATATATTTTTTCCCTTTCCACATATGCTGTTTGACATTCTAGATTTTCCCAATACTTTTTATTTTTATTTAGATACCTGTACATCCTTCCTATATCCTGTCTAAATATACCATATGAATTATAACCATATAACAATTACAGCACGGAAACAGGCCTCCTCGGCCCTTCCAGTCCGTGCCGACCATTTATTTTCTTCTAGTCCCATCTACCTGCACTCAGACCATACCCCTCCATTCCCTTCCCGTCCATATACCTATCCACTTTACTTTTAAAATTATCCTCATTGTTCTAATTTACCTACATATTCGCAACATCTCCTTCCTATATCAATGGGTCTTGTATCTTATCCAAATATGTCCTAGTACATACTATGCGACAGGTTGGTCTGGTGAACACTAATTAATTCAGTGATTTGCTCCATGTCATTACTAGACAAGTTCTGACAGTTTGTGATCCAAATATCACAAAGGTTTAAATATGAAACTGTGAAACAAGCAATTAGCTTTATGATCCAACACTCCAGTACAGGAAGTGGCTCCTGCCAGCAACGCACTGAGCTTGGCACAGAGTGAAAGGGCATGAAACTGACAGTGATAAGAAGGCTCACAAATCCCAGTGAAATTAGCACTTCAAACTGTGACAGCAACTTTCTTTTCTGGGCTTCCAGATTGCTGTCCTTGAATATTGATTCCTATCAGCACAAGTGTCAAGTCTCAGAGACACATGTGATTGCAGATGTTGCCATCTTGATCATAAAACAAAGTGTTGGAGTAACTCATTGGGCAAGGCAGCATCAGTGGAGGGAATCCAATGCAATTGGCTACTTCGGGTGGCCATATGGTCAGAGTAGAATCAACTGTATATGTAGAACTGGTTCAGAGTCAGTTTTCTTTTGCTGGTGGCCAGTGAACTAGTTGGGGTTTTACGATAACATAAAAACTTCATGGTTACACTACCGTTCCTTGCCATTCATTTGCTGATTCTCAAACTGCTGTAGTGAAAGTTGAACATCAGTATTGTTCGACAAGGCTCTTGCGCTCTCTGCAATGTAAGCGGCATTGCAACGAGCAGTGCAATAGATATCTCCTCACTGTTAACGGTATAGCAATCAAACCTAATGAGTCCACTTGCTTCAGTTGTTTACAAGGTAACCAACCAACAGGCCGATCAAGAGTGGGTGCACTATCTGTGTGAAAAATTCTCATGGAGACTTGCTATGTCAACACAAATTGAGAATAACCCTGGGCCCTTCCTGTCTGCGGGTTGCTACTACAATACTGGGAGTTAGAATTGTTAAACAAGTCATAGGCACTTAATCAGAAGATAATGAGCAGATTAAGTGCTAGAGGTTTAAATCGCTCAAAATGTATGTGTAGAAAACGAAATTGTGATTAGATAAATTTCTTTCCAACCAAACAAAGATTACTTAAAGTGGCACATGATCTTATCTGATGTTAAGACTAACTGCCGAATGCACATAGAGATTGACCTTAAATCTTTTAGTCAACATCAGTGTTCCTTCCTCTGGTCTACAGTCCAACTCTGCGCTTGTGTGCGTGGAAACATGCCCAGCTTCCTGCAGGGTCCCGGTGGGGCCACCAGGAGCAGGGCCCTGGCCCCACCCTGACCATGCACAACTCAGGGAAAAACATCACCTCCTGCAAATGCATCATGACACCCATCAACTCAGAAGAGAACGATTTTCCAGTCGGTACAATTTGGAAAGAAAACACAATAATGCACCCACTTTATAAAAGGGAGTGTTCTGCTTGTTTCAATTTGAGTTACGACTTGTTTTCCCAGTTCTTTGAGCATGCTCTATTTTGCTGAACGCCATATTGACAACCGAGGCAGAATCTGGGAATGTGCACAGAAGGATCTCAGTGGCCCACAGTGCAGTATCTGCTGTCACAAACCTGGAGGTCCAGCATGCCAACCTAATTCAAGTGGAGGAACACTCACTGTATCCCTTGTGGTTATGGGTCCCAAGTCTAATGGGACAACAGGGTTCTGATGGAGCAGGGAGCTGCTTCACTGGAGGCATGACCTCTAGATCTGGCACAAAAGCATGTTCCACACTAGCTGCTCCAATGAATACAAAATATACAGCCTAAAATGTAAATACTCTTTAATCAAGCAGCAGAGAAGCTGATCATTAATCTTGTGGCCGTGTGTAGACAGCTCCTGGAACAGGGCGAAAGCAAAACATGCCACATATCAGTTGTTGTTTTGCAGATGGGTATGCAAAGAATAGTGAGATTTTATAGGTGTTAAGACAAGAACATTATCATTTAACCTAATAAGTAAATCATGACTACTGAGAAAAACGGGTCTTTGACATTTATGGAAATCCCACTGGATATCAACCTTTTTGGGGCCAATGAAAGTAGCAAGATTGAAAACAAACCCGATGTTACAGTTTGGCGCTGCCTTATTTATTCAGTGGGGTGTTGACGGGTAATATCTGTATTGTGAGTTTGCCTGGTCAATACTATCAATACTCAGTGGATTTAACAATAGCCAAACTGTTTGAATTCGATGTTTTTTCCATTACGTCAAAAGCACTAATGGACAGGAACAGTGTGCATACTGTTGGTTAGGGATCAGAGCTGAACAGGCTGTTAGGTCCCAGTCTCAGTGCCAAGGGAGTTGGTGCCCACAGGCCCTATAGTGTGCATGTAGTGAGAAGAGGGACATCACTCAAAGCTCCAGACCCTGTCCAGGGTAGGAGCATACACAGATATATGGATACTATGTGTACGAGCTACTGGAGCGCCTTTGTTAGTCGTAGATTCGACTAATCATCTCAGCTCACACTTGGACAGAAGAGATGGGCTGCAAACCTCCAATTGGTACAGGCAAGGGTACAGGAGGAGGTAAATGGGATAATGAGGAAAATAAAATGAGATTGAGATACAAACATATCAACACCTCTCAGGCTTAGTACAGTAGAGTTCTGTGATCTTGAAATCAAAGTAGTCTTTGGGCTGAAAGGTCAGCCATTGTTCTCAAACTGAGTCATGTTGCTGTTGTGAGTATGAGATCACCGACTGCCTGGTCCCAGACATGTTGTCCACTTCACAGCCAAGTATAACCTGTCGATCCAAGGGGGAGACTGTGAGCTGGGCGGGGGAGGGGGGGGGGGGGGGGAGAGAGAGATAGAGATGGTTGTGGGGTCATCCAGATCAGGAAATGGAACTGAACCATTAGATGAGATGCTAAATTACACTCCTTCAGCAGTCTTTGGAGCATTAACTAATGGAGTTAATTCTCGAGAACTGGTTTATATACTTAGACATAGTACTTAGAATTGGCTCCCCCAATTCTAAGTGGGACTTCAGACCAAAAGCATTTACTTGCTGTAAGATACCGGATAGGAAATGTCTATTCAGTATTTTAAAAAATCTAGTTTTTAAAACAAGTTTAAGAGTTGTTCATCATCGCATGAAAAGGCACTTATGAAAAATAAGTCATAAGTAATTTAAAATATTTTATATTGAGTTAATCTTAAAATAACTAAAGACCAATATGCAAAAACAAATAACATCTTGCAAGTACTTGTTATTTACAAATTTAAAGCAAACCTAATATCATGGTCCTACAATGCTAGGTAATAGGAAAAATCAACTTTTATTGATATAACATCTTCAGAGTAGGAGAATCATGAACTAGAGGGTATAGGTTTCATGGTGAGAGGGGAATGAACCCGAGTGGCAATTTTATCCACATCACGGGTGGTGGATAGATGGAACAAGGTACCAGAGGAAGCAGTTGTGGCAGAAACAATGACAATGTTTAAAAGACATTTGGATAGGTACATGGATAGGAGAGGATTGCAGGGATACATGCCAGATGGCACAAGCTTAGAAAGAGCATCATGGTCAACATGAACCAGTTGGACTAAGCTTCAGTATAACATTGCATCCAAAGCTGGTGTCACTGAGAATGCAGCACACCCTGAAAATGCTCTGAAAGGTTTGCCTGAATATGGCCCCATTTCTCTACAGTAGAATTCAAGGCCTTAACCTTCTAACTGAGGCCGCTGAGTGAACCCTCAGGTGCTGATAGAACCTCTTGAACGATTCTAGCAGTCCTGAAAGGAAGAAAAAAAAGAAAGTTTGAGAGGATCCATTAAAACGTGCAAGGCGTTTCCGTGCAGTATAGCTTCATGACTATGAGTAAGGCACTTACGAGATTCAAGATTGTGCAATTATGCTGTTCCAACATTTTAAGTCATTGTTGGCCTTGCACTACCTGATATAAATAATTTCAAAATCCATTCACTTGTTGACCTTCTCAACAGTTGTCAGGAAGGGATCAAAGTGTAATCCTGTCTTTCAGTTCATTAAACCAATTTAATTGCCAAACATTGACAAAGGCCAGGCAGTAAATGGGGAATTGTTGTATCATGTACACAAAAGTAGAGATAAAGAATAAATGTTCAAAGAAAAAATCTTGCTCGAATTGCCAAAAAAGCCATTAATTATAAATGGTCTATTCGTTTGGGAAGTCTTTTTCTCTTCCTTGGCAGTCTCACATGCTTGAGATGACTCACAACCAGCCCAGCTTAAAGAAGTTGCTGGTGATTTCTATCCATATTGGATGGCCATTGGACTTCAGTAACCGCGCTGACGGGCCACACAAGCTCTTAGCATGTGGTCCTACACAATTGGAGACAAGAGGCAGGGACATGCATGGCAACCCACACACAAAGACACACAAGTCATGTGATGTTGTTCATATCCTCTTCCTTAGCACCCTCCCCTTGTCCAATGATTTGCGCTCTCTGCCTCTATGTACCCCCCCCCCCCCCCCCCCCCCCCCACCCACCCCGACTTGGGGGAACCTTCAGCAGCCTGTCCCAGTCTACCCCATGTGGTAGATCTTTGTTAACTCTTTGGGAGAGTTGGTGGGTCACTGCACAGTTTCCTGGCTCAGAGGTCCATCACTCAACTGTCATTCGCTCTGACACTTCCACTTGATTCCCCATTATATCACTGGATATGCAGGGATTGGAGGGATATGGATTATGTACAGGTAGATAGGGGTTGGTCCAGGCACCATGCTCAGTGTACAACTTTGTGGGCTAAAGAGCTTGTTCCTTTGCTGTACGGTTCTAAGGTTGCATCACTGAAAACACAAGAAACTGGTTGGTAATAGAAACTGCTCCAGCAGAGAAATCCTTTTCAGGAGTAACTTGCTGCACCTTTCTGGGAAGACCTGCATTGTCCAAACCTGACAAAGAGCATTTTACAAAGAGCAACTTGGTGAAATCTCTACTCCAGGATCACACCCCACATTTCTCTTTATTCATATCAGCATCGGGAGTAATTTAGCACAATGATCCTAATGGCCAATGTTTCAAGACATTTTTATCAATGCAATGACTTCCTGCCCGTACTTTACCTCAAACTCCAGTAATTGAGTTTTACCATATAATAACTCTAAAAAGACATAGCCAATATCATCAAATACCCCACACCATCCTGGCCATGCTCTCATCTCACCACTACCATCGGGAAGAAGGTACAAGAGCCTGAAAAAGGGACCACAAGGTTCAAGAACAGCTTCTTCCCAGCAACCATACGCATGATAACTAAATAATCTGACTTAAAATATCTGTTCTTCATGTGATCAATTTAAATTGGTCAAGTTTACTCCTGTACCAGGCAGTTGTTGCACATTTCAAAATGCCAGCTTGTTTTATTTTTTTTTAAACTTTCATTTCCTTATAACATATCTTTTCTTTTAAACTAGTCATTCTTTCCTAAATGTCTTTCCTTTAACTGTTTTAACTTAATTCACCCACTTTCCATGCTCTCTAGTTATCTCTCAACCTCAGTGGTTTGGTTGACAGAACATATCTCTAGTTATTCACCGGGGTCCCAGATATACAGCTCATCCTCAACTCCAACACCATCCACACATTCATTACAAACTATCGGGTACAACATACAGGGCACAGCCTTTCACCTTGGCACAAAGTTTAATTCTCTCCCGTTTCAGGAGCCTGATCAGAAACAGTTGGCAGTTTTAACCAAGCCAGCAGGGTATCGTGTGTGAAGAAACACAAACTAGACTGACACTGGAAACAGATGACAGCTACATTTTAAGCCTGGGATTACATCACAAAGTATAAAGGGCCATTAAATGCATGTAGGGTTTTATATTTTGTGCATCTGAACATATATAAATGAGTGTGAGATGTTTGAAGTAGTAAGAATGCAGCAACTGTTAAGTTATAGTCATTCAGCAGGGTACAGGCCCTTTGGCCCAACTCATCCATGCTGACCTAGATGCCCCGTCTAAGCTAGTCCCTTTTACCCATGATTGGTATGTCGACAAATACTCTTGAATACAGGTCGACGCTAAAAAGCATATTGACCGGCTGCATCATGGCCTGATTCAGCAACTCGAATGCCCAGGAATGAAGATTACAAAACGTGGCAACCCCGGTCCATCACGGGTACTGACCTCCCCACCGTCCAATGGATCTATAAACGGTGCTGCCTCAAACCACCCTGCCCTTGCTCTCATTTCAATCCTACCATCAGGAAGAAGGTATGGACGTCTGATAACCATGACATCCAGCTTCAGGAACAGCTTTAGTTTAGCTTATTATTGTCATGTGTACTGAGGTGCAGTAAAGGTTTTTTTCGTTGTGTGTTATCCTGTCAGCAAAAAACGACTATACATGATTACACTCAAGCCATCCACAGTGTACAGCTACAGAATAAAGGGAATAACGTTTAGTGCAAGATAAAGTCCAGTAAAGTCTGATTATCAACAACCATCATGTTCTTGAACACTACAAACACCAACTAAATGTAGAAGTACAAACTTTCTTGGTTGCACTAGGGACTTCAGGCTTTTGTTTTGTATTTTATTTATTGAACGTTTTTTGTTTGTTTAAAATGTTATCTATTGAATACTGTTTAGTTATTTACAGACCTGTTAAGCTGCTGAAAGTAAGAATTTCATTGTTCCGTTTCGGTATAAGTGACAACTAAATACTTTTGACTTTGCCAATATCCGTCCAAACCCTCAATTCAGTTCATTGTCACGTGTATCATGTGGTCTTGGATGGAGCTGTTCCTAAACAAAGCTGCGATGCATCCTGATGGAATGCTTTCTATGTGGCATCTGTAGAAGTTTGTGAGAGTTGGAGGGGACATGCCAAACTTCCTATGTGTTGGAAAGAACTGCAGTTGCTGGTTTAAATCAAAGGCAGACACAAAATGCTGGAGTAACTCAGTGGGACAAGCAGCATCGCTGGAGAGAAGGAATGGGTGATGTTTCATGGCAAGACCCTTCTTCAGTACATAATAAAGATGGTGTACAGGTATACATTTGAATGTGATCACCTCACGGTCTTTCCTTTCTCAAGACTGCAATATTACTCCTCGTATGGCAACTACTTCTACATTGCAAATGCATTCTTCCTGAAGTAGGGAGATCAGACCTGCTCAATATAAATGCATCAAGGAATTTCTAATTCTTTTACTCAATTCCTCTTGTAATAAATGCCATCAAACCAAAAAGAATTTGCATCACCTACGTTAACTTCCAGCGGTTTGTGCAAGGGATACTCAAGGGCTGCCTGAACAGCAATCCCACAACAAGCCTCACCTCTTTAGATTACCTGGGTTATAAAAATATTTCTACTATATTCTAAAATATTCCTACTGTTTACCCCATCTATGCCTCTCATAATATTATACACTTTTACCAGGTCTATCCTCAGCTTTTGACACTAGATAAAAGAATCCAGGTTTGTCCAACCTCTCCTTACAGGTAATACCCTGAAATCTAAGCAGCTTCCTGGTAAATTCCTTGTGCATCCCCTCCAAAGCCTATACATCCTTCCTGTAATGGGGTGACCAAAACTGCGCACAATACTCCAAATGCAGCCTCACCAAAGTCCTATAAAGCCACATCATGACTTCCTGACTTGTACTCAATGCCCTGACCAATGAAGGCAAGCACATCGTACTCATTATTCACCACTCTATCTACTTGTGTCGCCACTTTCAGGGATCTATAAACTTGGACACCAAGATCCCTCTGTACATCAATGCTGTAAAGAGTTGTGCCAGGCGAGTGGCTTAGTGCCTATTGTAGGTACCAGCTGCCATTCTGAGACTATCAGAATGTCCAGTTATGTACAATAATTAATTAGTATGCTTTACATCTGTGCAATACCTAAAAATTAGACAAATCACTCAGAGTTTGTAATGCCAACCTTTTTACGTTCAATAATGAGAGGGATAGAAACATAGAAAATAGGTGCAGAAGGAGGTCATTCGGCCTTTCGAGCCAGCATCACCATTCATTGTGATCAGGGCCCCAATCAATAACCCGTGCCTGCCTTCTCCCCATATCCCTTGACTCCACTAGCCCCTAGAGCTCTATCTAACTCTCTCTTAAATCCATCCAGTGATTTGGCCTCCACTGCCCTCTGTGGCAGGAAATTATATACATTCACAACTCTCTGGGAGAAAAAGTTTTTTCTCACCTCAATCTTAAATGACCTCCCCTTTATTCTAAGACTGTGGCCCCTGGTTCTGGACTCGCCCAACATTGGGAACATTTTTCCTACATCTAGCTTGACCAGTCCTTTTATAATTTTATATGTTTCTATAAGATCCCCCTCATCCTTCTAAACTCCAGTGAATACAAGCCTAGTCTTTTCAATCTTTCCTCATATGACAGTCCCGCCATCCCAGGGATCAATCTCGTGAACTTACGCTGCACTACCTCAATCACAAGGATGTCCTTCCTTAAATTAGGAGACCAAAACTGTACCCAATACTCCAGATGTGGTCTCACCAGAGCCCTATAGAACTGCAGAAGAACCTCTCTACTCCTATACTGAAATCCTCTTGTTATTAAGGCCAACATTCCATTAGCTTTCTTCATTGCTTGCTGTACCTGCACGCCAACTTTCAGTGACCGGTGTACAAGGACACCCAGGTCTCGCTGTACCTCCCCCTTACCTAACCCCGATCAAATGAGTGGATGATTTGAAGCTGATGTATAATGGTTACGGGGAAACACGAGACAGATGCACAGTGACTCCTCCCCCCTCCCCCCCACCCCCCCCAACTCTCATCGTAAAAACATGCACGGTTTTCGAGGCCATTACACACATTCAACTCGCAAGTTTTAATAACTCAATGGCATGCACCTCAAAGTCAGCAAATATAACTCCATAAACACTGTTGAAATTGGAAAGGAAAATGAGGAAAGTTTAGGAGAGCCCAGAGCACACCAAATACAATTGCAAGTCATTAATCACCAGAGCGAGTCAGAGATATCGGAGCCTGAGGAAGGTTGACAATAATCAATAAATCTTTTCCGTGACGCAGGCATGGTTTCTATCTACACCTCTCCACAGACAATGGAAAATAGATTTCTTGTACATTCCTCAACGTGGAATCATTACTGTGCATACAACACACACGTCAAACAATTAGCTTCTGGTTTTGCTTCAGTATCTAGGACTAAACTGCAGGAAAGGCTTGACGAAACTTTAAAACATGTTCCACTTGCAACATCCTGGTCATTTACCTGTACTTAGCAGGTAAATTATTGTTAAAATTAATTCCTCATCCATTTGGATATTATAAATGAAAATATTCTGTCATATTTAAGTTTGCTATGAGAACTGTTTATTGGAATGTTCTGCTATGGTTTCTAAGTACTGAGGCCTTATTGCAATAGCTTTAGAATTAGGTCTTACGCATAATACCTTTGAATGACAGTCACTGGATTAAGAACATTGTTATCTCTTGGCTTTGCCCACACTCTTGGTATTTTTCAACCACACCTAGATTTAGAAGATAATTTGGAAGGTATCCAGTTTTATTTAGTCATGACCCAGAAATTACACTGCAGAATAGCTCTGGTTAAATCATGTGACTGTATAACCCGTCTGGGTACAACCAGTACAGACCAGACTGGTAGAGTCAGCTCAGCTTCTTGCCTTCAGCTACACTGCCCAGTTACACTTGGGGCACAAGGTTAGAATCGATCACATTCAGTTTCTGTCTGTCGTGTGATGCGACAAAGAAGGGATATTATCAATCACGCAAGCTATCTATATCAAATTGACCATCCACACAGGCATGAGGGAGGGAAAGCTATCAATGGGGAATCATAGGTCCAAGTTCGCCTGCTTGTTCCTCCCAAGACCACATGTTGTGTCTTAAACCATTTCACAAGATGTTATTTTCTGGAAGAAAGCAATCTCATTTCTATTTGAATAAATCCCTCCTAATTGCTTCCACACTCTCCCATGTCCTGTTATCGCCCATCCTTCATTGAAATATTGCTTCAGCAGGTTATCTCCAGACCACGACCAACAGTGTTGGAGAAGACCTCTGGTTCGTCTGCTCTAGACACGTTGAAACTGCTTGCTGTGTCCTTGGGTCAGTATGGAAGAAATCAGCCAAGGTTCAGCTATCACTCTCCAGTGACCCAAGCTGGCAGCTACTCCATGAGTATATCACATCAGAACAGGTTTAAGATTAACATACACATCCAGACAATTAATAAATTGGAACAAAAATGTGCAAACTTCTTTCTTTCTGGTTTAAAAGTGTCTGTGACAGACATTGGCTGCCTCAGAGCAGAGAGATGACGGAGGAAGTACTTGGTAGAGATATTCACAATTATGGATTTGGATAAAATGAATAACGTGCAGTGTGGTCGGTAACGGAGAATGTAGATTAGAAATGACTGAAGGAAGAATTGGAGCGGATATGAGCAGAAGTTTATTTCTGCAGCAAATTGGAATGTATAGCATGGCCTGGCACAGGTAGCCTGACTCGGTATGTACAGCCTAAATGAGTGCTGGATCCAGATTCAACAGCATCTTTTGAAAGGGATTTAGATAAATAACTGAAAGGAAAATAAAATACAGAGAATGGGTAAAGGGCGCAGGAGTCAGATTAAATTGACCAGTACTTTCCAAAGAGCCAGTATGGATTTGAATGGCTGTCGTCTGTGCAGGAAATTCTTTGATCCCACACCCTTCTTTCTTTCCCCTCGTTTTGCTTTCTACCATTCCCGACTCTTCAGATCACTGCCTTAACCCACTCCGTCCATTGCTGTAGGTCCAAGGTTCTGACTTGCACAGCTCCTTAGTCTCTCTACCCCATCACTATCTCTCCCACAGCAACAAGCCAAACCATCTTTCCTACCCTTCTTGGGGAATGCCTGGCCAATCTCATTTACCCAACAGTCTCTTTGTACTTCCCCGAATACTAAACATTACAAGATGACTTTAGAGAGTTGTCTGATATGATGAGTGGTTGAAGTATATTACGATAAACTTTTTATTCAGGACAGGCGAATCCTTGAGAGTGATGACAGGGGGAAGTATTTCTCCGTAAGGATTATACCAACCTGGATCTCCCTTAGAAAGCTGCGAAGCTGGCTGCTCACTGAAGGGCAACAAAGAATTAAAACTAACCTTAGCAACTATGAACTTTTATGGACTGTGTTTGGCTGCACTACAGGCTGGGTATTTTTTTGTACTAGTATTATGGTTATTCATTTATTGAATTGTTTGATTATATTTATCTGTGTGAATTGCATCAATGGGCCTGTTGAGCTGCTGTAAGTAAGAATTTCATTGTTCTGTTGTTAGTACATATGACAATTAAACACTTTTCACTCGAAATGTACAGATTTTTAGGGATATTATTAAGGGGTACAATAAAACCAAGTGAATGCAGTTCAGATATAGTTTTGATCATATGAATGGCGGAATATGTTCAAAGGGGTAAATCTCTTCAGACCCCATGTTCTCTGCATTCAATTAAAACAGACAATTTCCTTTTCCAAAGCTAATTCCTGGGCCATCGATGAACGCAGATGGTTTTGTTTCAGCAATAAGTTGAATCAGCAAATCCACCCCTTCCCCAGCCACACTAAAATATAGATGGTGAAGGGCCCAGATTTATTGTGATGGGTGGTGGAGCCAGGCGTAACTTGTTGGGCTGGGTAAGAGATGTTTGCAAAAACAATGAGATGGAACACAGATAAGGTGCAAGGTGTGCCACAGAGATGATTAAGAAAGAACTGCAGATGCTGGAAAAATGAAGGTAGACAAAAATGCTGGACCCGAAACATCACCTATTCCTTCGCTCCATGGATGCTGCCTCACCCGCTGAGTTTCTCCAGCATTTTTGTCTGCCACAGAGATGAGATCTGTTACCTTATTACACTCTCCAGCAGACCATTATAATTCAGGAAAACCATTACTAACAAAAACATCTAACTTACGGACCACGGAACCGAGTGCAACATCCGAGATCAATGTTTGCGGACCAGTCTAAACTTTCAAAGCCACAATGGTCCGAACAGGGGGGCATCAATTTATGTTTCTGGGCAAGAGGAACACCAATAGTTTTGAGGGTTAACATCTTCCTGAGGTTAAACAAATATCTGCTCTAATGAAGAAAGTAAATATGCCAGGAGCTCTTTGAGCAATAAACAAATTATTTAATGTTTATCTATGATGGCTAATATGATTAGAAACCAGATCAACACCATTATATATCCACTACAGATAAACATGCAAGTCTAACATGAGATGGCAGACCAGAACTTAAAATCAGATTTAATCAAATTGATTTTGTCATAAGCAATAAATCACAATTCAGCCTCTTCAAAGTTTGACAGAGTTAAAAGTGTCAGTGGGGATTTAAATCACCTCCTAATCGACAGTGACTTACCTTTAATGCCAACAGATATTTTTCATTCTTGTGGAAAATAGCCTTCATTAATGTGGTAACTGCTATAATGGGTTCTCCCTGATCATTGAAACATATCATTCGAAATGGCAATGTTTCCAATCCTTGTATCAGACCCACAAGCCTTTTGATGTCAATACCAAAGTCTACACCCAGTTTTGAATCAGATCAGAGCCACTTGGGAGCTTTTATTTCTAAACCCAGATATTTTGTAAATGTTTCATTCATAGAACGTAAAAGAGTACACCACAGGAACAGGCCATTCAGCCCACAATGCCTGTGCTGAACACAATGCCAAAACGACCTTTTATCTGCCTGCAGATAATCCATACATGTCAATTCCCTGCATATCCATGTGCCTATCCGAACGTCTCTTAAATAGCACTATTGTATCTGCCTCCAACACTACACCTGGCAGCATGTTCCAGACACTCGCCACCCACCGTGCATTTAATATTTCCATCCTGTGGAAAAAGCTTCTGACTATCCTATCTATGCTCCATCTATGCCTCTACAAAAAGGTTAGTCATATTGGGGAGAGAAATACTGTGCATTTTAGGCAGATAGGGAGAGCACACTAGAGGCGAATGCAGAAAATCTCCCCTCCACTCCAACCAAATGCAAGGTAGAACCACTTGTCATTATCCACACAAATTTGGCACTCTCTAGTTGATGCCGGGGGGGGGGGGGGGGGGGGGGTTTAATTTTGTTTTGACTAGCTCAGTGTGGCAAATCGTTAGTTTCCTTGCTGAAATCCATACACACATCAATTCACTTACTTCACTGATGACTCATTATTAAAGAATTCAATCACGTTTCTCAGACAAGAACTTCCCTTAACAAACGTATGCTGACTGTTCCCTAATGCCTCAATAAATAAAGGGTATTACTATCCCTTAGGATGGAGCCCAATAATTTATCAAAGTTAAATGAACTCACCTGGAATAATATGATTAAACATAAGACATATGGAACTGCAGATGCTGGAGATTTGAGTGAAAAAACACAATGTGCTGGAGTAACTCAGCAGGACAGGCAGCATCTGTGGAGAACATGGATAGGTGACGTTTCAGTTCTGGACTCATCTTTACATTTAAAGTTAAAATGTTTGAAAGTTTAAAGCCTTAATGTTTAACATATTAGCAGCTCCCTAGATTCCTGGCATCACTCCTGGAGCCAGAATGAATTGAAATGCTTGAAGCCTGCCAAACACTCCCAGGTCAGGGGAAGCTACATTTACTTCCAAGGTTATGCTGCCTTTACACTGGCTACTCAAACACTTCATACAATGAAATTCCACGTGATCATTTTATCTCAGATTCCTACAACCGAATTGCTCTTTCACAAAACATTTCTGCATAGTTTAGTCTCCTCGAGTATGGACAATGTAATGGTAAACTTTATTCTATCTTATCTGAGTGAAACTCAGTGCCTTCAACATAATCTTAGTATACAAGAGAAAATAAATTAAGCAGGCAGCAGAGATCTCATGGCAGAATTTCAAGATTGTAAATCAAATTGTGTTTGGATCCCAGTAACAACTGTGAAATGATTTAATGTATAAACTCAGAGATTCAGAAAGCACATAGTAAAGGCAAGGTGAGTGTGACAGTGACTATCAACTTGATAGTCGGCAACTTGAGTGCCCAGGAGCGGAAAAGACTATAAAAAGTAGTAAACACTGCCCAGTCCATCATCGGCTCTGACCTCCCTTCCATCGTGGGGATCTATTGCAATTGCTGCCTCAAAAAGGCTAGCAGCATCATCAAGGACCCACACCAACCTGGCCACACACTCATTTCCTTGCTACCTTCAGGTAGAAGGTTCAGGAGCCTGAAGACTGCAACGTCCAGGTTCAGGAATAGCTACTTCCCCACAGCCATCAGGCTAGCAAACTCAACTCAGACAAAACTCTGAACATTAATAGCCCATTATGGTCCATTAATAGCCCATGGTAAATGGTAGGGAATTGAGGAATGCTGTGGAACAGAGGGATCTAGGAATAACTGTGCATAGTTCCCTGAAGGTGGAATCGCATGTAGATAGGGTGGTAAAGAAAGCTTTTGGTGTGCTGGCCTTTATAAATCAGAGCATTGAATATAGGAGTAGGGAAGTAATGTTAAAATTGTACAAGGCATTGGTGAGACCAATTCTGGAGTATGGTGTACAATTTTGGTCGCCTAATTATAGGAAGGATGTCAACAAAATAGAGAGAGTACAGAGGAGGTTTACTAGAATGTTGCCTGGCTTCCAGCAACTAAGTTACAGAGAAAGGTTGAACAAGTTGGGTCTTTATTCTTTGGAGCGCAGAAGGTTAAGGGGGGACTTGATTGAGGTCTTTAAAATGATGAAAGGGATAGACAGAGTTGACGTGGATAAGCTTTTCCCATTGAGGGTAGGAAGATTCAAACAAGAGGGCATGACATGAGAATTAAGGGACAGAAGTTTAGGGGTAACATGAGGGGGAACTTCTTTACTCAGAGAGTGGTGGCTGTGTGGAATGATCTTCCAGCAGAAGTGGTGGAGGCAGGATCGATTGTAACATTTAAAAGTAAAGTGGATAGGTATATGGACGGGAAGGGAATTGAGGGGTATGGTCTGAGTGCAGGTAGATGGGACTAGAGGAAAATAAATGGTCGGGACGGACTGGAAGGGCCGAGAAGGCCTGTTTCCGTGCTGTAATTGTTATATGGTTATCTGTTTATTTGCACTTTATCTGTTTTATTTATTCATGTGTGTATATATTTATATAATGGTATATGGACACACTAATCTGTTCTGTATTCATGCCTACTATGTTCTGTTGTGCTGAAGCAAAGCTAGAATGTCATTGTCCTATCTGGGACACGTGACAGGAAACTCTCCTAAATCATGATCGTTCTGCAAGGAGCTGTGTGGTTACTTGATCAAGTGCAACCAAACAGGGTCTCAAGCACTTTGCAGCCAAACCGCTGCCATCAAAGGCCTCGTCATTACGTGTGTAGAGGATGTTGTGCCAACGGAGACAATCGGTTTGTTCGAGATATGGAAACTACAGATGAATCTTGAGATCCGCTCCATGATGAAGTTCCAATTGGTTGATCCCGACCAACACAAAGAATCTCCAGAAATGCTGCCTGACCGTTGAATCGTGCTTCCTCTACTCCAGCACTTTGTGTTTTTAGGTCTAGTTTGCCCATTGAGTTTCACAAACTATTTTCAGTTGGAAATAAACCGGGTGACGTTTAAAACACGTGCAACGATATTAATACATTTCGGGACTGTTTCGCAACGGTTTCCTGTAGAAATGTAGTAGGCAAACGCTAAGAAAATACTTCCATTTGTTATCAGGGGCCACAAACTATGAAACATAAATACACGGTTGCATCACTGAGATCAAAAATGTTTGCGAAGCAACAAGAATAGCTGCACTCACGGGACTTCCATGCGCTCCTGAAAGTAGCGGACACAGGGACCTGGTGGCCCGGGGGTGTCGGTCTGTGTGGACCAGCCACAGAATCCGACGCCGGGCCCGAAGCCACTCGAGACATGTCACAGCGCCTACATTACAAGTGCTTTGTGCAGGGAGTTCTGATGAAAGCTGTGTCTTCCTCTCTCTCTCTCCCCATTATAAAAATTCGAGGACACCTGCCTGACCACCCGCACGTGGTCTCAATCTGTCCTCAAGCAAACCTTCTCAGGGCGTCATTCCAACAGCAAGGTGGTTGAAGTTCCCTTTCACGGCTCCCTTGGGATCTGTCTCTCCTCGTTGCTAAATCACGATTTAATTATGTCCTCGTTTCCTTGTATTTATACATAGTTATACTGTATGGAAAGAGGTCCTTCGGCCCATCAATCCACGCCGCCCATCGATCACACTAGTTCTATCTTATATCACTTCTACATTCACTCCCCACACCCGAGGGCCAACGGAAAGTGGCCGATTAACCTACAGCCCCGCGAGTCTATGGGATGTGGGAAGAAACCGGAGCACCCGGGAAAAACCCCACACGGTCATATGGAGAACCTGCAAACTCCACACAGACAGCAATCGAGGTCTGGTTGGGACCCGGTTGGCTGGCGCTGTGAGGCAGCGGCTCCACCACTGTGCTGCGCTTGGACCTTTCCTACTTTGGGATATTTCCCAAACCCTTTGACTCCTCTCCTCTGCGCCCAGAACTTGGGCTTCTTTTCTCCTTTGCTTTAAATCCATTCAGTTCTCATTTTCTTCTTAAACCTTTTGTCCAGATCATTTGCCTTATTACTCAGTGATCCGCCTGTCCAAGGTGCGGTGTACCAGCCCATCCTTTCCCCTCTTGCCTTCAACAATCTAGGAACAGATTTATCACTTGCATTTGTGTTTTTTTTACCCGATCTTCCATCTAATCCACCATAGGTTGAAGATGCCTCTTGTGGCCGCATCACCCTGGGTTCGGGGGGAAACCTGTGAACACACAGGTGACAATTATTGAACGCGGGGAATATTGGGGTGATGTGTTCTGAATGCATTCCCACCTGTGAGCAAACCGTGCGAATACTTGGAGTTCTCAGCAGGCCAGAAAGCACCTGCAGAGAAAGAACCTGGTAATGTTTCGCTTCTGGTGAGATGTGCTTGAACTCAAACGTTCGGGTTGCAATCAGAGCTCGTCGTTTGTGCTCCATGTGGACGTACAGATTGTCTCGTTTCACAATTTCACGAGTTACAGGAGTAGAATTAGGCCATTCGGCCCATCGAGTCTACTCCGCCATTCGATCATGGCTGATCTCTGCCTCCTAATCCCATTTTCCTGCCTTCTCCCCATAACCATTGACACCCGTTCTAATCAATAATTTGTCTATCTCTGCCTTAAAAATGTCAACTGGCTTGGGCTCCGCAGGTGGCAATAGGTTCCACAGATTAACTACCCTCTGACTAAAGATGTTCCTCCTCACCACCTTTCTGAAAGGGCGCCCTTTAATTCTGAGGCTATGACAGTCCTAGACTGTCCCACCAGCAGAAACACCCTTTCCACATCCACTATATCTTTGCCTTTCATTATTCGGTAAGTTTCAATTCGTTCCCACCTCAACCTTCAGCGAGTAGAGGTCCAGTGCTGTCAAACACTCATCATATGCTAACCCACCCATTCCTGGAATCATTCTTGTAAACCTCCTCTGGACCCTCTCCAGAGCCAGCACATTGTTTGATTGCTGAGAACAGAGGCAGCAACTGACCACTAGGCCTGGAGTCTGCTCCATCATGTAGAGGTTTATGAAATCATAAAGGGCAGAGATAAGATGAATGGTCTTTTTCTCAGGACAGGAACATCGAGAACTTAAGAGGACATAGATTTAAGGTGATGTGGGAAAGATGTAATAGGAACCTGAGGGGCAACTGTTTCGCACAGCGGGTGGTGGGCACCTTATCGAACGAGCTGCCAGAGGAGGTAGTTGAGGCAGGTACAATAGCAATATTTAAAATACATTTGGTTCGGTATATGGATATGAAACGTTCAGAGAGGGATGGGCAAAATGCAGGAAAACGGGATTAGCGCAGATAGGCATCTTGGTCGGCATGGTCTAGTTGGGCCGAAGGGCTTGGTTCCATATTGTATAACTATGAATCTATGAATAATTTATCTTTCCGCTGATTTAATAACAAGAGGACGCTGAGAAACACTTGTTGGAAACTATTTACGATGTAGACATTCACAACAACGACTCGGTGAAATGCATAAAACACACCAAAGCGATAACGTTTAAACCCAGTGTTGATACCGATATACATGGCCAGTAAGTAAATCCCTTGAAAACCACATCCGCCACTTGGTTTCAAGCCGGGGACCCAGTTACTGAGTGTGAATTCTCCTTCATTCTAAGTCAGCAGAGGCACAAATATCAACCCTTTAAGTTAAATGCATATATTTACTTGTTGACTCAGTGTTACCAAGTTAAGAGCTGCGTATCCAGAGGATACGCTTGTCCAGGGTGGGACCAAGCGTAACTCTCTCATTCAATCAGGTCCATTGACTGTGCCAACCTGGTGCCAAATCCCAGCGCCAGCCTCACACCCAGAAAGGTTCCGGAGTCCGAGCAAAGACGCAAGACACACGCTGCTCGCGAAAAACCAGGAACACTTTCAGCAATTTAACCAGGGGGCGAGCCCAGCGGCGCGAGTTTGGAAGAGAGGTCCGATTTTGCTATTGTGTCAACGCAGTTAGGATTGTGGGATTCGCGCGGTCTATTCGGAGATCGCCGGAATCCTGTCTCTCTGAGCGAGAGGTGCCCATGGCTTGAGGACAATTTGATAACTCGACACCATGAGGTACAAAGTGAACAAAGCCCCGCGGGCAGGAACGGGATGGAGAGTGAGAACTTTAATCCCTCTCCTCATTCTGATCGTCCGACCACCTCATGCCACAGGTAAACCACTGGTCGGCGCTTCTGATCTTGTGAGTGCGCGGTCTGAGACCAGGGAAAGTTTACTGGACAGCGACTCCTTAGAGACCGCTGCAGTCTAGGGGCTGCAGGGATGTATGTCTTTCCTCATGTAATTTCACAACGTTTAAACTAAGCATACTTGAAGAGGAACTTTAATAGAAAACGCTGCCAGGAAGTGTGCATTTTTTTAAATATATAGTGCAGCACGAAAAAAAGATAGAGAGCCGAGATTTATATTTCAATCAATTGGGATATTGATGTATTGTAGCTCCATCAGCAAGTGGTGGGTGTCCGCTGGTTATGTTGTTATTACTCTTCTGTGGGGAGGTTACTGAGACTCAGCCCTTTCAGCTGCCTTGTGGCAGAGGTTTGTTGCGGTAGTAATGACCTCGCTGGGACCTCCGGCAGTGTTTGGCCGGACCTACAAGCCAGCAGCCCGGCCCCAAGAACCAATCTCAACCCCAGGGAGTACTGAACAACACGAGGCAGGGCAACTTCCCGATCTCGCACTAATCGGACCGTTCGATCTGAAACGGATGCCATGGATTCCCAGAAAAAGCGGGAACGGAGCCTTGGCGTCTAGTGAATGCAGACAGTGAATGCAGACGGCGAATGCGCTGCTCACTTGTGTGAGAGCCGTTACTTGGCAACCCCGATGCGAAGCATAGCGAGCCCCCCTGGACTCGCCTTATGGCCTATGATGGCCATCCAATTGTAATGACCACTTTAGCTCACCAGCTAATCATGTTAAAGTCCCCCTTCAAATCCCTCCCTGTTCTTACCCCTCCCAGTTTCTGATACTTTTTGCAAACCCACCGGAGGACTTTGTGTTGCTCCAGTCCTGACTTTTTCACTCCACCGTTGTTGGGTGTGCAACAAAAAAACTCTGAAACTTCCTCCGTCTAGGCACATCTACTTCCCACTCCTCAAACACCATCTCTTTAACCAAACTTTGGTTAAAAGTACTTTCATAACAAAATCAGATACCACTCCCGTTAAGCCCTTTAGGGATGTATAATGATTTGAAATGAGAACGATCTGGACCAGAGGAATTTGAGCAAGTGTGACATTTCCTATCTGGGAGACCTTGCTGAGAACTGCTAGTCAATAGCGTCTATCTCAACAATGCCCCTCCCTTGCTGGAGGTGTCATGGGTTTCCAGCGCCCAGCAGAAAACACATTCTGAACCCTCAGCAAATGGCCTTGAATCCGTGTCGTAAAGCTCTAAACTGACCGAGGTAACATTTTCCATTCGAGGAAGTTGACTTTCTGATTTCCATCTCCTGCCATCTCCTCCAAATCAGAGAAGTTGGGAAATGTTCTCCAGCACATTGATTTCTGAGACTTCAATATCAGACTTTTATAAAGCTGCTTGGTTTTGCAGAGCATTAATGTAATGAAATAAAAATCCTATAGATCTACGAAAGAGGAGGGCAGACTTACCTAATGCCTTTCATTCCAAAGCATAATCTATTCAAGTCAACAATTTTTAATTGTAGCTCCTGGTGTACTGTAGGATATGAGATGGTGCAGGAGACAGTTGTGTACAGCAAACATCCACAAAATGCAATTAGGTAAATCGCTAAATAATAAATTCTTTGAGGAATTGATGCTGAGCAGGACTCTGAAAATCTTGTACATTTCTTCAAGAAAGCAGCATGGGATCTTCTACACTTCGCACAACCCGAGCAGGCACTTGGTGTAACTGACAACACCTCTCATTTAGAGTATGACACTAAAGACAGATGAGGACTTCCTCAGTATTGCACAGAATTCCCAGTCAGCTCCATAGATAGAGACAGATGTTTGTGGGTTCAGTCAGAGTGCACCCACAAACATAGGACTTTGTCCATTGAGCCAGACGAACAGAGCTGGAGGTGTAAGGGCTTTGAAACAATCTCCAGCCTATTGGCAACATGGATTGGAAAGGTTTAGAGGGACAAGGGCCAAATGCAAGTAAATGGGATTAGCTGAGATAAGGCATCTTGGTCAGCATGGACAAGTTGGGGCCAAAAGGCTTGTTTCCGCGCTGTACGACAGAAAATCTTTCTTATTATCTTGCAAATGATATGTACCTTGGGAAAGGGCAATCTTTCTTTGGGATGATTTGATACCAGCAGTGATACTGAATTTCCTGTTGAAATTCAGTAAAAACTATCAGTAGTTTGCTGTTTGTTTATATTTTGGGGCAAGTTTTAAACTCCATTAACATTTATAAATAACAACAAATTTTCCATTCAGAACAGTCTCCAATGTTACGCATGACTGTTTCAGACAATAAATTAACCACATTTCTGAACAATGACTGAACTACCATTTTCCATGCTGAAGTCACAGTTTCATAGTGATACATTGGACAAAGTTCAGCCATTATTGCTAAACATTTTTACCGTTGGCAAGAATCAGGCAAGGAATGATTTATGAAAGTATGGTTTGTTGCTGGATAACAAATCATTGTTATTGTCTGGTAGAGTCTAGCATTATTGAACATTTCATACTTTGAAATTCCAAAGTACGGTGGCATGTGCGTTACCTTCCATGCTGAACTCACAGATGGAGGAGCTACTGCATATCAGGGGCAATTGCTCCTTTTTACACCATAGATCTTGGTGGATTCTGTTGGGCTGTCAGTAATTGTGCATAAACTCTATCCCTCACCATACCTTCTGGTTATGCAGGGGTGTCCACTGAAATCGTAGAAAGATTCTGATTCTGGGTGGAGTGGTGGAAATTAAATCTTGAGAATTATTCACAATATGGCTCAACTGGAGAGTAAGAATGAGGCTGGGTGGTAATGGGGCAAGTTTGGTATGGAGATGGGGATAGAAGCGTTTTGAGATCTGAAACGGTTGGAATTGAGTAGGTTTTGCCACAGTCTATGTTTGATGTGGAGGATGCTGTTGGTTGATGATTGTCACAGGCACCAAGATACAGTGAAAAACGTTGTTTTGTGTACTATCCAGGCAAATCATGCCATTTATAAGTACAATCATATTTGTTACATTAGTACAACAGGTAGTGCAAAAAAAAAGGAAATAAAGAGAGAGCAGAATAATGTTAGAGCTACAGAGAAAATGCATATTTAAAAAAATGCAAGGACCACTCTGAGATAGATTGGGAGGTCGGGAGTACATCCTTAGCACACTGGAGGTCCATCTGTTTCTCCCTATTCTACTTCTAAATTGCAGATTGCTTATGCTGATACTGTGACTCCTGGTTCAGGATTTAGCTGGGTGGTGGTGGGGGTGTGGAATTTAGTTAACATTGCTCATGTAGTTGCAAAGAATTAAGTCAAAGCAAAAGCCAACCTAAAAAATAAATGTTTTTCACATTTCTGCTTCCTCCTGGAGCATTGATGTAAAAAACATCCTGAGGGTTCTCAGCTGTCCCTTTTATATAGTGTTAGGGGTTTGCAATTAGGCTGCCCCCATCTCCAGATCCTTCCGAGTATGAAATTTAGACAATCTCTTAACCTCCTAAAACAAATTGTGTTCTTCTAGTCATTCAACCAAATGAGATCATTTCACCCTTACCTCACTGAACCTATATCACTTTGCTTCGTCACCCGAACAATCAACATTCCTTCGATAGACACAAAAAGCTGGAGTAGCTCAGCGGGTCAGGCAGCATTTCTGGAGAAAAGGAACAAGTGATGTTTTGGGTCGAGACCCTTCTTCAGACTCAATGGAAAGGGAAGTGAGAGATATAGAAGGTAAATAGAACAAATGAATGAAACATACGCAAAAAACAGCGATGATCAAGGAATGATGGAGCCCACAATGATCCATTGTTGGCCGTGGGATAGGTGAAAACGAGTTATACAGTGAAACTCAACAGGACGACAGTGAAATGAGTACGATGACTAGGGTGGGGGAGGGACGGAGAGAGTGGGGATGCAAAGGTTACTTGAAGTCAGAGACATCAATATTGTACTTTGCAGACTAATGCCAGATGATTGGCCTTTTGCTTTCCATTTTTGTTTCTTCCTTCGTTTTTGCTGTGGTGGGAGTATCATTTGTTACCTTCCAATCATTGGATTCATTCTAAAATCAAGAGAATTCTGTAATCATTACTGAAACTACTTCCTCTTAAATCCTAAGACTTGGCATCTCAAATCTGAAGAATTTATCAGCTACTGGTTTGACTCATTTCTCCAGTATTAAATTTAATTTAAGTTCCTCATTCTCTTTTTTAAAAAATCACATTTGAGTATATTTCCCGAATGTCAAGTTACTGGAATATTTATTTCTCAAATTTGGTCCTGTGCCAAGGAGTCCCATCTCTGTTATGGTCACTCGAGCCAACTCATTTATCTTCAAATGCACATCAAGAAATAGAACTTCCATATTTAAGAGAGACACAAGCAACAGCAAATTAGACAGTAGACAACAGACAATGGGTGCAGGAGTAGGCGATTCGGCCCCTCGAACCAACACCGCCATTCAATATGATCACGGCTGATCACCCACAACCAGTACCCCGTTCCTGCCTTCTTCCCATATCCCTTGACTCCGCTACCTTTAAGAGCTCTGTCTAGCTCTCTCTTGAAAGCATCCCAAGAACCAGCCTCCACCACCCTCTTTGGCAGAGAATTCCACACTCCCAACTCTCTGTGTGAAAAAAGATTTTCCTCATCTCTAAATGGCTTACCCCTTATTCTTAAACTGTGGCCCCTGGTTCTGGACTCCCCCAACATCGGGAACATGTTTCCTGCCTCTAGTATGTCCAAACCCTGAATAATCTTATATGTTTCAATAAGATAATAAGATCCCCTCTCATCCTTCTATATTCCAGAGTATATAAGCCCAGCCGCTCCATTCTATCAACATATGACAATCCCGCCAAGCCGGGAATTAACCTACGCTGCACTCCCTCAATAGCAAGAGCATCCTTCCTCAAATTGGCTGACCAAATCTGCACACAACACTCCAGGTGTGGTCTCACTAGGGCCCTGAACAACTGCAGAAGGACCTCTTTGCTCCTATTCTCAACTCTTGCCATGAAGGCCAACATGCCATTTGCTTTCTTTATTGCCTGCTGTACCTGCATGCTTACTTTCATTGACTGATGAACAAGGATGCCCAGATCCCGTTGTACTTCCCCTTTGCCCAACTTGACTCCATTTAGATAATAATCTGCCTTCCTGTTTTTGCTACCAAAGTGGATAACCTCACATTTATTTTTCTATTTCATATTTATAATTAACTAGACCAAGTGCGGACCCATTGGGCCTGGTCTCCCAAAGCAATATTCCACCACTCACCCATAGCCCCAACTGCGCAGGCGCGGCTGACGGGTTCATGTTGTGACGCCAGAGATCCCCGTTGTGACACGAGTCACGGCAACCCTCCCCCAACTGCACAGATGCGGCCGCAAGTGGAAGCGCGACTGCGACGATTTTAAAATTCAAAATGGCAATAACCTGTAAAATATAAGATCAATGTGAACGCATCTCTTTCTCCCTCTTCAGCCCCCTATTCCCCTCCTCCATGATTCTCCATCCCCACCCTCCACCCTCCTCTGCTTCCTCCCCTCCCTCCCCTCCGCCATTGCCTCGCTAACCCTCTTCCTACCCTTACCCTCCATTCCCCCTCCTTCCCCACCACTCCCTCCCCCTCCTCTTCACCCTCCCTCTTCTTTCCCTTTTCCTCCTCTCCTCCCCCACTCCATCCCTCACCTCTCTCTCCCTCTCCTTTCCCCTACCGTCAGTCACTCCCTCCCTCCATAACCGCTCTCCCCTCCCTATCCCCCGCTCCCCCTCTCCTCACCTCCCCCTATCCCACCCCCGACTCACCCTCCTCACCTTCCCCACTCCCCCCTCCTCTCCCATTATCCCTCATCCTCCCCCACACTCCTCACCACCCCCACTTTCCCCTCCCTCTCCCTCCCTACCCCCTCCTCTCCCTCTCTCCCCCTGCTCCCCCACTTCTCACCTCCCTCCTATTCCACCTCCCCCCACCCCCCGCAATGAAAATTTAGATTTTTTAAAAAAATGAAATTCTCAGCGAAATTCGTTTTTTTTCTTTAAAATAACCTAAACACAATGTTAGCTGTTAATGATAATGGAAGAATTTGATGAAAACTAATTTAAAAAAAAAATCAATGTCAATGAAAATCGCAATAAAACAAAAAAGAAACTCGGGATCCCATTGTGACGTTGAACGTGCCTGGTGGGCAGGGCAAGTGGAAAAGTGTATTTTTGTAAAGTTTAAAATGTCAATAACTTGTAAAATATAACATCAACTGAACGAAACTTGGCTAATGCACACCGCACGACAATGGTGAGTAAGCTAGGCCAAATATTGTAGCGCTATCGTGTACTGTTTTTGCGGAATTTCAGGATCTCGCATACAAACAATCAAACAAGATGAGAAGTTTGATAATATATATAGATTTCACCAATGTTGCCTTGATAGCTAAAGTCACTTCAACTACATCAAATTCTTTGACCACTATTTGATTTTAAAAACATTGCTCCGCAGTACTCTGGTCTCTTTTCTTTAGCTCGGGAATCAGTAACCAGGAATCACCAATTTAAATCTGCCATTGAATGAGGGTAAAGATTAGGGGAAGGTTGTTTATGCAAAGCTGTTGGAATATGAAATATTTTGTCATACAAATGGCTGAGGAAAAAAGATGAATGGGACATTAGGACGTATTTGAAGTGTTAGAAGGTGAAAGTTAATGGGGAGAGAACAGGGGAGTGGGGTTAGGTCAGTATGAAGCCCCAAGCTGAAAAGTTATCTGTCCATTCCCTCCACAGATGCTGCCGGATCCAGAGTTCCTTCAGCACTTTGAGATGAGAATTAAGGGACAGAAGTTTAGGGGTAACATGAGGGGGAACTTCTTTACTCAGAGAGTGGTGGCTGTGTGGAATGATCTTCCTGCAGAAGTGGTGGAGGCAGGATCGATTTTAACATTTAAAAGTAAAGTGGATAGGTATATGGATGGGAAGGGAATGGAGGGGTATCGTCTGAGTGCAGGTAGATGGGACTAGGGGAAAATAAATGGTCGGCACGGACTGGAAGGGCCGAGAAGGCCTGTTTCCGTGCTGTAATTGTTATATGGTTATATGGTTACTTTGTGTTTATCCCACGATTCCAGCAGCTGTAATTCCATGTGTCTCCAGGGTTAGTTTGAGATTGTTCTTCTGAAGATTTGAAAGAGAGATGAGGGGCTCAATGGTTTTCTCCTGTGTGATACATTTAAATGACTCTGTGAGCTTAATTTTGACTTTGGGCAAGTATACTACAATCAGGGGAACCAACGCAAAGCCATTTGATTCCAATATTCAACACTCAATGGTTCTGTTGTTCAGCGGTCACCTGGATTTTAACGCTAACGTCAGAAAGACCGATAATGAGTTTGGAAATAAACATGAAACTTGGCCCAGTAATAACGGTTGCAATCACAAAGACTGATATCTCTATACACTAGGTAATATAAGTAAACAAGTTTGCACCCTTTACAAGCATAGGAAATTAAAGATAAGTCTGAGTCTGATATATCTCCAGCCTTAATCAGTGCTACTCCCTGTGCATTAAGTATACCAGATCTCTCACAATGCATTTCTCAGTCTATCAATTTGAAATATACATTACGAGGCACTGGTACAAATATAGGCAACTAACTAAGGAGAGATTGAACAGTTACTCTGCCCCTTCAATTCACCTCTCTGTTGCTGTAGTACAGGCTGGCGGCTCCTCATTACTTCACCATGATATTTCACCCAGCAATCCCGACGTTGATATGATTGCAATTTGCAACCTCTCGCTGGACAGAGGTCAGGAGACATTTTTGTATTGCTCACACAGAGATCTCATTACCTTATTACTTCTTCACTGGGGCGGCGCAGTGGCACGATTGGTCGACCTGTTGCCTCACAGTGCCAAAGACCCGGGTTCAATCTTGACCTCGGGTGTTATATTTGCCTGTATGGAATTTGCATATTCTCCCTGTGACAGTGTGGGTTTCCTCTGGGAGCTCTGGTCTCCTTCCACATCCCACATGTGAGTTTGCTGGTTAATTGGCCTCTGTAAATTGCCCCTATTGTGCAGGGAGTGGGAGGTGGGAAAACATTGAACTAACGTGATCGATGGTCAGTGTGGACTCAGTGGGCCGAAGGGCCTGTTTCCATGCTGTATCTCGAAACAAAAAAAAATTGACATCATCTAAATCACTGCAAACCTGGCAGCATCCTGCTCCAGGATCTTCGGTACTCAGTTTTATACAAATTCCTTTAAAGAAAAACACTTTCAATCAAGATGGGAGGCACGCTGAAACGCAGCAAAATACCACAACCTTCTACTGTTTGGAAAGGCTTGACCTGGATATTTGGCAGGATTGAGTTGGGAGAAGGTTGATCTCATTAACAAAGCGATTGCTATAATTCCAAACCTCTCCAGGAGAGGCGCAGAGTCAGTGAAAGATTGCACCTTCAGCAGAGCAGGGCTCCATGGGAGGACATAAGAGGCAAGCTGGCCCATCATCTCCGAGCAGGAGGCAGGGAGAATTGGATGCCTCTCTCAATGTACTGGAGTAATTTGGTTCTTATATGTAGTCAATTCTTTTTTATTGGATAGACTGTACATTCCAGTTCACGCACATATGCTACATAAAAATGCTTCCTTTTGTAATCTATAGGTTTTCTGTCAAATAACTTAAATCTGTGACCTTCTGTGGTTTCTGACATTTCCAGCAAAGGAAACAGCTTGTCATTATTAATTTTATCAAAACCATTCCCCTATTGAATGTATTCATAATCTTCACTGCTGTAAGGAATATACGGTGGATCAAGAGCGTACCTAAGGCTCCACATACTGAAGGTTTACATCCCAGCAACCATGACGGTCTTGTCCTTTCCCTCCCAAAAGCTGTCACCTGCTTTCTAAAGCGGATACCAAGATTTGGAAACAATATTCCAGCTGATATAATTTCCAGGAAGGAACTGCAGATGCTGGTTTCAACCGAAACCAGACACAAAAGCTGGTGGAACTCAGCGGGTCGAACAGCATCTCTGGCGAACAGGAATAGGTGACATTTCGGGTCGAGACAGTTCTTCAGACTGAAGACTGAAGAAGGATCCCGAACTGAAATGTCGCCCATTCCTTGTCTCCAGAGATGCTGTCTGACCCGCTGAGTTACTCCAGCTTTTTATGTTTATCTTTGATATAATTTCTGCTGGATAGAGAGCCATTGTTTCAAAGGAGCTTACATATCCAGTTGCAGCACTGTTTATACTACTTTTATTTCCTCTTCTATTCATCCCCTCCGCTGAAGGTGCTGACTCTCCCTGGGGTCTGGACCCCACCCCTGAAGGTGCTGAATTTCACTGCAATCCATTGTAAGGCTGATAAATGCGAGCATCAGACTACAACAGGAGATTCCATTCAGCACGGACACACTACTTGCATCAGAGGAGTGTGAGGTGATAGATTTGTCCACTAAAGACTGTGATTCTTTTCTTAAATTTATGAGGTATTCTGGGTAGAATGAAGGCATGCACTTTCATTCCTTCCAGGATGTAGAGGCTGTAAAAGGCCAATTTCTATTTTTACAGTCCACTCCTGCTGAGGCCATTGTTCACGCAAATGGACAATACAAAGTGAACCATCTAATATGTCAGTAAAGTTTCCCAGTTTGCCCTTAGTCAGCAGCTGGCTATGAAATATTCTGCCTGTCTTTCACTGGGAAACCGATGAAAACAGCAAGGAAATATACTGCCGCCTACAGAGCACGTAGTTAGAAAGAGGGAAGAGATGAAATGGAGGAAGTTTTGCCCAACGACTGGGTGTGTTTTAAAATTCTTCAGTTTCATGGAGGTATGGAAATGGTTTGGGTTGAAGAGTGATGACTACAACAGCCCTCAAATGCAATTCACTCCCCCCCCCCCCCCCCCCCTCACATTTCGGTCAACTTGGGGATGTTGAGCAAAAGACCTGTTTCCATGCTCTGTGACTCCAGGAGTACGACTACGGAAGCGTAAGAGAGGAGTATGGAGGGGTTTACAAACTAATTTTATAAAGTACACAATGCTTGCTGCTTCATTTGCTGAGCATGTATTGAGCCAGTGGAGAAAGGTGAATGAGTAGCTGCAGAATGTTTGGATATCCAGAAAATATTCTTTGAACTGCCATAGAGCAGGTAAATAGCAACCTACTATGCTCATGGTGACACACAAGCCTGGAGATGCTGCAATGTCAATCATAAGACAAACATCTGGAAGAACTCAGCAGGTCAGGTGACATCTGTGGAGAGAATGGGTAGATGATGTTTCAGGTCAGGACTGATCCGATTGAATGGATTACGTGTATTGTAGCCAAGTTTTCGGATTGTACAAAGGAAGCAATAAAGACAGCTGTGAGGAGAAGCTTACAACCCAATGGTATGAACGTTGAATTCTACAATTTTAGGTAAACAAACCCCCCCCCCCTTACCACGTTTTATTTTCCGCCCCTCTCCTGTACTCCACCTAGACTCTTACCAATTTCTCCCCTTCCGTTCCATCTACATTCCTAGCTTTATAATTCACAACACCTTTTGTCTTTTCATCTCTGGCCGTTATCCATTCTGTCTATCAACCCCCCTTCCCACCCTCACCTGTATCCACCCATCACCTATCTATGTTCTCCAGAGATACTGCCTGACCCGCTGAGTTACTCCAGCATTTTCTGTCTTTTTTTTAAACCAGCACTTAGATTCTTCATTTGCTCTCACTCGTTCATCTCTGGTTCTTCCCTTTTACACATTCAGTCGTGTATCCTCCTTCTCCAGTGTGAGGCCACTCAACACATCTTCCCCTCCCCTCCTCTTTCACCAATCCAATGGGATCATTCACTCTGAGCCAAGCTGGTCCACTGGTCAATGATCCCGACACCCTCTTTCCTTCCTGACCTATTATGGTATGTACATGCAGGAGATGAAACACCCGTTTCACCTTCTACTTTGCATTGTCCAGGGCCCAAACACTTCTTCCAGAAGAAACTGTGATGTACTTCTTGTATTTGCAAGTTGGAATACCACATGCTCTTCTTTTGGTACAATCATAACACATGTAGGATGACAAGTGCACACTTGTGACCTCTAAGTTCTGTTCATGCGTCACTTTAATCTTCTGTTCACTTCAACTCCAGTCTTTCTCCTGCATGGTTCCAATGAAGCTTGACAAAAACTTTCAATAGGTCCTTCTGGGCTCAACACCGAGTTTGAGAATGATTCTGCTATTTCCACTTCCATCCCTTCAAGACTCGCTCTTACCTTGTTACTGATTCCGCTACCATTCCTTTGCCTTGCATCACCATACCTGTTATCATTTATTGTTTTACCCCTTTCACAGGCTTTGATCTTGTCTTCCCATCACACTTGCACATCACTAACATTAACTAAGTTCAACGCTTCTCTGTACTGTCATTGCCTGATCTGCTGAGCATTTCTGCCATTTTATGTTTTTATGTCAAAAATAGCTATTGATTTTCAGCTGTAAGTAAGTAAGTTTATTGGCCAAGTATTCACATACAAGGAATTTGCCTTGGTAATTGCTGGTATCTGAAGAAGGGATTAAAATTTAAACGTTTTTAATCTATTGCATGCTGTGTTTATTTCAGTTCTGTTTCCTCTTAAGACTTACTGATTTACGTCAATTTAGAAACATAGAAACATAGAAATTAGGTGCAGGAGTAGGCCATTCGGCCCTTCACGCCTGCACCGCCATTCAATATGATCATGGCTGATCATCCAACTCAGTATCCCGTACCTGCCTTCTCTCCATACCCTCTGATCCCCTTAGCCACAAGGGCCACATCTAACTCCCTCTTAAATATAGCATAACTTCAGTAATTTACTGAAGTTACTGAATTCTGAAGCTGCTGCTGCGTTATGCGCTTAGTCTTTTGATGCACTGATACTGTATTCCTTATTGTTTTAGTAACTATTACTTTGAAAGTTATTTTTGAATGTATTTTTCCTGTGTATTGTGGTAAATGATTTGTGTGTGAGAGAAATATGCAGCTGGTTTGAGATGTAGAATTTAGTGATCATTTGTTCACCACACTAGGGATGTGATTGCTCAGGGGATGGTGCATAAGACATTCAGCCGGATGTTGCCTGAGATGGAGTGATTTAGCCATGAGAAGGACTGGGTAGACTGGGCTTGTTTTCTATTATATATATTTTTCAGATTAGTATGAACAAGGGTCCCACCAGAAAACATAATCTGTCCATTCCTTTTACACATGCTGCCTGACCTGCTAAGTTCTTCAGCACTTTGCGTTTTGATCAAGATTTCAGCATCTGCTGTTCCTTGTGTCTCTTCTTTTGTTTTCCTTCGAAAAGGTTGAAAGGACACATGATCAAATATGACGATGGATCATGAGAATTCTTTTCCTTTAGTAGGAACCAGAAGGCAGCGGGAAGAGCTAAGAGAATGAGAGCGTATTTTTTTCTCCCTGAGGGAGATTGAAATCTGGAAAGTACTAACTGATCCTGGTGATGGTGGAGGCTGGTACTCTCACCTTATTTAAAAGACGAGCATTTAAACTCCACAGCAAAGAGGACCATAGACCAAATGCTGGGAAATTGGATTAGTATAGCTCAGTGGGCCAAACAGCCTGTTTCCATCTTGTATGACTCTATACCTGACAGACTTTGATGAAAGGTGCAGCTTCAAATGGAATTTTTATCAACACAGACTGTTAAAGTGGAACAGTTTATCAGCAAAATCTCTTATCAGCAAATGGATTAGCTCCATCAGAGAGGAGAAGCGTGACATGCTGATTTTAAGAGTATTTGATGGCTATGTTAAGGACAGGTCATTCATCCCTCTCACAATTCACCTCAGGCATGGTCACCCACTTTCAACCTCTGTTTTATAATTCCTACCATTATAATTTTAGTTATAATGTCAGAGTATTCAGCATGGAAACAGGCCCTTCGGAGCAGCTTGCCCATGCCCACCAAGGTGCCTCAGCTACATTAGTCCCACCTGCCTGCTTTTGGCCCATGTCCCTCTAAATCATTCTTATCCATATCCAAATGTCTGTTAAATGTTATTATAGTTTCTGCTTCAACTATTTCCCCTGGCAGCTCATTACATGTATCCACCACCCTCTGTGTGAAAAGGTTGCTGATCAGATTCCACTTACAACTCAGCGGTATGAATATTGATTTCTCTAACTTCAAGTAACACTTGCTTTCCCCCTCTCTCTGTCCCTCTCTCACTCTAGTTCTCTGACTAGTTTCACTGTCCTTCTCATTAATTTTACTGATTGTATGCCTCATTGTCACCTTCCCCTCATCTAACTGAATCATTCTACATTTCCTTCTCATTGTCCGCTTTGATCTGGTGTTTTCACACCTTCCATATCTGTAGTCTCCCTCTTTCCCTGACTCTCAGTCTGAAGAAGGGTTTCGACCCAAAATGTCACCCATTCCTTCTCACCAGAGATGCTGCCTGTCCCGCTGAGTTACTCCAGCATTAAGATCTTATGTCACCTTGATAACCATTTTGATTATCGACAATATCCTCCACATTGCGCTATCATCTGGAAACTTACTAATCCTGCCTTGTATGTTCTCATGCAAATCATTGATATAAATCACAAAAAGCAATGGGCACAGCACTGATCCTTGAGGCACACCCCTAGTCACACGCCTCCAGTCTGAAAAACAACCTTCTACCATCAACCTCTGCTGCATTCCATGAAGCCAATTTTCTAGCCAGTCGGCTAGCTCACCCTGGATCCCATTTGATGTAATCTTCCAAAGCAGCCTACCATGCTGTACCTAGTCAAATGCCTTGCTGAAATCCATATAGACAATATCTACATCTCTGCCGTCATCAACTTTATGATTATATCTTCAAAAAACTCATTCAGATTCGTGAGACACAATCTCCCATCTACAAAATTGTGGTGACTATCCCTAATCAGTCCTCGTCTATCTAAATGCATGCATTTCTTATACCTCAGAATGTTCTGGTAACTTTGCAACCACAGATGTTAGGCTCACTGGCCCATAATTCCCAGGCTTTTCCTTGCAACCCTTATTAAATAGAGGCCGAACATTTGCCACCCTCCAGTCGACCGGCACCTAACTCATATTTAATCATGACTCATATCTCAGCCCGGACATCTGCAATTTCTTCTCTAGCTTCCAACAGTGTCCTTGGACATATCTGATCAATCCCGGGAGAGTTGTGTACGTTAGGACATTCAGCACCACCTCGATCGTAATGCTGATTGCCCTCAAGACACTTCCATTGACTGTCCCAAGTTCCCTGGTCCTCGTGTCTTTGTTCTGTATCATTCATCAATTCCCCCCAATCTCCAAAGTTCCCTGTAGGATTCACTCATTCTCCCCAACCTGATTTTATAATACCTCAACGCATGGAATATTCTATTCTTCAAATAATCAGCGACCGTTTAACACCAGAACCAGGATCAGGAATGGTAGCTGGTTACATAGCATCAGAGGGAAAGGAAACAAGATATTCCAGAGGCGGTTCTTTGTAAATAATTCTACTATTATTTAAAATCCAAACTTAATACCAGACAAGAGGACATAGCTTTAAAGTGAGATGGGCAACGTTTAAAGGAGATGTGCAGGGCACGTTTTTGATACAGAGGGTGGTAGATGCCTGGAACATACCGCCAGGTGGTGGTAAAGGTTGATATGTCAGTAGCATTTAGGGGGCATTTGGATAGGCACATGGATATGCAGAGAATGGAGGTATATGGATCACATATCGGCAGAGGTGATTAGCTTAACTTGGCATCATGTTCGGCATGGATACTGTGGGACAAAGGGCCTGTTCCTATGTTGTACAGTTTTATGTTCTCAGACATTAGGCCATGTTCTTTAACTCATACATGTCAGAATATTGTCCTCTGCATGAGCTAATGAGTCAATATGTATGCCCATTCTGTCATTTAATTATATCAAGGCCTCAACTTATTTTTGCTACTCTTCACTTTACTATTTTGTCATCTCCCTCAACCAAATTACATTGAATTTAGTTTTAAAATCTCCAATTCCACTTCAAACTTTTGTGGAAATTAGCTCCAGATTATAACTACACTGGCCCCGTGACAAAGTTCTCTTGCTGTCACCCCTGAACGTATTCTAAGATAATGGCTGTGAATTCTTGGGAAAGTCTTCACCCACCCTTCTAAATCCTCTTCTCATTTTTAAATTTCAAATTTTGATTTCCATCTTCAAAATTCAAGGGAACAGAAGGCACGTGCATGGCACCAGCAATTATAAATTAATTATTTATGTCACAGAAATGGCCCCACCCAACTCCAGTAATTGTTCCGTTAATATTGTCACAATGACGGAATTCCTCAAGAGGTGAAAGTCACAAAACTGCTGATGTTAGAAATCTGACAAGAGCCTAACAAGAAATCTGACAAGAGCCTACAACCTGAAATATATGGTCTGTTTCTCTTTCCCCATACACAGCCTGGTGTGCTGAGTGTTATCTGTTTATATTCACAAGTGGGCTGTGGCCCGTGCTCACAGGCACAACGTCTGCTGGATGTAAGCTGGCCAGGGTGGAATAATGTAGATTGCAATGTGCGATGGAAATTCTGAATCATGAACTCCATTGTGTTTGTGGTCAGGGAGAAACTTCTCAGCCAATAGCTTTCTCTGTGGTCACCCAGTTCTGCAATGAGATGGAATGAATAAACCCACACCAACGTGAATTATGTCAGATTCTGCAAGAAATACAAGCTCCATGAAACAGGTGCCCTTCATTCCAGCATTACTGAGTCATGTCAGAATGGGTGGGTCACTCTACCATTTGCCTCGGGTGAGCAGCCAACATAATCACAGTCCACTCACACCCTGGTCATTCTCTCTTCTCCCTTCTCCAATTGGTATAAAGGCTTGTCAGCACAGTCTACCACATTCAAGAACAGACAATAGACAATAGGTGCAGGAGTAGGCCATTTGGTCCTTCGAGCCAGCACCGCCATTCAATGTGATCATGGCTGATCATCCCCAGTCAGTACCCCATTCCTGCCTTCTTCCCATATCCCCTGACTCCGCTATTTCTAAGAGCCCTATCTAGCTCTCTCTTGAAAGCATCCAGAGAACCTGCCTCCACCACCCTCTGAGGCAGAGAATTCCACAGACTCACCACTCTCTGTGAGAAAAAGTGTTTCCTCGTCTCCGTGCTAAATGGCTTACTCCTTATTCTTAAACTGTGGCCCCTGGTTCTGGACTCCCCCAACATCAGGAACATGTTTCCTGCCTCTAGCGTGTCCAAGCCCTTAACAATCTTATATGTTTCAATGAGATTCCCTCTAATCCTTCTAAACTCCAGTGCGTACAAGCCCAGCTGCTCCATTCTCTCAGAATATGACAGCTCCGCCATCCCGGGAATTAACCTTGTAAACCTACGCTGCACTCCCTCAATAGCAAGAATGTCCTTCCTCAAATTAGGGGATCAAAACTACACACAATACTCCAGGTGTGGTCTCACTAGGGCTCTGTACAACTGCAGAAGGCTTCTTTAAAGACCTCTCATATGTTAAGGATGTCTCCCTGATCTTCCCCTCTACCTCGTTGTAGCACTCCAGTGCTGGAGTCCAGATAAAAGATTCTGTGGTGGCAGTCATACTCAATACCTGGAACGTATTGCCTCGGGTAGCGGTTGAGGCAGGTACGATAGTGGCATCCCAGAAACTGTTGGATATGGATGTGCAGGGAATGGAGGGATATGAATTATGTGCAGGTAGATAAGAATTGGTCTTTGCATCATGTTCGGCACAGACATTGTGGGCTGAAGGGCCTGTTGTTGTGCTGTACTGTTCTATGTTCTATGATGAGACACTAAACCAAGGGCCCCACTCCTCTCAAATTCTAGATTCCACAATATTATTGGAAGAAGATCAAGGTAATTACTTCTCCTGTGTAAAAAACTATATTTAAACAACATTAGTAAAAACTAATAATTTGGCCATTTTCAAATCCTGCTTGAGGGATTTTGCTCTGTGAAAATCTCTAGGTCTGTTTCCTGCATTACAACATAAATGACAATTCAAAAGTGTTGCAATGACCACTTTGGGACTTGCAAATAAAAATGCAAGTAACTCTTTATATCAACATTTTTGATTAGATCCAAGGTTACAACTTGATCGGTGTCCTTCCCAGTCCTGGAGCAGTCACCTGAACTGGGATCACCTGCCAATCAGGCAGGTTCTATCAAACACAGAAAATAATTTGATGTAATAGTGGTACCAGTTGCTAATACAATTAATTATTTAAACAGGGCGTTTACGTAGAACATTAGGTCATCTAATGAGGTTGGTACAGAGGAGAATGGCGCGGCATATGACTCAGAGCAAACAAAGACAATTTATGGAAAATAATGAGTTCACATAGAACGATGCAAAGAGGATCTACAATATCTCCAACGAGAAGGAAATGCAGTGAGTTGGGGATAGTTACGGATAAATTATGTACAATGAGTTCCTCAGCAAGTGTGGGCACCATGCCTACAGTAAAATATAAGCAGGAAATCTGGGCACATTCAATAACCAGGAACATCAGTGGTTCACACCAGTGGCCTTTATTCTTTACAAATGGAAGTTAAAGACTGATTTTTCTCAATGTATGGTTCATAATAGAGTCCACAGTAGAAGGGAGAGTGGGGAAGGGTATCCTTTTAAACTTATTTTGTTACACTGTTCAGTGTTTTGAACAGATTCAACCTGTTAGGCATTTTATTCAGTTTCAAACCAAGTTTGAATATTTTGCGGTTTCCCTTCAGGAACCTGAAATGTTTGTTAGATTTTAAAATGCTTACTCAGCTCCAGTGGACTTCCAGCAGTGTTTGAGCTGCCATGATCCAGTTTACTTAGAATATTGAGCAAAACACCTGCTGGAAAAACTCAGCAGGCCAGATGGCGTTTTAAGTTGGGACCCTTCTTCAGCCTATCCATTCCTTCCACAGATGCTGCCTGACCCGCTGAGTCCTTCTAGGATTTTATGTTTCGCTGAAAATTCCAACATCTACAGATTTTTATGTCTCCGATAATTTATTGTACATTTATTGTTGTTATTTAGCCTGTAAAGCAGCAGCAAGTAGGAATTTCATATTTCTGGTTCATAATCATATGGCACAGAAAAAGATCCTTTGGCCCAACTTGTCCATGCCAACCAAGATGCTCCATCTAAGCTAGTCCCATTTGTCTGTGTTTGGCCTATATTTCTCCAAACCTTTTCTTCTATTTTGTATCCATGCCTTTTAAAAGCCATTATAGTACCTGCCTCAACTACCTTCTCTGGCTGTTCGTTCCATAGGCCCAACACCCTCTGCATGAATATTCAGTTCATGCGACAAATAACCATTCATTCAGCAGCCTTGATGAACTTACAAATTCAATGTGCAGGTCTATAACCTGGATATGCTGTGATAACTCAATTCCTTATAAATATCACAACTGATTACTGGTAACATAAAGGTGGATGGTAAAAGGAATTCTACAAATATGTAAAAAGAAAAAAGATTAGTGAAGTCAAATGTAGGTCCCTTACAGACAAAAACAGGGGAAAATATAGAAACGGCAGATGCTGCTTACAAAATCCCCCACAAAACCCTGGTGTAATTCAGGCAGCATCCCTGGAGAACATGGACAGGTGATGATTCGGGTCAGGATCCATATTTGGACTGAATTAGTCTGAAGGAGGGCCCTGACCTGAAATGTCCCCGACCCGCTGAGGTACTCCAGCACTTTGTGTCCTTTTTTCAGGAGAATACATAACGGGGAACAGGAAAAATGGCAAAAAGAATAAAATAAATAGTTAGATGATGTCTTCACAGAGGAGAATACGTTACATTACAGAAATCTTAGAATACAAGAATCTGACACTAGAGAAAATTAGGATTCATAAGTAATGACACTGAATGATGATAAACCCAGGGCACAATAATTTATATCCCAGAGGAGAAAAAGTGGATGCATTGATTGTCAAATTTCCAGAATTCTATCATTCTCTCAGATGGGAGAGCGACAGGAGGAACTCTACAATATTAAAAAGGGAGAGAGAATACTGGGAACTACACCCTGGTTGGCCTAACATATATAGTGGAGAAAATGCTTGGAACTATTAAATTTTCAATGAGATTAGACAGAGTCAACATGGATTTCTGGATGTGAAATCATGTTTGACAAACCTATTGCAGTTATTGTAAGATCAAGACTGGAATACCACCGGATGAGGCTGTTGCTACTAAATGCCAATGTTTTCAAATGTAATATTAAAAGTTTGCTGAAGAAACCAAACTTGGTGAGATTGTGAATTGTGAGGAGTCTTCAAGGTGACTGAGACAGAATGGGTATGTGGGCTGTTGGAGGGGTTGGCGTATTCGTCCTGCACCCTGAATCTGGCTTTGATATAGGGCCCTGTTCCCCTCTTAATTAGTCCTCAGATCGGGACTGCACACAGAGAAAATCTTGTAATACAAAAACATGTTTTTGTAAACCTGTAAACATGATGGATGTTAAAATCCTCCACTATGAAAACACCAACAATCTTATATATTTCTAATTTGTCTGCATCTCTGCTCTGCTATCTCTTGTTGAGTTTTATGAGGCCTGTGGTATATTTCCATCAAAATAAATGTCCCCTTTTCATTCCTAATCTCTGCCCTAATGATCTAATTTGAAGAACCTTCCAGGATATCCTATCCTATCTCAATACCACGGCAATGGATTATTTAATCAATCGTGCAAAGCCACCTCTTCTTTTCCATCTCCTGAACCGTTTCATGACCTCCAACAACACACCATGAAAGCTTGACTTGACAGTTCTTTTTTTTTTGAATATATTTTTATTAGAGGCCATACATATAACAAATAATATAGCATTTTTTTCCAAATATAGTTGATACATCTTTCCAAAATTATATAAATGTTAACAAAATATATATATTGGCCTCACTTTTTTTTATAGAGTGAAAAAAGTATAAAGAAAGAATAGTGAATAATTATAAGAGTATGATTATAGTTGATTAATATAAAGAAGAGAGAGAAGAAAAAAAAAATAAAAAATAAAAATAAAATAAAATAAACAAAAACAAAAAACAAAAAAATAAAAAATAAAAATAAAAATATTTGTGGAAAAGAAAACGGTATACAACTTGTCAATGAGTGGAACAATTTCTAATTATAATATATGGAGACAAATATATAAATCTGATCTTAAACATTTTTGTTTGATCTTTCCACCGGGTACTCATTGAGTTTCAATGCTGAGCCCAGCTACCCCTTCATATAATCAGTGAATGGAGACCATATTTGTTCAAAAATCTCAGGTTTATCCATTAGGATAAATCTAATTCTCTCCAATTGTAATGTCTCCAACATTTCTACTGTCCACATTTTAATTGTCGGGGATAATGGTCCCTTCCAAAATTGTAATATTAATTTTTTTCCAATTATTAAACAGTAATCCAGAAAATTTCTTTGATTTACTGTTAAAATTTGAATTGAATCTAAAACCCCAAATATAATTAATTTTGAGTCGGGGCTTAATGTGATCTTTAAAACTGTGGAAATAATTTTAAAAATCTCAGTCCAATAACTTTTAAGTTTTGTACATATTACAAAACTATGATTTAAATCGGCTTCTATGTGCTGACATTTATCACATAATGGTGATATAGTAGGAAAAATTCTATTTAATTTCTTTTTTGAGTAGTGTAATCTATGTATTACTTTGAATTGTATCAAGGTATGTCTGGCATTTAACGAACAGCGATGAATTCGTTGTAAGCTTTCTTCCCATAAATCTTCTGTTATAGGTAAACCAATTTCATTTTCCCATTTTTGTCGGAATAGTTCCGTTTTTGGCAATTCCCTGTCCAAAAAAATATTATATATATATGCTATTAATTTTTCTGTTGTTGGATGCTTGTTAAGTACTTCATCCAGTATACCTGGCTCTCTATTTCTGTAATTTAGCGTATTTAATTTGACATAATCTCTAATTTGTAAGTATCTAAATAGATTATTTGCTTGCAGTCCATAAATCTCTTTCAACTCCTGGAATGAGAAGAATTTCCCATTCCTGTAAAGATGTTCTATCCTTATTATTCCTAAGTTTTTCCAATGTCTAAACCCCACATCCAATGTCGAAGGTTTGAACATAGGATTATTCATAATTGGTAAACAAAGTGGTATAGTTTCTAAATGTAAAGTCTTAATGATTTGTTTCCAGGTACGTATATTATTTAAAATTATAGGGTTGACAGTTCTGGCTTTCCTTCAGTCATATTTCGGTGATTCTTCAGCCAAATTTGTTTAAACCTTTTTCCACTGCAAACCTGACTCCAAAGATCTTGGACTCATTCTGGTTCAATACAATCCATCCAGCTTCCACAGTTTCACCTTCCCAAGGAACAATCCAGATCTCTAATGAACATGCTCTTACACCATTCCTGTTTTGACAAATCATCACAATTAACCTGATATGAGTTGCTTTCAAAGTCCATTGTATAATGTGTCTCAGATTCTGTTTCTGACTCCACCAGACAAGTACCACTGAAAAATCAAGAGCAATTTGTGTAGAAATAACAGGTCATTCATTCATCATATAGAATTGAAGTGAATTAATATATTGCACTTCTTTCATTTAATTGAAGTTTAAATCAGATACCTAAAATATACATCTGAACAGATTTTCTTCTACGCAAGTAACATCATACAAAACCCATAAACCTGCCCCCCTGGGAAGTGAATATTGTTGGCTTTTACCATTATTTCCCTATGGAATGAGTTATGCTCAAACATTTCAACAGAAACAAGTTCTGAACCTGTGCACAAAGAAGGCAAACGCAATGCTGGCATTTATTTCCAGAGGGCTAGAATACAAAAACAGGGATTTAATGCTGAGGCTCCACAAGGTGCTGGTCAGGCTGGATTTGGAGTATTGTGATCAATTTTGGGCACCATATGTAAGGAGGGATGAGCTGGCTCTGGAGAGAGTCCAGAGGAGGTTTACAAGAATTATCCCAGGAATGAGTGCGTTAAAATATGATGAACATTTGACGGCATTGGGCTTGTACTCGCTGGAGTTTAGAAGAATGAGGGGGGACCTCATTAAAACCTGCTGAATAGTGAAAAGAGAATCTAGGACGAGAAGTCATACCTCAGAATTAAAGTACGTTCCTTTAGGAAGGAGATGAGAAGGAATTTCTTTAGTCAGAGGGTGGTGAGTCTGTGGATTTTTTTGCCACAGAAGGCTGTGAAGGCCAACGGATATTTTTAAGGCAGTGAGAGATAGATTCTTGATGAGTAATGGTGTCAGGGGTTAAGGGGAGAAGGGATAGGAGGGAGAGATAGATCAGCCATGAGTAAATGGCAGAGTCGACATGCAGGGCCAAATGACCTACTTCTGCTCCGATCACTTAAGACCTTTTAACCTTATGCACAGAGCTCGGTTTCCGCTGAGTCATATGGAGTTGGCAGCGGAGTCCTGTGATTCCACATGACTATTCAGAACCGACAGTAGGGCAGAGGTGGCACAGTACTAAAATACAATTGATTAACTTTAATATTTTTAATTCCTTCCAAACATTACTTCATTCACTAGAGGGCACCTTGGTCGGCATGGATGAATTGGGTAGAAAGGTCTGTTTACATGATTATAACTATGATAATTACTTTAATTTCAACAATATTTTCAATTGTGTCTCCATCAAAAATTAATTATAATTCAATTTTCATTGATAGCGGACCATTCATCAAGCACAAATGTCACGCCAAGAAGGGATTCAACATCAGAGAGCAACCAAACGACAGAACCATCATTAATATCCAAACCTTCAAAAGAAGGAAACTCAGAATCATCTCCAACAGCAGAATCACCCACAAGAGGCAGCTCCACTCCACAAACAACTCCTAAAACCCAGCATTCATCACAAAACTCTACAAGCATAAATCTCAATTCGTCAAAAAATGTGTCTGTTTCAGAACCTCATTTCACGACACAATTATCAGTCATGACACATTCCTCATCGGAATCATATTCCACATCAACAGAACCTTCATCAGAATCACATCCTACAATAGCAGCATCCACAATTGCCACATCCTCTCTGGAAACAACTCCAAAAACCCAGCAATCTTCAAGAACTGAACTATCAACACAATCCAATCCAAGCACAACCAATGTTTCATCAGTCACCGAGTCCTCTTCAGAAACACATTTAACAACATCAAGTTTATCACAGGTAACTGAGTCCTCAACAGAAACATATTCCACATCGACACAGGTCACATCAAAAACTGAATCACCCTCAGAAAGCCATCAGACCACTGAAGTGCCTTCAAGCTCCTTGACCTCATCAAAAACACATCCAACATCATCACTGGAATCATCATCAACGGAGCTTCCAACAACAGCATATCCAACATTGACAACTGCTTCATCTGTTAGTGTGTCCCCATCTGAAACCCACCTAACAACAACACCACAATCATCACCAATTCAGTCCTCAGCAGAGACCTATCCAACAACACAAACATCCACAAACAAACCTTCATCAGAAACACATCCAACAACAGTGGAATCGTCAAGCACACAGCATACAACACAAGCACATCAAAGCTCAACAGAAGTTTCATCAGTCACTGTGTCGCCAGTTGAATCCCACTCCACAACCTCATCATCTTCATTGGTTACTGAATCCCCGTCAGAAGCACATTCAACATCTGCACAAGCATCAGTGACAACTGAAACTTCATCGGAATCCCATCCAACTACAGAGGCATCTCGAATCACAATGTCCTCTTCAGAAAGACAGCCAACAGCACATGAATCATCAAGTACAGAGCAGACAACACAAACTCATGGAACAACATCTGAAATTTCCTCAGAAAGTGCGTCCTCATCAAAATCCCTCGCAACAGCAACAACGTCACCTTTGGTCACTGAGAGCTCAACGGTAACTTATTCTCAATCATCGCAAATCACATCCTCCAACAAATCTACAATAGTATCACATCCAACGACAGAAGAATCATCGATCACCGTCTCCTCACCTGAAGCACATCAGACAAATACACAGGAACCATTTACATCGACATATCCAAAGACAACACAAGCTTCAACAGAAACTATTTTGACAACAGAAACACATTTAACAACACCAATCTCAAAGCAAACGGAGCCTCCATCAGTAACCTACCCACGCACAACAGAAGGCTTATCCACAACAGAATTTTCCTCACCAACACCGAATGATAGACAGGCATCAGCAACCACATTGTCCACAGCTGAAACACGGTCAGAAACGCAGGAATCAATAAGAACGGAGCACTCAACACAAACCTTTGCAAGCACGACACAGATTTCTTCAGAAAGTGTGCCCGTTTCAGAACCACATTTCACAACGCAATTTTCAGCCACGATACATTCCTCATCGGAATCATATTCCACATCAGTAAAAGCTTCCTCAACAACAGAACCTTCATCAGAATCACATCCTACAATAGCAGCATCCACAATTGCCACATCCTCTCTGGAAACAACTCCAAAAACCCAGCAATCTTCAAGAACTGAACTATCAACACAATCCAATCCAAGCACAACCAATGTTTCATCAGTCACCGAGTCCTCTTCAGAAACACATTTAACAACATCAAGTTTATCACAGGTAACTGAGTCCTCAACAGAAACATATTCCACATCGACACAGGTCACATCAAAAACTGAATCACCCTCAGAAAGCCATCAGACCACTGAAGTGCCTTCAAGCTCCTTGACCTCATCAAAAACACATCCAACATCATCACTGGAATCATCATCAACGGAGCTTCCAACAACAGCATATCCAACATTGACAACTGCTTCATCTGTTAGTGTGTCCCCATCTGAAACCCACCTAACAACAACACCACTATCATCGCCAATTCAGTCCTCAGCAGAGACCTATCCAACAACACAAACATCCACAAACAAACCTTCATCAGAAACACATCCAACAACAGTGGAATCATCAAGCACACAGCATACAACACAAGCACATCAAAGCTCAACAGAAGTTTCATCAGTCACTGTGTCGCCAGTTGAATCCCACTCCACAACCTCATCATCTTCATTGGTTACTGAATCCCCGTCAGAAACACATTCAACATCTGCACAAGCATCAGTGACAACTGAAACTTCATCGGAATCCCATCCAACTACAGAGGCATCTCGAATCACAATGTCCTCTTCAGAAAGACAGCCAACAGCACATGAATCATCAAGTACAGAGCAGACAACACAAACTCATGGAACAACATCTGAAATTTCCTCAGAAAGTGCGTCCTCATCAAAATCCCTCGCAACAGCAACAACGTCACCTTTGGTCACTGAGAGCTCAACGGTAACTTATTCTCAATCATCGCAAATCACATCCTCCAACAAATCTCCAATAGTATCACATCCAACGACAGAAGAATCATCGATCACCGTCTCCTCACCTGAAGCACATCAGACAAATACACAGGAACCATTTACATCGACATATCCAAAGACAACACAAGCTTCAACAGAAACTATTTTGACAACAGTAAAACATTTAACAACACCAATCTCAAAGCAAACGGAGCCTCCATCAGTAACCTACCCACGCACAACAGAAGGCTTATCCACAACAGAATTTTCCTCACCAACACCGAATGGTAGACAGGCATCAGCAACCACATTGTCCACAGCTGAAACACGGTCAGAAACGCAGGAATCAATAAGAACGGAGCATTCAACACAAACCTTTGCAAGCACGACACAGAATTCTTCAGAAAGTGTGCCCGTTTCAGAACCACATTTCACAACGCAATTTTCAGCCACGATACATTCCTCATCGGAATCATATTCCACGTCAGTGAAAGCTTCCTCAACAACAGAACCTTCATCAGAATCACATCCTACAATAGCAGCATCCACAATTGCCACATCCTCTCTGGAAACAACTCCAAACACCCAGCAATCTTCAAGAACTGAACTATCAACACAATCCAATCCAAGCACAACCAATGTTTCATCAGTCACCGAGTCCTCTTCAGAAACACATTTAACAACATCAAGTTTATCACAGGTAACTGAGTCCTCAACAGAAACATATTTCACATCGACACAGGTCACATCAAAAACTGAATCACCCTCAGAAAGCCATCAGACCACTGAAGTGCCTTCAAGCTCCTTGACCTCATCAAAAACACATCTAACAACATCACCGGAATCATCATCAACGGAGCTTCCAACAACAGCATATCCAACATTGACAACTGCTTCATCTGTTAGTGTGTCCCCATCTGAAACCCACCTAACAACAACACCACTATCATCGCCAATTCAGTCCTCAGCAGAGACCTATCCAACAACACAAACACCCACAAACAAACCTTCATCAGAAACACATCCAACAACAGTGGAATCATCAAGCACACAGCATACAACACAAGCACATCAAAGCTCAACAGAAGTTTCATCAGTCACTGTGTTGCCAGTTGAATCCCACTCCACAACCTCATCATCTTCATTGGTTACTGAATCCCCGTCAGAAACACATTCAACATCTGCACAAGCATCAGTGACAACTGAAACTTCATCGGAATCCCATCCAACTACAGAGGCATCTCGAATCACAATGTCCTCTTCAGAAAGACAGCCAACAGCACATGAATCATCAAGTACAGAGCAGACAACACAAACTCATGGAACAACATCTGAAATTTCCTCAGAAAGTGCGTCCTCATCAAAATCCCTCGCAACAGCAACAACGTCACCTTTGGTCACTGAGAGCTCAACGGTAACTTATTCTCAATCATCGCAAATCACATCCTCCAACAAATCTCCAATAGTATCACATCCAACGACAGAAGAATCATCGATCACCGTCTCCTCACCTGAAGCACATCAGACAAATACACAGGAACCATTTACATCGACATATCCAAAGACAACACAAGCTTCAACAGAAACTATTTTGACAACAGAAACACATTTAACAACACCAATCTCAAAGCAAACGGAGCCTCCATCAGTAACCTATCCACGCACAACACAAGACTTATCCACAACAGAATTTTCCTCAACAACACCGAATGGTAGACGGGCATCAGCAACCACATTGTCCACAGCTGAAACACGGTCAGAAACGCAGGAATCAATAAGAACGGAGCATTCAACACAAACCTTTGCAAGCACGACACAGAATTCTTCAGAAAGTGTGCCCGTTTCAGAACCACATTTCACAACGCAATTTTCAGCCACGATACATTCCTCATCGGAATCATATTCCACATCAGTGAAAGCTTCCTCAACAACAGAACCTTCATCAGAATCACATCCTACAATAGCAGCATCCACAATTGCCACATCCTCTCTGGAAACAACTCCAAACACCCAGCAATCTTCAAGGACTGAACTATCAACACAATCCAATCCAAGCACAACCAATGTTTCATCAGTCACCGAGTCCTCTTCAGAAACACATTTAACAACATCAAGTTTATCACAGGTAACTGAGTCCTCAACAGAAACATATTCCACATCGACACAGGTCACATCAAAAACTGAATCACCCTCAGAAAGCCATCAGACCACTGAAGTGCCTTCAAGCTCCTTGACCTCATCAAAAACACATCCAACAACATCACCGGAATCATCATCAACGGAGCTTCCAACAACAGCATATCCAACATTGACAACTGCTTCATCTGTTAGTGTGTCCCCATCTGAAACCCACCTAACAACAACACCACTATCATCGCCAATTCAGTCCTCAGCAGAGACCTATCCAACAACACAAACATCCACAAACAAACCTTCATCAGAAACACATCCAACAACAGTGGAATCATCAAGCACACAGCATACAACACAAGCACATCAAAGCTCAACTGAAGTTTCATCAGTCACTGCGTCGCCAGTTGAATCCCACTCCACAACCTCATCATCTTCATTGGTTACTGAATCCCCGTCAGAAACACATTCAACATCTGCACAAGCATCAGTGACAACTGAAACTTCATCGGAATCCCATCCAACTACACATGCATCTCGAATCACAATGTCCTCTTCAGAAAGACAGCCAACAGCACATGAATCATCAAGTACAGAGCAGACAACACAAACTCATGGAACAACATCTGAAATTTCCTCACAAAGTGCGTCCTCATCAAAATCCCTCGCAACAGCAACAACGTCACCTTTGGTCACTGAGAGCTCAACGGTAACTTATTCTCAATCATCGCAAATCACATCCTCCAACAAATCTGCAATAGTATCACATCCAACGACAGAAGAATCATCGATCACCGTCTCCTCACCTGAAGCACATCAGACAAATACACAGGAACCATTTACATCGACATATCCAAAGACAACACAAGCTTCAACAGAAACTATTTTGACAACAGAAACACATTTAACAACACCAATCTCAAAGCAAACGGAGCCTCCATCAGTAACCTATCCACGCACAACAGAAGGCTTATCCACAACAGAATTTTCCTCACCAACACCGAATGGTAGACAGGCATCAGCAACCACATTGTCCACAGCTGAAACACGGTCAGAAACGCAGGAATCAATAAGAACGGAGCATTCAACACAAACCTTTGCAAGCACGACACAGAATTCTTCAGAAAGTGTGCCCGTTTCAGAACCACATTTCACAACGCAATTTTCAGCCACGATACATTCCTCATCAGAATCATATTCCACATCAGTGAAAGCTTCCTCAACAACAGAACCTTCATCAGAATCACATCCTACAATAGCAGCATCCACAATTGCCACATCCTCTCTGGAAACAACTCCAAACACCCAGCAATCTTCAAGGACTGAACTATCAACACAATCCAATCCAAGCACAACCAATGTTTCATCAGTCACCGAGTCCTCTTCAGAAACACATTTAACAACATCAAGTTTATCACAGGTAACTGAGTCCTCAACAGAAACATATTCCACATCGACACAGGTCACATCAAAAACTGAATCACCCTCAGAAAGCCATCAGACCACTGAAGTGCCTTCAAGCTCCTTGACCTCATCAAAAACACATCCAACAACATCACAGGAATCATCATCAACGGAGCTTTCAACAACAGCATATCCAACATTGACAACTGCTTCATCTGTTAGTGTGTCCCCATCTGAAACCCACCTAACAACAACACCACTATCATCGCCAATTCAGTCCTCAGCAGAGACCTATCCAACAACACAAACATCCACAAACAAACCTTCATCAGAAACACATCCAACAACAGTGGAATCATCAAGCACACAGCATACAACACAAGCACATCAAAGCTCAACTGAAGTTTCATCAGTCACTGTGTCGCCAGTTGAATCCCACTCCACAACCTCATCATCTTCATTGGTTACTGAATCCCCGTCAGAAACACATTCAACATCTGCACAAGCATCAGTGACAACTGAAACTTCATCGGAATCCCATCCAACTACACATGCATCTCGAATCACAATGTCCTCTTCAGAAAGACAGCCAACAGCACATGAATCATCAAGTACAGAGCAGACAACACAAACTCATGGAACAACATCTGAAATTTCCTCACAAAGTGCGTCCTCATCAAAATCCCTCGCAACAGCAACAACGTCACCTTTGGTCACTGAGAGCTCAACGGTAACTTATTCTCAATCATCGCAAATCACATCCTCCAACAAATCTGCAATAGTATCACATCCAACGACAGAAGAATCATCGATCACCGTCTCCTCACCTGAAGCACATCAGACATATACACAGGAACCATTTACATCGACATATCCAAAGACAACACAAGCTTCAACAGAAACTATTTTGACAACAGAAACACATTTAACAACACCAATCTCAAAGCAAACGGAGCCTCCATCAGTAACCTATCCACGCACAACAGAAGACTTATCCACAACAGAATTTTCCTCACCAACACCGAATGGTAGACAGGCATCAGCAACCACATTGTCCACAGCTGAAACACGGTCAGAAACGCAGGAATCAATAAGAACGGAGCATTCAACACAAACCTTTGCAAGCACGACACAGAATTCTTCAGAAAGTGTGCCCGTTTCAGAACCACATTTCACAACGCAATTTTCAGCCACGATACATTCCTCATCGGAATCATATTCCACATCAGTGAAAGCTTCCTCAACAACAGAACCTTCATCAGAATCACATCCTACAATAGCAGCATCCACAATTGCCACATCCTCTCTGGAAACAACTCCAAACACCCAGCAATCTTCAAGGACTGAACTATCAACACAATCCAATCCAAGCACAACCAATGTTTCATCAGTCACCGAGTCCTCTTCAGAAACACATTTAACAACATCAAGTTTATCACAGGTAACTGAGTCCTCAACAGAAACATATTCCACATCGACACAGGTCACATCAAAAACTGAATCACCCTCAGAAAGCCATCAGACCACTGAAGTGCCTTCAAGCTCCTTGACCTCATCAAAAACACATCCAACAACATCACCGGAATCATCATCAACGGAGCTTCCAACAACAGCATATCCAACATTGACAACTGCTTCATCTGTTAGTGTGTCCCCATCTGAAACCCACCTAACAACAACACCACTATCATCGCCAATTCAGTCCTCAGCAGAGACCTATCCAACAACACAAACATCCACAAACAAACCTTCATCAGAAACACATCCAACAACAGTGGAATCATCAAGCACACAGCATACAACACAAGCACATCAAAGCTCAACTGAAGTTTCATCAGTCACTGCGTCGCCAGTTGAATCCCACTCCACAACCTCATCATCTTCATTGGTTACTGAATCCCCGTCAGAAACACATTCAACATCTGCACAAGCATCAGTGACAACTGAAACTTCATCGGAATCCCATCCAACTACACATGCATCTCGAATCACAATGTCCTCTTCAGAAAGACAGCCAACAGCACATGAATCATCAAGTACAGAGCAGACAACACAAACTCATGGAACAACATCTGAAATTTCCTCAGAAAGTGCGTCCTCATCAAAATCCCTCGCAACAGCAACAACGTCACCTTTGGTCACTGAGAGCTCAACGGTAACTTATTCTCAATCATCGCAAATCACATCCTCCAACAAATCTGCAATAGTATCACATTCAACGACAGAAGAATCATCGATCACCGTCTCCTCACCTGAAGCACATCAGACAAATACACAGGAACCATTTACATCGACATATCCAAAGACAACACAAGCTTCAACAGAAACTATTTTGACAACAGAAACACATTTAACAACACCAATCTCAAAGCAAACGGAGCCTCCATCAGTAACCTATCCACGCACAACAGAAGACTTATCCACAACAGAATTTTCCTCACCAACACCGAATGGTAGACAGGCATCAGCAACCACATTGTCTACAGCTGAAACACGGTCAGAAACGCAGGAATCAATAAGAACGGAGCATTCAACACAAACCTTTGCAAGCACGACACAGAATTCTTCAGAAAGTGTGCCCGTTTCAGAACCACATTTCACAACGCAATTTTCAGCCACGATACATTCCTCATCGGAATCATATTCCACATCAGTGAAAGCTTCCTCAACAACAGAACCTTCATCAGAATCACATCCTACAATAGCAGCATCCACAATTGCCACATCCTCTCTGGAAACAACTCCAAACACCCAGCAATCTTCAAGGACTGAACTATCAACACAATCCAATCCAAGCACAACCAATGTTTCATCAGTCACCGAGTCCTCTTCAGAAACACATTTAACAACATCAAGTTTATCACAGGTAACTGAGTCCTCAACAGAAACATATTCCACATCGACACAGGTCACATCAAAAACTGAATCACCCTCAGAAAGCCATCAGACCACTGAAGTGCCTTCAAGCTCCTTGACCTCATCAAAAACACATCCAACAACATCACCGGAATCATCATCAACGGAGCTTTCAACAACAGCATATCCAACATTGACAACTGCTTCATCTGTTAGTGTGTCCCCATCTGAAACCCACCTAACAACAACACCACTATCATCGCCAATTCAGTCCTCAGCAGAGACCTATCCAACAACACAAACATCCACAAACAAACCTTCATCAGAAACACATCCAACAACAGTGGAATCATCAAGCACACAGCATACAACACAAGCACATCAAAGCTCAACTGAAGTTTCATCAGTCACTGTGTCGCCAGTTGAATCCCACTCCACAACCTCATCATCTTCATTGGTTACTGAATCCCCGTCAGAAACACATTCAACATCTGCACAAGCATCAGTGACAACTGAAACTTCATCGGAATCCCATCCAACTACAGAGGCATCTCGAATCACAATGTCCTCTTCAGAAAGACAGCCAACAGCACATGAATCATCAAGTACAGAGCAGACAACACAAACTCATGGAACAACATCTGAAATTTCCTCACAAAGTGCGTCCTCATCAAAATCCCTCGCAACAGCAACAACGTCACCTTTGGTCACTGAGAGCTCAACGGTAACTTATTCTCAATCATCGCAAATCACATCCTCCAACAAATCTCCAATAGTATCACATCCAACGACAGAAGAATCATCGATCACCGTCTCCTCACCTGAAGCACATCAGACAAATACACAGGAACCATTTACATCGACATATCCAAAGACAACACAAGCTTCAACAGAAACTATTTTGACAACAGAAACACATTTAACAACACCAATCTCAAAGCAAACGGAGCCTCCATCAGTAACCTATCCACGCACAACACAAGACTTATCCACAACAGAATTTTCCTCACCAACACCGAATGGTAGACAGGCATCAGCAACCACATTGTCCACAGCTGAAACATGGTCAGAAACGCAGGAATCAATAAGAACGGAGCATTCAACACAAACCTTTGCAAGCACGACACAGAATTCTTCAGAAAGTGTGCCCGTTTCAGAACCACATTTCACAACGCAATTTTCAGCCACGATACATTCCTCATCGGAATCATATTCCACATCAGTGAAAGCTTCCTCAACAACAGAACCTTCATCAGAATCACATCCTACAATAGCAGCATCCACAATTGCCACATCCTCTCTGGAAACAACTCCAAACACCCAGCAATCTTCAAGGACTGAACTATCAACACAATCCAATCCAAGCACAACCAATGTTTCATCAGTCACCGAGTCCTCTTCAGAAACACATTTAACAACATCAAGTTTATCACAGGTAACTGAGTCCTCAACAGAAACATATTCCACATCGACACAGGTCACATCAAAAACTGAATCACCCTCAGAAAGCCATCAGACCACTGAAGTGCCTTCAAGCTCCTTGACCTCATCAAAAACACATCCAACAACATCACCGGAATCATCATCAACGGAGCTTCCAACAACAGCATATCCAACATTGACAACTGCTTCATCTGTTAGTGTGTCCCCATCTGAAACCCACCTAACAACAACACCACTATCATCGCCAATTCAGTCCTCAGCAGAGACCTATCCAACAACACAAACATCCACAAACAAACCTTCATCAGAAACACATCCAACAACAGTGGAATCATCAAGCACACAGCATACAACACAAGCACATCAAAGCTCAACTGAAGTTTCATCAGTCACTGTGTCGCCAGTTGAATCCCACTCCACAACCTCATCATCTTCATTGGTTACTGAATCCCCGTCAGAAACACATTCAACATCTGCACAAGCATCAGTGACAACTGAAACTTCATCGGAATCCCATCCAACTACACATGCATCTCGAATCACAATGTCCTCTTCAGAAAGACAGCCAACAGCACATGAATCATCAAGTACAGAGCAGACAACACAAACTCATGGAACAACATCTGAAATTTCCTCAGAAAGTGCGTCCTCATCAAAATCCCTCGCAACAGCAACAACGTCACCTTTGGTCACTGAGAGCTCAACGGTAACTTATTCTCAATCATCGCAAATCACATCCTCCAACAAATCTGCAATAGTATCACATTCAACGACAGAAGAATCATCGATCACCGTCTCCTCACCTGAAGCACATCAGACAAATACACAGGAACCATTTACATCGACATATCCAAAGACAACACAAGCTTCAACAGAAACTATTTTGACAACAGAAACACATTTAACAACACCAATCTCAAAGCAAACGGAGCCTCCATCAGTAACCTATCCACGCACAACAGAAGACTTATCCACAACAGAATTTTCCTCACCAACACCGAATGGTAGACAGGCATCAGCAACCACATTGTCTACAGCTGAAACACGGTCAGAAACGCAGGAATCAATAAGAACGGAGCATTCAACACAAACCTTTGCAAGCACGACACAGAATTCTTCAGAAAGTGTGCCCGTTTCAGAACCACATTTCACAACGCAATTTTCAGCCACGATACATTCCTCATCGGAATCATATTCCACATCAGTGAAAGCTTCCTCAACAACAGAACCTTCATCAGAATCACATCCTACAATAGCAGCATCCACAATTGCCACATCCTCTCTGGAAACAACTCCAAACACCCAGCAATCTTCAAGGACTGAACTATCAACACAATCCAATCCAAGCACAACCAATGTTTCATCAGTCACCGAGTCCTCTTCAGAAACACATTTAACAACATCAAGTTTATCACAGGTAACTGAGTCCTCAACAGAAACATATTCCACATCGACACAGGTCACATCAAAAACTGAATCACCCTCAGAAAGCCATCAGACCACTGAAGTGCCTTCAAGCTCCTTGACCTCATCAAAAACACATCCAACAACATCACCGGAATCATCATCAACGGAGCTTTCAACAACAGCATATCCAACATTGACAACTGCTTCATCTGTTAGTGTGTCCCCATCTGAAACCCACCTAACAACAACACCACTATCATCGCCAATTCAGTCCTCAGCAGAGACCTATCCAACAACACAAACATCCACAAACAAACCTTCATCAGAAACACATCCAACAACAGTGGAATCATCAAGCACACAGCATACAACACAAGCACATCAAAGCTCAACTGAAGTTTCATCAGTCACTGTGTCGCCAGTTGAATCCCACTCCACAACCTCATCATCTTCATTGGTTACTGAATCCCCGTCAGAAACACATTCAACATCTGCACAAGCATCAGTGACAACTGAAACTTCATCGGAATCCCATCCAACTACAGAGGCATCTCGAATCACAATGTCCTCTTCAGAAAGACAGCCAACAGCACATGAATCATCAAGTACAGAGCAGACAACACAAACTCATGGAACAACATCTGAAATTTCCTCACAAAGTGCGTCCTCATCAAAATCCCTCGCAACAGCAACAACGTCACCTTTGGTCACTGAGAGCTCAACGGTAACTTATTCTCAATCATCGCAAATCACATCCTCCAACAAATCTCCAATAGTATCACATCCAACGACAGAAGAATCATCGATCACCGTCTCCTCACCTGAAGCACATCAGACAAATACACAGGAACCATTTACATCGACATATCCAAAGACAACACAAGCTTCAACAGAAACTATTTTGACAACAGAAACACATTTAACAACACCAATCTCAAAGCAAACGGAGCCTCCATCAGTAACCTATCCACGCACAACACAAGACTTATCCACAACAGAATTTTCCTCAACAACACCGAATGGTAGACGGGCATCAGCAACCACATTGTCCACAGCTGAAACACGGTCAGAAACGCAGGAATCAATAAGAACGGAGCATTCAACACAAACCTTTGCAAGCACGACACAGAATTCTTCAGAAAGTGTGCCCGTTTCAGAACCACATTTCACAACGCAATTTTCAGCCACGATACATTCCTCATCGGAATCATATTCCACATCAGTGAAAGCTTCCTCAACAACAGAACCTTCATCAGAATCACATCCTACAATAGCAGCATCCACAATTGTCACATCCTCTCTGGAAACAACTCCAAACACCCAGCAATCTTCAAGGACTGAACTATCAACACAATCCAATCCAAGCACAACCAATGTTTCATCAGTCACCGAGTCCTCTTCAGAAACACATTTAACAACATCAAGTTTATCACAGGTAACTGAGTCCTCAACAGAAACATATTCCACATCGACACAGGTCACATCAAAAACTGAATCACCCTCAGAAAGCCATCAGACCACTGAAGTGCCTTCAAGCTCCTTGACCTCATCAAAAACACATCCAACAACATCACCGGAATCATCATCAACGGAGCTTCCAACAACAGCATATCCAACATTGACAACTGCTTCATCTGTTAGTGTGTCCCCATCTGAAACCCACCTAACAACAACACCACTATCATCGCCAATTCAGTCCTCAGCAGAGACCTATCCAACAACACAAACATCCACAAACAAACCTTCATCAGAAACACATCCAACAACAGTGGAATCATCAAGCACACAGCATACAACACAAGCACATCAAAGCTCAACTGAAGTTTCATCAGTCACTGTGTCGCCAGTTGAATCCCACTCCACAACCTCATCATCTTCATTGGTTACTGAATCCCCGTCAGAAACACATTCAACATCTGCACAAGCATCAGTGACAACTGAAACTTCATCGGAATCCCATCCAACTACACATGCATCTCGAATCACAATGTCCTCTTCAGAAAGACAGCCAACAGCACATGAATCATCAAGTACAGAGCAGACAACACAAACTCATGGAACAACATCTGAAATTTCCTCAGAAAGTGCGTCCTCATCAAAATCCCTCGCAACAGCAACAACGTCACCTTTGGTCACTGAGAGCTCAACGGTAACTTATTCTCAATCATCGCAAATCACATCCTCCAACAAATCTGCAATAGTATCACATTCAACGACAGAAGAATCATCGATCACCGTCTCCTCACCTGAAGCACATCAGACAAATACACAGGAACCATTTACATCGACATATCCAAAGACAACACAAGCTTCAACAGAAACTATTTTGACAACAGAAACACATTTAACAACACCAATCTCAAAGCAAACGGAGCCTCCATCAGTAACCTATCCACGCACAACAGAAGACTTATCCACAACAGAATTTTCCTCACCAACACCGAATGGTAGACAGGCATCAGCAACCACATTGTCCACAGCTGAAACACGGTCAGAAACGCAGGAATCAATAAGAACGGAGCATTCAACACAAACCTTTGCAAGCACGACACAGAATTCTTCAGAAAGTGTGCCCGTTTCAGAACCACATTTCACAACGCAATTTTCAGCCACGATACATTCCTCATCGGAATCATATTCCACATCAGTGAAAGCTTCCTCAACAACAGAACCTTCATCAGAATCACATCCTACAATAGCAGCATCCACAATTGCCACATTCTCTCTGGAAACAACTCCAAACACCCAGCAATCTTCAAGGACTGAACTATCAACACAATCCAATCCAAGCACAACCAATGTTTCATCAGTCACCGAGTCCTCTTCAGAAACACATTTAACAACATCAAGTTTATCACAGGTAACTGAGTCCTCAACAGAAACATATTCCACATCAACACAGGTCACATCAAAAACTGAATCACCCTCAGAAAGCCATCAGACCACTGAAGTGCCTTCAAGCTCCTTGACCTCATCAAAAACACATCCAACAACATCACCGGAATCATCATCAACGGAGCTTCCAACAACAGCATATCCAACATTGACAACTGCTTCATCTGTTAGTGTGTCCCCATCTGAAACCCACCTAACAACAACACCACTATCATCGCCAATTCAGTCCTCAGCAGAGACCTATCCAACAAAACAAACATCCACAAACAAACCTTCATCAGAAACACATCCAACAACAGTGGAATCATCAAGCACACAGCATACAACACAAGCACATCAAAGCTCAACTGAAGTTTCATCAGTCACTGTGTCGCCAGTTGAATCCCACTCCACAACCTCATCATCTTCATTGGTTACTGAATCCCCGTCAGAAACACATTCAACATCTGCACAAGCATCAGTGACAACTGAAACTTCATCGGAATCCCATCCAACTACACATGCATCTCGAATCACAATGTCCTCTTCAGAAAGACAGCCAACAGCACATGAATCATCAAGTACAGAGCAGACAACACAAACTCATGGAACAACATCTGAAATTTCCTCACAAAGTGCGTCCTCATCAAAATCCCTCGCAACAGCAACAACGTCACCTTTGGTCACTGAGAGCTCAACGGTAACTTATTCTCAATCATCGCAAATCTCATCCTCCAACAAATCTGCAATAGTATCACATCCAACGACAGAAGAATCATCGATCACCGTCTCCTCACCTGAAGCACATCAGACAAATACACAGGAACCATTTACATCGACATATCCAAAGACAACACAAGCTTCAACAGAAACTATTTTGACAACAGAAACACATTTAACAACACCAATCTCAAAGCAAACGGAGCCTCCATCAGTAACCTATCCACGCACAACAGAAGACTTATCCACAACAGAATTTTCCTCACCAACACCGAATGGTAGACAGGCATCAGCAACCACATTGTCCACAGCTGAAACACGGTCAGAAACGCAGGAATCAATAAGAACGGAGCATTCAACACAAACCTTTGCAAGCACGACACAGAATTCTTCAGAAAGTGTGCCCGTTTCAGAACCACATTTCACAACGCAATTTTCAGCCACGATACATTCCTCATCGGAATCATATTCCACATCAGTGAAAGCTTCCTCAACAACAGAACCTTCATCAGAATCACATCCTACAATAGCAGCATCCACAATTGCCACATCCTCTCTGGAAACATCTCCAAACACCCAGCAATCTTCAAGGACTGAACTATCAACACAATCCAATCCAAGCACAACCAATGTTTCATCAGTCACCGAGTCCTCTTCAGAAACACATTTAACAACATCAAGTTTATCACAGGTAACTGAGTCCTCAACAGAAACATATTCCACATCGACACAGGTCACATCAAAAACTGAATCACCCTCAGAAAGCCATCAGACCACTGAAGTGCCTTCAAGCTCCTTGACCTCATCAAAAACACATCCAACAACATCACCGGAATCATCATCAACGGAGCTTCCAACAACAGCATATCCAACATTGACAACTGCTTCATCTGTTAGTGTGTCCCCATCTGAAACCCACCTAACAACAACACCACTATCATCGCCAATTCAGTCCTCAGCAGAGACCTATCCAACAACACAAACATCCACAAACAAACCTTCATCAGAAACACATCCAACAACAGTGGAATCATCAAGCACACAGCATACAACACAAGCACATCAAAGCTCAACTGAAGTTTCATCAGTCACTACGTCGCCAGTTGAATCCCACTCCACAACCTCATCATCTTCATTGGTTACTGAATCCCCGTCAGAAACACATTCAACATCTGCACAAGCATCAGTGACAACTGAAACTTCATCGGAATCCCATCCAACTACACATTCATCTCGAATCACAATGTCCTCTTCAGAAAGACAGCCAACAGCACATGAATCATCAAGTACAGAGCAGACAACACAAACTCATGGAACAACATCTGAAATTTCCTCAGAAAGTGCGTCCTCATCAAAATCCCTCGCAACAGCAACAACGTCACCTTTGGTCACTGAGAGCTCAACGGTAACTTATTCTCAATCATCGCAAATCACATCCTCCAACAAATCTGCAATAGTATCACATTCAACGACAGAAGAATCATCGATCACCGTCTCCTCACCTGAAGCACATCAGACAAATACACAGGAACCATTTACATCGACATATCCAAAGACAACACAAGCTTCAACAGAAACTATTTTGACAACAGAAACACATTTAACAACACCAATCTCAAAGCAAACGGAGCCTCCATCAGTAACCTATCCACGCACAACAGAAGACTTATCCACAACAGAATTTTCCTCACCAACACCGAATGGTAGACAGGCATCAGCAACCACATTGTCCACAGCTGAAACACGGTCAGAAACGCAGGAATCAATAAGAACGGAGCATTCAACACAAACCTTTGCAAGCACGACACAGAATTCTTCAGAAAGTGTGCCCGTTTCAGAACCACATTTCACAACGCAATTTTCAGCCACGATACATTCCTCATCGGAATCATATTCCACATCAGTGAAAGCTTCCTCAACAACAGAACCTTCATCAGAATCACATCCTACAATAGCAGCATCCACAATTGCCACATCCTCTCTGGAAACATCTCCAAACACCCAGCAATCTTCAAGGACTGAACTATCAACACAATCCAATCCAAGCACAACCAATGTTTCATCAGTCACCGAGTCCTCTTCAGAAACACATTTAACAACATCAAGTTTATCACAGGTAACTGAGTCCTCAACAGAAACATATTCCACATCGACACAGGTCACATCAAAAACTGAATCACCCTCAGAAAGCCATCAGACCACTGAAGTGCCTTCAAGCTCCTTGACCTCATCAAAAACACATCCAACAACATCACCGGAATCATCATCAACGGAGCTTCCAACAACAGCATATCCAACATTGACAACTGCTTCATCTGTTAGTGTGTCCCCATCTGAAACCCACCTAACAACAACACCACTATCATCGCCAATTCAGTCCTCAGCAGAGACCTATCCAACAACACAAACATCCACAAACAAACCTTCATCAGAAACACATCCAACAACAGTGGAATCATCAAGCACACAGCATACAACACAAGCACATCAAAGCTCAACTGAAGTTTCATCAGTCACTACGTCGCCAGTTGAATCCCACTCCACAACCTCATCATCTTCATTGGTTACTGAATCCCCGTCAGAAACACATTCAACATCTGCACAAGCATCAGTGACAACTGAAACTTCATCGGAATCCCATCCAACTACACATTCATCTCGAATCACAATGTCCTCTTCAGAAAGACAGCCAACAGCACATGAATCATCAAGTACAGAGCAGACAACACAAACTCATGGAACAACATCTGAAATTTCCTCAGAAAGTGCGTCCTCATCAAAATCCCTCGCAACAGCAACAACGTCACCTTTGGTCACTGAGAGCTCAACGGTAACTTATTCTCAATCATCGCAAATCACATCCTCCAACAAATCTGCAATAGTATCACATTCAACGACAGAAGAATCATCGATCACCGTCTCCTCACCTGAAGCACATCAGACAAATACACAGGAACCATTTACATCGACATATCCAAAGACAACACAAGCTTCAACAGAAACTATTTTGACAACAGAAACACATTTAACAACACCAATCTCAAAGCAAACGGAGCCTCCATCAGTAACCTATCCACGCACAACAGAAGACTTATCCACAACAGAATTTTCCTCACCAACACCGAATGGTAGACAGGCATCAGCAACCACATTGTCCACAGCTGAAACACGGTCAGAAACGCAGGAATCAATAAGAACGGAGCATTCAACACAAACCTTTGCAAGCACGACACAGAATTCTTCAGAAAGTGTGCCCGTTTCAGAACCACATTTCACAACGCAATTTTCAGCCACGATACATTCCTCATCGGAATCATATTCCACATCAGTGAAAGCTTCCTCAACAACAGAACCTTCATCAGAATCACATCCTACAATAGCAGCATCCACAATTGCCACATCCTCTCTGGAAACATCTCCAAACACCCAGCAATCTTCAAGGACTGAACTATCAACACAATCCAATCCAAGCACAACCAATGTTTCATCAGTCACCGAGTCCTCTTCAGAAACACATTTAACAACATCAAGTTTATCACAGGTAACTGAGTCCTCAACAGAAACATATTCCACATCGACACAGGTCACATCAAAAACTGAATCACCCTCAGAAAGCCATCAGACCACTGAAGTGCCTTCAAGCTCCTTGACCTCATCAAAAACACATCCAACAACATCACCGGAATCATCATCAACGGAGCTTCCAACAACAGCATATCCAACATTGACAACTGCTTCATCTGTTAGTGTGTCCCCATCTGAAACCCACCTAACAACAACACCACTATCATCGCCAATTCAGTCCTCAGCAGAGACCTATCCAACAACACAAACATCCACAAACAAACCTTCATCAGAAACACATCCAACAACAGTGGAATCATCAAGCACACAGCATACAACACAAGCACATCAAAGCTCAACTGAAGTTTCATCAGTCACTGCGTCGCCAGTTGAATCCCACTCCACAACCTCATCATCTTCATTGGTTACTGAATCCCCGTCAGAAACACATTCAACATCTGCACAAGCATCAGTGACAACTGAAACTTCATCGGAATCCCATCCAACTACACATGCATCTCGAATCACAATGTCCTCTTCAGAAAGACAGCCAACAGCACATGAATCATCAAGTACAGAGCAGACAACACAAACTCATGGAACAACATCTGAAATTTCCTCAGAAAGTGCGTCCTCATCAAAATCCCTCGCAACAGCAACAACGTCACCTTTGGTCACTGAGAGCTCAACGGTAACTTATTCTCAATCATCGCAAATCACATCCTCCAACAAATCTGCAATAGTATCACATTCAACGACAGAAGAATCATCGATCACCGTCTCCTCACCTGAAGCACATCAGACAAATACACAGGAACCATTTACATCGACATATCCAAAGACAACACAAGCTTCAACAGAAACTATTTTGACAACAGAAACACATTTAACAACACCAATCTCAAAGCAAACGGAGCCTCCATCAGTAACCTATCCACGCACAACAGAAGACTTATCCACAACAGAATTTTCCTCACCAACACCGAATGGTAGACAGGCATCAGCAACCACATTGTCCACAGCTGAAACACGGTCAGAAACGCAGGAATCAATAAGAACGGAGCATTCAACACAAACCTTTGCAAGCACGACACAGAATTCTACAGAAAGTGTGCCCGTTTCAGAACCACATTTCACAACGCAATTTTCAGCCACGATACATTCCTCATCGGAATCATATTCCACATCAGTGAAAGCTTCCTCAACAACAGAACCTTCATCAGAATCACATCCTACAATAGCAGCATCCACAATTGCCACATCCTCTCTGGAAACATCTCCAAACACCCAGCAATCTTCAAGGACTGAACTATCAACACAATCCAATCCAAGCACAACCAATGTTTCATCAGTCACCGAGTCCTCTTCAGAAACACATTTAACAACATCAAGTTTATCACAGGTAACTGAGTCCTCAACAGAAACATATTCCACATCGACACAGGTCACATCAAAAACTGAATCACCCTCAGAAAGCCATCAGACCACTGAAGTGCCTTCAAGCTCCTTGACCTCATCAAAAACACATCCAACAACATCACCGGAATCATCATCAACGGAGCTTCCAACAACAGCATATCCAACATTGACAACTGCTTCATCTGTTAGTGTGTCCCCATCTGAAACCCACCTAACAACAACACCACTATCATCGCCAATTCAGTCCTCAGCAGAGACCTATCCAACAACACAAACATCCACAAACAAACCTTCATCAGAAACACATCCAACAACAGTGGAATCATCAAGCACACAGCATACAACACAAGCACATCAAAGCTCAACTGAAGTTTCATCAGTCACTGCGTCGCCAGTTGAATCCCACTCCACAACCTCATCATCTTCATTGGTTACTGAATCCCCGTCAGAAACACATTCAACATCTGCACAAGCATCAGTGACAACTGAAACTTCATCGGAATCCCATCCAACTACACATGCATCTCGAATCACAATGTCCTCTTCAGAAAGACAGCCAACAGCACATGAATCATCAAGTACAGAGCAGACAACACAAACTCATGGAACAACATCTGAAATTTCCTCAGAAAGTGCGTCCTCATCAAAATCCCTCGCAACAGCAACAACGTCACCTTTGGTCACTGAGAGCTCAACGGTAACTTATTCTCAATCATCGCAAATCACATCCTCCAACAAATCTGCAATAGTATCACATTCAACGACAGAAGAATCATCGATCACCGTCTCCTCACCTGAAGCACATCAGACAAATACACAGGAACCATTTACATCGACATATCCAAAGACAACACAAGCTTCAACAGAAACTATTTTGACAACAGAAACACATTTAACAACACCAATCTCAAAGCAAACGGAGCCTCCATCAGTAACCTATCCACGCACAACAGAAGACTTATCCACAACAGAATTTTCCTCACCAACACCGAATGGTAGACAGGCATCAGCAACCACATTGTCCACAGCTGAAACACGGTCAGAAACGCAGGAATCAATAAGAACGGAGCATTCAACACAAACCTTTGCAAGCACGACACAGAATTCTTCAGAAAGTGTGCCCGTTTCAGAACCACATTTCACAACGCAATTTTCAGCCACGATACATTCCTCATCGGAATCATATTCCACATCAGTGAAAGCTTCCTCAACAACAGAACCTTCATCAGAATCACATCCTACAATAGCAGCATCCACAATTGCCACATCCTCTCTGGAAACATCTCCAAACACCCAGCAATCTTCAAGGACTGAACTATCAACACAATCCAATCCAAGCACAACCAATGTTTCATCAGTCACCGAGTCCTCTTCAGAAACACATTTAACAACATCAAGTTTATCACAGGTAACTGAGTCCTCAACAGAAACATATTCCACATCGACACAGGTCACATCAAAAACTGAATCACCCTCAGAAAGCCATCAGACCACTGAAGTGCCTTCAAGCTCCTTGACCTCATCAAAAACACATCCAACAACATCACCGGAATCATCATCAACGGAGCTTCCAACAACAGCATATCCAACATTGACAACTGCTTCATCTGTTAGTGTGTCCCCATCTGAAACCCACCTAACAACAACACCACTATCATCGCCAATTCAGTCCTCAGCAGAGACCTATCCAACAACACAAACATCCACAAACAAACCTTCATCAGAAACACATCCAACAACAGTGGAATCATCAAGCACACAGCATACAACACAAGCACATCAAAGCTCAACTGAAGTTTCATCAGTCACTGTGTCGCCAGTTGAATCCCACTCCACAACCTCATCATCTTCATTGGTTACTGAATCCCCGTCAGAAACACATTCAACATCTGCACAAGCATCAGTGACAACTGAAACTTCATCGGAATCCCATCCAACTACACATGCATCTCGAATCACAATGTCCTCTTCAGAAAGACAGCCAACAGCACATGAATCATCAAGTACAGAGCAGACAACACAAACTCATGGAACAACATCTGAAATTTCCTCAGAAAGTGCGTCCTCATCAAAATCCCTCGCAACAGCAACAACGTCACCTTTGGTCACTGAGAGCTCAACGGTAACTTATTCTCAATCATCGCAAATCACATCCTCCAACAAATCTGCAATAGTATCACATCCAACGACAGAAGAATCATCGATCACCGTCTCCTCACCTGAAGCACATCAGACAAATACACAGGAACCATTTACATCGACATATCCAAAGACAACACAAGCTTCAACAGAAACTATTTTGACAACAGAAACACATTTAACAACACCAATCTCAAAGCAAACGGAGCCTCCATCAGTAACCTATCCACGCACAACAGAAGACTTATCCACAACAGAATTTTCCTCACCAACACCGAATGGTAGACAGGCATCAGCAACCACATTGTCCACAGCTGAAACACGGTCAGAAACGCAGGAATCAATAAGAACGGAGCATTCAACACAAACCTTTGCAAGCACGACACAGAATTCTTCAGAAAGTGTGCCCGTTTCAGAACCACATTTCACAACGCAATTTTCAGCCACGATACATTCCTCATCGGAATCATATTCCACATCAGTGAAAGCTTCCTCAACAACAGAACCTTCATCAGAATCACATCCTACAATAGCAGCATCCACAATTGCCACATCCTCTCTGGAAACATCTCCAAACACCCAGCAATCTTCAAGGACTGAACTATCAACACAATCCAATCCAAGCACAACCAATGTTTCATCAGTCACCGAGTCCTCTTCAGAAACACATTTAACAACATCAAGTTTATCACAGGTAACTGAGTCCTCAACAGAAACATATTCCACATCGACACAGGTCACATCAAAAACTGAATCACCCTCAGAAAGCCATCAGACCACTGAAGTGCCTTCAAGCTCCTTGACCTCATCAAAAACACATCCAACAACATCACCGGAATCATCATCAACGGAGCTTCCAACAACAGCATATCCAACATTGACAACTGCTTCATCTGTTAGTGTGTCCCCATCTGAAACCCACCTAACAACAACACCACTATCATCGCCAATTCAGTCCTCAGCAGAGACCTATCCAACAACACAAACATCCACAAACAAACCTTCATCAGAAACACATCCAACAACAGTGGAATCATCAAGCACACAGCATACAACACAAGCACATCAAAGCTCAACTGAAGTTTCATCAGTCACTGCGTCGCCAGTTGAATCCCACTCCACAACCTCATCATCTTCATTGGTTACTGAATCCCCGTCAGAAACACATTCAACATCTGCACAAGCATCAGTGACAACTGAAACTTCATCGGAATCCCATCCAACTACACATGCATCTCGAATCACAATGTCCTCTTCAGAAAGACAGCCAACAGCACATGAATCATCAAGTACAGAGCAGACAACACAAACTCATGGAACAACATCTGAAATTTCCTCAGAAAGTGCGTCCTCATCAAAATCCCTCGCAACAGCAACAACGTCACCTTTGGTCACTGAGAGCTCAACGGTAACTTATTCTCAATCATCGCAAATCACATCCTCCAACAAATCTGCAATAGTATCACATTCAACGACAGAAGAATCATCGATCACAGTCTCCTCACCTGAAGCACATCAGACAAATACACAGGAACCATTTACATCGACATATCCAAAGACAACACAAGCTTCAACAGAAACTATTTTGACAACAGAAACACATTTAACAACACCAATCTCAAAGCAAACGGAGCCTCCATCAGTAACCTATCCACGCACAACAGAAGACTTATCCACAACAGAATTTTCCTCACCAACACCGAATGGTAGACAGGCATCAGCAACCACATTGTCCACAGCTGAAACACGGTCAGAAACGCAGGAATCAATAAGAACGGAGCATTCAACACAAACCTTTGCAAGCACGACACAGAATTCTTCAGAAAGTGTGCCCGTTTCAGAACCACATTTCACAACGCAATTTTCAGCCACGATACATTCCTCATCGGAATCATATTCCACATCAGTGAAAGCTTCCTCAACAACAGAACCTTCATCAGAATCACATCCTACAATAGCAGCATCCACAATTGCCACATCCTCTCTGGAAACATCTCCAAACACCCAGCAATCTTCAAGGACTGAACTATCAACACAATCCAATCCAAGCACAACCAATGTTTCATCAGTCACCGAGTCCTCTTCAGAAACACATTTAACAACATCAAGTTTATCACAGGTAACTGAGTCCTCAACAGAAACATATTCCACATCGACACAGGTCACATCAAAAACTGAATCACCCTCAGAAAGCCATCAGACCACTGAAGTGCCTTCAAGCTCCTTGACCTCATCAAAAACACATCCAACAACATCACCGGAATCATCATCAACGGAGCTTCCAACAACAGCATATCCAACATTGACAACTGCTTCATCTGTTAGTGTGTCCCCATCTGAAACCCACCTAACAACAACACCACTATCATCGCCAATTCAGTCCTCAGCAGAGACCTATCCAACAACACAAACATCCACAAACAAACCTTCATCAGAAACACATCCAACAACAGTGGAATCATCAAGCACACAGCATACAACACAAGCACATCAAAGCTCAACTGAAGTTTCATCAGTCACTGTGTGGCCAGTTGAATCCCACTCCACAACCTCATCATCTTCATTGGTTACTGAATCCCCGTCAGAAACACATTCAACATCTGCACAAGCATCAGTGACAACTGAAACTTCATCGGAATCCCATCCAACTACACATGCATCTCGAATCACAATGTCCTCTTCAGAAAGACAGCCAACAGCACATGAATCATCAAGTACAGAGCAGACAACACAAACTCATGGAACAACATCTGAAATTTCCTCACAAAGTGCGTCCTCATCAAAATCCCTCGCAACAGCAACAACGTCACCTTTGGTCACTGAGAGCTCAACGGTAACTTATTCTCAATCATCGCAAATCACATCCTCCAACAAATCTGCAATAGTATCACATCCAACGACAGAAGAATCATCGATCACCGTCTCCTCACCTGAAGCACATCAGACAAATACACAGGAACCATTTACATCGACATATCCAAAGACAACACAAGCTTCAACAGAAACTATTTTGACAACAGAAACACATTTAACAACACCAATCTCAAAGCAAACGGAGCCTCCATCAGTAACCTATCCACGCACAACAGAAGACTTATCCACAACAGAATTTTCCTCACCAACACCGAATGGTAGACAGGCATCAGCAACCACATTGTCCACAGCTGAAACACGGTCAGAAACGCAGGAATCAATAAGAACGGAGCATTCAACACAAACCTTTGCAAGCACGACACAGAATTCTTCAGAAAGTGTGCCCGTTTCAGAACCACATTTCACAACGCAATTTTCAGCCACGATACATTCCTCATCGGAATCATATTCCACATCAGTGAAAGCTTCCTCAACAACAGAACCTTCATCAGAATCACATCCTACAATAGCAGCATCCACAATTGCCACATCCTCTCTGGAAACAACTCCAAACACCCAGCAATCTTCAAGGACTGAACTATCAACACAATCCAATCCAAGCACAACCAATGTTTCATCAGTCACCGAGTCCTCTTCAGAAACACATTTAACAACATCAAGTTTATCACAGGTAACTGAGTCCTCAACAGAAACATATTCCACATCGACACAGGTCACATCAAAAACTGAATCACCCTCAGAAAGCCATCAGACCACTGAAGTGCCTTCAAGCTCCTTGACCTCATCAAAAACACATCCAACAACATCACCGGAATCATCATCAACGGAGCTTCCAACAACAGCATATCCAACATTGACAACTGCTTCATCTGTTAGTGTGTCCCCATCTGAAACCCACCTAACAACAACACCACTATCATCGCCAATTCAGTCCTCAGCAGAGACTTATCCAACAACACAAACATCCACAAACAAACCTTCATCAGAAACACATCCAACAACAGTGGAATCATCAAGCACACAGCATACAACACAAGCACATCAAAGCTCAACTGAAGTTTCATCAGTCACTGTGTCGCCAGTTGAATCCCACTCCACAACCTCATCATCTTCATTGGTTACTGAATCCCCGTCAGAAACACATTCAACATCTGCACAAGCATCAGTGACAACTGAAACTTCATCGGAATCCCATCCAACTACACATGCATCTCGAATCACAATGTCCTCTTCAGAAAGACAGCCAACAGCACATGAATCATCAAGTACAGAGCAGACAACACAAACTCATGGAACAACATCTGAAATTTCCTCAGAAAGTGCGTCCTCATCAAAATCCCTCGCAACAGCAACAACGTCACCTTTGGTCACTGAGAGCTCAACGGTAACTTATTCTCAATCATCGCAAATCTCATCCTCCAACAAATCTGCAATAGTATCACATCCAACGACAGAAGAATCATCGATCACCGTCTCCTCACCTGAAGCACATCAGACAAATACACAGGAACCATTTACATCGACATATCCAAAGACAACACAAGCTTCAACAGAAACTATTTTGACAACAGAAACACATTTAACAACACCAATCTCAAAGCAAACGGAGCCTCCATCAGTAACCTATCCACGCACAACAGAAGACTTATCCACAACAGAATTTTCCTCACCAACACCGAATGGTAGACAGGCATCAGCAACCACATTGTCCACAGCTGAAACACGGTCAGAAACGCAGGAATCAATAAGAACGGAGCATTCAACACAAACCTTTGCAAGCACGACACAGAATTCTTCAGAAAGTGTGCCCGTTTCAGAACCACATTTCACAACGCAATTTTCAGCCACGATACATTCCTCATCGGAATCATATTCCACATCAGTGAAAGCTTCCTCAACAACAGAACCTTCATCAGAATCACATCCTACAATAGCAGCATCCACAATTGCCACATCCTCTCTGGAAACAACTCCAAACACCCAGCAATCTTCAAGGACTGAACTATCAACACAATCCAATCCAAGCACAACCAATGTTTCATCAGTCACCGAGTCCTCTTCAGAAACACATTTAACAACATCAAGTTTATCACAGGTAACTGAGTCCTCAACAGAAACATATTCCACATCGACACAGGTCACATCAAAAACTGAATCACCCTCAGAAAGCCATCAGACCACTGAAGTGCCTTCAAGCTCCTTGACCTCATCAAAAACACATCCAACAACATCACCGGAATCATCATCAACGGAGCTTCCAACAACAGCATATCCAACATTGACAACTGCTTCATCTGTTAGTGTGTCCCCATCTGAAACCCACCTAACAACAACACCACTATCATCGCCAATTCAGTCCTCAGCAGAGACCTATCCAACAACACAAACATCCACAAACAAACCTTCATCAGAAACACATCCAACAACAGTGGAATCATCAAGCACACAGCATACAACACAAGCACATCAAAGCTCAACTGAAGTTTCATCAGTCACTGTGTCGCCAGTTGAATCCCACTCCACAACCTCATCATCTTCATTGGTTACTGAATCCCCGTCAGAAACACATTCAACATCTGCACAAGCATCAGTGACAACTGAAACTTCATCGGAATCCCATCCAACTACACATGCATCTCGAATCACAATGTCCTCTTCAGAAAGACAGCCAACAGCACATGAATCATCAAGTACAGAGCAGACAACACAAACTCATGGAACAACATCTGAAATTTCCTCACAAAGTGCGTCCTCATCAAAATCCCTCGCAACAGCAACAACGTCACCTTTGGTCACTGAGAGTTCAACGGTAACTTATTCTCAATCATCGCAAATCACATCCTCCAACAAATCTGCAATAGTATCACATCCAACGACAGAAGAATCATCGATCACCGTCTCCTCACCTGAAGCACATCAGACAAATACACAGGAACCATTTACATCGACATATCCAAAGACAACACAAGCTTCAACAGAAACTATTTTGACAACAGAAACACATTTAACAACACCAATCTCAAAGCAAACGGAGCCTCCATCAGTAACCTATCCACGCACAACAGAAGACTTATCCACAACAGAATTTTCCTCAACAACACCGAATGGTAGACGGGCATCAGCAACCACATTGTCCACAGCTGAAACACGGTCAGAAACGCAGGAATCAATAAGAACGGAGCATTCAACACAAACCTTTGCAAGCACGACACAGAATTCTTCAGAAAGTGTGCCCGTTTCAGAACCACATTTCACAACGCAATTTTCAGCCACGATACATTCCTCATCGGAATCATATTCCACATCAGTGAAAGCTTCCTCAACAACAGAACCTTCATCAGAATCACATCCTACAATAGCAGCATCCACAATTGCCACATCCTCTCTGGAAACAACTCCAAACACCCAGCAATCTTCAAGGACTGAACTATCAACACAATCCAATCCAAGCACAACCAATGTTTCATCAGTCACCGAGTCCTCTTCAGAAACACATTTAACAACATCAAGTTTATCACAGGTAACTGAGTCCTCAACAGAAACATATTCCACATCGACACAGGTCACATCAAAAACTGAATCACCCTCAGAAAGCCATCAGACCACTGAAGTGCCTTCAAGCTCCTTGACCTCATCAAAAACACATCCAACAACATCACCGGAATCATCATCAACGGAGCTTCCAACAACAGCATATCCAACATTGACAACTGCTTCATCTGTTAGTGTGTCCCCATCTGAAACCCACCTAACAACAACACCACTATCATCGCCAATTCAGTCCTCAGCAGAGACCTATCCAACAACACAAACACCCACAAACAAACCTTCATCAGAAACACATCCAACAACAGTGGAATCATCAAGCACACAGCATACAACACAAGCACATCAAAGCTCAACAGAAGTTTCATCAGTCACTGTGTCGCCAGTTGAATCCCACTCCACAACCTCATCATCTTCATTGGTTACTGAATCCCCGTCAGAAACACATTCAACTTCTGCACAAGCATCAGTGACAACTGAAACTTCATCGGAATCCCATCCAACTACAGAGGCATCTCGAATCACAATGTCCTCTTCAGAAAGACAGCCAACAGCACATGAATCATCAAGTACAGAGCAGACAACACAAACTCATGGAACAACATCTGAAATTTCCTCAGAAAGTGCGTCCTCATCAAAATCCCTCGCAACAGCAACAACGTCACCTTTGGTCACTGAGAGCTCAACGGTAACTTATTCTCAATCATCGCAAATCACATCCTCCAACAAATCTGCAATAGTATCACATCCAACGACAGAAGAATCATCGATCACCGTCTCCTCACCTGAAGCACATCAGACAAATACACAGGAACCATTTACATCGACATATCCAAAGACAACACAAGCTTCAACAGAAACTATTTTGACAACTGAAACACGTTTAACAACACCAATCTCAAAGCAAACGGAGCCTCCATCAGTAACCTACCCACGCACAACAGAAGGCTTATCCACAACAGAATTTTCCTCACCAACACCGAATGGTAGACAGGCATCAGCAACCACATTGTCCACAGCGGAAACACGGTCAGAAACGCAGGAATCAATAAGAACGGAGCATTCAACACAAACCTTTGCAAGCACGACACAGAATTCTTCAGAAAGTGTGCCCGTTTCAGAACCACATTTCACAACGCAATTTTCAGCCACGATACATTCCTCATCGGAATCATATTCCACATCAGTGAAAGCTTCCTCAACAACAGAACCTTCATCAGAATCACATCCTACAATAGCAGCATCCACAATTGCCACATCCTCTCTGGAAACAACTCCAAACACCCAGCAATCTTCAAGGACTGAACTATCAACACAATCCAATCCAAGCACAACCAATGTTTCATCAGTCACCGAGTCCTCTTCAGAAACACATTTAACAACATCAAGTTTATCACAGGTAACTGAGTCCTCAACAGAAACATATTCCACATCGACACAGGTCACATCAAAAACTGAATCACCCTCAGAAAGCCATCAGACCACTGAAGTGCCTTCAAGCTCCTTGACCTCATCAAAAACACATCCAACAACATCACCGGAATCATCATCAACGGAGCTTCCAACAACAGCATATCCAACATTGACAACTGCTTCATCTGTTAGTGTGTCCCCATCTGAAACCCACCTAACAACAACACCACTATCATCGCCAATTCAGTCCTCAGCAGAGACCTATCCAACAACACAAACATCCACAAACAAACCTTCATCAGAAACACATCCAACAACAGTGGAATCATCAAGCACACAGCATACAACACAAGCACATCAAAGCTCAACAGAAGTTTCATCAGTCACTGTGTCGCCAGTTGAATCCCACTCCACAACCTCATCATCTTCATTGGTTACTGAATCCCCGTCAGAAACACATTCAACATCTGCACAAGCATCAGTGACAACTGAAACTTCATCGGAATCCCGTCCAACTACAGAGGCATCTCGAATCACAATGTCCTCTTCAGAAAGACAGCCAACAGCACATGAATCATCAAGTACAGAGCAGTCAACACAAACTCATGGAACAACATCTGAAATTTCCTCACAAAGTGCGTCCTCATCAAAATCCCTCGCAACAGCAACAACGTCACCTTTGGTCACTGAGAGCTCAACGGTAACTTATTCTCAATCATCGCAAATCACATCCTCCAACAAATCTGCAATAGTATCACATCCAACGACAGAAGAATCATCGATCACCGTCTCCTCACCTGAAGCACATCAGACAAATACACAGGAACCATTTACATCGACATATCCAAAGACAACACAAGCTTCAACAGAAACTATTTTGACAACAGAAACACATTTAACAACACCAATCTCAAAGCAAACGGAGCCTCCATCAGTAACCTATCCACGCACAACAGAAGACTTATCCACAACAGAATTTTCCTCACCAACACCGAATGGTAGACAGGCATCAGCAACCACATTGTCCACAGCTGAAACACGGTCAGAAACGCAGGAATCAATAAGAACGGAGCATTCAACACAAACCTTTGCAAGCACGACACAGAATTCTTCAGAAAGTGTGCCCGTTTCAGAACCACATTTCACAACGCAATTTTCAGCCACGATACATTCCTCATCGGAATCATATTCCACATCAGTGAAAGCTTCCTCAACAACAGAACCTTCATCAGAATCACATCCTACAATAGCAGCATCCACAATTGCCACATCCTCTCTGGAAACAACTCCAAACACCCAGCAATCTTCAAGGACTGAACTATCAACACAATCCAATCCAAGCACAACCAATGTTTCATCAGTCACCGAGTCCTCTTCAGAAACACATTTAACAACATCAAGTTTATCACAGGTAACTGAGTCCTCAACAGAAACATATTCCACATCGACACAGGTCACATCAAAAACTGAATCACCCTCAGAAAGCCATCAGACCACTGAAGTGCCTTCAAGCTCCTTGACCTCATCAAAAACACATCCAACAACATCACCGGAATCATCATCAACGGAGCTTCCAACAACAGCATATCCAACATTGACAACTGCTTCATCTGTTAGTGTGTCCCCATCTGAAACCCACCTAACAACAACACCACTATCATCGCCAATTCAGTCCTCAGCAGAGACCTATCCAACAACACAAACACCCACAAACAAACCTTCATCAGAAACACATCCAACAACAGTGGAATCATCAAGCACACAGCATACAACACAAGCACATCAAAGCTCAACAGAAGTTTCATCAGTCACTGTGTCGCCAGTTGAATCCCACTCCACAACCTCATCATCTTCATTGGTTACTGAATCCCCGTCAGAAACACATTCAACATCTGCACAAGCATCAGTGACAACTGAAACTTCATCGGAATCCCATCCAACTACACATGCATCTCGAATCACAATGTCCTCTTCAGAAAGACAGCCAACAGCACATGAATCATCAAGTACAGAGCAGACAACACAAACTCATGGAACAACATCTGAAATTTCCTCAGAAAGTGCGTCCTCATCAAAATCCCTCGCAACAGCAACAACGTCACCTTTGGTCACTGAGAGCTCAACGGTAACTTATTCTCAATCATCGCAAATCACATCCTCCAACAAATCAGCAATAGTATCACATCCAACGACAGAAGAATCATCGATCACCGTCTCCTCACCTGAAGCACATCAGACAAATACACAGGAACCATTTACATCGACATATCCAAAGACAACACAAGCTTCAACAGAAACTATTTTGACAACAGAAACACATTTAACAACACCAATCTCAAAGCAAACGGAGCCTCCATCAGTAACCTATCCACGCACAACAGAAGACTTATCCACAACAGAATTTTCCTCACCAACACCGAATGGTAGACAGGCATCAGCAACCACATTGTCCACAGCTGAAACATGGTCAGAAACGCAGGAATCAATAAGAACGGAGCATTCAACACAAACCTTTGCAAGCACGACACAGAATTCTTCAGAAAGTGTGCCCGTTTCAGAACCACATTTCACAACGCAATTTTCAGCCACGATACATTCCTCATCGGAATCATATTCCACATCAGTGAAAGCTTCCTCAACAACAGAACCTTCATCAGAATCACATCCTACAATAGCAGCATCCACAATTGCCACATCCTCTCTGGAAACAACTCCAAACACCCAGCAATCTTCAAGGACTGAACTATCAACACAATCCAATCCAAGCACAACCAATGTTTCATCAGTCACCGAGTCCTCTTCAGAAACACATTTAACAACATCAAGTTTATCACAGGTAACTGAGTCCTCAACAGAAACATATTCCACATCGACACAGGTCACATCAAAAACTGAATCACCCTCAGAAAGCCATCAGACCACTGAAGTGCCTTCAAGCTCCTTGACCTCATCAAAAACACATCCAACAACATCACCGGAATCATCATCAACGGAGCTTCCAACAACAGCATATCCAACATTGACAACTGCTTCATCTGTTAGTGTGTCCCCATCTGAAACCCACCTAACAACAACACCACTATCATCGCCAATTCAGTCCTCAGCAGAGACCTATCCAACAACACAAACATCCACAAACAAACCTTCATCAGAAACACATCCAACAACAGTGGAATCATCAAGCACACAGCATACAACACAAGCACATCAAAGCTCAACAGAAGTTTCATCAGTCACTGTGTCGCCAGTTGAATCCCACTCCACAACCTCATCATCTTCATTGGTTACTGAATCCCCGTCAGAAACACATTCAACATCTGCACAAGCATCAGTGACAACTGAAACTTCATCGGAATCCCATCCAACTACACATGCATCTCGAATCACAATGTCCTCTTCAGAAAGACAGCCAACAGCACATGAATCATCAAGTACAGAGCAGACAACACAAACTCATGGAACAACATCTGAAATTTCCTCACAAAGTGCGTCCTCATCAAAATCCCTCGCAACAGCAACAACGTCACCTTTGGTCACTGAGAGCTCAACGGTAACTTATTCTCAATCATCGCAAATCACATCCTCCAACAAATCTGCAATAGTATCACATCCAACGACAGAAGAATCATCGATCACCGTCTCCTCACCTGAAGCACATCAGACAAATACACAGGAACCATTTACATCGACATATCCAAAGACAACACAAGCTTCAACAGAAACTATTTTGACAACAGAAACACATTTAACAACACCAATCTCAAAGCAAACGGAGTCTCCATCAGTAACCTATCCACGCACAACAGAAGACTTATCCACAACAGAATTTTCCTCACCAACACCGAATGGTAGACAGGCATCAGCAACCACATTGTCCACAGCTGAAACACGGTCAGAAACGCAGGAATCAATAAGAACGGAGCATTCAACACAAACCTTTGCAAGCACGACACAGAATTCTTCAGAAAGTGTGCCCGTTTCAGAACCACATTTCACAACGCAATTTTCAGCCACGATACATTCCTCATCGGAATCATATTCCACATCAGTGAAAGCTTCCTCAACAACAGAACCTTCATCAGAATCACATCCTACAATAGCAGCATCCACAATTGCCACATCCTCTCTGGAAACAACTCCAAACACCCAGCAATCTTCAAGGACTGAACTATCAACACAATCCAATCCAAGCACAACCAATGTTTCATCAGTCACCGAGTCCTCTTCAGAAACACATTTAACAACATCAAGTTTATCACAGGTAACTGAGTCCTCAACAGAAACATATTCCACATCGACACAGGTCACATCAAAAACTGAATCACCCTCAGAAAGCCATCAGACCACTGAAGTGCCTTCAAGCTCCTTGACCTCATCAAAAACACATCCAACAACATCACAGGAATCATCATCAACGGAGCTTCCAACAACAGCATATCCAACATTGACAACTGCTTCATCTGTTAGTGTGTCCCCATCTGAAACCCACCTAACAACAACACCACTATCATCGCCAATTCAGTCCTCAGCAGAGACCTATCCAACAACACAAACATCCACAAACAAACCTTCATCAGAAACACATCCAACAACAGTGGAATCATCAAGCACACAGCATACAACACAAGCACATCAAAGCTCAACTGAAGTTTCATCAGTCACTGTGTCGCCAGTTGAATCCCACTCCACAACCTCATCATCTTCATTGGTTACTGAATCCCCGTCAGAAACACATTCAACATCTGCACAAGCATCAGTGACAACTGAAACTTCATCGGAATCCCATCCAACTACACATGCATCTCGAATCACAATGTCCTCTTCAGAAAGACAGCCAACAGCACATGAATCATCAAGTACAGAGCAGACAACACAAACTCATGGAACAACATCTGAAATTTCCTCAGAAAGTGCGTCCTCATCAAAATCCCTCGCAACAGCAACAACGTCACCTTTGGTCACTGAGAGCTCAACGGTAACTTATTCTCAATCATCGCAAATCACATCCTCCAACAAATCAGCAATAGTATCACATCCAACGACAGAAGAATCATCGATCACCGTCTCCTCACCTGAAGCACATCAGACAAATACACAGGAACCATTTACATCGACATATCCAAAGACAACACAAGCTTCAACAGAAACTATTTTGACAACAGAAACACATTTAACAACACCAATCTCAAAGCAAACGGAGCCTCCATCAGTAACCTATCCACGCACAACAGAAGACTTATCCACAACAGAATTTTCCTCACCAACACCGAATGGTAGACAGGCATCAGCAACCACATTGTCCACAGCTGAAACACGGTCAGAAACGCAGGAATCAATAAGAACGGAGCATTCAATACAAACCTTTGCAAGCACGACACAGAATTCTTCAGAAAGTGTGCCCGTTTCAGAACCACATTTCACAACGCAATTTTCAGCCACGATACATTCCTCATCGGAATCATATTCCACATCAGTGAAAGCTTCCTCAACAACAGAACCTTCATCAGAATCACATCCTACAATAGCAGCATCCACAATTGCCACATCCTCTCTGGAAACAACTCCAAACACCCAGCAATCTTCAAGGACTGAACTATCAACACAATCCAATCCAAGCACAACCAATGTTTCATCAGTCACCGAGTCCTCTTCAGAAACACATTTAACAACATCAAGTTTATCACAGGTAACTGAGTCCTCAACAGAAACATATTCCACATCGACACAGGTCACATCAAAAACTGAATCACCCTCAGAAAGCCATCAGACCACTGAAGTGCCTTCAAGCTCCTTGACCTCATCAAAAACACATCCAACAACATCACAGGAATCATCATCAACGGAGCTTCCAACAACAGCATATCCAACATTGACAACTGCTTCATCTGTTAGTGTGTCCCCATCTGAAACCCACCTAACAACAACACCACTATCATCGCCAATTCAGTCCTCAGCAGAGACCTATCCAACAACACAAACATCCACAAACAAACCTTCATCAGAAACACATCCAACAACAGTGGAATCATCAAGCACACAGCATACAACACAAGCACATCAAAGCTCAACTGAAGTTTCATCAGTCACTGTGTCGCCAGTTGAATCCCACTCCACAACCTCATCATCTTCATTGGTTACTGAATCCCCGTCAGAAACACATTCAACATCTGCACAAGCATCAGTGACAACTGAAACTTCATCGGAATCCCATCCAACTACACATGCATCTCGAATCACAATGTCCTCTTCAGAAAGACAGCCAACAGCACATGAATCATCAAGTACAGAGCAGACAACACAAACTCATGGAACAACATCTGAAATTTCCTCAGAAAGTGCGTCCTCATCAAAATCCCTCGCAACAGCAACAACGTCACCTTTGGTCACTGAGAGCTCAACGGTAACTTATTCTCAATCATCGCAAATCACATCCTCCAACAAATCAGCAATAGTATCACATCCAACGACAGAAGAATCATCGATCACCGTCTCCTCACCTGAAGCACATCAGACAAATACACAGGAACCATTTACATCGACATATCCAAAGACAACACAAGCTTCAACAGAAACTATTTTGACAACAGAAACACATTTAACAACACCAATCTCAAAGCAAACGGAGTCTCCATCAGTAACCTATCCACGCACAACAGAAGACTTATCCACAACAGAATTTTCCTCACCAACACCGAATGGTAGACAGGCATCAGCAACCACATTGTCCACAGCTGAAACACGGTCAGAAACGCAGGAATCAATAAGAACGGAGCATTCAACACAAACCTTTGCAAGCACGACACAGAATTCTTCAGAAAGTGTGCCCGTTTCAGAACCACATTTCACAACGCAATTTTCAGCCACGATACATTCCTCATCGGAATCATATTCCACATCAGTGAAAGCTTCTTCAACAACAGAACCTTCATCAGAATCACATCCTACAATAGCAGCATCCACAATTGCCACATCCTCTCTGGAAACAACTCCAAACACCCAGCAATCTTCAAGGACTGAACTATCAACACAATCCAATCCAAGCACAACCAATGTTTCATCAGTCACCGAGTCCTCTTCAGAAACACATTTAACAACATCAAGTTTATCACAGGTAACTGAGTCCTCAACAGAAACATATTCCACATCGACACAGGTCACATCAAAAACTGAATCACCCTCAGAAAGCCATCAGACCACTGAAGTGCCTTCAAGCTCCTTGACCTCATCAAAAACACATCCAACAACATCACAGGAATCATCATCAACGGAGCTTCCAACAACAGCATATCCAACATTGACAACTGCTTCATCTGTTAGTGTGTCCCCATCTGAAACCCACCTAACAACAACACCACTATCATCGCCAATTCAGTCCTCAGCAGAGACCTATCCAACAACACAAACATCCACAAACAAACCTTCATCAGAAACACATCCAACAACAGTGGAATCATCAAGCACACAGCATACAACACAAGCACATCAAAGCTCAACTGAAGTTTCATCAGTCACTGTGTCGCCAGTTGAATCCCACTCCACAACCTCATCATCTTCATTGGTTACTGAATCCCTGTCAGAAACACATTCAACATCTGCACAAGCATCAGTGACAACTGAAACTTCATCGGAATCCCATCCAACTACACATGCATCTCGAATCACAATGTCCTCTTCAGAAAGACAGCCAACAGCACATGAATCATCAAGTACAGAGCAGACAACACAAACTCATGGAACAACATCTGAAATTTCCTCACAAAGTGCGTCCTCATCAAAATCCCTCGCAACAGCAACAACGTCACCTTTGGTCACTGAGAGCTCAACGGTAACTTATTCTCAATCATCGCAAATCACATCCTCCAACAAATCAGCAATAGTATCACATCCAACGACAGAAGAATCATCGATCACCGTCTCCTCACCTGAAGCACATCAGACAAATACACAGGAACCATTTACATCGACATATCCAAAGACAACACAAGCTTCAACAGAAACTATTTTGACAACAGAAACACATTTAACAACACCAATCTCAAAGCAAACGGAGCCTCCATCAGTAACCTATCCACGCACAACAGAAGACTTATCCACAACAGAATTTTCCTCACCAACACCGAATGGTAGACAGGCATCAGCAACCACATTGTCCACAGCTGAAACACGGTCAGAAACGCAGGAATCAATAAGAACGGAGCATTCAATACAAACCTTTGCAAGCACGACACAGAATTCTTCAGAAAGTGTGCCCGTTTCAGAACCACATTTCACAACGCAATTTTCAGCCACGATACATTCCTCATCGGAATCATATTCCACATCAGTGAAAGCTTCCTCAACAACAGAACCTTCATCAGAATCACATCCTACAATAGCAGCATCCACAATTGCCACATCCTCTCTGGAAACAACTCCAAACACCCAGCAATCTTCAAGGACTGAACTATCAACACAATCCAATCCAAGCACAACCAATGTTTCATCAGTCACCGAGTCCTCTTCAGAAACACATTTAACAACATCAAGTTTATCACAGGTAACTGAGTCCTCAACAGAAACATATTCCACATCGACACAGGTCACATCAAAAACTGAATCACCCTCAGAAAGCCATCAGACCACTGAAGTGCCTTCAAGCTCCTTGACCTCATCAAAAACACATCCAACAACATCACAGGAATCATCATCAACGGAGCTTCCAACAACAGCATATCCAACATTGACAACTGCTTCATCTGTTAGTGTGTCCCCATCTGAAACCCACCTAACAACAACACCACTATCATCGCCAATTCAGTCCTCAGCAGAGACCTATCCAACAACACAAACATCCACAAACAAACCTTCATCAGAAACACATCCAACAACAGTGGAATCATCAAGCACACAGCATACAACACAAGCACATCAAAGCTCAACTGAAGTTTCATCAGTCACTGTGTCGCCAGTTGAATCCCACTCCACAACCTCATCATCTTCATTGGTTACTGAATCCCCGTCAGAAACACATTCAACATCTGCACAAGCATCAGTGACAACTGAAACTTCATCGGAATCCCATCCAACTACACATGCATCTCGAATCACAATGTCCTCTTCAGAAAGACAGCCAACAGCACATGAATCATCAAGTACAGAGCAGACAACACAAACTCATGGAACAACATCTGAAATTTCCTCACAAAGTGCGTCCTCATCAAAATCCCTCGCAACAGCAACAACGTCACCTTTGGTCACTGAGAGCTCAACGGTAACTTATTCTCAATCATCGCAAATCACATCCTCCAACAAATCTGCAATAGTATCACATCCAACGACAGAAGAATCATCGATCACCGTCTCCTCACCTGAAGCACATCAGACAAATACACAGGAACCATTTACATCGACATATCCAAAGACAACACAAGCTTCAACAGAAACTATTTTGACAACAGAAACACATTTAACAACACCAATCTCAAAGCAAACGGAGCCTCCATCAGTAACCTATCCACGCACAACAGAAGACTTATCCACAACAGAATTTTCCTCACCAACACCGAATGGTAGACAGGCATCAGCAACCACATTGTCCACAGCTGAAACACGGTCAGAAACGCAGGAATCAATAAGAACGGAGCATTCAACACAAACCTTTGCAAGCACGACACAGAATTCTTCAGAAAGTGTGCCCGTTTCAGAACCACATTTCACAACGCAATTTTCAGCCACGATACATTCCTCATCGGAATCATATTCCACATCAGTGAAAGCTTCCTCAACAACAGAACCTTCATCAGAATCACATCCTACAATAGCAGCATCCACAATTGCCACATCCTCTCTGGAAACAACTCCAAACACCCAGCAATCTTCAAGGACTGAAATATCAACACAATCCAATCCAAGCACAACCAATGTTTCATCAGTCACCGAGTCCTCTTCAGAAACACATTTAACAACATCAAGTTTATCACAGGTAACTGAGTCCTCAACAGAAACATATTCCACATCGACACAGGTCACATCAAAAACTGAATCACCCTTAGAAAGCCATCAGACCACTGAAGTGCCTTCAAGCTCCTTGACCTCATCAAAAACACATCCAACAACATCACCGGAATCATCATCAACGGAGCTTCCAACAACAGCATATCCAACATTGACAACTGCTTCATCTGTTAGTGTGTCCCCATCTGAAACCCACCTAACAACAACACCACTATCATCGCCAATTCAGTCCTCAGCAGAGACCTATCCAACAACACAAACATCCACAAACAAACCTTCATCAGAAACACATCCAACAACAGTGGAATCATCAAGCACACAGCATACAACACAAGCACATCAAAGCTCAACTGAAGTTTCATCAGTCACTGTGTCGCCAGTTGAATCCCACTCCACAACCTCATCATCTTCATTGGTTACTGAATCCCCGTCAGAAACACATTCAACATCTGCACAAGCATCAGTGACAACTGAAACTTCATCGGAATCCCATCCAACTACACATGCATCTCGAATCACAATGTCCTCTTCAGAAAGACAGCCAACAGCACATGAATCATCAAGTACAGAGCAGACAACACAAACTCATGGAACAACATCTGAAATTTCCTCAGAAAGTGCGTCCTCATCAAAATCCCTCGCAACAGCAACAACGTCACCTTTGGTCACTGAGAGCTCAACGGTAACTTATTCTCAATCATCGCAAATCACATCCTCCAACAAATCAGCAATAGTATCACATCCAACAACAGAAGAATCATCGATCACCGTATCCTCACCTGAAGCACATCAGACAAATACACAGGAACCGCTTACATCGACATATCCAAAGACAACACAAGCTTCAACAGAAACTATTTTGACAACAGAAACACATTTAACAACACCAATCTCAAAGCAAACGGAGCCTCCATCAGTAACCTATCCACGCACAACAGAAGACTTATCCACAACAGAATTTTCCTCACCAACACCGAATGGTAGACAGGCATCAGCCACCACATTGTCCACAGCTGAAACACGGTCAGAAACGCAGGAATCAATAAGAACGGAGCATTCAACACAAACCTTTGCAAGCACGACACAGAATTCTTCAGAAAGTGTGCCCGTTTCAGAACCACATTTCACAACGCAATTTTCAGCCACGATACATTCCTCATCGGAATCATATTCCACATCAGTGAAAGCTTCCTCAACAACAGAACCTTCATCAGAATCACATCCTACAATAGCAGCATCCACAATTGCCCCATCCTCTCTGGAAACAACTCCAAACACCCAGCAATCTTCAAGAACTGAACTATCAACACAATCCAATCCAAGCACAACCAATGTTTCATCAGTCACCGAGTCCTCTTCAGAAACACATTTAACAACATCAAGTTTATCACAGGTAACTGAGTCCTCAACAGAAACATATTCCACATCGACACAGGTCACATCAAAAACTGAATCACCCTCAGAAAGCCATCAGACCACTGAAGTGCCTTCAAGCTCCTTGACCTCATCAAAAACACATCCAACAACATCACCGGAATCATCATCAACGGAGCTTCCAACAACAGCATATCCAACATTGACAACTGCTTCATCTGTTAGTGTGTCCCCATCTGAAACCCACCTAACAACAACACCACTATCATCGCCAATTCAGTCCTCAGCAGAGACCTATCCAACAACACCAACACCCACAAACAAACCTTCATCAGAAATACATCCAACAACAGTGGAATCATCAAGCACACAGCATACAACACAAGCACCTCTAAGCTCAACAGAAGTTTCATCAGTCACTGTGTCGCCAGTTGAATCCCACTCCACAACCTCATCATCTTCATTGGTTACTGAATCCCCGTCAGAAACACATTCAACATCTGCACAAGCATCAGTGACAACTGAAACTTCATCGGAATCCCATCCAACTACACATGCATCTCGAATCACAATGTCCTCTTCAGAAAGACAGCCAACAGCACATGAATCATCAAGTACAGAGCAGACAACACAAACTCATGGAACAACATCTGAAATTTCCTCAGAAAGTGCGTCCTCATCAAAATCCCTCGCAACAGCAACAACGTCACCTTTGGTCACTGAGAGCTCAACGGTAACTTATTCTCAATCATCGCAAATCACATCCTCCAACAAATCAGCAATAGTATCACATCCAACAACAGAAGAATCATCGATCACCGTATCCTCACCTGAAGCACATCAGACAAATACACAGGAACCGCTTACATCGACATATCCAAAGACAACACAAGCTTCAACAGAAACTATTTTGACAACAGAAACACATTTAACAACACCAATCTCAAAGCAAACGGAGCCTCCATCAGTAACCTATCCACGCACAACAGAAGACTTATCCACAACAGAATTTTCCTCACCAACACCGAATGGTAGACAGGCATCAGCCACCACATTGTCCACAGCTGAAACACGGTCAGAAACGCAGGAATCAATAAGAACGGAGCATTCAACACAAACCTTTGCAAGCACGACACAGAATTCATCAGAAAGTGTGCCCGTTTCAGAACCACATTTCACAACGCAATTTTCAGCCACGATACATTCCTCATCGGAATCATATTCCACATCAGTGAAAGCTTCCTCAACAACAGAACCTTCATCAGAATCACATCCCACAATAGCAGCATCCACAATTGCCCCATCCTCTCTGGAAACAACTCCAAACACCCAGCAATCTTCAAGAACTGAACTATCAACACAATCCAATCCAAGCACAACCAATGTTTCATCAGTCACCGAGTCCTCTTCAGAAACACATTTAACAACATCAAGTTTATCACAGGTAACTGAGTCCTCAACAGAAACATATTCCACATCGACACAGGTCACATCAAAAACTGAATCACCCTCAGAAAGCCATCAGACCACTGAAGTGCCTTCAAGCTCCTTGACCTCATCAAAACCACATCCAACAACATCACCGGAATCATCATCAACGGAGCTTCCAACAACAGCATATCCAACATTGACAACTGCTTCATCTGTTAGTGTGTCCCCATCTGAAACCCACCTAACAACAACACCACTATCATCGCCAATTCAGTCCTCAGCAGAGACCTATCCAACAACACCAACACCCACAAACAAACCTTCATCAGAAACACATCCAACAACAGTGGAATCATCAAGCACACAGCATACAACACAAGCACATCAAAGCTCAACTGAAGTTTCATCAGTCACTGCGTCGCCAGTTGAATCCCACTCCACAACCTCATCATCTTCATTGGTTACTGAATCCCCGTCAGAAACACATTCAACATCTGCACAAGCATCAGTGACAACTGAAACTTCATCGGAATCCCATCCAACTACACATGCATCTCGAATCACAATGTCCTCTTCAGAAAGACAGCCAACAGCACATGAATCATCAAGTACAGAGCAGACAACACAAACTCATGGAACAACATCTGAAATTTCCTCAGAAAGTGCGTCCTCATCAAAATCCCTCGCAACAGCAACAACGTCACCTTTGGTCACTGAGAGCTCAACGGTAACTTATTCTCAATCATCGCAAATCACATCCTCCAACAAATCTGCAATAGTATCACATCCAACGACAGAAGAATCATCGATCACCGTCTCCTCACCTGAAGCACATCAGACAAATACACAGGAACCATTTACATCGACATATCCAAAGACAACACAAGCTTCAACAGAAACTATTTTGACAACAGAAACACATTTAACAACACCAATCTCAAAGCAAACGGAGCCTCCATCAGTAACCTACCCACGCACAACAGAAGGCTTATCCACAACAGAATTTTCCTCACCAACACCGAATGGTAGACAGGCATCAGCAACCACATTGTCCACAGCTGAAACACGGTCAGAAACGCAGGAATCAACAAGAACGGAGCATTCAACACAAACCTTTACAAGCACGACACAGAATTCTTCAGAAAGTGTGCCCGTTTCAGAACCACATTTCACAACGCAATTTTCAGCCACGATACATTCCTCATCGGAATCATATTCCACGTCAGTGAAAGCTTCCTCAACAACAGAACCTTCATCAGAATCACATCCTACAATAGCAGCATCCACAACTGCCACATCCTCTCTGGAAACAACTCCAAACACCCAGCAATCTTCAAGGACTGAACTATCAACACAATCCAATCCAAGCACAACCAATGTTTCATCAGTCACCGAGTCCTCTTCAGAAACACATTTAACAACATCAAGTTTATCACAGGTAACTGAGCCCTCAACAGAAACATATTCCACATCGACACAGGTCACATCAAAAACTGAATCACCCTCAGAAAGCCATCAGACCACTGAAGTGCCTTCAAGCTCCTTGACCTCATCAAAAACACATCCAACAACATCACAGGAATCATCATCAACGGAGCTTCCAACAACAGCATATCCAACATTGACAACTGCTTCATCTGTTAGTGTGTCCCCATCTGAAACCCACCTAACAACAACACCACTATCATCGCCAATTCAGTCCTCAGCAGAGACCTATCCAACAACACAAACATCCACAAACAAACCTTCATCAGCAACACATCCAACAACAGTGGAATCATCAAGCACACAGCATACAACACAAGCACATCAAAGCTCAACAGAAGTTTCATCAGTCACTGTGTCGCCAGTTGAATCCCACTCCACAACCTCATCATCTTCATTGGTTACTGAATCCCCGTCAGAAACACATTCAACATCTGCACAAGCATCAGTGACAACTGAAACTTCATCGGAATCCCATCCAACTACAGAGGCATCTCGAATCACAATGTCCTCTTCAGAAAGACAGCCAACAGCACATGAATCATCAAGTACAGAGCAGACAACACAAACTCATGGCACAACATCTGAAATTTCCTCAGAAAGTGCGTCCTCATCAAAATCCCTCGCAACAGCAACAACGTCACCTTTGGTCACTGAGAGCTCAACGGTAACTTATTCTCAATCATCGCAAATCACATCCTCCAACAAATCTGCAATAGTATCACATCCGACGACAGAAGAATCATCGATCACCGTCTCCTCACCTGAAGCACATCAGACAAATACACAGGAACCATTTACATCGACATATCCAAAGACAACACAAGCTTCAACAGAAACTATTTTGACAACAGAAACACATTTAACAACACCAATCTCAAAGCAAACGGAGCCTCCATCAGTAACCTACCCACGCACAACAGAAGACTTATCCACAACAGAATTTTCCTCACCAACACCGAATGGTAGACAGGCATCAGCAACCACATTGTCCACAGCTGAAACACGGTCAGAAACGCAGGAATCAATAAGAACGGAGCATTCAACACAAACCTTTGCAAGCACGACACAGAATTCTTCAGAAAGTGTGCCCGTTTCAGAACCACATTTCACAACGCAATTTTCAGCCACGATACATTCCTCATCGGAATCATATTCCACATCAGTGAAAGCTTCCTCAACAACAGAACCTTCATCAGAATCACATCCTACAATAGCAGCATCCACAACTGCCACATCCTCTCTGGAAACAACTCCAAACACCCAGCAATCTTCAAGAACTGAACTATCAACACAATCCAATCCAAGCACAACCAATGTTTCATCAGTCACCGAGTCCTCTTCAGAAACACATTTAACAACATCAAGTTTATCACAGGTAACTGAGCCCTCAACAGAAACATATTCCACATCGACACAGGTCACATCAAAAACTGAATCACCCTCAGAAAGCCATCAGACCACTGAAGTGCCTTCAAGCTCCTTGACCTCATCAAAAACACATCCAACAACATCACCGGAATCATCATCAACGGAGCTTCCAACAACAGCATATCCAACATTGACAACTGCTTCATCTGTTAGTGTGTCCCCATCTGAAACCCACCTAACAACAACACCACTATCATTGCCAATTCAGTCCTCAGCAGAGACCTATCCAACAACACAAACATCCACAAACAAACCTTCATCAGAAACACATCCAACAACAGTGGAATCATCAAGTACACAGCATACAACACAAGCACATCAAAGCTCAACAGAAGTTTCATCAGTCACTGTGTCGCCAGTTGAATCCCACTCCACAACCTCATCATCTTCATTGATTACTGAATCCCCGTCAGAAACACATTCAACATCTGCACAAGCATCAGTGACAACTGAAACTTCATCGGAATCCCATCCAACTACAGAGGCATCTCGAATCACAATGTCCTCTTCAGAAAGACAGCCAACAGCACATGAATCATCAAGTACAGAGCAGACAACACAAACTCATGGAACAACATCTGAAATTTCCTCACAAAGTGCGTCCTCATCAAAATCCCTCGCAACAGCAACAACGTCACCTTTGGTCACTGAGAGCTCAACGGTAACTTATTCTCAATCATCGCAAATCACATCCTCCAACAAATCTCCAATAGTATCACATCCAACGACAGAAGAATCATCGATCACCGTCTCCTCACCTGAAGCACATCAGACAAATACACAGGAACCATTTACATCGACATATCCAAAGACAACACAAGCTTCAACAGAAACTATTTTGACAACAGAAACACATTTAACAACACCAATCTCAAAGCAAACGGAGCCTCCATCAGTAACCTATCCACGCACAACAGAAGGCTTATCCACAACAGAATTTTCCTCACCAACACCGAATGGTAGACAGGCATCAGCAACCACATTGTCCACAGCTGAAACACGGTCAGAAACGCAGGAATCAATAAGAACGGAGCATTCAACACAAACCTTTGCAAGCACGACACAGAATTCTTCAGAAAGTGTGCCCGTTTCAGAACCACATTTCACAACGCAATTTTCAGCCACGATACATTCCTCATCGGAATCATATTCCACATCAGTGAAAGCTTCCTCAACAACAGAACCTTCATCAGAATCACATCCTACAATAGCAGCATCCACAATTGCCACATCCTCTCTGGAAACAACTCCAAACACCCAGCAATCTTCAAGAACTGAACTATCAACACAATCCAATCCAAGCACAACCAATGTTTCATCAGTCACCGAGTCCTCTTCAGAAACACATTTAACAACATCAAGTTTATCACAGGTAACTGAGTCCTCAACAGAAACATATTCCACATCGACACAGGTCACATCAAAAACTGAATCACCCTCAGAAAGCCATCAGACCACTGAAGTGCCTTCAAGCTCCTTGACCTCATCAAAAACACATCCAACAACATCACCGGAATCATCATCAACGGAGCTTCCAACAACAGCATATCCAACATTGACAACTGCTTCATCTGTTAGTGTGTCCCCATCTGAAACCCACCTAACAACAACACCACTATCATCGCCAATTCAGTCCTCAGCAGAGACCTATCCAACAACACAAACATCCACAAACAAACCTTCATCAGAAACACATCCAACAACAGTGGAATCATCAAGCACACAGCATACAACACAAGCACATCAAAGCTCAACAGAAGTTTCATCAGTCACTGTGTCGCCAGTTGAATCCCACTCCACAACCTCATCATCTTCATTGGTTACTGAATCCCCGTCAGAAACACATTCAACATCTGCACAAGCATCAGTGACAACTGAAACTTCATCGGAATCCCGTCCAACTACAGAGGAATCTCGAATCACAATGTCCTCTTCAGAAAGACAGCCAACAGCACATGAATCATCAAGTACAGAGCAGTCAACACAAACTCATGGAACAACATCTGAAATTTCCTCAGAAAGTGCGTCCTCATCAAAATCCCTCGCAACAGCAACAATGTCACCTTTGGTCACTGAGAGCTCAACGGTAACTTATTCTCAATCATCGCAAATCACATCCTCCAACAAATCTGCAATAGTATCACATCCGACGACAGAAGAATCATCGATCACCGTCTCCTCACCTGAAGCACATCAGACAAATACACAGGAACCATTTACATCGACATATCCAAAGACAACACAAGCTTCAACAGAAACTATTTTGACAACAGAAACACATTTAACAACACCAATCTCAAAGCAAACGGAGCCTCCATCAGTAACCTACCCACGCACAACAGAAGGCTTATCCACAACAGAATTTTCCTCACCAACACCGAATGGTAGACAGGCATCAGCAACCACATTGTCCACAGCTGAAACACGGTCAGAAACGCAGGAATCAATAAGAACGGAGCATTCAACACAAACCTTTGCAAGCACGACACAGAATTCTTCAGAAAGTGTGCCCGTTTCAGAGCCACATTTCACAACGCAATTTTCAGCCACGATACATTCCTCATCGGAATCATATTCCACATCAGTGAAAGCTTCCTCAACAACAGAACCTTCATCAGAATCACATCCTACAATAGCAGCATCCACAATTGCCACATCCTCTCTGGAAACAACTCCAAACACCCAGCAATCTTCAAGAACTGAACTATCAACACAATCCAATCCAAGCACAACCAATATTTCATCAGTCACCGAGTCCTCTTCAGAAACACATTTAACAACATCAAGTTTATCACAGGTAACTGAGTCCTCAACAGAAACATATTCCACATCGACACAGGTCACATCAAAAACTGAATCACCCTCAGAAAGCCATCAGACCACTGAAGTGCCTTCAAGCTCCTTGACCTCCTCAAAAACACATCCAACAACATCACCGGAATCATCATCAACGGAGCTTCCAACAACAGCATATCCAACATTGACAACTGCTTCATCTGTTAGTGTGTCCCCATCTGAAACCCACCTAACAACAACACCACTATCATCGCCAATTCAGTCCTCAGCAGAGACCTATCCAACAACACAAACATCCACAAACAAACCTTCATCAGAAACACATCCAACAACAGTGGAATCATCAAGCACACAGCATACAGCACAAGCACATCAAAGCTCAACAGAAGTTTCATCAGTCACTGTGTCGCCAGTTGAATCCCACTCCACAACCTCATCATCTTCATTGGTTACTGAATCCCCGTCAGAAACACATTCAACATCTGCACAAGCATCAGTGACAACTGAAACTTCATCGGAATCCCGTCCAACTACAGAGGCATCTCGAATCACAATGTCCTCTTCAGAAAGACAGCCAACAGCACATGAATCATCAAGTACAGAGCAGTCAACACAAACTCATGGAACAACATCTGAAATTTCCTCAGAAAGTGCGTCCTCATCAAAATCCCTCGCAACAGCAACAACGTCACCTTTGGTCACTGAGAGCTCAACGGTAACTTATTCTCAATCATCGCAAATCACATCCTCCAACAAATCTGCAATAGTATCACATCCAACGACAGAAGAATCATCGATCACCGTCTCCTCACCTGAAGCACATCAGACAAATACACAGGAACCATTTACATCGACATATCCAAAGACAACACAAGCTTCAACAGAAACTATTTTGACAACAGAAACACATTTAACAACACCAATCTCAAAGCAAACGGAGCCTCCATCAGTAACCTACCCACGCACAACAGAAGGCCTATCCACAACAGAATTTTCCTCACCAACACCGAATGGTAGACAGGCATCAGCAACCACATTGTCCACAGCTGAAACACGGTCAGAAACGCAGGAATCAATAAGAACGGAGCATTCAACACAAACCTTTGCAAGCACGACACAGAATTCTTCAGAAAGTGTGCCCGTTTCAGAACCACATTTCACAACGCAATTTTCAGCCACGATACATTCCTCATCGGAATCATATTCCACATCAGTGAAAGCTTCCTCAACAACAGAACCTTCATCAGAATCACATCCTACAATAGCAGCATCCACAATTGCCACATCCTCTCTGGAAACAACTCCAAACACCCAGCAATCTTCAAGAACTGAACTATCAACACAATCCAATCCAAGCACAACCAATGTTTCATCAGTCACCGAGTCCTCTTCAGAAACACATTTAACAACATCAAGTTTATCACAGGTAACTGAGTCCTCAACAGAAACATATTCCACATCGACACAGGTCACATCAAAAACTGAATCACCCTCAGAAAGCCATCAGACCACTGAAGTGCCTTCAAGCTCCTTGACCTCATCAAAAACACATCCAACAACATCACCGGAATCATCATCAACGGAGCTTCCAACAACAGCATATCCAACATTGACAACTGCTTCATCTGTTAGTGTGTCCCCATCTGAAACCCACCTAACAACAACACCACTATCATCGCCAATTCAGTCCTCAGCAGAGACCTATCCAACAACACAAACATCCACAAACAAACCTTCATCAGAAACACATCCAACAACAGTGGAATCATCAAGCACACAGCATACAACACAAGCACATCAAAGCTCAACAGAAGTTTCATCAGTCACTGTGTCGCCAGTTGAATCCCACTCCACAATCTCATCATCTTCATTGGTTACTGAATCCCCGTCAGAAACACATTCAACATCTGCACAAGCATCAGTGACAACTGAAACTTCATCGGAATCCCATCCAACTACAGAGGCATCTGGAATCACAATGTCCTCTTCAGAAAGACAGCCAACAGCACATGAATCATCAAGTACAGAGCAGTCAACACAAACTCATGGAACAACATCTGAAATTTCCTCAGAAAGTGCGTCCTCATCAAAATCCCTCGCAACAGCAACAACGTCACCTTTGGTCACTGAGAGTTCAGCGGTAACTTATTCTCAATCATCGCAAATCACATCCTCCAACAAATCTACAATAGTATCACATCCAACGACAGAAGAATCATCGATCACCGTCTCCTCACCTGAAGCACATCAGACAAATACACAGGAACCATTTACATCGACATATCCAAAGACAACACAAGTTTCAACAGAAACTATTTTGACAACAGAAACACATTTAACAACACCAATCTCAAAGCAAACGGAGTCTCCATCAGTAACCTACCCACGCACAACAGAAGGCTTATCCACAACAGAATTTTCCTCACCAACACCGAATGGTAGACAGGCATCAGCAACCACATTGTCCACAGCTGAAACACGGTCAGAAACGCAGGAATCAATAAGAACGCAGCATTCAACACAAGCCTTTGCAAGCACGACACAGAATTCTTCAGAAAGTGTGTCCGTTTCAGAACCACATTCCACAACGCAATTTTCAGCCGCGATACATTCCTCATCGGAATCATATTCCACATCAGTGAAAGCTTCCTCAACAACAGAACCTTCATCAGAATCACATCCTACAATAGCAGCATCCACAATTGCCACATCCTCTCTGGAAACAACTCCAAAAACCCAGCAATCTTCAAGAACTGAACTATCAACACAATCCAATCCAAGCACAACCAATGTTTCATCAGTCACCGAGTCCTCTTCAGAAACATATTTAACAACAACAAGTTTATCACAGGTAACTGAGTCCTCAACAGAAACATATTCCACATCGACACAGGTCACATCAAAAACTGAATCACCCTCAGAAAGCCATCAGACCACTGAAGTGCCTTCAAGCTCCTTGACCTCATCAAAAACACATCCAACAACATCACCGGAATCATCATTAACGGAGCTTGCAACAACAGCATATCCAACATTGACAACTGCTTCATCTGTTAGTGTGTCCCCATCTGAAACCCACCTAACAACAACACCACTATCATCGCCAACTCAGTCCTCAGCAGAGACCTATCCAACAACACAAACATCCACAAACAAACCTTCATCAGAAACACATCCAACAACAGTGGAATCGTCAAGCATACAGCAAACAACGCAAGCGCCTTCAAGCTCCATGTCCTCATCTAAAACACATCGAACAACATTACATGAATCATCAACCAGAATGCCATTCACAACTAAGATGACTACAAGTAAAATTAATTCCCTCAGTTCAGTTCATTCAACGTCGAAAGTTTCAACACATCCATATACTGTATCATCTACCCTGGCTCCAGCACTGGACTACTGCAGTAGATGCAGTTGCCTGAATGGAGGTATTTGTAATTCAAGTGCAACAACAAAAGATCACTGCGTGTGTGATTGTCCTACAGATACTTATGGTACTTCTTGTGAATATGGACTTAACAATACCCTTGCTGTACCCGGTAAGTAAATTGCATTATTGTGGAATTTGAATGTCATAAATGTTGATATTTATATTCTGCCCATATAGCTTAATAAGAGAATACAACATGTAGTCAAATGTAGTTAATCTGACAACTGGGAAGGTTATTGTACATGTGATCGCCACCAATGGGGATTGTGAAATTTGAACCGACGTTAAAATGCCTCAGCATAGCTTGGGAAAACAATGAGCAAACACCCCATTTCCTGATTGCTTTCTGTTTTTGTGGACATCAGGACTGAACGGATCAGGTTTCTGATTCAGCCTGTAGCGATTTCTCCCTATTTTACATAGAAAGATTGTCCTTTCAATAAGCAGTTGTCGAGGCATAACTGACCACATGGCTGGGATTGTTCCAATGTGTGTAGCTTTTCTGGTCTTCTTTTGCTGCAGGTCCAAACACACCAAAGAGAGAAGTTATTCTCAGATTTCGGATAAACGGTACCTGGGATGAACTGTGGAAAAACACTTCAAGCGTGCAATATAGAACGTATGTTCAACTTTTGATTGCAGAGGTTGGTATAGATGTCTTGAATTCATCTTGATGTCTTGATGTTTAGATTCATCAATACTTCAAATACACTTATATAATACATACTGTATCTTAAAAACTGATTTGTTATTAAATTATCTTTTTAGACTCGTGACATTATTCTGTAGCATTGTTTAGATAAAACCTGTCAGATTTACAGTAAAACAGTGACATGTTGAAGATTCTATTCTGCGTGAGAATAAATAGCTAAAATAATTATTATCACTGCATTTTATACCACAATGTAAATTACTGAAAACAAACATTTACCTAGCCCCTGTCATCTTTACAAGCCAGTAAACTTTTTATGCCTGTGTTTAGCAAAAATAGTTGGTCGTCCTGGTAACCCAAACTAAAATACTGCAGATGCTGAAAAACTGAAATGAAATCAGAAAATGCTGGGAATATTCTGCGAGTCTGGCAGCAACTGGAGTTTATATTTCAGCTTTGTGATCTTTTATTGGTACACTAAAAAGTTAAAAATAAAATGAGTTTGATGCTGTAGAGTGAAAGGGAAAGGAAGGAAAGAATAAAGAGAAAGACTGTGATAGAGTGGCAATCAGGAGAAATTGAATGAGGCAATGTGATGGTGCTAGCAAGAGGGTTGTAAACGCATGTCTGGAAATGGAAGGTGATGAACAAAATCTGAAATACCATCAGAGAAGTACGAAAAACTGAAAGCTGATCATGGTAAACCCAATAATAGAGAGACTGACCAAATGAAATTGTTGAATTTCATTATACTCAAGTCAAAAGATGGGGCAACATTCCTTAAGCCTTTCTTGAGCTCTTTGGAACAATGCAGGAGGTCAATGCTAGAGAAGCCCAGCGCTGGGTTGTCGTGTTCATTGAGAAGCTTTCTGCAAAATGCTCTCTCTATCTACATTTAGTTTCTCCAATATAGAAGAGGCCATATTATGAGTACTAAAATGCAGGATACTGTTCCACTTTCACGACCTAATTCACGACCTCTGCCGAGTTTGCCTTTGCCTCATACTCGCAGCATGGTAGTCACGAGGCCCTAGGAGGTCGGAGGAGGTCGTAGGTAGGTCGTAGGTAGGTCGTAGCAGGTCGTGATGCTAGTCGTAGGTACTCGTGGCATCAAGTAGGTCGGGACTTTTTTCCAACATGATCAAAAATGTCCACGAGTATAAAAGGTCGTGAATTAGGTCGTGAAAGTGGGACAAGCCCTTAAGTTACAGGAATTGCAACTACATCACAGCTAGGAATAATGTCTGGTCCATGAATGACGGGGCAGGGTGGTGGGGATGGTTGGTGGGGGGGGGGGGGGGGGGGGGGTGGACGAACACAAAGATCAGGTGTTGCATTTACGCTTTTATCTTCCCTCATCCTGTCAACCTGTCAAGGGATGCAAACACTCTTTAGGCTTGGTTTTATTATGTGTACCGATGTACAGTAAAAAACGTTGTTTTGCATGCTATCTTATTATAACATATTAACAATCAAGCCAAATTCAGATCCAATAAGTCAGGCAAATGGGGAGGTTGAGTGGTGTGGGCTGAATCACCTGCATCTCTTTAAAAGAATCAATGAAACAGGAAAGAACGACTGGAGGATTCATTTTTGCTATCTACTGCTTAAAGTTCTACTCCTCCCTGCGTAAGTTCTACTCCACCCTGTGTAGTAAAGGCCATAATAAGTTGGACATTGGAAATGTTTGAAATTGCCATTACAGTAAAGTAAAAACTGCTCTCTATGAGTGGAACTGAAGCTTGGAAAACTGGAACAGATCTGCCTGACGCCGTCAACTTGACAAGGTCACCACCTGCACCAAGCTGAATAACGAAGATTGGAAACTTCGAAAGCCAACGCGCAGGGAATCGTGAGTAAAAGTACAGCATTAAGCTTTAAGAACGGCTACTTTCAGTCGTATTGGCCAAGATGGCTGTATTAGAATGGCTACTTTAAGCTTTATTGGAAAAGCTAAAGGTACAGCTGAAGGAACTGCAGAAGCTTTATTGGAAAAGCTATACGAGAAGCTGCAAGTATCTGTATTGAGCATGACTGTTTCTATGGAAACATGTACGGTGACCTTGAAAATCTCTACAATATCTTTGTTTTGAAATACCAGCCACAGATTGTTTTGAATTCCAGTCTGGAAGCATACGTCATTACGTCAACGCATCTACGTCCACACGTCTTAAAGGGATAGTGCGCCAAAGCTCAGCGACAAGAGGGCAAAATGGAACAGGATTCTGGAAAATATGAAAGAAGAACCATTAAACTCACCGACAAAGGCCAGGTATTGCTGTTGGAAAGATATGAGAAGTCAAGAAACGCGTTCTGTAAACAAGCTGTCAAGCTAATTACAAAGCTGAAGGAGCTCATGAAATTAGATGAAAATGTGAAAGAACTACAATCTAACCTGGTTCAATTAACTGAGCTCTGCAATTAAGTCAGAAAATACCACACGTCATTGCTGGAAATACCAATGCCTGAAGAGGAGCTTGAAAGGCGAGATCAGTGGTTTAAAAAAAGAATGGAATCTTTTAATGGTTTTATACAAGATGTGGAAAGGTGGTTATCTGAAGATGGACAGCAAACTACACACTCCATAGTTGAAGGTGCCTTACAACAGAGTGTTGTAGAATCCGAAATTGGACCTGAAGACAGTATTTCAAATGTCTCAAGCCAAATATCAAGCCACAAATCTGGTTCTGCATCATGTGCATCTTCAAAGGCCTCTGCGTGCATAAAAAGCGCAGGCAGAAGAGACTGCTTATTTAGCCTGGGTTGCCCCCTTGAACAAGAAGCACAAAGGAGCAATGGAAAAGAGAGATTGTGCTGGCAGCAACCAGTACCACACTTGAGCTTGAGGCACAAGATAAATATTTTAAAAGAAAGATGTAACAGCTGGAACTGGAGATGGAGCTGGCAGCAACCAATGCAAGGTTCAATGTACTTGAGGCCAAGAGATCAAGAAGAAGTGGTCATACATTGGAGCTGTGTCCACAGATCGAGGCCAAGAAGGAGCACAGAGAAAGGACAGACTTCTTAAAGGAGAAGGGAGTCGGCTTTGGATGTTTGAAGAAAGGACACATGAGTAGAGACTGCAAGAGTCGTATGACTTGTGATGTGTGCAAACAAGATCATCCTGAAATACTTCACACTGAACAGAAGAACACAGAGAATAAGCCAGAACATACAGAACAGAATGAGAAGCCAACTGCGAGTGATGCTGTTTTCTCATCTAAGATGTGTGCGCATATTGGGGCCGGTGAAGAAACCAGTATCTTCTCCATCTTGCCGGTACAGGTAAAGAGCCACAAGGGGGACACGGTGTTGCAAACATACGCCTTTTTGGGTCACGGAAGTTCAACTACCTTTTGCACAGAAAGCTTGGTGAGAAGGCTGAACATTACAGGTCAAAAGACTAAGATTCTCTTGAGTACCATGAATGAAGAGAAGTCTGTGTTCAGTCATCATATCTCAGGTTTGGAAATATCTAGTCTGAACAAAGACAACTTTATACAGCTATCTGATGTGTTCACACATAAGACCATGCCTGTTTCTAAACTAAACATTTCCAAGCAGGAAGGCATGAAACAATGGCCTTACTTCAAGGATATCAAGATTCCTAAAATAGAATCTGGCATCGACCTACTCATCGGAACAAATGCTTCAAAGGTATTGGAACCTTGGGAGCTGGTCAACAGCCAAGGGGAAGGACCATTTGCCGTAAATACACTACTCAGATGGGTCATCTATGGTCCCCAGCGAAGAGACAACGAAAGCAAGGATGTAAATAGCTGTCCTGCTGCTGCTGTCAATTGAATATCTACTGTAAACTTAGAGGAGCTGCTGGTCAAGCAATACAATCATGACTTCAGTGAAAGAACCAGCAAGGAAGCAGAAGAAATGCCCAGAGAAGTGGTAAAGTTGGATATTATGAATCATTCAGTAAAGATGATAGATGGATACTATTGTCTAGACTTACCTTTCAAACAATAAAGCTTCAGTTTGCTGAATAACCGTTGCATTGCAGTGCAGCGCATCCAGAACCTGAAACACAGGTTTGGCAAGAATAAGAAATCCCTTGATGAATATACATCTTTCCTCACATAATTGATTGATAATGGTTATGCTGCAATGGTACCAGTGGACCAGCTGTATTGAAGTGATGGAGAGCACTTGTAAATCCCACACCATAGAAACATAGAAAAATAGGTGCAGGAGTAGGCCATTCGGCCCTTCGAGCCTGCACCGCCATTCAATGTGATCATGGCTGATCATCCAACTCAGTATCCCGTACCTGCCTTCTCTCCATACCCCCTGATCCCTTTAGCCACAAGTGCCACATCTAACGCCCTCTTAAATATAGCCAATGAACTGGCCTCAACTACCTTCTGTGGCAGAGAATTCCAGAGACTCACCACTCTCTGTGTAAAGAATGTTTTCCTCATCTTGGTCCTAAAGGAATTCCCCCTTATCCTTAGACTGTGACCCCTTGTTCTGGACTCCCCCAACATCGGGAACAATCTTCCAGCATCGAGCCTGTCCAACCCCTTAAGAATTTTGTAAGTTTCTATAAGATCCCCCCTCAATCTTCTAAATTCCAGCGAGTACAACCCACCATGGGGGGTATCACTCAAGGAAAGGGACCTTGAGGGCGGTCTTTGACTGTGGGGCAGTCTTCAAAGGAACATTACTTAACTGCCAACTGTTGCGGGGTCCAGACCTTCCAGTTCTCATCAGATTCAGACAAGAACCGGTTGCATTGATGGCTGATATCAAAGCAATGTTTCATCAAGTCAAGGTATCAGAAAAGCATAGTGACTATTTGCGATTCCTGTGGTGGCCCGAGGATGATCTGAAACAAGATCTTATTGAATATCGGATGAAGTTACATCTTTTTGGAGCAGTGCCATCACCAAGTTTTGCAAACTTTGCATTAAGGAAGACTGCTGAGGACAACTAAGCTTATTTCCCAGAAGAGGTGACAAACACAGTAAAGAACAACTTCTATGTAGATGATTGTTTAAAGTCCATGTCTTCGGAACAAGAAGCAATTCAATTGGCAGCACACCTGACTTCCCTCTGCCAAATGGGAGGATTCATGCTGTCAGAGTGGATGAGCAACAGCCGTGCTTTATTGGCATCCATTCCACAAGAAAAGAGACCAAGGAGATCAGGAAGTTGGACTTGGACAAAATCAATCAGCCTATGGAAAGAGCACTGGGGTTGCACTGGTGTGTTGAAGCAGATGTGTTCAAGTTCAGAATTACGGTACAGGAACGACGATACACCCGATGGGATATCTTATCCGTAGTTAGCTCTATATACGATCTTTTTGTATTTCTTGCACCATTTACTCTGCCAGCCAAGCTGATTATGCAGGAGCTTTGTAAGGAAAAACTAGGATGGGATGAGAACATATCGCTAACCTTCTCTCAGCGATGGACAGGATGGTTAGCAGATCTCAATAAGAAGTCAGAATTTAAAGTGAACCAGTGGACCAGTACTGATGTATCACAGTGGAGATACTTTGCCACAAAGGAAAATCCGACGGATGAAGCCCTGGAGGAATAACAGCAGACTGCTTCTTTAGCAGTAAAAAATGGATCAAGGGACCAGAGTTTCTCTGTAAGCCTGACAGAGAATGGCCAAAGCTTAACCTGGAATCAGCAATCTCTGCTCATGATCCGGAAATCAAGCAAGACATCACAGTGAACGTCATTGTCAAGGATCCATGGCACTATTTAATTACCCATCATGAAGTAAGCTGAAGACTGTGGCAGCTTGGTTTCTTAAACTATGGACAATGCTCTTGCTTTTGACTTGAAAAAGAAAGGATAGGTATCTTTGAAAAAGATCTTGGCAAACTAAAGGAAAAGGTTGATAAAGGGATGCAAGTCTTTAAAGCATCAGTCTGCGGACAGCGTTTATGTCCTGATGATCTTCTCAAAGCAGAAAACGCAATTATCTCTTTCTGTCAAAGACAAAGATTCAAAGAAGAGCTATCAACATTAAAAGCTGGTAAACATGGAGTCAAAAGCAGTCATTTGTACAACCTAGATCCGGTTCTGGATGAAGGACTTCTGAGAGTAGGTGGTCGCCTGAATAGACTAGTGATGCCTGAAGAGGCTAAGCATCCTATTATTCTTTCGAAGGACTTTCACATATCAACACTACTGTTACGACATATCCATGAATAGCTCAGACATGGAGGAAGATATTATATGCTGTCGCGACTCCATAAAAGATATGGGATTATCAAAGCTAACTCTGCTGCAAGGAAGGTCATAACAAACTGTGTTGTGTGTGGATGACAGCGGGGAACAGTTGGAGAACAAACAATGGCAGACTTGCCCTTGGAGAGGATTCTACCAGACAAGCCTCCATTTACAGATGTAAGAGTAGACTACTTCAGTCCAATAGAGATCAAGAGAGGATGAAGTCTTGTTAAAAGGTATGGTGTAATCTTCACTTGCATGACAAGCAGGGCAGTACATCTTGAAGTTGCATCTACACTTGACACAGACTCCTACATTCATGCTTTACAAAGTTTCATCTGTCGACGAGGTCAAGTTTCATCTTTAAGATCAGACAAAGGCACAAATTTTATCGGAGCAGAAAGTGAATTGAGAGAAGCACTCGATGGCTTAAATCAGAATAAGATCCAGAATGCTATGCTTCAGCGAGGGCTAAGGTGGGACTTTAATTCCCCCAGCAGGATCCCATCATGGCGGTGTTTGGGAACGATTGATTCGTATGGTTCAAAATGTGCTGAGCTCTGTTCTTAAACAACAATTCTGGACGATGAAGGAATGCAAACGTTATTTTGTGAAATTGAAGCAATTTTAAATGATTGACTCATTACCAAGAGTTCTGATGATCTAAAGGACCTGGAAGCACTTACACCAAACCATCTTCTTCTGTTGAAAACCAATCCAATACTACCAGCCGGACTCTTCGTGAAGGAAGATGTGTACATTAAACGCAGATGGAGACAGGTACAATATATGGCAGACCATTTTGGAAATGGTAGACACAAGAATACTTGCCTCTAATCCAAGAACGACAACGATGGTCCAGGGTAAGAAGAAGCTTTATTCCAGGCGACATTGTTTTGATGGTTGATTCAATTGCACCATGAGGCTCCTGGCTGATGGGCAGAATATTGGAGATGGTACCAGACGCAAAAAGCCTTGCGCGTACAGTACAACCTGCGAGTAAGAACAACATCTTATCGGTAAGACCGATAACTAAGATATGTCAGCTCCAAGAAGAAGATTGAATAATCACTAAAGAAGTTTGAATGCCAACACATCGTGCATACCTTTTGTTTTTGATAATATGTTAAGCTAATATGTATTATGTATGCTAATATGATAATATGTATGAGCCATTCATGCTTAGGCTAGTTACTGTTAGCATATTTTATTATTTTGTCTGGATATTTTTTGCAGAATTATTTTGAACGCAGGGGTGGGCTTTTGATATGTAGATGAACGCTACATATAGCGTAGTCACAGGGAGAGGCTAGATCAGACTGGTGCGAGCACGGGAGAAAGAATACAGTTCAGCTAGATCAGACAGTAAGAACAGAAAGCTATAATTTGGATAAGAATAAAGAGGATCTGGCATGTTCACTTCTTTGTACAACAACTTCAATAAAGAATCAATGAAACTCGAAAGAACGACAGGAGGATTTTATTTTTGCTATCTACTGCATACGTTCTACTCCTCCATGCCCGTGTAGTAACGGCAATAATCATTTGGACATTGGCAATGCTTGAAATTGTCATTGCAGTATTGTATAAAAAAAGTAGAAATAAGGAACTGCAGTTGCTGGTTTGCAAGCATGTTCAATATCCGCAATGGGGTAGAGGTGAATTGAACAGTACTCAAGCTTATGGAGGACTGTGCAGAATCCTGATCAAAGAGGGAAAGAAGCTGTTCCTGAATCTGGTGAAGCACAATTCGAGTTTCTGTATCTTCTGCTCGATTGGAGTAGGGATAAGAAGGAATGACTGGTGTGGGACAAGTCTTTGATTATGTTTCTCCATTGAAACAGTAATTTGCTTGTATTTCTTTCAATTTGGTGTACTAGATTTGGTGTTCACAATGTGGTTTCCCGTACATTGCCAAGACAAAGTGCAGATTAACTTATCCCTTTGCAGACCACCTCCATGTGGTCATGTGATTTTTCAGTTGTCTATCACTTTAATTCTCCATAAAATTCTCACACTGACCTCTCTGTCTTTATCATCCATCTCTATTCCAATAAAGTTCATGTAAAGCATGAAATACAGCAACTCATATTCCAGCTTGATTCATTTAAAAATCTTGGTGCTTAACACTGAATCACCAGTTTCAGATATTCTGCCCTAAAGGCATTGTATCTAACAATTCTACAAATGCAGGACCTTTCTTTTTCCCTCCTCTTGTACTTCAGATTTCATTCATCAAAATACACCTTGTATTATGCACTTGCCTTTATCACCCACTTTCAGCTGGTACCAACATCTTGAAGAAGAGTTCAGACCTGAAACGTTGCCTCCTGATTCACAGAGGTCCACAGGCAGTTTGTTTTTGACTAATTAAATCACTTTATTTCTCCACTTTCTGTCTCCATCAGTTTTGTTGTTGCAGTTTCAATTAATTTCATTTCCAACTCCTCTGGTATAAGGTCATCAACCTAAATTGCAAACTCTCCCACAAATGCTACCAGATCAGCTGAAAATTCCCAGTATTTTGTTTCTATCTGTCATCTCAGAAACTGGAATACCCATTAATGTGTGGTGTAGCGAGTCATTCCTGGTACATATTGTACGTATATTAGTGGCTCAAATTGATCATTTAGATTCCATTCTGTAACTTACTCCCAGGTGTCTGTTATTCCACATATAAAACACCTGAAATACTCAGTAGGTGAACTGTAAATCCCTCCAGGTGTCCAGTTAGTCTTATTTTGAAATTCAGTCGTAGATCATATTCCTGTATCTGTAATTTAATGAATCATAGCTTTGTGTGAATTAATTAATTTCTTTTTTTTTCCAGCTGACACCATTATACAAAAAGGCCGCACCAGAGCACTTTTACAAAGTAATTATTACTGAACTCCGGTATGTTATAATAATGAACTTTTGCAAAAGAAATTCCCTTCAATTCGTCAGCTGATAAAATCCTTAAATTTAGCAATTCTTAGAGGTTAACTAAATCCCGAATACTTGCAATTTTCACACAGTTATTTTGCACAGTTAGGAACCCGACTGTAGAGATGTTTATTCAAGTTCCTGCCTCAGCTGGTGAAGAAAGTTAGCCATTCACTTCACACACCAAAAGCTGCACATTTAATGTACAATGACGTTAATAATCATCCTGCAGCAATAATTTGGAACAATTAGCCTCATTGTTTTGAACTGTTTAGGACAAAATCAGCCAGGCATCCTGATCAGAACCTGCTAACTCCAGGCATTCTTGTGGATTTACCCACAGTTGGATAAATCCACACTGTGCTTGATGTCCAAATAGATAGCACATTGTGTTATGGAAGCAGCTCTAGACCGGTGGCAGTAAAGTGGAAAAAAGGAGATGTAGACATTTATAGTCTTTTGTGATTCAACTCGATTCTTAGTACTTTATATGAAATGACGAGGTTGTAAAATGTAATCATCATCATTATGTAGAAGACATGGCAGCTGATTTGAATTTGGCAAACTACCACAATCCTTTAATATTATTTGTCTTAGCCTGAAATATGTATTTCTCTAAGAAAATGAGTCTGAAACATGAGACTGTTGTCACAGATCCAAAGCTACACAAAGATCAGTACTGATATATAGACACCAAAAGCTGGAGTAACTCAGCGGGTCGTGCAGCATCTCTGGAGAAAAATAATATGTGACGTTTCGGGTCGAGTCCCTTCTTTAGACTGTGAGTCAGGGGAGAAGAAAACAAGAGGTGTGATGTGATGGTCATTCAGTCCTCCTGGCGTACCCTTCCATTGAAAGGAATGATCTTCCCCACAGAATCTTAGTTTCTTCGATGATCACCCAGTCTTTTATGGCAGAACTCTGCCTCAGTTCCAAAGGCCAGCGATCCGAAATGTTTACTCTGTTTCTCCTTCAACAGATGTTGCCCGAATTGTTGAGTATCTCCAGCATTTCTTGTACTTGTCCTTGCTGTTGTGTGCTCTTTTTACACCTTGTGCATGTTATATTGGAATAATGATTCAGGATAGTCCTTTTGCTTTCAACTGAGAAATATGTGCTTTGAGTTGTCCTTTCATTGTTGTATCTGAAGATATGTTCTCTGAGGTGGTTGTAGTGCCTTGCATATCTTATGAAAATATGGAGATAGCAAAAGTTAACCTTGCATTAACTTTCTCCACAGGGAAGGAAGCATTATCATAAAGAGCAAAGGCCTCTACAACTATACCAATAATCAGACAGAAATCAACTATTTAAACCATCACCTAGCCCAAACACTGCTCACTAATATTAATAATACAGCTACTTTGAATCAACTCAGATTGGGTGGTAGCAACGTGGAACTCATTGGTATTTATACTCCGGTCCCATCAATCAACAGTAAGTATTGCATTGACAAATGTTTTGCACAATAATTCACTCATTCAATTACTTTTATCCTTTCCTTTTCTCTTCTGCTCCTTAAATTCCTGGCCCAGGTAATGGTTCAAATCAATAGGTGCCCAGAATCCTCCACAATTTGGCGACGATCTTTGCTATTATCTCTGCCTCCGCACGCACGAAGAATGAATACTCTGTCTTAGGAACTATCTTTGAGATAAAGTAATATACCATAAAGAACAAAAAACGTGTTGGTTTCAACTGACTAGTGGCCATTTATCTACCTAGTCTTTCTTTCTATTCTTTCCAGCCAAGGCAGTGGTCCGCTCTATGGCTTCTGACCTCATTTGGATCCCTTGGTAATGTGTTGGAACATGACTGTTTATGATGAGGGGAAACTAGATGTATCAAGTATTCAAACTGCCCATATATCTGACACCTTCATTTTACTTTTCCATTAATTTTTTTAGATATCACAGACTTGAATATTACATGTGAGATCAAATTTAATGATTACAATGTCAACTGCACCAATGGGCAATACTGTGTATGTGAAGGACCCTGCAAATATATGCTTGACATCTGTCACTGGCATGGGAATTGCTTTAATAAAGTTAATGGCTCCATTTGCAAGTAAGTAACATTTGTATATTGCTTTGCTCTGCTGTCCTGAAGGGAATGACTCTTTCTCAGGTCCATTTCAACTGGTACTGTGTACTCCACAGCATCTGATGGAAATCCCATTTTTCATGAAGCTCTAAAGCTAATGATGGCCTCAGACATGTGCCCAGATGCTATATCAACACACACCCACATTCCAGTGTGGGTCATTAGAGAGTGAACACAACTTAGATTCCAGGCATATGAGAAATTTTCCATTTTAATGGCTCCCTTAGAAGAACATAATAAGAGCATAAGAAATAGAAGCAGGAGTAAACCATTTGGTCCTTCAATACCATTTTTCTGTCCCATCAATATATCATTAAAATAACAGCTAATAGTTGAGAAGGCAACAATACTCTGCACAGCCAGTTAGCTGGCTAACAGGAAACAGAACATAGACATGAATGGATCTCCTTCTGGTTGTTAAGATGTAACAAGTGGCTGTGCTGGCTGGAAGAGCCTACTCCTGCACCTATTTTCTATGCAAGTGATGTGCCACAGATATCAGTGCTGGGGCCTCATCATTGTACGATTTATAGAATTACTTGGATGAAAGTAGGGAAGATGTGGTTACTAAATTTACAAAGACACATTAGAAAGGAAGCCGTGAAGATGATGTATGGAAGCTACAAAGAGATATACACAGGATAAGTGAGTGGGCAACGATATATACACTAAAAATGCTGCACTCCTCACAACAGCACTGAAATGCCAGATCGGATTATGTGTTTACGTTTCTAGTAATTATTAAAACATAACTCTCAAATGCAGAAATACTTCCATTAAACATACCTCTACCTTGTGCAATGAGGCTTCTTCACCCTAACCAACCAACTACCCTGAGTTTTGCTAAGCAACTGGTTTTTTTTAAATGACAGGCATTTCATGTTTATCTCAGACACCAGATGTGGCCCTAATCTCTTGACCCTGACGACTCTTTATTCATTTACTCATTTGTTAGTTTTGGATATGTCTGGTAGGTTATTAAGAAAGTGTTTTATTCATTTAACGTCTTATCTACAATTGGTCACTTCATCGTTTTTTTATTTCTTTTGGAAGATGTTATCGGAACACATTTTACCAATATACCGGGAAAAACTGTGCTATATTCGTAAGGAACTCAGGATTCTATGGTGTGCTGTTTGGCGTGTTGGCAGGAGCTCTGCTCCTTCTAATAGTCATCATCATTGTCATTATATACTGTCAGAGGAAGAAATACAGGTATGTATTAAGCTAATGATTTCTTGTGTTGAACTTCCCTGTGAGTGAAATGAGAACTTTCAATTCAAGCGGTTTGGAAAAAGTTCTACTTTAGTTATCCATTAAACTTTCACAATTTATTATTAAGTTGGAAAGGGTGCAAAAGAAAATCATCAGGGTGTTGCCTGGTCTGGTGGGCTTGAGTTATAATGAGACGCTGGGTCAACTGAGACTTTTTTCTTTGTAGAATAGGAGGCTGAGAGGTAAACTTATTGAGTTGCACAAGTTCATTAAGGACATGGATAATGTGAATATTTGCAGTCTTTTCCCCAGGATAGAGGATTCTAAAATTAGAGGGCATAGACTTACGGTGAGAGGAGAGCGATTTAAGAGCAACCTCAAGGGTGTTTTTTTAACTCAGAAGTTAGTCTGTATTTGGAATGAACTGACAGAGGAGGCTATAGAAAAGGATACAATTATGAAGACACTCGCACAGATATATGGATACGAAGGAATTAGAGGGATTATCAGTCAAATGCAGGAAAATGGGATAAGCCCATTCATAGACTATGAATGACTTTTAGCTCCATTCATAGCTCTCTCTCGTATATTTCAGCAATTTTTGCAAAGCTTAATAGCAAGACCTGGACAGGCTTGGGCAAGTAACATTTACAATTGCCAGTCAGTCTTCACCTCCAATAAATTTCTTCTGGCTTATAATGGCTTCACCATCATCAAACTCCAGCACGGATATCGTTAGGAGTTCCAATGGTCCACAATCAAATGAATGGCCAAATAGTCAGTGAGCAACTTGTTTCTCGACTTCCTAAATCCTTTCCCACATGCATAAACAAGCTATGGAATGCCCATTACTTGAATGGTTTCAACCTCAACAACATTCAAAATGGTTGAAGACATCCATTTGATCTGCATTCAATCCATAACTTAAAGATCCACTACCTCTGTCACTGCAGTGAGTACTGTCTTCAGAAGGTTAGGCAGCGGTTTACAAAGTTTACTAAGGTTCCTGCAGAATTACCATCATCACCAAGCAGAACATGAGCAACAGCACAAAGGAACATCACTACTACGTTCTCTTCAAATCACATAATTGTTTTATCATCAATCGGCCAAAATCTTGGAATTCCTCCCCAAATGTATTAGAGGTATCTTTACCAGATGTGCTACAGCAGTCCGAGGAGACCTTGGCTCACACCTTTTTAAGAGCAATGAAGAGTAGACTATAAAATACTGGCTTTGCCTAAAAATGAACCAAATCAATTAATCAAAAAATCTGTTCTTCATCTTCCCCTCAGACATTCGGATCCTGGCACTCTACAGAAGTGGTACTCGATTGATGAAGAATATTTCAGGTTTCCACATACAGGTAATTGAATACCACCTTTGCATGCAACATAACCCATAACGTTTACCTTTCATACAAGTATTTTGATAGCATGTGACATATAAAATAATTGCATTGTTTGTCAGTTTAAACGTTTTGCCTAAATGCCCATCCTCATTTTTAGATCGTGTCATTATCTTAGCATTGTTTAGCTACAGTTTTTAACAAGGTGCTCAGGTTGATTCAAATGTTTGGTTACCTGGCATATCAAGTCAAACGCCATAGGTGTTTTCTCAGGTAAAACAAATTTGGATTCCATCCAAGTCTGATCAGAAATTAGGACCTCTGTGCGATAGATGGAGCTCAATGGGATATATGGAGCAATGTTCTTAACCTAAAGTGTGTGACCTTCTCGGCTGGCAAGCAGGCAAAGATTACAACAGCATCTGTGTGCATTTAAAATATTTAGGAAATTTAGTTGGAATGTCCACAACAATAAAAAAATATATATATTTTGCGTTCCAACTTCCCTGCCATTTGGCTGCCAGGAATCCAGGACAATACTCAGTATAGACTCAGTGCTGTAAAAGGCGATGACAGCGATGGCAGCAATCATTTATTGAGAATACTGGAAGAGGGATCCAATTGCTATTTCATTGAGTGTGGAAAAGTGAGGCTATCATTCAAAGAGTGGAAATACCTATGCTTTATATCAGGAACAACAATTTGCTTGAGGAACACAGTAGGTTGAGTAGCATCTGTAGATGTCAAGGAATGGTCAGCGATTTGGTTCAAATTAGGACTAGGATTAGGATTCTCTTTTTGCTTCAGATTCAATCAAACACTTTATATCGCGGTGCTGCTTGCAACAATATAAATTGTATCATTATTTCAGTAGTATATATGGTATTTTTGGAGGACTTCAATGTACCCTGGTCATAGCATATCAACACATATTTCTCTCACATACACAAACTGCAACTCACTGAACTTGCCTCACAATTTAGAGATTCTACGGTATTTAAAGCCATTATTGTGTTAAATGTTATTCCCCTCCCATCTCACCCCTCCCCAATCCTACAGATCTGACTACAGAGTCACCAGCACCAAATACTGGCAAAACACTGGGGAGGAGAAAAGGAAGATACAACCTGGAAAATAATCCTTCATTCAATGACGATTTCGGTTCTGGTGTCTGGAGACCAAACTTAGACAAAGTAGATACAGAGGCTGAGGTAAATTGAATGTTGCTTGCATTGTCATCGTGATCTTATAATCTATTGAGGAGAAAATGGGTTTATTATTGCCTTTAATAATGTGGTGATTTGTTTTCTCCATGCCAGATACGAGCCAAGCGTCCCGAAGTGGTTATGCCGGTTGAACAGTGACAATTGATGCCAGTGTTAGAACGTCACAGCCCACAGTAGTTTAGACAACTTTGTTCAACATGTATTAACTAAAGGGCATTTAAGCTTCCCAAAACAAAGTTAAAACTATATATTTAAAATATTTTGTTTGTTGCATGAATATTTCTGAGAAATAAGCAAAATTCATACTGCTCAGTAACTCAGTTAAAAAAACATTTAACGTTTTTGTAGTTCCAGAAAGCTCAATAATGATTTGATTTGATTGATATAAATGTCCTATTATTTTCATGTTACAAGGTTTTCTCAGTTCTCAATGAGACAAATAGGCAGTGATTCAATACGTCTACGAATCTTCAAAACAAGAGGGAGAATGGAACAAGAGTGTTGTTGCATTTGCACCTCACAATAATACCAAGCCTTTGGATGTTGGCTTCATTAATGTTTGAATACAGTAATCTGGTCTATTTTGGGAATGTAGGACAAAAAAATGAAGGAAAATCATTTTACTTCAGTTCTCAAACAAGAAGAATAGATACCTGGGTGGGGCACGAGGGTGTATACATGGAACTTAAGCCAAATCACAGACATAACCTTTAAGAGAGGAAAGATAATATTGTAATTATAATAAGACAGTGGGTTAATTGAAAATCTTGATTTAACATTCATATTTTTAGTCTGTTTAATTTTTGTAATAAACTTTTCAAATAATTTTTGTCAGAATGCGTTAAGGAAAGTACATCTCGACTATTGTAGACTGTGATATACTTTAACTTTACAATAATTGTCGTGTTTATTTAATACCAAACTATTTTATTGACTCATTTACTTATTCTAAATTGAATACGACTGTTTACAGATAAATAAAGAATTGTTGTATATGAATTGTATCTGCTTCTGGTGTCCACAAGTATATTTCCTGAATGTTCTCACTTTAAGTGGTAGAAAGTGCTGGGGAATGGTTTATAAAGAATGACATTATCTCGACAACCATGACTTTTGAAATGCAAGGGATGAAAGCAAGAAGATAAGAATTTGATATCAATATTTTGGATCAAAGGGAGTTATTGATCTGCCAAACTTCCCACTTCTCCAGGAGGCAGTTGATGGAATTCCTAGATTACTTGCAAGTGAGACACAAAATTTGTAGGAAAGAACTGCAGATGCTGGTTTAAACCAAAGATAGACACAAAACGCTGGAATAATGTTATCCGAGATTACATGCCATATCTTAGTAGTGAAACTTAAGACAATTGAATTCCCAAAAATGTGAATACAGTACTAATGGTTGAGGTGAAATCCAGTGTGAGAACAGGGAGACCAGAGATTTACATTAATATTGATGAAGCTTCGTAGAAAATACTTCATAATTAATAAATATCAAAACAGAGTGTTTAGTTTAGTTTATTATTGTCACGTGCACAGTGAAAAGCTTTTTTTGCTGCATGCTATCCAGTCAGCGAAAAGACTGCATGATTACAATCAAGTTGTCCACAGCATACAGATACGGGTTAAAGGGAATAACGTTTAGTGCAAGATAAAGTCCAGTAAAGTCCAATAAAAGTTTGTCCGAGAGTTTCCAATGAGGTAGATGGTAGGACAGGACTGCTCTCCAGTTGGTGATAAGGTGGTTCAGTTGTCTGATAACAGTTGGGAAGAAACTGTCCCTGAATCTAGAGGTGTGCTTTTTCACACTTCTGTACCTGTTGCCTGATGGGAGAGCGGAGAGTGGATCATTTATGGATTGGCTGCTGCAAGGTTTTGATCTTCGGCAAATATTTGGTTAAGGCAATCAAGTGCAACTTGGTCAGGTTTATTGATTATACAGTGATGATGCCAGCAATGGTTGCAAGGAGGATGTTGAGTGGCTTCAGAGATAAATAGACAGATTATGTGAATGAGCAAGGATATGGCAGATAGAAAAATATGCAGAAAAGTAACTTTTGTATAAAATTTGAAAAATAGAGCATTTTTAAATTGTAAAATAAGAAATGGTATTAGTGTTTGGAGGGGCACGGGTGACCTTGTACACAAATCACTGAAGGTCAACACATACGTAGGTACAGAAAATTAGGAAGACAATTTTAGAGTCATTGAGTAATATAGCACAGAAACAGATTCTTCAGCCAAATGCATCCATGTCAACAGATGCCCATCTAAGCTTGTCCCATTAGCTCTCAATGAGACATAACCGTCTAAACCTTTCCTATCCATCTACCTGTCCACAAACCTATTAAATATTGTTATTGTACCTGTCTCAATCATTTCCTCTGGCAATTGTTCCATCTTGCACCAACCTCTGTGTGAATAAGTTGCCCTTCAGGAACCTTTTAAATGTTTCTCCTCTCACCTTAAGCCTATGCTCCTTAAGATTTTGCACACCTCTATAAGATTGTTGCTCAGTCTCCGACACACCAAGGAATAAAGTCCTCGCAACATAACATCCCAACACTTGCACTCAATACTCTAACTGATGAATGCCAGTGTACCAAACACCTTCTTCACCATCATCTACCTGTGACACCACTTTTTAAAAAGTATGTACTTGTACTCCCAGGTCCTTCTGTTCCACGACATACCCCAGGCCCCTACCTTTCACTGTGAAGTCAGTTACTGGCTTGACTTTCCAAAATAGAACATCTCACACCTCTCTGAATTTCTATCCATTTGTCATTCCTCAGCTCACTTATACAGCTGATCAAGATCGCGCTATAATGTTTGCCAAATATCTTCACTGTTTATGATACCTTCTATTTTAGTAACATCTGCAAACTTACTAACTATGCCTTGTACATTCTCATCCAAATTATTTAAATAAATGACAAATAAACAATGGGGCCAGCACCAATAAACTTGGCATGCCAATAGTCATGGGACTCCAGTCTGAAAAATAACCTTCCTCCATCCCCCTCTGCTTCCTACCAGGAAGCCAATCGTGTATCCAGCTTGCATCTAATCTTCCGGACTAGCCTACCGTGCAGGACCTTGGCAAATGGCTTGCAAAATACCATTTACACAACAGTGGCAAGTTTTTGGAACTATATTCACAAGAAAATTGTGCAGACTCGTTTGCGGAGTATATTCATAACTCACTAGATTTCTAGATATTAAACAAATAATACTAACTGAGAGGGCAGGAAAGTGACATTGTGGCAAATGATCAGTCATGATCTTATTGAAAGATGGAACTGGCCTGAGAGGCCATATATGGCTTTCACTGCTTTTATGTCTCAGGAGACAAATTAATGGGAAGAAAAATACGTATGCTTCTTCATATATTTTTAGATAGATATGTTATGTGGACTTGCCACTCTGAAAGTGTTACCATGCACCTGCTCAAAGTTCTAACTACGCCTCAATTTAAACAAAACCTGTGCCAACGTTTATAATATCCCTTTCAGCTGCTTGGGGGCATGTAAAGTGAAACTCGACATAACAGCACAACTCAGAATGAACACATTGCTGATACGGTAGCCATCGCAACACATTGTATTCAACGCAACACGAGCAAGTGTAGCCTTTGTGGATTGGCTGGTACCCCAGGCCTTAGAGACTGTTGCCAACAACATTCCCTGCCGAAATTAACTGCAGATCCCGGGACACGAGTCGGTCCTCACCGAACCTGTGAGCCAGGTAGGAAGTGGGAATTTCTCATAGGTTACACCCAGATTTGCAAATTTGTTACAATAATCTAAACCTAATCTCGTAAACATTTCCAGTGCAGTCTACATTAAGCCATTTCACTGCATCGATTCATGCATTACAATTCAAAATAATGTAAGGCTATTTCAACCAAAATAATTGCAAAAAGAACAGACGTTCCCATTTCTTGCACGGTCCAGTTTACTGGAATTTCTTCATCTGAAAAAAATCCCCGAATATTTATAAAATTCCACTGAAGCTTCAGCGATAATTAATGCCAGTTATTACCAAAGATCGTTGGTTCTTACTAATATTAGTCACCGTTGTGTTATATTTTGCTCTGTTGGACGCGTCGTCGATGCTTAATGTTTCTGAATGAAAGAACCGAAGTCAGTTCGAAATGGCATCGTGCAAATGCAAACGCCGCGGTAACTTTCAGCGAGATTGGACAGAACGCTGGCCCGGGCACCACCTTGGAGCAACCGCGATATGAGGGAAATCACTCACACTATTCCTGATCACTGTCCAGAGATTCTCGGGGCTTTCGAATAACAATCGAATTTAAGTAAATCCCTCCTCAGTTGAGAAACTGAGTGACGTTTAAAACGCACTTTCCAAGAAACATTTGTAAAGAATTTAGAGGAATATATGGGCTAAATACGTCCCAAATAGGACGAGCCTCGAATGCTAACACGGTCGGCGTGGGCAAAGCGGGCCGAAGGGCATGCAGCTCTAAGATTCTAAAATACATTCCCCTCCCATGGGATCTTCTTATTGCAAGTCAGGAGATGCCATATCTGCCATTTTCCATCATCCCTTCTCACTTTACCGGGCCTCAAACTCTTGAGAAAACGTTTTATTATAATAAGGGTGCACTACAAAATTAGAGAGGATTCGCTGTAACTATTGGAGGATGGTGAGATCACAGAAAAATTACTACAGCAATGTTTTTTCTCCCTCTCGTCTATATTCAGTCATCTCCCTCTACTTACAGTTGTAGGAAGGAACTGCAGGCGCTGGTTTAAACCGAAGATAGATACAAAATGCTGGAGTAACTCAGCGAGACAGGCAGCATCTCTGGAGAGAAGAAATGGTTAACATTTCAGCTGGACCCGAAACGTCACCCATTTCTTCTATCCAGAGTTGCTGCCTGTCCCACTGAGTTACTCCAGTATTTTGTGTCTATCTTCCCTCCACTTGTGCCTGCTCGTTCTCAGGCAGCATCACCTCTAATTTCACCAATGTGTGTTCTCGTCTCCATCCTAGTAACAAGCACTCTCTGTGTTCTCGCAATGAACACTCCCTATGCTCTCTCTCCATCTCTAATCTACCCCTGCAATCTAAAATATGCACGTTTTCTAGTGTTGCCAAGATCTGATCAGATCTTAAAATATCAGGTTTATTCTGTTTCCGTCTCTACAGATACTTCCTGACCAGCTGAAAATGTCTAGCATCTGCAGTATTTTTTGCTTTATGACAGAAGTTCTATAAGCAGTTATTGTCTCCACATGAAGGAAAGGTATACTTGCCTTGTGGGCAGTTCAGAGAAGGTTTGAAAGCATTATGAAAGTAAGCATGCAGGTATAGCAGGCAGTGAAGAAAGCAAATGGCATGTTGGCCTTCATAACAAGAGGAGTTGAGTATAGGAGCAAAGAGTGAGACCATACCTGGAGTATTGTATGCAGTTTTGGTCCTCTAATTTGAGGCTATTGAGGGAGTGCAGCGTATGTTTACAAGGTTAATTCCCGGGATGGCGGGACTGTCGTATGCTGAGAGAATGGAGCGCTTGGGTTTGTATACTCTGGAATTTAGAAGGATGAGAGGGTATCTTATTGAAACATATGATTATTAAGGGTTTGGACATGCTAGAGGCAAGAAACATGTTCCCGATGTTGGATGAGTCCAGAACCAGGGGCACAGTTTAAGAATAAGTGGTAAGCCATTTAGAACGGAGCTGAGGAAACGCTTTTTCACACAGAGTTGTGAGGCTGTGGAATTCTCTGCTTCAGAGGGCGGTGGAGACCGGTTCTATGGATACTTTCAAGAGCTAGATAGGGCTCTTAAACATAGGAGGATATGGGGATATGGGGACATAGGGGATATGGGGAGAAGGGAGGAACAGGGTACTGATTGGGGATGATCAAGCCATGGTCACATTGAATGGTGGTGCCGGCTCAAAGGGCCGAATGGCCTACTCCTACACCTATTGTCTATTGTTTGCTAGATTTCTTCCATGTTGCCAGGGGTTATATTATAATGAAGAAATAAGCAGATTGGAGTTTAGATGAACTCCTTTGGTTGGTTGTTGCTGTGAGCATGTTAAAGAATCTTCTGTTAAAGAATCATTGGGTAAAGTCTCAGGATAAGATAACGACCATTTAAGACTCAGACACAGAGAGATTAGCTCTCTCCGAGGTCTGTGAGACAGAATGGGAGCCTGAAATCTTAAGTATACAGAAGCCTGTATGCAATGCCTTGATTATTTGTGTAATTTTGTAGGTGGGGAACTGAACGGATAAGAAAACCATTGCCAGCATTGTCTGCATTTCAAAGGCCTTTTCCGACATTTATTACAACCTAGTGAGCAGACAAGCACATGTACCTAATAAGGTTCTTGCTTTAAAGCTACAACTGATACTAAATGTGCTCTTCTGAGGCATTGATTTTCGAGATATTAGACAAAGCATGGTTGGTGGGGACCAGACAGAAACCAATGTCAAGGCCAGATTAGTCGTGATTTATTAATCTTTGGAGCAAATGGCCTACTCCTTTCCATCTTCCTTTCAAGAGAAAAGCAATGCCCTTATATATTTCAAATTTAGTATCGCATTGAAATGAGAGGGGAACTCCTAGAAACTATTAATGTTGTAACAGGGCTGGACACACTTGATACAGAGAGGATGTTCCCAGTGACCTGAGAGTCACAGCATCATATTTGAGAATCAGAAGAAATCCCTTCATACAAAGGGTGATTAACATGTGGGATTCTGCATCACAGAAGGTAGTGGAGGCCATGTCATTAACTGCATTTTCAATAAGGAGGTAGATATAGTTCTTAATGCCAAAGATATCATGAGATATGGAGGGAAAGTAGGAACACAATATTTAAGTGGATGATAAACCATGATTGTGGTGAATAGAGGAGTAAACCCAAAGAGTAATAGGCCTACTCTTGTTCCTATTTTCAACATTTCTAATTGGTGATCACAATGTGCTCCCTCCTACATTGGAGAAATGAAAATGCAGGCTGGGTAAGCATTTAGTCTGCATCAGGTACAGGGAGTACCTGAAGTGCCAGCAGCATATCAGTTTAATTCTCCATCACGCTCTGACCTAACTTCTTTGCCTTTGGCTTCAACCACAACAATCTTGAATCTTGCATATCTCTCTTGTGTACAGATCCCAAATATAGGATTAGTGTTTGGGTTACTGTGGAATGCTGATGAATCAAAAAATATCACAAGGCTTTTGGACATAGACTGCATTCATAGCTCCTTTTATTAACTAACATGTCCAATGGAAGTAAGCTAGCCATTATTGTACAAAACATTATTCCAAAATATGTTTACGTTTCAGAGAGAACCTGGATGCACACTATGCCTCGTGGGAGTGCATCGAGTAATCGTTCCAATGGAAGTGATGGAGAAATGGAAGGGCTTGGTAGGAAATTTATGTACCCAGTTTAAATCTCCAATGTGCATGATGACGCAGCACAGGTCTTAATGATGTAGATTAATATTTTGGGGCAGTGGAATAATATCAGATAGATGCAAGTTTTTCTTTGCACATATCTCTAAGTTTACATTCATCTCCTTACAGCTGAAAGTGAGTTGGCAAAGCTGCAGCATCAGTTCAGAATCATGGAGGGAGATCGGCAGGCATATACCCTGGAGTCCCAGGAGCTGCTGAGGAAACAGTTGTAAGTGTCACCAGGGTACAGGATTCCATATGCAACAGATTGATGTTATTGTAGGACTGGTGGTTGGGATGTATGTGCCCAGGTAGAAATATTGTTTTGATAGAAATTACTGTGTAATGAGTCAGTGTCACTTATAACTAAAATAAACCTTTCAACGACTCAATTGGAAATTGCCAGTGAAATCAGAATTGATGAATGGGGGCGGGTATTCGGATGAAGTCAAAGTCAATTTTATTAGTCACATGAACTTTTAAAGCCAAAACAAAATGAAGGATGTCAACCATTAAAACAGGTTGCACAGGAATGATTCAGTGGTGGTTACTGAAGACAAGTCCAGTGGTTACTCTTATCAGACTTGTGCCATAGCCACCCAGGCAGTACCCAGGTTACGCAAGGGTTCCAATACAGAGAACTGACCATAAACGGAATTTTCCCATAAGTCTAAAACAAATAATTTACCCCAATACTATAATATGTGTAGATGTTACAATCTTTGATGTATGGACTTAGAAAGTCATAATACCTTGGCAGCAGCTTGGCTGCAAATTTTGTTTGGAAGTATAATGATTAATTGAATACCCATTTTAATAAGTCCTCCATAATTGTACTGCTGAGTTTAAACTATCGACAACTTCTGATCCCAGTCTAAACTGAGAATTTCTACAGGAAGGGTTTGTGAATGTGTTTCATCTGGAGTAGAAATATTGTTTTTTTTTCTTGTAATATTTCCATTTCCCTTGATTACAAGGTGCAGGATGAGCAGCATCCTCACATTTCTATGTATACAACATGTACATTCATTTCACTGGTGTGCGTTATTGACAAGGGCAGAAATCACTCTATGGTTTGGGAGGAAATGTTCAGTGCACTTTTTAGGTTGCAGTGATCTTTTTTCAAAGGGATGAACCTAAGCCAAACTTAATTTTGACATGGGAAAACATGTGTAAAGTTGGATCTCTGCAAGTCAGGTCGTCTGTAACCTGGGGACTGCCTGTACTGTGAAGGGTTGTAAGGTGCATCTTTATATAAGTTCTGAACAGGCATATAATAACTTCTTTTGAAATGCTATTTGCAAGTCCTTTGATTCTTGATCCTTCTGATTTTAATAGGGCAGATATCGAGAAAATGAAAAAGGATCGTGAGGAGTTAATGTTAAATCTACAGCTTTTGGAGAGCAAACACAACCAGCAGCAGGACCAGGAGGACATGGAAAGTATTCAGAACAGCTTGAGTTACCAGGAGAAGCTGGAGGAACAAATCACCAATGAGAAGCAAACTATCAAGGATCTGGAAGTGGAGGTGAAGATGTGGCTTATAATTGGCATTGATAGCAAGGAAATTGAACTTCTGTTGGAAATGAAATCTAAGCCAGGATGCCCAGAGGTGGGAGATTTATTTACAATAGAACATACAACAGTAGAGCACAGTTGCAGACCCTTCTTCCCACAATGTCCATGCCAAACATGATGACAAGATAAACTAATCTCCTCTGCCCACATGTAGTTCATATCCCCCATTCCCTGTATATCCATGTGCCTATCTAATAACCTCTTCAACACTGCTATCGTATCTGTCTCCACTGCCACCCCTGGCACCCACCACCTTCTGTGTAAAAAACCTTGTCCTGCATATCTCCTTTAGACTTTGACTCTCTCTATTTGATTCTACTTCCTGATTTACTATCCGCAACAGGAGAATAATTTCAGGAAATAAAAGTTTGTCAGCAAAATACTGCTCCAGGCCCACAGAATTGCTGCGTTGGGGTGGGACTAGATAGACAATGCACAATGCAAGGAGAATTTGAACCGGGCCCAAGTTATGAATCTGGGGGAGATGCCGCCGCTGGTGAAGTGAACATTCCTAATCGTCATGAGTCCACAAAGGAGTGTTTAACACTTCAATTGTCAGGGCCTGATTATATTAATACTGCTTCTGCAGGGATTTCTGCTGTCTAGACTCAGGAAGGATTAGACCCCATAGACATAACTGGACTTCATTTGTTGCTTGTCTTCGGTAATAGAAGTTTGCATGCTTGGATAATCAGGTCTGCTAAATTTGGCATATCTGAGAACAGTGCAGATTTAGAACATAGAACAGTATAGCAAAGGAACAGGCCCATCGGCAGACAATGTTTGTGCCGAACATTTTAAGTTAAACTGAACTCATCTGCCTGTACATACTCCATATGGCCCTATAATCATTGCACTTCCATGTGCCTATCTAAATGCCTCTGAAGTGGCACTTTCATATCTGCCTCAACCACAGCCCGTGGCAACGTGTTGTACACCCCTACTACTCTCTGTGTAAGTAAATTGCACCACACATCTCCATTAAACTTTGAACTTTATAGCTATGACCTCTAGTGTTGGACATTTCTACCCTGGGAAAAACTGTTCTGATTGTCTACTCTAGCTGTGCCTCTCATAATTTTATATATTTCTATCAAGTCTCCCCACAACCTCCAACGTTCCAAAGAAAACAAACCAAGTGTATCCAACCTCTCCCATATCTGAAACCATCTAATTCGTGCAGCGGTCTGGTAAACCTCGTCTGCACCCTCTCCAAAGCCTCTACATCTTCCCTGTAATGAGGCGACTGAAGGTAAGTATACTGTATGCTTTCTTAACCACCCAGCTTCTGCCAGCTTCGGTAAGCAATTAATTTGGACTCCAAGATACCTCTGCACATCAATGCTGTTCAGGGTCTTGTCATTAACTGTGTGCTCTCTGCGTACATTCAATCTCCCAAAGTACAACACCTCACCCTTGCTTGGGTTAAACTCTATCTGCAATTTCTACGCCCATTTCTGCAGCTGGTCTATATCTCCTTTATCCTCTGACACCATTCATCGCTGTCTGTAACTCCTCCACTTTAGTGTCGTCAGCAAACTTACTCACCAATCCATCTACATTTACCTGCTCCTCGTTAACTGTTTCTGCTGGATGCTCAAAATCCTTCAGTGTATCATGTGCAGCAGAGCTCCAGACCTCACCAGTGATAATTCTTCATGGAACCGAACACTACGAGTGATGCAGGAATGTTTTATTTGTACAAAACACATCCTGCTATTGCTGTTGCTCATGTAATTTACAGACAGATCGTTAGCTTAAATTCTGGCTTATTTCCCCTCGGGAACAATGAGGCTATCAGATGCTTGTTAAGTTTAGTTGCTGTGACCCACCTATGGGCTAAACGCTGAGACTTTGCCCAGTGGTTCAGTTACATAGTGACCACATCAATCACTAAGATGTCATGATACATCATACTTCACTTGCCTCTTGTAAATTTGCTTTACATTGTCTCCCAACGGATTTGTCGGTGACACAAGAAACTGCAAATGCTGGAATCTGGAGTAAAACCAAGCTGCTGGAGGAACTGCCTGGGTCAGGCAGCATCTGTGGAGGGAAATGGACAGACGATGTTATGGTTAGGGACCCTTCTGACTGATGTAATCATTTGTTGCTGAGCTGTTCAAAGGTAGCCCTGTCTTAGAACTGGTGCTCAGAAACCTGCCAATCTTCTTGTATCATTCTCCAATCCCTTGTTTGAACACCAGCATCCCTTCCAAAAATAGAATATCCTGTGGGTGTAGAAACATACCATAATATTCTGTAGCTTCTTGTGATTTGTATATTTCAATGTCTGTGGATGTGAATCTCCATGACTGTGAGGACATGGATGTGTATCCGTTTGAGCGTATGTATGTTTGTGGGTACCTCTGACTGCACGCCTGCATATATGTGCTCACATTCACACACAAATGGGAGTGTGTATCTATATCAATAAACATTTCTTGTAAATTCCTTTTGTTTAAATCTTTTCAATACAGATAAAGGTCTTGGAGCAAAAACTCTTTGAGCAGAAGAAGAGGTTGTGTAAAGGTGTTAACGTTAAAGCAATGAATGAACAGGTGGCGAAGAGCATTGGGATCATGGAGGACCGTCAGTACAGGGTAAGAATTCCCAGAGTGTGAACAAGTAGGTGAAGGCCAATAATCTGAATGTTCTTAAAGTGACTGGCATAGACTCTTTGGGCCAAATGGTCTCCTTCTGCGCTGTAACAAATCCATGATTCAACTCCCATGCAGAAAATACTGCTGATGTGAATTTAAAGGATGACAGGAGCAATGGCCACAAATGGTAGCAATCTGCTCAGTTGCAATGTGGTTATAGAGGGACTGCTTTTAAATTCTCAAATTGAATCTCTTTCTCTTCTTTTTAATCTCGTATTGCATCTAATTGAGCTTCGGTTTCGGTGGGCTTGGGCACTTTCATGCCTGGCCTTGGCATGAATATTTGCAGAACTGCACAGAAGGTGTGACAGCTGTGTACCGAATTGAAAAATAAATAGATAATTCTGGAGATGAATATCAATGTGAATCCAGATTACTTTAGCTAATTAGTTTTGAACTTTAATGAACACTCCAGATCAGTTACCAACTGATCTAGGATCCCTAATGTTATGCGCAGAGCTGCATTAAGAGGCATTGTGGAACCGAGGCTCTCCTTAAGCATGTTGTGACTTTTATTTTAACTAAAGGCACTTTCTTGTTCTTATTCAGTCCTCATCCCACTTTGAGTTTCGAGGTTAACTTGCGTTCTGAATACCTAACCTATCAGGTCAAAAACCTAAAAAAAAGAGATTAAATATACAGTTTGTAGAAACAACAAATTACTAATGGTAATTTACCAAAAAACACACAAAGTGCTGGAGTAACTCAGTGGGTCAGGCAGCATCTCTGTAGATCGTGGATAGGTGATGTTTTGGGTCAGGACCCTTCTTCAGACTGATTGTAGCAGAGGCAGGGCAGGAAAGGTAGAAGAGAGAAAGGTGGGGGGGGGGGGGGGGGGGTTGATAGGCAGATGTTTGGACAGAGGCCAGGGATGAAAAGATAGAAAGTATGAGACAACAGGATTAGAGTTGTGAATTGTGAAGCTAGAGAAAAGAATGCAGTTGGAAGGGGAGAAATCGGTTTGGGTCCTGGTGGTTTGAGGGCAAAGAGGGGGAGGAAAAAAAGGTGTGGAGGGATGGGGGGGTTGTAGTTACCTAAAATTGGAGAATTCAATTTGTTGGTTTGGAAGCTATCCATATGGAACATAAGATGCTGTTCCTCCAGTTTACATGTGGCCTCACTCTGATAATGGAGGACCAGGACAGAAAGGTCAATAGCAAGAAGAGTTAAAATGGTTAGCAACCGGGAGATCCAATAAGCCTTGGCAGACCGAGATCGGTGAAATAGTCTTTGAGTCTACACTGTGTCTTACTCATATACAGGAGGCTACATTGGGAACACCAGACGCAGTAGGATTGCTGGGCTCCCTGGATGGACGCGAGGGAAGAGGTATAGGGACAGGTGTTACATCTCCTGCGATTGCAAACAAAGGAACCGGGGAGGGGGTGGTTTGAGTGGAGAGGGGTGAGTGAACCAAGGATTGCAGAGAGGGGTCTCTGCAAAAAAGGGGTGAAAGTGGGAAGATGTGACTGGTGATGGGATCACGTTGAAAGTGACAGAAATGTTGGAGAATAATGTGTTGGATGCAGAGGTTTGTGGGGTGAAAGGTGAGGACTCTATTATTTTTCTTGTGGGAGAGGGACAGTAGTCTCATCATTTTAAATAATTTGCAGAAATTATTCTCCCCCATTTACAGGCACTGAGGAAATTCAATACCCAGCTGATGAGAAATGGACAGCTGAGGGAACAAATTGACATACTGCGTGTTGAGCGCTCAAGGTTTGAGCAACTCTACAGGAAGCTGGAAAAAGTAAGGATTAAAATAATTTTGCTCCATAGTTTATATATTATCTTATGCAGGAACGTGTCTCCTCGAGCTCAGGGTCTAACGTGACTGCAGCCCAGAATCAGAGGCTTCACAAATGTAATTTACAATTCTCATGGGAGTGCGTAGATCCTCACCATTCTGCATGCTGAAAACATACAGTATGTTGCTGCAGAAAATTGGAAAGGTGATTCTTTGTTTTTCAATTTCCTCTTCTGTGGCACTCAGGATATTAGCATTTATCCATCCCAATTGGTAGTATATGAAGCCTTAACATAGTGGAAGAAGATAAATTGTGTGGACAATCTGGAAGATAGCCATTTACGTCTTGGGTGAGTCCACAAGGTGTTAAACTTACTAAATTTGGTTTCACGGTTTTTGAGAGTGGGGTTTAAACACTCTTATCTCCGGTTTCTTCACTAGATTTACTTAGTGGGATCCCAAACTTACCTTTGCTCCTGTGGACATCTAGCAGCTGACTATTTTCTGTGCAGATCACGATGCCTTATCAGAACAATTCCGCATACATTTGACAGCACACCTAGGCGTGAATAACTCCAGGCAGGATCAGGTTCAGAACATAAATTGGAGGCTGCGGAAAGGAACTAAATCACACAGAATTTTTTTAAAAAGGCCAATCTGAATGAGTGGTGCGAGACTCTCAAGCTGAATGGCCTTTTCTTATCCCTTGTTCCTTTGATTGTTGGTTACTCACTAATTGAAGCTGCAGTGAAGCTGCTGTAATTATATAAAGGAAATCTAATATTTCGTAACCCCAGTGCATCATCTAACACCAGACATTTGATGTACCTCTCTCACTTTGAATAGGAACTTCTTGAGACTCGGAAGGAAATCGGTTCCGTGATTGACATTTCGACAGCCGCCTATGATGCCAGGTGATGAGATTGTGCATCAGTGACACTCTTCGCAGCTCATTTTCCCTCATCTCAATTAGCAGCTCCAAGCAGCCTTCTGAAATATTTCACCACAGCAAGACAGGGTGATTTCTCAATAGTGGCATGCTGGAAACCAATTTATTATTCCTTGAGTTACCTGGAATTAAATATGCATGCATAGTGAATACCAGACAAAATGCAGTTGATGAACCATCTCTAAGGTTCCCCATCCCAAACAGTCCATTAACCCGTCCGCCATCTTCCTCGTGTTATTTTATGTATCCTTTTGAGGTTTTCTGTGGCACCAGAAGTTATTTATGTTTCAGTGTTCTAATGTGATATCAAGGAAACTAAAATACAAAGGACAAAACTGTCCCCACTTAATCCTCTGCAGGTTTAATCAATTAAAGTTGTAGCATAAGGACCAGCAAGGTTATGGGTCATCATCTGTGCTGAGTTAAATGCTTTTAGACTGAAATGTGATAATTGGCCTCAGCACACGAAAGGCTGAATCAGGAAACAGTAAGACAGAACCTTAGTTTTGAAAGCTATCTAGTGATTCCTGAATGCCAGCAGATTCCTAATGACTATATGATATGAATAGATCTGACTTGGTTGTGAGATTCACTTTGGTGCAATAGCCCAGTAACTCCCCTTGTCTAGACAAAAGTGGGTGATGTAGGCTAATAAACCATTTAATAATATCAACCATCGCCACAAAGCATTGATTGCAGTAAGGTTCCAATCGGCTGAAATAAGGTTTTCCATTTCTTTCTCAAATAAATACACCTTTGAATACTGGTCTTGTCAGCAGCAACAAAGTCCCGAGATGGATGCGGTCAAAGATACTCATGGAATCTAATTCTGGCATAGACTGAAGAAAATATTTCCCTCTGTTGTTCAGGTGGCATTAAGTAACATCTATCTAATCTGTTTCCAGGGATGAAGCACAGACAAAGATGCTTCAATTGAAGGAGAAGGCAGAGAAGGACCTGGCACTGCATGCAGCCGAGATGAAAGAACTTCAGCGAGTCATTGACCATGATAAAAAGCTGAAGGAGTTCATGGCAACTAAAGCTCAGGAGCGCTCTGGTGAAGATGAAGCTTTATATGGCATCTACAAGAAAGGTAAAAATGATAATAAAATAACATTGCCTGAGCGATGCTTGCATGACAGACAAACATTTTTATTACTCATTCTCAGGATGTTGGTGTCAAAGGGAATGCCAGCCAGTTAACTGCATTTGCCAAATACCCTGATTATAATACAACTGGGGGTCTCAATAACACACTTCAGTTAGAATTTAAAAATAGTGGTGCGGCACTGGATCAAATAAAGGACACGTAGAGAAGACCACATGTTTCCATCCCTAAAATTAATTTGTGAATGAGTTGGGAATTAAGCAAGCCAATAAGGTTTGCAGTCACATATGCTGACATCACATTAAAAAAAAAACTGAATCGAATTTCTCATAGTGCCCAAATGAGATTTGAACTTGTTTCTGGATTCCACGTCCAATAATGTATGTTAAATCCTCTGTGGTAGATCAGCTAGAGTGGCACATGACACTATGACACCCTGTGTTCCTGCTTCAACTGGAATACATAAGGCACATTAAGTTATTTACTCAAGAACATTTGTCTCAAGCGGCAATTTGAGGAGTGCATCTTGAGACTCAGAGACAATTTATACTTAATTGATCATCTGGTCAATGGAGTCTGTGTGGAAAGTTGGGAAATCTAAGTAAATGCAATAGTGCAGCACAAATTTTACTGGTCTGTTTAGGAGCTCTGATCCTTTCTTATGGAAGTTTGAGTGGACATTGAGGACAACGAGATCACATAAATGTACACATACTCTCTTATAATGTTATAGACCAGGATAATGCCGCGAGAAAGAGAAAAGACCCAAAGGAGGAGACTATGGAGATGTATGAGGCTGTCTTCCAGCAGATCCGTGCACTCACAGGGGAGGACAACTTGGATGCACTGGTCGCAATGTTTGTTGAAGGTAAGTAAATACTTTCAGCCTTCCAATTGTGAGGAGAAAGATTTGATCTATGTACCAGGTTCAAAACAAAGCATGATGGTGGGAATGGGGAAAGTGCAGAGGAGTGAGGAGAGGTGGTTGGTGAGAGAGGGAGGTGGAGTTTGGGGCAAGTTGGAAGTGATACTGATTTATTAGGGATTGAAAATTACGAGAGGCACAGACAGGGTATACAATCAGAACCTTTTTCCCAGGATTGAAATGTCAAATACTAGAAGACTAAAGTAAGAGGAGCAAAGATTAAAGATGTGTGGGGCTTGTTTTTAACACAATGGGTGGTGGGTGCCTGGAATGTGCTGCTAAGGGTGGTGGTGGAAGCAGATTCGATAGTGGCGTTTAAGAGGCTTTTAAATAGACACATGGATATGTGGAAAGATGTGGATCATGTACAAGATTAGTTTATCTAGACATCATGTTCGGCACAGATATTTATGGTCAAAGGCCCAAGAAATTAAGGGATTGTGATTCTGATTTTAGCAACACTGGCTTTGTTTAATAATGTGGAAATGGCACCCTGAAGGATTAAGACGCCATAAATTCATTAAATTAAAAGATCAGATAGCGTACCTTTTCTGATTTTAACTTCCAGATTGTGATGGTGTTTTTTCTCCCATAGTGGAAGATCGTAACTTTGCACTGTTTAATTACATCAATGAGCAGAACAGTGAAGCTGAGAAACAGCAGGAGGAGATTGCGGATGTAAGTCAACTGAATCAAATGTTCTTCAGAAACCCAGGTTGCAGGGGAGACGCTGACAATACTGGGCACCATTTTACTAGCAAAGAATGGAAGATGAGGTGAATTAGAATTTGGGGATGCGAGGACCATCCTTGGGTTTCAAATGTTGCAGATTGAAGGAGATAAGATACTGTTTTCTGATCCTGAGATAGAAACAGTTTAAGCAAATGATTGGTGAGCTTTGATTTCAACATATTGAATATTCAACATATTACATATGACTCACTTATGCAAGAGGTTCATTACAGTAGGTAATTAACCTATGAAGATGTCTTTAGGATATGAGGAAACCAGTGCATTTGGTAGAAACTCACAATGGAGTCCAGGGAGAATAAGCAACTGCCTATGTAAGCCTGAGATCATGATCGACCCTGAATCATAATGTCATGGTGTTCTACAGAACAGAAACAGGCTCTTTGGCCCACCATGCCCTTGCCAACTATTAAGTACCTATCTATACTAATCCCATTTCACTGCACTCCACCCAGGCATTTTATTCATCCACCCTCTGGGTGAATTTATTTCCCCTCAAATCCCCACTAAATCTCCTACTAGGCTGTGGGCCGAGCATCAAAAATGTGTCTAGAAATAAACTTTCGTGACCCATGTCTCAGAACTACATTAAATTTTGCACAGATTTAGATAAAATATGATTAAGGAAGTCATCAGTGCCAAAGGTTGCACATGAATTAATTGAACTAATTAGAAAATGAGATCAAAAAGCTAAGCGCCATCTAGTGTCCAATGCCCATATTACATCATGGGGGAGCCTATTTCCGTGTTGCAGTCTATTTAAACCATATATATGGCGTGAATATGAGTGGAATCATATATAATTATACCATGATCCCAGGGTCCTCACTGCCTAGCGACCATTAAATAGCGTGGGATTGGTCAATTTGCTTCCAACCTCAATGTCAGACGTGTATTGATTGGACAATTACTACTCAAAATTTGATTATTTTTGGTCATATTTTTAAAAAATGTGCATGTTTTGAGCTTGACGCGTTTCCTGTATGATTTATATAATATTTTTACACAATATGCTAAAAATTCAGGTAGTTCCGTGAGTTGGGTCACGAACTTGAAAGAAAAAGCTCCTCGGCCCAAAGCCTATACCCGTTACCTTAAACCTATGCCCTCTACTCATAATTTTGCATATCACATTCTGGTCACAACATCCTCCCCTGCTCCTAGAAATCCATTTACTACTGCTGGCTGAAATGATCCATCCAGACATCCTGGTGAAGCCTCTCTGTATCCTCTCCAGTGCAATCAGATACCTCCTATAGTATGGTGACCATACTATTCATAGTATGCTGAGTTACTGCAGTCAGGGATTCTTGGGAAAGTACATCAAGGTCCCTCTGGTCCACAATACTTCCTTGGGTCCTCCTATTCATTATGTTATCATTGCTTTATTGCCTCCAGCCCCTGGACACTCCCTCTTCTTCCCTCTACCAGCAGGCAAGAGGTACAGAAAATGTATACCTGCAGATTCAAGGACAGTTTCTTCCCAGCTGTTATCAAGCAATTGAACCATCCTATCACCAACTAGAAAGAAGTCCTGACCTACAATCTACCTCATTAGAGACCCTCGTACTATCTTTAATCAACTTTTCTGGACGGTATCTTGCACTAAAAGCTATTCCCTTTATCCTGTACACTGTGGATGACTTAATTGTAATCATGTATAGTCTTTCTGCTCACTGGATAAAAAGATTTCACAGTACCTTGGTACAGGTGACAATCAACTAAACAAAACTAAAATGAATCATCCCTAGATTTTTCAGGAATAATTCCATTTGACATTTTCTTGACCAGTCTACCCTCCCGTCAAAATTATTCTGTAACCATTGTCTCCCCTCCTCACATCAACAATGACATTTTCTATGTCATCAAATTAATTTAATGTCTCCCAAGAACAAAACACAAAAGTTGATCCTTGAATACATCGGTTCCAGCTCATGATCTCCTTCTTAAACCCACTAATTAATTATTCAACAAACATTACTAAAATTAGATTTGAACATTTTCTCATTGCTTTTTTGAGGAATCATCTTCGGCACATGCAGGCAGCCCTACAAAAAGTTACTACAGCAGTAACAATTCTGAGAAAAGCAAAAGGATACAGATGGTGGATTTTTTTAAAACAGAATTATTGCAAACACTCAGCAAGTGTTAGGCAGCATCTGAAATTTCATTGATCTGAAACAATAATCTTGTATCCCTCTCCACTGATGCTGTTTGAACTGCTTGTATTTTCAGCATTTTCTGTATTTATTTCTCATTTCAAAAGTACTTAATGTTCCATTTATTTCTGTGATGATTGCTATTAAATGAGTCTCAGTTCAAGTTGGTGAGCAATATTTTTCATCCCATCTCTCTGAAACACTAATCAGTCATTTACTCTCCCATAAATCCATTTCATATATGCCCCAGATCCAGGCACAGATTGAAGCCTTCAAATCACAGGAGATGCAACTGGAACAAGATCGTAAACGTGTCATGCAGAAGATTGAAACTCAACAAGAGGAACTGAGCAAACAGTGCGAGTTATATGAGAGCAGGCTCACAGTGGGCAAAAAAATACTGGATCAACTCAAAACTGGTATTTGTTGTTTCCCGAATTACTATGCTTTCACTATTTTTGGTACAAGAGTAAGCACAAGAGTGAGGCTATGTTATCTGGCAGGAGAGATAACCAACCCTTTCAACGCTTCACTATCAGGTCTGATTATTGAAGGTACTGAGGATTTCGTTCATGAAGTCCCAAGTCTATACTTTGACAGCAAGTTCCTTAGTTGGGTGTTTAGTTCCCTCACCATAACTGTCAAAATATTTTCAATTACTCTACAAGGCCCAAGTCTGGTATATTTTCTGAATCACAGCTTTTGTAATTGCCCAAGCTACCTACCATTTATTCTGGAAGTCCACATGCTCCACATCATATGGTTCTGCAAATCATCATGTGTAAGGCTTCAAGGTTTGTTGGGGTGTGGGCAGAGAATATTTGCGATGCTTCACTGTACCTGATGGTCAACTTACAGGGCTTTATCCTACCTCAGGTGGATAAATCCGTGATGCAAACACAAGTGTTACCATGTACTGAGGTTCTACCAGCCCCAACTCAGAGATCTGCTTCTGACCACCCAATGCCAACCCCCTACCCCTCAAAAAACCTCAGCTCTTCTAGATGAAGAAATCTCTGAATTCATTTGAGCACAAACCTATTGGGCAATTATTGATTTGGAATGTGTTAAGACTCCTAAGGAGAGAGAGTTTCCCTTGACCAGAAGGTGAATTGTCCTCTGACTGAAACTTGTTTAATAGTTACCAGGTTAAAGGTGGGAGAAGCACGTCCTATCCTGTCCTTCCAGTTCATTTAGTACCTCAAGCGTCAAAAGTGTTTAATTGCCACATGCACTGAAACAGAACAATGAAATTCTCATATGCAACAGCACGACAGGTTTGTAAACACGGTACCATATAAATAACATAATAAACAAACAAAAACAGTTCAGCAAAAAAAAAACACAATATAGTGCTATTTTTGTTTTTTATGGGGTTATATATATGGGGATTGGGGAGATGGTATCATTGAGCTAACACTAGAATGCACCTTTGATGGAAGGTGTAGCGAGTGACAGTTTGGACATTGACATTCACCTGGATTTATTCCCCTGTAGGGGAGCATGGCGATATAAATATTTGGTGCTGCTGACGACCACCCACCAATCTGAAACCTGCTATTCCTCCAGCAGAGGGAGTTATCTATGACTGAGCTGTCAATTAGCAAAGGCCCAAGCGTATATGCAGTGGAAAACATAGAAAATAGGTGCAGGAGGAGACCATTCGGCCCTTCGAGCAGCACCACCATTCATTGTGATCAAAAACATTGAAGCAGGTGCAATCTATGAAAATAACCTTTGGGGAAAGGCTAAACTTTTTGCACGCTGCCTGAAAAAAGAATGTCACTGGGTAATTTTACAATTAAGAATCAAATTACTCTGCAGAATATACACACATTTCATCTTTCCTCATGACAGTGAAACAGGCCATCCAACCATATTGCTTTAATTATATAAAATCTTGCCTTTATTTGAGTGAACCGTGCATGTCCACACTTTCAATGCAAATACTTTCTGCTAAATTAAGCAGTTTTATTTCAAATTCCTGATAGCAACTGTATACAAAGAAAAGGCATGAACCAATTCCCTAGACCTCTAGCATATGGGGTTTCTTCACTTCATGCTTGGGTCTATTGTAGATTCATTAAGGATCATCAACAACACCATCATTGTTAAATCACATGATCACCAGGAGGTAGAAGGTGAATTAGATGGACCTTTGCCTTTGCTCATTCAATTGTTTCTGTATCTCTATCTCACTTGATGACTATATAGCTTATGAGATAACTTATGTAATAGTGTGGAACTTTCACAGATATGGCCATTACCAGAGCCTCCAATGTAGAAGGTAACTTGAAATCACTATACACACCCATTGTTGTGTGGACAGTCTATTTTAATTGTCAATGAATTCTGATACGATTTGTGTTCTGAATCAAGTTAAGATTTTACACCTTAAGTTCTGGTTGCCCCCACACATGTGCAGTCTATTTGATAATGCGCCCACCATATTATATGGTGTACTGGCCAGTCTTATCAATGAGGCTCACACCTCAGTATTTAAAAACAGATAAATTGACCTTTGCACCCTTGGGCTAGGAATGACTGAATTAGGCAAAGTTTATGCTCCTGAGTATTATCACTGACACTCCTGAAGCTGTGATTGGAAATATGGGTGGATGTGAGCTGTGCTGTGATTTTCTTCTCCCCATTACCAAAGACTTGTTTTCCATACCCAGTCATGGAGATTTGTCCCTTGTGCTTTGCTTTGACCAATCTAGGTAGGAAAGAGCATCATTGAAAGGCAAAGGAAGTAAAATAAATTGTATTAAATCCCATTGAGACCACTTTTAATTTGAAATGTATTTCATCTACAGGAATTGAATCATTGTTTAACAAAATAAACTGTGATCGATCAATATTGGATGAAATGTTGGGATCTTCATCTGGAATTCGAGATAACAATGTGATGCAGTATCTGGGCCTCATTGAGCAGCGTACCAATGAGTTATTATCCATCCAATCCTACCTTTCATCCAAGGTATCTTTGCATCACTTCCTTAACTCAGTTTCTGCTTTATGGTTTATGATGAGCTGTGTGTAGACAGTTACATGGTAATACTGACCCCACAAGATATTTTCTGTGCATAACAAATGCAGGGCTGATTTGTGCCATCTACTGAGCGACAATGTCCAAATACATTATTTGAACTCCAGAAGAGAATAAGGGGATGTGCCATTTGTAACAAGGTGGATTTCATTTTATGTAATGGCATCAGCTGCTGCTTCCTGCTGTTGGGAGGAACTTGCTGGGTGCAAATTGGCTGCTAAGTTGCCCACATTCCAACAGTGAACAGTTCAAAAGTACTTTGAACCAGTCTGGTCACCCAGCAGGAATCCCCTCTGCCAAGACAGCATCACAGTGCTTCTGTGCAATTGTACATCGGATGTTGCAGCACTAAGCTAGGCTGACCAGGATCCCTGTCTGACCTTCAGTTTCTGATGAGTTAGCTAGTGTAGGCTAAGACACAGCTGTAATAGTGAAATTGTGATGCTGTCAAGGTAATTTCTGGCCCAAATTACCCCACCTGTGCCAGTTTTTAGAAGGCACATGTGTGAGGATCATAACTGAAAGAGTCAAGAGCAGCAATGAGATCTTCCATGCTCAACAGCTTCCCAGTTCTCACTGTCTGTGTTCATATATTAAGAATGAGCACATGGCCAAGACATATGGATGATGTTTGCATCCCTCTTTCCAAATAATAGCCAGTGCCTTCCACGAATGTAGAGGAGGAATTTGAAAATATTTGATATAGATGACAGTATTTGGAACTAGTACATAAATTATGAGGTAATATTGTATATTGCCAAATACTCAGACAGAAAATATCATGGGAGTTTAGTTTTACAATGGAAATCCCTAGGTCCTGACGTGTGGAAAGACTCCTTTAGTGTTATATGATTTCACACGGGGGATAGTGTGTACATGGAACTAGCTGCCCGACAGTGCTGCAGGTAGGTGCAGTTACATTGAAAAGATACCCAGAGAGGTACATGGATAGGAAGTGTCTGGAAGGATATAGGACAGGCACAATATGGTATATTGGTTAGCATAGCTGAGTTGAGTATGTTTCCGTGCTGTTTTGTTCAATGACACTAATTCTCAAGATAGATTATCGCACATAAATGTTTATTGATCAATTAAATTCAACTCCAATTTTGACCAATCTTGGTGAGTCTGAGTTTGAAGCAAAATGGCTTATCAATTTGTACTTTGTTTACTCCAGGACTATGACCAGCCTTATGACCCACGGAAAACTGCTATGCTGCTGATGGGTCAGAGTTTGGAGAACCCCACTCAGACAGTCTACATTGAACCTCCTACCACAGGGTTTGTAGCTCCCAGACTCTCAGGGAGGAACAAAGATCAACTGAACCTCTAAAGTATCATATGGAGATTGCAAACTGATGAATGAAACTGATGATTGGGGTGATGCTAAAAGGAAATAATAAACCAGCGGGCCATTTTACAATGAAAAGAATATCAGGCAATAAGCAAATATAGTGTGCATGTTCACTGAAACAATAATGTTTCAGTGGGTGCAAGAATGTAAATATTTTGCCCAGATGTGTGAACTTTGGGAGAAAGGCAATGGAAACTTCCCTCTAAAGGTTTAGTTTAGAGATACAGCGCGGAAACAAGCCCTTCAGCAAAACGAGTCCGCTCCGACCAGCGATCCCCGAACATTAACACTAACCTATGCCCTAGGGACAATTTTACATTTATACCAAGCCAATTAAGCTACAAACCTGTATATCTTTGAAGTGTCGGAAGAAACCGAAGATCTCGGATGCAGGTCATGGGGAGAATGTACAAACTGAACAGACAGCACCCATAGTCAGGATCGAACACTGGTCTCTGGCGCTGTAAGGCAGCAACTCTACCACTATGTCACCGTGCCGCAATAGGTTATTGTGTTCAGGGTAAGAGGGAGAAATATGAGCTTGGGAGAGAATTATTTGGAACAAAAAACTTGCAAATGGTTCTCATCCCTGATGATGTTTGGAATTTATATTGAGTGAAGGTGATAGTTGGATCAAGATGTAAAGAAAGTATTTTTGGTAAAAACTTTTCATTCCTCCATTTTTAGAAATGATTATGACAGTGATGTTGACTCTCCAGTGACCGATGAGGAGGAGAGGCCCCTGACTCAGAATGAACTACGGCAAAGAATAATGAAAGGAGTAAGTTATGTGCCAATGCTGTGTGCCCAATTAATGTGAACTGATCAGTGCCGAGTATCATTGTATCACTGTTGTCTCTCTTCTCTGTTAAAGTCTGGTCTAGACCCAATTTCACATTCAACCATTCCAAAACATGAAGACTCCTTGCCAGATCCAACTGCACTGGGAATATATGGTATCTTTGTGCTTGCCCAAATAGCCTGCTGTTTCTATTAGCAGCAGGAAGCTGGGAAATGTTAAAACCCACACAGATTCACCATAAGAAATTGTCTGATCATCACTTTAAGGTCTACGTGGTTTCCTAACTGTATTTCTTTTTTTCTTTTTGATTCACTGCACATTTATCCTTCTTAGACAGTCCTTCAGGATCGAGGATGACTTGCTTCCACTTGTCTTCTGGGTCTGAGATGGCTGATGAGACCAATGTGAGAACTGCAGACACTTCCATAGATGGAGGAGAGGGCACTTGATGGGGCAGTTGGCTGGATAATTCATGAGGTGACATGCTCCTTCTGCCAGTTATGGTCACTTAAGTCATAGTTCTGTGTACTCCTGATGCATAAATGCCAACATGTTCCACTTTGAGTAGTCATGGGCGAGAGATTCCATGGAGTCAGCAGAGCTATTTAATTTCTGCACAGAGCCTTTGTGCATAGGATTATTTTCTTCTGGCCACTTGACAGCCCCCCTTCCTGAGGTGAAGAAGTGAACTGAACTTGAAATAGAAGATTGACACAAAAAACTGGAGTAACTCAGCAGGACAGGCAGCATCTTTTTTTTTGTTGAAACTTCCAGTTTCAACATGGGTTTGGTTTCATCAAGACATGATTGCTAATGCAATCTATCCAAGTAATTTCTTTGCATTAAAAAAAATGATACAAATGGGTACAAATGGGTTTTAGTTGTGCACTGAACTTAACACAAAAAGAGAACATTTCACATTACCTAAATCTACAGCAACCTCACTATCCTCAAATTATTTCCCTTATCTCAAAACGTCTTCCTTCATTTTTAATTGTTGATCACCACGTAATAAAAGAGAAGGGTGTGATGTTTTATTAATTAATGAGGATGTCATAGTCAGAGATTACATTACTGATGGTTCTTCCAGTGAGGATATATGGGTGGAGCTGAGAAATAAGATCACTATGTTGGTAGTGTCCTCCAGGCCCCCAAATAGTCAATGGGAATTAGAAGATCAAATATGCCAGGACATTTCAGGCAGTTGCAGGACTAATAAGGTTAGCATAATAGGGGATTTGAACTTTCCCAATATAGACCGGGCCTGTCACAGTGCAAAAGGTTTAGACGAAGCAGAATGTGTTCAGGAAAGAGGAAAGAGTGGTGTGTGTATATAGAACAAGCTGCCAGAGGGCAGGTACTATAACAATATTTAAAAACATTTGGACTGGCGCATGAATAGGATAGGTTTTGAAGGATATGGGCCAAACGCAGGCAGGTGAGACCAGTGTAAATGGGGCATGTTGCAAGTTGGGCCTAAAGGCAAGAAATAAATCCTTCATCTCTGCCTTAAATGGGCAACACCTTATTTTTAAGCAGTAACTCCCAGTTCTGAATTGTCCTACCAGAGGAAACATTTTTTCCACATTTATTCTATGTGGAACTTAGTTTCAATCAACTCACCTTTCATCCCTCTAAATTCTAAGGGATACACACCCAGCCCATTCATTCTTTCCTCGTGAAACAACAGACCTATTTCAAGTATCGGTTTAATAAGTCTTCTGTGATTATGCTTCCAATGCTCTTCCATTATTCAATAAAAAAAACAATGCTGTACATAGAGGTGCCTACTAGAGGAGGGGCAGTGCTGGACCTCCTGTTAGGAAATGAGACGGGACAGGTGGCGGAGGTATGCGTAGGGGAGCACTTCGGGTCCAGTGATCACAATACCATTAGTTTCAATATAATTATGGAGAAGGACAGAACTGGGCCTAGGGTTGAGATTTTTGATTGGAGAAAGGCTAACTTTAACGAGATGCGAGATGATTTAAAAGGAGTGAACTGGGACATTTTGTTTTATGGGAAAGATGTAGAGGAGAAATGGAGGACATTTCAAGGGGAAATTTTAAGAGTACAAAATCTTTATGTTCCTGTTCGGTTGAAAGGAACCAGTAAAAATTGGAAAGAGCCCTGGTTTTCAAGGGCAATTGGACATCTTGTTCGGAAAAAGAGGGAGATCTACAATAATTATGGGCAGCATGAAGTAAATGAGGTGCTTGAGGAGTATAAGGAATGTAAAAAGAATCTAAAGAAAGAAATTAGAAAAGCTAAAAGAAGATATGAGGTTGCTTTGGCAAGTAAGGTGAAAGTAAATCCAAAGGGTTTCTACAGCTATGTTAATAGCAAAAGGATAACAAGGGATAAAATTGGTCCATTGGAGAGACCGAGTGGACAGCTATCTGCAGAGCCAAAAGAGATGGGGGAGATATTGAACAATTTCTTTTCTTCGGTATTCACCAAGGAGAAGGATATTGAATTATGTGAGGTAAGGGAAACTAGTAGAGTAGCTATGGATACTATGAGTTTCAAAGTAAAAGAAGTACTGGCACTTTTGAAAAATATAAAAGTGGATAAGTCTCCAGGTCCTGACAGGATATTCCCTAGGACATTGAGGGAAGTTAGTGTAGAAATAGCCGGGGCTATGACAGAAATATTTCAAATGTCATTAGAAACTGGAATAGTCCCCGAGGATTGGCGTACTGCGCATGTTGTTCCATTGTTTAAAAAGGGTTCTAAAAGTAAACCTAGCAATTATAGACCGGTTAGTTTGACTTCAGTGGTGGGCAAGTTAATGGAAAAGATACTTAGAGATAATATATATAAGTATCTGGATAAAGAGGGTCTAATTAGGAACAGTCAACATGGATTTATGCCTGGAAGGTCATGTTTGACTAATCTTCTTGAATTTTTTGAAGAGGTTACTAGGGAAATTGACGAGGATAAAGCAGTGGATGTTGTCTATATGGACTTCAGTAAGGCCTTTGACAAGGTTCCTCATGGAAGGTTGGTTAAGAAGGTTCAACTGTTGGGTATAAATGCAGGAATAGCAAGATGGATTCAACAGTGGCTGAATGGGAGAAGCCAGAGGGTAATGGTGGATGGCTGTTTGTCGGGTTGGAGGCAGGTGACTAGTGGGGTGCCTCAGGGATCTGTGTTGGGTCCTTTGTTGTTTGTCATGTACATCAATGATCTGGATGAAGGGGTGGTAAATTGGATTAGTAAGTATGCAGATGATACCAAGATAGGGGGTGTTGTGGATAATGAAGACGATTTCCAAAGTCTACAGAGTGATTTAGGCCAGTTGGAAAAATGGGCTGAAAGATGGCAGATGGAGTTTAATGCTGATAAATGTGAGGTGCTACACCTTGGCAGGACAAATCAAAATAGGACGTACATGGTAAACGGTAGGGAATTGAAGAATACAGTTGAACAGAGGGATCTGGGATTAACCGTGCATAGTTCCTTGAAGGTAGAATCTCATATAGATAGGGTGGTAAAGAAAGCTTTTGGTATGCTAGCCTTTATAAATCAGAGCATTGAGTATAGAAGCTGGGATGTAATGTTAAAATTGTACAAGGCGTTGGTGAGACCAAATCTGGAGTATGGTGTACAATTTTGGTCGCCCAATTATAGGAAGGATGTCAACAAAATAGAGAGGGTACAGAGGCGATTTACTAGAATGTTGCCTGGGTTTCAACAGCTAAGTTACAGAGATAGGTTGAATAAGTTAGGTCTTTATTCTCTGGAGCGCAGAAGGTTAAGGGGGGACTTGATAGAGGTCTTTAAAATGATGAGAGGGATAGACAGAGTTAATGTGGACAAGCTTTTCCCTTTGAGAATAGGGAAGATTCGAACAAGAGGACATGACTTTAGAATTAAGGGACAGAGATTTAGGGGTAACATGAGGGGGAACTTCTTTACTCAGAGAGTGGTAGCGGTGTGGAATGAGCTTCCAGTGGAAGTGGTGGCGGCAGGTTCGTTGGTATCATTTAAAAATAAATTGGATAGGCATATGGATGAGAAGGGTATGGAGGGTTATGGTATGAGTGCAGGCAGGTGGGACTAAGGGAAAAAAGTTGTTCGGCACGGACTTGAAGGGCCGAGATGGCCTGTTTCCGTGCTGTAATTGTTATATGGTTATATGGTTATATGGTACATAGTTATCAGATGTGGTCACCCCAATAACTATATAATTGTAGGATAACCTCCCTACTTTTGTATTTATTTCCCCTCGCGATAAATAATAACATTTGGTTAACTTTCCTGATTACCTGTACCTGCATATCAGCCTTTTGTGAATCGTACATCAGGACACTCAGATCCCTTTGCATCTCAGAGCTTTGTATTTCGATAAAGCAATTTCACAAACCCATCTATTTGTGTATAATGGTCACCCCTGATCATTTCAGGGGTGACCATTATTTCTCATCATTTCTCATTATTTTTAGGTGATGAAGAAAGAAGCAAAGGCATTAAAGAAAATTGACCGCTCTCTTCAAAAATCCTGAAATGTTCAAAGGATCAACAAAGAAACACTCAAGATGATCACATTTGATTGTTTACAATACTTCATTGTTTACATAAGTTATTTTGCCATTTATTTCCTTCTGTAACACATTACAACCATGCTGAATGTGGCTTTTTATTTGCATTGCTTCTTTTAAATAGTTTTCTCATAATTCCAAAATCAATAATAGTGAACTGTTGCCCCTCACAGTATTAATAATGGAGAAACATTTCAATTCACTTGGAGTCATGATGGTCTTGAATTAGCCTATTCAAGTAAATGTTCACAATCATAATTAAAGATGCTAATTATCTTTAATGGTTTCAAGAACAAACCTACACACCAGAGATCATTAATGTATTTATGTCAATTCAATATATATGCTTATATTCCACTAAGAATAGCTTTTAGTGTGCCTCTGTCCAGCCACATCTGTAATTAACAGTTCTTCCTGAACCTAATGGCAAAATCTGGAATGTTGTGCCTTTACAAAGCCTAGAGAAAGCAATAGTGTAGAAGTAAGCAAATAAATCAACTATTATTCCATCCCGCTATTTATTTTTGCCAGATTATACTTTCTTAAAAGGATATTTTAAACTTATGGGAATTACATAAATACACATTGATGTTTTCAGGCTAGGTTGTTGACTACAAAACAACAACCACTTATAATATTAACCGCTAATATATATTACATAATTATATATAATATAATATATTATAAGCAGTTTATAATATTATAAGAATATCTCTACAGTAACATCACCCTGTCTGCTTCATCATTAAACAAACTCCAAACAAACAAATATTTTTGCATAACATGTTTCAGCTTCAGAAAGAGTTTGCCCAGTCTGGTTCACGCAGAGATGAAACAGACATGCAATCATTTGTTATATCCCAGTATTAATGAATGGATACAAAAAAAAAATCAGTATTCAGTATCACATATTAACTTACCAAGGCTCCTTCAATATTTTTCCCCAAAACATATGGCTTCTTGACTGGAAATGCTGCCTTCTCCAAGTTTCCTCAGTCACACATGTCTTGTGGAGGACATGTATTGGCTTCACATCATAATGTCTAGGTCAAAGTCAGACCGTTTCCTACCCAACAGCACACTGAAAGCAGCATTTCCACAGCCTGCAGTGGTGGAAGGGCAGTTAGCTACGGGCAATTAAATTGTTTTGGTAGTAATGTATCCATCCCTAGCAAAAATAAAAAAATTGCACAAAACTACACCTCCCTTCTTAACAACAAACGAGTATTCAAGAGCGAGCCTATATACATACATTTGTATGTTTTGGGTGAAGATAGGGGAGGATGGCTGTGCACATTAAACTTTACATTACAGTTGACAGTCATAACCTTTTTCCCACAGGGTAGAAATTTCCAACACTAGAGGGCATAGCTATAAGGTGAGAGGACGAATGTTTAGTGGAAGATAGACACAACATGCCGGAGTAACTCAGCGGGACAGGCAGCATCTCTGGAGAGAAGGAATGGGTGATGTTTCGGGTCGAGACCCTTCTCCAGGCAGAAAACACAGAAATGTTTAATGGAGATGTGTGGGGCAAGTTTTCTTTACCCAGAGAGTGGTGGGAGCTTGGAGTGCACAGCCAGGGGTGGTTGTGGAGGCAGATACCATTGTGGCATTTGAAAGGCTTTTGGATAGACACTTGGAAGTGCAGGGAATAGATGGCTATAGATTATGTACAGGCAGATTAAATCAGTTTAACTTGGCATCATGTTCAGCACTGACATCGTGGGTCGAAGGGGCCTTTCCTATGCAGTGTTGTTCTATGTTCTATGTACCATAGTTAACAGCACTATGATCTTTTTTAGCAAGATGCTGCCATAAATAGAAAGCAGACCTGATTTCCATTGAATGGAGTATCTCAATTCTTACCTGGGTTGAGATTAAGAATTCAGTTCAGTCTAGAATCGATTTATAAAAAACGATCTCTGCTTTGCCAGCAATTTTATAATTTACTGCCATCGATAATTGCCCTTGAGGGGAACCATCTTACTGCCATCCTCTGTTGAAAATACTCCCACAATGCTGAAGCACGGGCTATTCCAAGACCTAGATGAAGAAAAGATGAGAGGACACCAATATATTTCCCAGAATGGTGTGCAATTTGTTGGAAAATTCAGGGGATGATATTCCTCTGAGCCTGGAGCCCAACTCATTCTTGGTGGTAATGTAATTGATGGTACATAGTGCACTCACTATGTGCCACTGATAAAGGGAATACATATATAGTATGGCGGTTGGGGTATCAGTCAAGTCTTGGATGCTGTCAACATTCCTAATGTTATTGGAATTGCACTCATCTAACCTAGTTGAAAATATTCCATCACACTGAGTGCCTTGTGGAAAGGCTTTGAGTGTCAGGAAGCTAGTCACATGTATAGGATACCGAGGCTCTGACCTGCTCATCACCACAGTACGTGGTGCTTTTGGCAATGGTATTGCCATTGACTGCCAAACGTAGATGATCAGTCTTCCAACCTTTGGACATGATCATTGTCTGACACCTTTGTAGCACAAATGTAACTTGCCATTTATCAGCAGATGGTTGAATGTTATCGCTGTCTTACTAAGTCCAGGCATTGATTGTTTCATTCCCTGAGAAACTGCAAATATAATTCCACAATCAGCAGCAAACATCCTCAGTTCCAATCTTATGAGGTAGGTCCAAGGCAAAGCCCAGGGAAGCTCCTGCAGGATGTCTTGGGGGCTGTGATAATTGACCTCTGAACCACACTATATGAGTTATGATTCCAAGGACTGGAATATTTTCCTCTGGATGCCCAATGACTTCAGTTTTACCAGGCCTCCTGAAGCCACAATCAGTCAAATGCTGCTTTGATATCAACAGCTGTCACTTTGCTTCACCTCTGAAGCTCAGCGACTGGTCCTGGTGGAACACAGAGTGGGCATCAGTTATCTGGTTATTGTGGACTAAATGCAGTTAGAAGTAACTGTTATTGCCACTATTTGTCACTTTGCTGATGATGTAGACTGACTGATACACTTCAGGCAACATTTTTCCACAAAGATTCCTGGAAAGTTTCATTGCCCTTTCTCACCAATCCTACTCCGAGTTACAGTAGTCCTCGGTGCACATCTCCTTTAAAATTCCACTTTAAAGCAGTACTGGACAGTTCTACTCCTTCACATTTAATATTAATCTGGCCATAACACATATGAAATTACTTTGTGAAAATAAAAATAATTTGCAGTAAATAATTTTCCTAGAATTGTTGTTCAGTGCCCTGCTTCAGGTCAGGATCCAGTTACAGCACTAATTATACTAGTCAAACCTATTTAACGTCAATGACGTAGACCCATCCTCACTCTTTTCATGTTGTTTTCAGACAGATGTCATTTTAACCAGATTCGATTCAGTCAGAGGCAAATAAGATTGAAAGAGTTTCCCGATTATCTACTCTATTTCCCAAATGATTAATTTACTCCTGTCCCAGTTACATTTACCATTTATTGCATTGTCTTACATTAACCTATCTTTTTGTTTTAATTTCTCAATATAAATCAGGCAATTGAATTCACCCCCAATCAATGATGATACTAATTATAACTTGTGTCTTGGTCTATTGTTCACTGATATCCACAAACCAGCTTTTTCCATTAATATAAATATATACATATATCTTAATATATGATTCAATTCCAAGTGGTAGGTTTTAAAATTAAGTATTGCGGAAATGAAGTTAAAGGTTAGAGTTCATACCAACCCTGGTTTGCTCCCTACTGCAACTGAAATGTAATGTACACCTGGAATGCAGTGAAAGATATAAATCCTGAAAACGCCTCAAATTTCTCCCACATGTTGAGGTGCTTGCAGTTATTATCATTCTGTCCGATTACAGTAGATAATGCTACTTTCTCTTCGTGCACGTTCGGCATCAAACACCAGCAGGTGGCTGGCCAGGGTTTCTTCAGGACCAGTCATGATCAGTGATGGATTATTCTCCTGCAGAACCAAAGCAAAAATGAGAAATCACACAGACGAAGACTCTGGTGGAGCAATCTTCAGTCATATTGTATTAGAGAGAGTGAGAGGGTGGGGGTGGGAGAGTGCAAGGGAGAAAGAGAGAAAATGGGGGGGGGGAGAGAGAAGAGAGACGAGTGAGGGAGAAATATAAAGTGGGAAAGAGAGAAAGTAAGTGAGAGGAGGTAAGTGGGAAAAAAGGAAGTGGGGAGAGGGCAGGAGGTTGTGAAAGAAAGGTAGTGGAGTTTATAGAAAGGGAGCAGGGGAGGGAATGGAAATTAATATGATTTTTTTTGTTGGAAAAGGGAATGGCAAGTGCGGAAAATAGTGGGCAGAGGGAAAGGTGGTGGGCAGAGAGGAATGGGGTGGGGGAGAGATTAAATTGCGGTGATAAAAAAGTAAATTGGGGGAGAAAAAGAAAGTGGTTCGTGTGAAGGGAAGTGGTAGGAGAGTAAGTGTATGGGGAGATAGCGTGGCAGAGAGAAAGGGAGTGGTGCAAAAAAGAAAGGGAGGGGAAAGAGAATGAGGAGAGAAAGGTAATGGGGGAAAAAGGGGTGAAGGTAGAGAAAGTAAATAGGGAAAAGAAAGGCATTGGGGTAAACAAGAGAAAGATGCGATCGAGAGACGAGTGGGAAGGCTTGGGTAGGAAGAAGTGTAGTCCAGATAACTATGGGAGTAGATCAGTTTGTAATCGACTATCCGTTGATAAGCTGTCTCCTGTGATGAAGACAGAGTGATTGAGAAAGGGGAGAGAGGTGTTCAAGATAGTCCTGGTGAATTTAAGGGCTGAGTGGAAGTTTTTTTTTTATTTCAAAATAGACTTTATTCAAGTAATAAATATTTACAATACATCAACCGTGCGAAAAATCCATCCGACATTTTCGGAGGCTATACAAATTCTTCCATGCAGTCTATATACATTTTTCAAATTTTACTAATTAATCCCCCACCCGTGCCACTCATGTGGCCCCCCGGCATGGGATACCTTCCCTTATTTTGAGGGGCGTCTCCACCATACAGTGCCCCCATGTCCAGCAGCGGAAGGACCTTAGACTGTGGCCCTCCCCCACCGAGCCTTGGCGTTGGCTGCACCGAGCTTCAGTGCGTCCCTTAGTACGTACTCCTGCAGTCTGCAGTGGGCCAGTCGGCAACATTCCCCGACGGACATCTCGCTCTGCTGGGTGGTGAACAAAGCTCGGGCAGACCAGAGAGCGTCTTTCACCTGCAGTCCACATAAATGGGTGGGAATCAGACAGTTTCCCTGTAAGGTCTGGAGTCAGGCAGGGTTGCCCTCTCTCTCCTCTCTTGTTTGTCTGCTGTATTGAACCTTTTGCCGAATCCATCAGGAAGGATGCGAGCATTAGAGGAGTGACACTGCCCGGCAGTGGGGGCATTCAAGTAAAGACCTCCCTGTACATGGACGATGTCGCTGTCTTCTGCTCGGATCCAGGGTCGGTCCGCAGATTGATTAGTATCTGCGACCAGTTTGAGTCGGCCACGGGAGCCAGGGTGAACCGCAGGAAGAGCGAGGCCATGCTCTTTGGCAACTGGCCCGACAGATCTTCCGTCCCCTTCACCATCAAGCCTGACTTCTTGAAGGTGCTGGGGATCTGGTTCGGGGGGGCTGAGGCGTGTAACAAGAATTGGCTGGAGCGGATAGCCAGGGTGGGGAAGAAGCTGGAGCTGTGGAGGCAACGCTCCCTCTCCATAACGGGAAAGAATTTGGTCATCAGGTGTGAGGTGCTCTCGGGCCTGCTGTACTTGGCACAGGTGTGGCCTGTCCCTCCTTCCTACGCCACAGGGATCACCCGGGCCGTCTTCCAGTTCATCTGGGGGTCGAGGATGGACCGGGTGCGACGGGCCACAATGTACAAGTCGGCAGACAACGGGGGTAAAAGCGTGCCCAACGTCGCCCTCATCCTGATGGCCACCTTCGTGTGTGGCTGCATCAGGCGGAGTGTAGAGCCAAGGCACGTGGGCACCAAGTGTCACTACCTGCTGAGGTTCTACCTGTCCCCGGTGTTGCGAAGGATGGGCCTGGCGCAGATGCCACGCAATGTGCCAGTCAGCTGGTCACTGCCGCCCCATCTGTCGTCTGTGGAAAGGTTCTTCCGGACCAACACCTTTGACCACATGTCCATTGGGCAGTGGTCAGCACAGAATGTCCTGCAGGTACTGCAGGGAAAGGACTCGATGGACCCGGTGGCGTGGTTCCCTGAGCAGACTGCCCAGCTTGTCTGGCAAAATGCCTCATCGCCAGAACTCACCAACAAGCACCAAGACCTGGCTTGGCTGGCGGTGAGGGGAGCCCTCCCAGTCAGATCCTTCCTGCACCATCGGAACCTCACTACCAGCGCACGCTGCCCTCGGGACGGCTGCTATGGAGTGGAGACGGTCGCCCACCTCTTTGCAGAGTGTGGATTTGCCCAAAGAGTCTGGAGAAAAATGCAAGGGTCCCTGGTACGCTTTATTCCAAACAGCTCTGTCACAGAGGACTCTGTGATTTACGGACTGTTCCCAGGGACACATTCAGAGACTGACATCAAGTGCTGCGGGCTGAGTGGAAGTTAATGGTGAAGTTAATAATGTCCATGATTTCTGTGCAGATGCAGGATATAACCGATGTAACCGACAAAAATGCAGGCATAGCTGGGACCATGTGAGTTCATCTGATACTCCTTTACAGCTCTCACGTTGCAGCCTTGGCGCATTGAGTGCTTATCTAGCCCCGTTTTAAATGTGCAAAGTTTCCAATCCCACCAAACTTTCGGGTGTTTATTTCTAGATAGTGAAAAAAAAGGTGCTTTTTTTCCACTTTAATCGTTCTACATATTTGCAAAAGATCTATATCTCTGGCTAATGACTTCTCTGCTTTTCCAAACCTTCAACACCTTTATTAACTCCCTCCTTGCTGATCTTTTCTTCTCTGGTCCAGGCAATGTCACAAGAATAGAGAACCGTAAATGGTTTGGAGAATATTGATTTGCGACGTTATGGATCAGGACCCTTCTTCAGACTGATAGGGGTGAGAGAAGGCTGGAAGAGAGGTCAGGCAGACTAAAGCTTGGCAGATGATATGCAGGTTGGGGGGGGGGGGGGGGGGGTTGGTGGGAGGAGGGGGGTGGGGGGTTGATAGGCAAATGGTTAGATAAAAACCAGAGAAGACAAAACAGAAATTGTGAGATGATAGCAGAGCTGTAAATTGTGAAGCCAGTTGAAGGAATGTTGGTGGAAGGGGGAAGGGAGAGAGGGAGTGGGAGGGAAGAAATGGGTGTGAGTCCAGGTGGGGCACAGGGAAGCGGAAAGAAAGAAGTGGGAATGAAGGAGGGAAAAGGGCGGTGGGGGGAGGGGGATTAGTTTAATTACCTAAATTTTGAGAAACCAGTGTTCATACTATTACATTGTAAACTACCCAAGCGGAATATGAATATGACTGTTCGTTCAATTTGCGTGTGGCCTCACTCTGGCATTGGAGGAGGCCCAGTACAGAAAGATCAGTATGGCAATGGGAAAGAGAGATAAAATGATTAGCAAGTGGGAGATCCAATAGGCCTTGGCAGACTGTGCACCAGGTCTATGCTTGGTCTCGCTAATAAAAAGGCCACATCAACAACATCGGATGCGGTAGATGATGTTAGAGGACATGAACTCTTTCCCTCTCTCAACTGCATAATTCTCATTCCTTCCCTTTCCCTTTGATAATATCCCCCAGGATCCACCTGTGGTCGACACGAACAAGAACGAGCCCGTTGGTCGTAGTGATGCCGAGAATGAGGTTGGGCTGGACAAGGACAGAGAAAGACCACCGAGAACAAGGAACAAGGACGGGCTCAGTGGCTGACGATACCGAAGTCCCAATGGCCACATGCGGGGGAAGCTTAGAAGCCCCGACGACTGGAGAGTCGATGAGGGAGCCGCTGAAAACGATGGATGTGAGGAGTGGACCGGTAGGAGAGGGACGGGGGTATTATCTCTAGCGCCTTCAAGGTCGGTTGCAGGAGGCGCTCCTTGGGACACAGGGATGGTCGGCAGAGGAGAGGGACGTCGGGTCGCGGACCTGCAGGCTTCCTGGATCGGGAGCGCTCTAGGACGTCTAACATGTGGACAGGAGTTTGGACTGGTTGTGTTTTCTGTTTTTTTAAATTTTAAACAACGGCAACATTGTGACGACTGTCCATTTGTGGTTGTGCAAAGGAATTTCACTGTGCATACGTGACAATAAAGAACCATTGAAGAACCAACCTGGTGCACTACCATTTATTTTGCATTTCTTTACCTTGATGGCCTCCTCAAATGTCTTATCACATACTTCTCCTGTAAGAGAAGCTAGTTTTCTTCCAGATTTGGATTGTATTCTAAGGAGTGTCAGAGGTTGAGGGAAGAATTGATAGAAGTATATAAAATTATGAGAGGCATGGATAAGGTACAGTCAGAACCAAATGACCAACACTAGAGGGCATAGCAATAAGGTGAGAGGGGGAAAGTTTAATGGCGATGTGTGGGTCAAGTGTTTTTTTGTTTTGTGGTTTTTTTTTAAACACAGAGTGTGGTGGGGGCCTGGAATGCATTACCAGGAGTGGTGGTGGAGGATGGCAGATACAATAGTGGCATTTAGTAGGCTTTTTGATAGGCACATGGAAGTGAAGAAAATAGCAGGATATGGATCATCTGCAATGAGATCAGTTCAGCTCGGCATCATGTTCAACACAAACATTGTGGGCCAAAGGGCCCGTTCTGTGCTGTAATATTCTATGTTCTAGAATTTTCTTTTCTCATTTGACCATCACCAATGTTTGGCTGACTGGCCCATGACTCATGCATTGTTGCTTCCATTTAAAGAAGATCTGATAACCACTAAAGTGTTGGCACAGGATCTTTTCATCATCACGGGAAGTATTAACGGGATACAAATAAATAATGTTTGCCTTCACTAGGCAGGGCACATGGAAAGTACCAAGGTTAGGGGAAGCGACCAAGCCAGCTGCACAGTCCAGGTATACACATTTTGGACTTCCAAACTAAAATTAAAATGGCACTAAAATTATATTCTACATGGTGCATGGGGGAATGAGCACATGTACTGATGTCGAGAAACCACCGGGGGGCAGTGCAGCCACACAGCAGAGTCATGTATTCTGTAAAATCTGTATTTTTGTAAAATGGAGTTTTACTCACTCACATCTGATCACTGAGTAATTTCAAGAGAGAAAGCAGCACACTATTGCACACAAACAGAAAGGGAATTACAGAGGCATATTAAACAAGGGGGTGGCCTAGTTGGTTTATCCGCAGTCAGAGAGGTGATTTGCAAGGTTCTCAAGCTGGGAACAGAGGTGAGAATTATGCTATATTAAAGTTTAGAGGTACATTGTGGAAAACAGGCCCTTCGGCCCACCAAGACCATGCTGACCCATTAGTTCTAGTTATATATTATTCCAGTTTCACATTGTGCACACTAGGGATAATTTAGAGAAGTAAATTAACCTACAAAACAGTGCTCATCAGTTTAAGTGAACACCAGTTACCATTGGCTAAATGGAACAAATTGACTCAATGTAATAGTTTCTGAGCATTCGGCTCTGGATACTCTCTTTGAAACCATGGATAATTTGGACAAAGGAAGAGGCCATTAAGGTCCATTATATCTGTCAAAAAGAGTAATCCATTCTAACGTAATTCCAACTTCCTGCTTCAGGTCCATAGCTCTGCATGGAAAGTTGGCAGTCCATGGGCCTGTTTTCGTTGGTGGAAAGAGTTAGCAGTTTCAATTCCTTGGCATTAACATGTTGGATGACTTGTCCTGGGCCTAGTGCATAGATGTGCAATCATGACGATAGCAAGCTAGTAACTCTACATTATTGGAAGCCCCGAAGACCGGAGAGTCGAGGAGGCAGCTTTCTGGTGTCCACTCGGAAAGGGATTCAGCATATTTCAGAATACTCTAACAAACATCTACAGAAGTACTGTGGAAAGTATCCTGATTGATTGGTTGTGGCCTGGTATGGCAATCCCTACACACAATTACTCAAGAAGGTGCAGAGACTGGTGGACTCGGTGCAGTCCATCAAAGACACAGCCTTTCCCTCCATTGAAATTATCTATGAGGTGCTGCCTTAAAGTTGGCATCTACCAAGGATCCCATTACCCTCCAGTCGATACCATCTTCTCACTGCTACCATCAGGTTGGAAGTCTGATTCCAACACCACCAGGTTCAGGCACAGATACTTTATTACAACTATCAGATTATTGAACCAACCTGTAAAACACTAACACAAATCCTACCTTGGAAATGGAACACTTCATACACGACCATGAACTTGTCTATTTTTCTAATTCTGTTTTTCACTCACGTGTAGTTTTTTTTTGCAGTTTTCTTTCTTTTAGAAATGTTGTCTAATATATCTATAATTTGTTTTTGTGTTTGAGTGCATGTATCTGTAATGATGCTACAAGCAAGATTTTTCATTTTACCTCTACCTCATGGTCCTTGTGCATCTGACGATAAACTCGAATGACTTGGCTGCAGGTCACAGCTCATCGAGTTGGCATGTGTACTTTTTAAACGTAGTAAAGGGTTCTCTCTTTTCTTTGGACAATGAACTTCAGATCACTATGACCCAAGGGATGAAACAGAATTTCCTCAGCTTATTTCTAATCCTTCTACCAATTACTTTAAAAATATGACCTCTGTTTAGCTCTCTATTGGTGCTGCCTGACATTTACTCTCTGCTTTTGCTCTCAGTTTCTTTCTGATTCCACAGCCTTAACTCTAATTGATTTTCCCATCCTGTCTGTTAGTATAGGAGCAAGGAGTGCTCCTATACTAGTATGCAGTTACTGTTCATTAATTATTACCATATTATTTGAATTTGTATCAAGCTCAAACTAAGCTCCTGTTCCGTAACATGTTACTCTATTTGAAATCCACATGCTTGGACATGTTGAATGGCGATGCCGGCTCGAAGGGCCGAATGGCCTACTCCTGCACCTATTTTCGATGTTTCTATGTAACTACTGCCCTTTATATGCTGACATTGAACCAATTTCGGATGCACTTGTCACTTTCCAATAAAACCATGTGCCTGCAGTGTAAAATTCTGTCAGGTGCCTTGTTAAAATCACAGCAAACATCAATGACATTGCCCTCATGTACACTTGTTAACTCCTCAAAAAATTCAGACATGACCCTCCCTTAAATAAATCCACACAGATTGTTCCCCATCAATCAGTGCCTTTGTACATAAAAGTTTATTATTATCCCTTCGAATAGGTTCCAAGTTAAATTAACTGGTCTGTGATTACTTGGTTTATCTGTTCCTCTCTCTTTAAAGAATACTACAACATTAGCACCATTGACCAACACTCCAGAGAGGATTAACAAATTGTAATCGGAACCTTCACAATTGCCTCTCTTGCTTTTTAATAAATAGTCTGGGACATATTTCAGCTGGGTTAGTTACACTCAATTACCAAGAGAACAGAAAAAAAACCCAAAATATACCTGAAATCTGAGGATGCTGCAAATAGCAAATCAAGCAGCAATAAAAATCATAGTTCAGGTCTATTAATTCAGATAAGACCAATAGGTTCGCCATAGTAGGGGATTTTAACTTTCCCAATGTCGACTGCGACTGTCAATGTGCCAGGATCTTAGACAAGATAGAAATTATCAAAAGTGTTCAGAAAAGTTTCCTCAGCGAACATGTAGAGAGCCCAACAAGGGAGAGGGCAAAGCTTTATCTATTCTTAGGAAATTGGGACGGGCAAGTGGCTGTAATGTCCCAGGGCAAACCTTTTGGGACCAGTGACCAAAGTTTTATTAGCCTTGAAATAGTTGTGAATAAAGACAGGGCGGGCCCACAAGTTAAAATTCCGAATTGGGGCAAGGCCAACTTTTTGTGACAGGAACTTGATAAAGTTGATTGGAGTAGGTTGTCTGAGAGCAAGGGATGTTTGGAAAGTGGAATGCTTTTAAAAGTGTGATGACGAGAGTTCAGGGCATGCATGTTCCTGTTATTGTGAAGGAAAAGCCAGGTGGGAGTAAAAAAGCCTGAATGATGAGACAAATCACTAGTCCGGAAACATTTAAAAAAAAACATTTGGACAGCTACATGGATTGGAAACTTTTAGAAGAATATTGGCCAAACGCAGGCAGGCAGGACTAATGTAGATGGGGCATGTTGGTCGGCAATTGGGCCAAAGGGCCTGTTTCCATGCTGTATAACTGACTCTAGAAGTTAGAAATCAATCCTTTCCTAGTTCTGATAAAAGATCACTGGATTGAAACATAACCTCTGTTTAGCTCTCTATTGTTGCTGCCTGACCTTTGCTCTCTGCTTTTGCTCTCAGTTTCTTTCTGATTCCACAGCCTGAACTCTAATTGATTTTCCCGTCCTGTCTGTTAGTATAGGAGCAAGGAGTGCTCCTATACTAGTATGCAGTTACTGTTCATTAATTATTACCATATTTGAATTTGTATCAAGCTCAAACTAAGCTCCTGTTCCGTAACATGTTACTCTATTTGGAATCCACGTGCTTGGACATGTTGAGCGGTAGCGTGAATGTAGTTGTGCTGCACTGGCAGCCTAATGACCTCTACTTAGACTTTAGAGAGACAGTGCAAAAAAGGCCCTGTGGCCCGAGTCTGAGCCGACCACTAACACTACCATACAAACAAGGGACAATTTGTAAACAGTTTTTACCGAATCAGCACCTTAAGGACTCCGATGCAATGTTTAAGAGGATAGAAAGGAAGGAAGGGCAACAAATGATAGATAAAACACTGCCCTGGTGATTAATTTTAAGTCACAATTGCCACACAAGCAAAGGCAAGTTATGTTTTGTGCTGAACAAAATCTCATACAATTTGAATGGCTTGTTTTGCTGCTGTTAGTTAAGGAATGTTCGCCAGGGAAACTCCTTGTTCTTCTTCACAACCACCAGAATAGGACTCAGTTCAAGTATCATCCAAAGCTCAGCATCTCCAACAATGCAGCACAGCTCAGTTATGTGCTGGTTAGCCAAGCTCAATCGACGGTCACAAATTATATCCTAAAAACAATTTCAATTCAATGAATGAAGCGAACACTTGATAATAACCATTGCAATAATCATACACACCTTCAGAGAGGGTAGCAATGTAGAATTCAATATAAGGAGAAAAAGCAAAGGATCTTTAACAATTATAAAGTTACTTACAGCAACGGCTTGTATAAAGCTGTCCATCAGATAATAGTCAGCTCCTCCATGCCCTCTCAGCTGAGTTTGCTGCAGTATAGAATAATCCAAGGGGTACTCTTTTTTAGTCTGTGTGAGGAAATCGAAAATTTTCACGGGATGCTGGCCCTCACTTGACAGCTCACCCTACAAAACAAGAAAGTAGAAAATATGAGGTAACATGATAGCAAAGAATAACGCGAATTCATTCTCAGACAAAATCACGTGGGAAGGTGAAGAAAATAAAGTCGAGTTTATGCTATTGCTACACAAAGCACTGGTTTTGCCACAATGAAGGAAGGATGTTTGGAATGCAGATATATCAGACTGATACCTGGGCTTAAGTTACATTACAAGGAGCAATTTGAAAAACTACAGTTGAATTTTCAGAAATTGAGAATACTGAAGGGTGACTTGAGTTTAGTTTTCAAGAGAGGGAAACTATTAGAATCCACTGGAAGGAATAAATTCTGCTGTCCGGGAGTCTTTGATTAAGGAATAAGCTCTAAAGCTTGAGCCAATTCTTTCAGTGGTCTTCTTCTTCGAGTCCATTGCAATCTCAGATGTCGTTCTGCCAGTATCTGCCGCAGGTCACAGTTGGTCGGGTCGGTTCAGCCAGGTCCTGGGGGCTGCACTGGGGGGCGTAGTCACACTCCAGTAGGTGGGACATTGTCTGTACTGCTCCACAGCTGCATGTGTCTTCTGCCTGGTAGTTCCATGCTTTCATAAGTCTTTGCACCCCCCCTGCTCCACTCGTAATCTGTTGAGGGTCTTTCAGGTTGGCCATGGGAGGTCGTGCCCGCTGGCGAGGCATTCGGTCTGAGTGATTCCTCTCTCCATCCAGTTGTGGGCTCGTGTCTTGAGCTGGTTTCATTCATCTTTCCAGATGTTGGTCCTTGCTGTTTCTTTGGTTGTCTGGAGAGGTGAGACTGTCTGCAAGAAACTGGCTCTGGATTTCAGTCGGGGTGGAGGTGCTGTGTGTCCGTGCAGGGGGTGCCTGGTATCGATCTCCTGTGCTCTCCGCTCATCTTGGGCGACGATGGATCGTCTGATATGGGGGGGGGGGGGCAACACCAGCTAGGGCGTACAGGCACGGGACTGGCGTTGTCTTTATGCATCCCGTGATAATGCGGCAGGTGTCGTTGAGGGCTGTGTCAACCAGTTTGGTGTGGAGCAAGTTCTCAGCAAATGACTCTTTTTCAGTGTGGAAAGGCTTGCAAGAAATCACAAGCTTTAAGAGGAAAACCCCCCGCTCTTTGGGCAATCGTCAGCTGACCAATGAGCTGAATGAGTTCTACTGCAGGTTCGATAAACAGAAACTTAACCCTGGTACCCCACACCCCATCCTCAACCAACACTTCACACCTACTCACAGCTTGACTCCAGTTTGAAAAGGCTAGATCCTTCCCCACCTAGTCCTCCCCAATCACCACTTCACACCTACTTGAAGCATAACTTCCACTGTGTGAAAGCATCATGAGGTCAGAAAAGGAACTCCATCGCGACCAACATTTACTTTTATTAAAACAATCTTTTGAATTCATTGCAGTGGCCAATGGGCCCCAGCTCCGGGAGACCAGGAGCAGCGCAGACGCCGTTAGGCCCCAGCTCCGGGTTTCTGGGAGCAGTGAATCAGCCACCATGACCCAGCTGCAGGCGACAGAGGAAGCGGCGTGCCCAAAAGGGGGTGGAACGCGTAGGTCCACCCCAACGACACCTTAGGTTACGCCACCTGAAACCTACCTCATCAAGGATGCCGGGGCTGGGTTCCTGAGGCCAGGAAAAGTGAGGCAATTCACCGAAGCGGTGGGCATGAAGGGACCAGAGCATGGTCAGTGACTGTAAAGACAATGGAGCTCAAACTGGCATCTTTAAACGTGTGCAGAGTAAAGAGCACTGTGCGATGTGTTAATGCCTTACAGTACCTGGCCAAGGTCAAGGCAGATGTGACTTTCCTTCAGGAGTGCGGGCTGCCACACCTCCGCTGCTATGTGGAGGTGATCACGATGGTGGCCCCACGGACTGTCGGTGTGGTCGGGGGTAAATGACTGTCGTGCTTCCGTCCTGGGGATTTTGCTGCGGGGAGGGAACTTCGCCATCACTGAGGTCAGGGAGGTGGTTGGGGGGCGGCTCCTTGTGGTGGATGTTATGTACCGTGGCTCTCCGCTCCGGCTGATTAATGTGTATGCCTCACCCACGCAGAGCGAGTGACTGGCCGTTCTCCAGCAGCTCCCAGTGCTGCTGGCCACATCCCGGCAACTCGTTCTGGCCGGTGACTTCAACTGCATCATTGATGCGGCTGGACGATCCGGCAGTGCCGACAGCAGACTGGACAGCACGTCCAAGTTCCTGATGGAGATGGTAAAAGACGCAAAGCTGCGCAACGGCTTCAGCGACCCTGCAGGCAGGTCCCAGCCGCGGTTCACCTGGTCGAGATCGGACGGTTTAGCCCGATCTCGGATAGACTTCGTCTTCATGACGAAGGCCATCACGGTGAGACGCACCGACCTCACGCCGGTGTTCTTCTCTGACCACTGCCTCCTTCAGGCTTCCTGTCACCTACAGGAGGACCGGAAGGCAGGCAGAGGGATATGGAAGTTAAACATGAAGCTGTTGACGCCAGAGAACATCGAGGAGCTAAAGAGGGACTACGCATTTTGGAGAACGGTGAAGCTCCTCTTTGGCTCCCCGACACTGTGGTGGGAAGCAACCAAGGAGAACATTAAGAAGTTCTCCAGACAGATTTGCAACAACTGCTCCTTCTGCAGTCGAGAGGGGTGGATGTGAGGGAGTAACTTAGAGAGGTGAAGGACTGGCAAGCTCGGCTCTTTACCTCTGAATCCTGCAAGATCATCTTCCGATCCAGGGTCCGCCATGTGGAGCAGGATGCGACGTGCTCACGTTTCTTCTTCCATAAGGTTCACAGGGGGAGCTCTGTGATGAACAGCCTTAGGGAGGAGGACGGCTCGGTAGCATCCTCGCAGACAGACATGCTGAGGATCTGCAAATCCTTTTACACAGATTTGTATGACCAAAAGGCCACAGACAGTACCGCCTCCCAGAACTTCCTGTCCTCGATCACGGAGGTCTTGGAGGACAGCAAGCGGGAGAGTCTGGACCAACCACTGACCCTAGAGGAGCTGACTGGCTCCATCCGTTCCTTTGACTCAAGTAAAACTCCCGGAAGTGATGGCTTAACGGCCGAGTTGTATTCGGCTCTGTGGGACTTGATGGGCCCGGACCTGCTAGAAGTGTACAATGACATGCTTCTAGCTGGCAGCATGTCAGACTCCATGAAGAAGGACAGCATCACCCTAATCTACATGCAGAAGGGGGAGATGAAGGATATAAAGAATTGGAGACCTATAACATTATTGAATGTAGACTACAAGATCCTGTCTAAGGCCATCGCCAACCGGGTCAAGTCTGCTTTGAGACAGGTGATCCACCCGGACCAAACCTGTGCTGTACCTGGCAGGAAAATCTCAGACAGCCTAGCGCTGCTGAGAGATACCATCGCCTACGTGCAGGACAGACGGGTGGACGCCTGCCTAGTCAGCTTGGACCAGGAGAAGGCCTTCGACAGGATATCGCACACGTACATGAGGGACGTGCTCTCCAAAATGGGTTTTGGGGAGGGAATCCGAAATTGGATCAAACTGCTCTACACCAACATCCATAGTGCAGTCCAAATCAATGGGTGGGAATCAGACAGTTTCCCTGTAAGGTCTGGAGTCAGGCAGGGTTGCCCTCTCTCTCCTGTCTTGTTTGTCTGCTGTATTGAACCCTTTGACGAATCCATCAGGAAGGATGCGAGCATTAGAGGAGTGACATTGCCAGGCAGTGGGGGCATTCAAGTAAAAACCTCCCTGTACATGGACGATGTCGCTGTCTTCTGCTCGGATCCAGGGTCGGTCCGCAGACTGATTAGTATCTGCAACCAGTTTGAGTCGGCCACGGGAGCCAGGGTGAACCGCAGGAAGAGCGAGGCCATGCTCTTTGGCAACTGGCCCGACAGATCTTCCGTCCCCTTCACCATCAAGCCTGACTTCTTGAAGGTGCTGGGGATTTGGTTCGGGGGGGCTGAGGCGTGTAACAAGAATTGGATGGAGCGGATAGCCAGGGTGGGGAAGAAGCTGGAGCTGTGGAGGCAACACTCCCTCTCCATAACGGGTAAAAATTTGGTCATCACGTGTGAGGTGCTCCCGGGGCTGCTGTACTTGGCGCAAGTGTGGCCTGTCCCTCCCTCCTACGCCACAGGGATCACCCGGGCAGTCTTCCAGTTAATCTGGGGGTCGAGGATAGACTGGGTGCGATGGGCCACAATGTACAAGTCAGCAGTCAACGGGGTTAAAAGCATGCCCAACGTCGCTCTCATCCTGATGACCACCTTCGTGTGTGGCTGCATCAGGCGGAGTGTAGAGCCAAGGCGCGTGGGCACCAAGTGTCACTACCTGCTGAGGTTCTAACTGTCCCCAGTGTTGTGAAGGATGGGCCTGGCGCAGATGCCACTCAATGTGCCAGTCAGCTGGACATTGCCGCCCCATCTGTCGTCTGTGGAAAGGTTCTTCCGGGCCAACACCTTTGACCACATGTCCATTCGGCAATGATCAGCACAGAATGTCCTGCAGGCACTGCAGGGAAAGGACTCGATGGATCCGGTGGCGTGGTTCCCAGAGCAGACTGCCCAGCTTGTCTGGCAAAATGCATCATCGCCAGAACTCACCAACAAGCACCAAGACCTGGCTTGGCTGGCGGTGAGGGGAGCCCTCCCAGTCAGATCCTTCCTGCACCGTCGGAACCTCACTGCCACGCACGCTCTTTGCAGAGTGTGGATTTGCAAAAAGAGTCTGGAGAAGTCTGCAAGGGTCCCTGTCACGGTTTATCCCAAACAGCTCCGTCACAGAGGACTCTGTGATTTACGGACTGTTCCCAGGGACACATTCTGAGACTGACATCGAGTGCTGCTGGAGGGTCATCAACTCATTGAAAGACGCCCTTTGGTCTGCCCGAGCGTTGTTCACCACCCAGCAGAGCGAGATGTTCATCAGGGAATGTTGCCAACTGGCCCACTGCAGACTGCAGGAGTACGTGCTGAGGGACGCACTGAAGCTTGGTGCAGCCAACGCCAAGGCTTGGTGGGGGAGGGCCACAGTCTAGGGTCCTTCCGCTGCTGGACATGGGGGGCATGGTATGGTGGAGACGCCCCTCAAAATAAGGGAAGGTATCCCACACCAGTGGGCCACATGAGTGGCACGGGTAGGGGACAGATTTGTGGAATTTGGAAAAAAAATTATAAACTGTATTGATCAATTTGTAAAGCCTCCGAAAATGTTGGATGGATTTTCCGCAAGGTTCATGTATTGTATATATTTATTACTTGAATAAAGTCTATTTTGAAATATAAAAAAAACCTTTTGAATTCATAAAACATTTCAAAGGGACCTGAATGCCAAGTGCAGGCAGCTTTGCTGTATCTGCCCCAGTAGATCCTGGTGCTAGCACTTGTTGCATGAGCTGGAAGATATGACAGTCTTAGAAGATACATTTAAAAAGGGCAAGAATGACATTTTATACATTCATCTGAATTAACCTATTACACTGGAAATAGATATTAACTTAAGAATAAATTGTGCTTTTAAACATTTTTTTATAAACATATTGAGCCCGTTACATCTCTTGCTCTGCCTTGCATTTTTCTGCATGGTGCCAGATTTCTATATTCTTTTAATTATTTCTTGAGCAAATAGTTAATTTGCATTTAGTCAGTCTAAACACAGGCAAATTCCCCGCAGCACCATCTGTTCCAAGCGTGGCTTCACAATAATAAGTGCCTCATCATTCTCTCATGGGACCCATCCCCATTGATTTTTCATCAAAAACATGGTTCTGAGACACTTAATTCCCATCAAGCTATCAGCTGCTATAGGCACATTGTGATAGGATCCCAGGAGCATTTCCAATGACATAATGATATTATGAATCAGACAGACCCTAGATGGAGACTGACACCAGGATTGAGGTTGAGAGGAGACTTGTTATGGGGTGGAAGATTGCAACCTTCACGTGATCCGCCCTGTTTCGATTAATGCAATCAACTCAACATGCAAAAACGGAAGATGAAATAGAACAAGTTGTCCTACAACTTTAGGCTGTGCACGCCACACGAAAGAAGAAGACTTGATATAAGTATATTAAATTATGAGAGGCATGGATAGGGTAGGCATTCAGGTGAGAGGGTGAAAGTTTATTAGAGATGTGTGGGGAAAGTTTATTTTACAGTGTGGTAGGGGCCTGGAACATATTGCCAGAGGCAGATATGATAGTACTGTTTAAGATGCTTTTTGATTTGCATGAAGTGCAGGAAGTAGAGGGATATGGATCATGTTCAATTCAGTTGAGTTCAGTTTAACTTGGCATCATGTTCGGTACATTGTGGGCTGAAGGGCCCATTTCTGTGCTGTACAGTTCTAGGGTAGACAGTCTGAAGAAGGGTCTCGACCAGAAACGTCACCCATTCCTTCTCTCTAGGAATGCTGCCTGTCCCGCTGAGTTACTCCAGCATTTTGTGTCCACCTTTGATTTAAACCAGCATCTGCAGTTCTTTCCTACACACTGTACATTTCCATTAACAGTTTAGTTGAGAGTTATAACACGGAAATAGGCCTTTTGGCCCACCGTGTCCATGCCCACCATCCTTCACTCATTCAAATAAGTTCTATGTTATCCCACTTTCTCATTCACTTCCTACAACTTTATAGGGGCCAATTAACCTGCAAATCCGCACACATTTGGGTTGTGGGAGGAAATTGGAGGACCTAAAGGAAACCCACGCAGTCACATGGAGAACGTGCAAACTCCACACTGACAGCACATGAGATCAGGATCAAACCCGGGTCTCGGGTGTTATGAGGCGGCAACTCTACAAGCTACGCCACTGTGCCTGGGAAAGATAAAGAGTTCCAGAAAAGGGGAGAGAAATGAGCAATATGCCAGTAATATAATTCAATCTTTTGTCTATTATGCAAAATAGAAACATAGAAAATAGGTGCAGGAGTAGGCCATTCGGCCCTTCGAGCCAGCACCGCCATTCAATATGATCACGGCTGATCATCGAAAATCAGTACCCCATTCTGTTTTTTTTCCCCCATATCCCTTGATTCCCTTAGCCCTAAGAGCTACATCTAACTCTCTCTTGAAAACATCCAGTGAAATGGCCTCCACTGCCTTCTGTGGCAGAGATTCACAACTCTCTTCACAATTTCAGATTACCAATCATCACCTGCATCCATATTTGAGAAATGACAACCTGGAAACAATGAATCAATCCCCAGCAAGCAGCAGCACTTCCAGCAAGGGAAAAGGGGGAAAAATAGCTGCAATCATGTGGGACAAAGCAGTAAATGGCAAATATGAAAATAATGATATCAATTGTTGCAGGAGTACAATATCTGAACTATTTTAGAGACAGCGATAGACAACCATTATACTGAGACATCTCAGCTGTCCGATCTATTTATAGTACTTTGTGTTTAGAAATGAAACTTTGACAAACAATTGTGCTGTCAGGAAAACACACCCGATACTGTGTTCAGCGTGATCTGTCGACTGAGCCATAAATGCTCTTCCTTTGTTACTTGAATAGCGGAAACCTTCATCACAAACAACCTCATTTCTGACAGGAGGGGAGGAGTTGGGTCCTCATGAGCTGACAACGAGTTTTCAGATCATACTATTACATTTCTAATTTTGTTTTTCTTGTCAATTCATTGGCTGCTCTCCACTCTCGGGCTGCAATTCGGTCAAATGGTGATAGTCAGCAGCCAAAAGAGGGTATCAGTGCAGGTCTCCCCCTCCCCCTCCCCCACCCCTCTAACTCACACATGATGTGATTCTCAACACACTTATTTTCCAATAATACAAGGTAAAACTTTAACTCACCCCCACCTCCACGCCTGGCACATTTTCCTTGGTTGGGATTGTTATGGTTTTGCTCCCAGCAGAATACCCATCATCTGACAATATTCAGTACCAGCAATACTCAATGACACAGGGTGGTACGGTGACCCAGCTACTAATGTCACACTTAAGAAAGCAACAAAAATGCAGAAGAGACCCAGCAGTAACAGGCAAAGACATGCTGAGCACCACAAGTGTCTGGGAGTAAAGGGTATAGTGAAGCATATAGAGACATCTAGCACAGTCTCATTTTTACCTGCTCGAAGAAGCCAGCAGCACCACACCTTTAGCCTACCAACTGGAACATCCACTGAGAAAGACTAAGAGCGGAGTAGAAAAATGCATTGTTAATTCAACCTGGCAGTTACATGAAAGGGACTGCAGTCCTGGACAGGGAACTTCAGTACTGTAATGCAGCTGTGGAAATGAATGCACTATTTTTATCCACTATTTTATTGTTATTCTAAAGGATATCCTTCAGTACACTGCCCAAAAAGCCCCAATTTTGACATGAGCCTCAATAGTGAGGACTATTAAGCTTTTCCACTCTGAGAGATGCAAATTATTGAAATTACTCCACACACTACAAACACGCAATTATGTGTATATTTACAAGGAATCACTTGCCCTAATCCTTTATCCAGGGCACTGAGGACGACCAAATTGACTGTAATTTATGTTGACATTCTGACATCCAAACAAGCAGACCCAGAAGCTAGTTCTTTAAGATGCTTATGGTTCATTGATAAACTCACACAATCACAAAAATTTATATGTAAAAACAAGGAATAGCTGACGCTAGTTTACACAGGAAGACACAAAGTACTGAAGCAACTCAGTGGGTCAGGTAGCATCCCTGGAGAACATGGGTAAGTGAAGTTTTGGGTCGGGACCCTTCTACAGACTGCTTGTCTGAAGAAGGGTCATAATTAATCTTTGTTACAAATCACAATGCCCATTTTCTGACTACATATATCCCTGATGCCTCCTTAGTAGCAAGATTAATTCTGCAGCAAGAGAACTGGTGAAATTAAACCGGGATCCAGGGAGAGCGAGGTGACTGGATAGAAAATTGCCTTCATGGAAGGAAGCAGAAGACGATAGTGGAAGGTTGTTTTTCTGACTGGAGGCCGGTGAATAGTGGTGTGTGCCTCAGGGATCAGTGTTGGGTGCATTGCTATCAATGATTTGGATGTTAATGTGCAAGGCATGGTTCGTAAGTTTGCAGATGACACTAAAATGGGTATTATAGACAGCGAAGATGTTTATCAAAAATTACAGTGGGATCTTGATCAGTTGGACTGATGAATGGTTGATGGAGTTTAATGCAGATAAGTGGTACATTTTGGGTAGTCAGACAAGGGTAGGACCTTCACAGCGAAAGGTTGGGAGCTGGAGACTTGTTGTAGAGCAGAAGGATCTAGGAGTGCAGGTACAAAGTTCCTTGAAAGTGACATCGCAGGTAGATAGTGTGGTCAAGAAGGCTTTTGGCATATTGGCTTTCATCAGTCAGGGTATTGAGTAGAGAAGTTTGGATGTTATGTTATAGTTGTATAAGACATTGGTGAAATCCCATTTGGAGTATTGTGTTCAGTTTTGGTCACTTGGCTAGAGGAAAGATGTTAAGCTGGAAAGAGTGCAGAGAAAATTTACAAGGATATTGCCAGAATGTGAGGGCCTGAGTTACAGGGAGAGATTGAGCAGGCTTGGGCTAAAGATTTTGGAGCGCAGGACGATGTCGGGTGATTATAGGAGTGTATTTAATCATGAGGGTAGATGCTCAAGGGAGATCTTATAGAGGTGTATACAATCGTGAGGGGAATAGATAGGCTGAATGCATAGAGTATTTTACCCAGATTAGAGGAATCAAGAACTAATGGACAGGCAACATAACATCTCTATAATATGTCTCGACACCGGTGCCCTGCAAGGATGTGTTCTCAGACCCTTACTATATACCCTATACACTCACAACTGTGCAGCCATGGTGAGTCGGATGTTGGTGAGTCGGAGCATCACCATGGTGAGTCGGATGTTGGTGAGTCGGAGCATCACCATGGTGAGTCGGATGTTGAACAATGTTGAGATGGAGTATAGAAAGCAGATAGAGGGCTTGTTAACATCACATCAAGGTTACAACCTCTCCCTCAATGTAAGCACAACAAAACAACATGACTTCAGGAAACAAAGCGATGTAAATGCCCCAGTCAGCATCAACAGTGCTAAAGTGGAGATGGTAAAGGACTTCATGTTCATAGGCGTAAATATCACCATCAAATATAATACACCTTGGCCCAACCACAATGGAGCTACCACGAAAAAGCACATCAACAATTCTCCTTCCTCAGAAGACTGAGGAAGTTCAGCATGTCTCCAATGACTCTTACCAACTTCTGCCTATGCACCAAAGAGAGCATCAGAGTTTGTTTTCGCAACTTCTCTGCCTATGTCTGTAAAAATTGCAGAGTTATGGATGTAGCCCAGTCTATCGCACACACCAGCGAAATACCCTCCATCGGCTCCATCTACACCTCAGACTGCCTTGGGTAGGCAGCCAACATAATCAAGGATTATTTATACCCTGGTAATTTCCTCTCCCCTCTCCCATTTGGCAGAAGATGCAAAAACATGAAAGCACGTGTCATCAGATTCAGGAACATCTTCTTCCCCGCTGTTTTGTTGGAGACACGTTGAACTTCCTTAGTTTTCTGAAGAAGTAGAAGCATGGTGTGCTTTTATGGCCGATGCTTTAAAGCAGTCAGTTCAGGACAGATTGTTGGTGATATTTACATCTTGGAACTTGAAACACTCAACCATTTCCATTTCAGCACCATTGATGGGGCCTGGGTTGGGTACACCATTTTGTTTCCTGAACAGGTCCAGGCTAAAGCCATCTCCCTGGCCCTACACTCATCTCTGGAACACCTGGATAAGAGAAATACCCATGTCAGACTTCTATTCATAGACTACAGCTCTGCTTTTAATACCATTAGCCCATCCAAGCTCATCTCCAAACATGTAGGACTTGGAGTTAGCACTTATATCTGCAACTGGATCTGCACTTTCTTTGTTACAGTAATGCTATAACGCTGTAACACTATATTCTGCATTCTGTTATTTTTGTCTTTTCAATACCCATTGTACTTGTGTATGGTTCTCATGTATAGTATGATTTGATTGGGTGGCTCACACGGATGTTCTCTGTATCTCAGTAAACATGATAATAATAAACCAATACATGAACTTAAAATATCGATCAGGGGAAATAATACAAACAATTCTCAATACCTTTAACTGTGTTTTTTAAGAGGTTGTTAAATTGAAAGTAATTTTCTACACTGTTCTGATCAAAACGGAAATCTTGGATGAACTTTCAAAGAACAATTTTTATATTAATTTTACTGCCTCAAAACCAGCCTAAAGAGGTGCCACGGTGTTCTGCCACCAAGTGGTAGGATGGAGATTCACAGGCTGTTTTCATCTACTACAGAGAGTTTGATGCTCTTGATTTTTCATTTTCTTCGGGAACAATCATCAATCAAAATTGAAATCCTGATTCGAGATTGCACAAAATTAAAAAAAGATGGGAAAGTGAATTGTGGTTGCATAAAGTTTGCAAAGAGATACAGAATGGTGAAATAAATTGGTTAGGATGGCTGATTGAAAATTAAATGGGGAAAAAGTGAGGTTATTCACTTTGATTAAAGAAACAATTGTTTTTAGCCAAGAAACAATTAAATATAGGTTTATAAAGTTAGTTTGCTAGTACATATATAAAAAAGATGAACTTACAAGTATAGAAAGCATTAGGAAGATGAATTCTTGCAAGAGGCTTGGAGTATACGAATTAGGAAGTCTTGTTGAACTTGTATATGGCTTACTGAGACCACATACAAAATATTACCTGAAGTTCTGATTTTGGTGGTTAAATGAGAATATATCTCCTTTGGAGGCAGTTTCACAAAACTGATTCCTGGGTAAGGAGGATGTCTTTGGGACATTGAAAAACACAGGAGTTTAGAAACGTTACATTCTGGGAGACGTTGACAGGGTCATGCAAAAAGCCTGCTTCCTTGGTTGGGGATTCTAGAACTAGAAGGCACACAGACTCAAGGTGTGGGGTTTACCACTTAGAGCAGAGATGAGAAAAAATATTTGTGCACAGAATTGTGGTTCTTTGTTCTAATCATGGGATGTAAATGATTTGTTGAATACACTCAAGGATGAGATCAAAAAGAATTGTGAGTACTACAAGACTCCAGGGATATGGGGATCGAGTGTGAGCATGAACATGAAATAGAGGATTAAATGCAACGTTATTTAATGGTGGATCAGATTTAAGGACTGTGGCCTACTCCTGCTTTGATTTTTTAAGTTTTACTTGGAACACCCATGGACAAGTTGAGTTAATGAAAAGAATGGGCCAGGAACCAGACAATATTTTTATTTTCAGAGACACAAGGCACTGCATATGCTGGTTTATAAATTATGAAATAATGCACTGTGATTTAAAAAAATTCCTTTCTTTAAATCAGTCTACTCTTGGCTAATTAAAGACAAACATGATCTTGTTTTGGCCCCAATGGAATTTAATTATGCAGTGAATTACAGGAAGTTCTTCCATTGCACACTTAGAAATTCTGAAGTGCGAGAGAGATCTGTTTTCATATGTGCCTCTTGTCATAAGTTTGAATTTGTTGGGTTTTTGTTGTCATTGAGAATAAATTATTTGGTGAATTTAGTGGTTTAGGATACGAAGGAAAATAATGGTAACAGAGGAGAAAAGGCATCAGGTGAAATGTACTGTAGCTTCAAACATTACATGTTATCATAATCAACATATGGAACCATCAGTACCAGTTACTCTCTTCAATCACATCTGAGTCACCATTACTTGCCTATATACTCAATAATGAATGATGACACACAAGCTATTTGACTGAATTTACATAGATCGCAGAATGAGCTCTGTCTATCTGTTCTTAAATCACCAGTCTTTGTGAGATACTGAATGATACTAATTGTGAGATACTGAATGATACTAATGATATTAATGTAAAGCAGGTGTTAACAAAGCAGTTTCACAAATTGCCCAACTGTTTTTTCCTTTGAAGGATTGTGGTTCTCTTTTGCTAATTTTTGTTCCTCCAGTGGCCAATGTTGTCATTCTGAGATGGTGTACGGACTGTACTTAACTCTGCACCTCAGGCTGAAGATGGAGAAAAAGAAATCACCTCGACTCAGGTAATGGCCGGATAATAGAATTCTGCTTCACCAGGGGAAAGGTGGAGGTGAAACAAAGCCAAAATAAACTGTAAGAAGAAGCCATAGCTATTCAGCTGCATCTTTCTGACAGGTGCCTTGCAGGCTGTAAACATAATCCTTTTAGCATTATATTTTATAAATTACAGCAACTTCATAAATCTGAAACAAAACTTTTAATTTCTTTGAAATGATTACATTTGAAAGTAATAATTTGCCTATTCACGTTATTAGATTCAGTGAGGTAAATTGCCTTCCAGTTCACAAAGTGCTCATTTGTCTGCTGCCATTAAAAGTAATGGGGCTGTCCCACTGAACGAGCTAATCCTTGAGTGCTCCCAAGTTCCCCTGAATTACGGTAATAGCCGCTCGTAGGTACTCGGGGCTCTCGTGGATATTTTTCAACATGTTGAAGAATCTTCACGAGTCTTCACGAGCTTACCGCGTTTCCCAAGTATCTGCCGTTAGCTTTACGAGCTGCTAAGAGACGTCCCGAGCACTGTACGGTATGGTTAAAGGGTTACTGAATCATACAATAAAGTGGAAGTTGACATAGAAACACAGATACAAGCTGCGGATCAAGGAGCACTTTTGACAGCAACACCGACCCCTGGCGCATGTGGCATGGCATCCAGGCCATCACTGACTACAGAGCCACCAACTCCATCCCCATTCCAGCGACGCATCCTTCCTCGAGGAACTCAATCACTTTTATGGCCGCTTTGAAAGGGACAACCGAGAGTTGGCCATCAAGGCTGTGCTCCCCGATGACCACCAGCCCCTCACACTCAACCCCTACGACGTGCACATGGCACTGAGTAGGATCAATGTACGTACGGCTGCCGGCCCTGACGGCATCCCCGGACGCGTCCTCAGGACCTGTGCTGCACAGCTGACAGACGTCTGGACTGACATCTTCAACCTGTCACTTGCCCAGGCAGTTGTCCCCACGTGCCTTAAAACTACCTCCATCGTGCCAGTGCCAAAACACTCCACTGCGGCGAGCCTCAACAACTTCCGCCCAGTTGCACTCACCCCACTCACTATCATCACCAAGTGCTTTGAAAGGCTGGTCATCGCACACCTCAAATGCTGCCTACCTCCCACTCTGGACCCCTACCAGTTTGCATACCGCAAGAACAGGAGCACGGAGGATGCCATCTCAACGGCACTCAACTCCGCCCTCTCCCACCTCGACAACAGAAACACTTATGTGAGAATGCTGTTCATCGACTACAGCTCAGCATTCAACACCATTATCCCCTCTAAATTGATCGCCAAACTCGATGACCTGGGCATCAACCCCTCCCTCTGCAATTGGTTACTGGACTTTCTAACCAACAGACCACAGTCTGATGGGTTGGATAACCATTCCTCTTCTACCCTCACCCTGAACACTGGCGTACCCCAGGGCTGCGTGCTGAGCCCCCTCCTCTACTCCCTCTTCACCTACGACTGCATAACTGTACATGGTACCAACACCATCATCAAGTATGCAGATGACACGACGGTGATTGGCCTCATCAGCGACAACGATGAGTCGGCCTACAGGGAGGAGGTTCAGCTCCTATCAACATGGTGTGCCGACAATAACCTGGCCCTCAATTCCAAGAAGACCAAGGAGCTCATTGTGGACTTCAGGAGATAGAGAGGCTGCACGCACAACCCCATCCATATCAACGGGACGGAGGTGGAACGTGTCTCCAGCTTCAAGTTCCTGGGGGTCAACATCTCCGATGACCTCTCCTGGACCCACAACACATCCTCGCTGATCAAGAAGGCTCACCAGCGTCTCTTCTTCCTGAGGAGACTTAAGAAGGTCCACCTGTCTCCCCAGATTCTGGTGAACTTCTACCGCTGCACCATCGAGAGCATCCTTACCTACTGCATCACAGTATGGTACGGTAACTGCTCTGTCGCCGACCGGAAAGCTCTTCAGAGGGTGGTGAAGATCACCGAACGCATCACAGGCTCCTCACTCCCCTACATTGAGTCTGTCCATAGTAAACGATGCCGTGCAGGGCGCACAGCATCGCCAGGGACAGCTCACACCCCAACCATAGACTGTTTACCCTTCTCCCATCCGGGAGACGCTACAGGTCCCTCCGCTGCTGTACCAGCAGGCTCAAGAACAGCTTCTTCCCTGCGGCTGTCACACTTCTCAACGCTGCACCTCAATGACTGCCTGTCTCCACCCCTCCGCCCCCCCCCCCCCCCCCCCCCAAGACTATCCAATCACCAGCAAATTGCAGGGATACCACTGTATATGTATAGATGTATATACTCATACTACTGCGCAATTACTTGTTTATTCGTAAGTTCGCCCTTCGGAGATACCAACTGCATTTCGTTGTCCCTGTATTGTACACTGCACAATGACTATTAAAGATTGAATTGAATTGAATTGTGTTCCCTGAGATGAAACAGTTGCTGCTGAGTTCATAGATTCTTGTTCATTACACATTGCTGCTAACTCTAAAGGGCCTGTCTCACGGTGCGAGTCCACCCACGAGTGACCCCAAGTGAAAGAAAAAAAGACTCGTGGTTGTGTACGAGATTTCACGTTTATGATCAAGTGTTTAACCGAGTTCCCACGGGTATGTAATTTATGCGATGTTCCAAGTTCCTCTCCCGAGTTAGCAAGTTCCTCTCCCGTTACACTTGAGCCAACCGTGAATGAAGGTATGTAACTGTTCTTTCACATCAGATTGTTGGGAGACGGAGCTCAGGGTTCGCCTCCTGAGCTGCTTTGGTGCCCAGGCGTGAGGGAGGTTGGGGGGGGGAGGGGGGCGTCATTAATCTGTCTGGGGTGACAAGGCTCTTGGGTTAGGAGTGGTGTGCAAGGGAGTGGTGTGCAAGGGAGGCTTAATTCTCTCCGATCTCTCTGAAGCCCCGGACGAGAACAAAGGAAACCTAACTTGCCAGCGCGTACAAGCCCGTTGTATATAAGGGTCTCGACCCGAATATGTCACCTATCTTCTTCACTCCTTCACTCCTTAGATGCTGCTGCACCCGCTGAGTTTCTCTTAAGGAAGAAGGGTCTCGACCCGAAACGTCGCCTATCTCCTTCGCTCCTTAGATGCTGCTGCACCCGCTGAGTTTCTCCAGTCTTTTGTATACCCCCGTTGTATATAACTTTGCTGCTGACGCACACACGCACTCTCTCTCCCTCTCTCTCTCACTGCAGCTCAGAGCCCAACCTCGCCATCCTATAGCGGTAACATTCACATCAGGTCCCCTCCACACCCACATCCCCTCTCTCCGACACACACACCCCACAAGGCAACAGGCAGCGTGAGAGACAGAGAGTTTGTAGGGTGTTGGTTTTGTATAAGGATTTATTTTTAAATTATTAGCCAAGGTCGCATTTACTTATTTTAAACGAAGTTTGGAGCGCTTGACAATACTTTTTTTTTCTCTTTGCGCTCGTTTTCAGAAAGGGTTCAGACCCCGCTTGGCTCGTTGCCCCCTTTGAACCAAGCCCTGCGAGAGGGAGGAAGGGAGGGAAGGTGTGAGTGAACAAGAGCGCTGAGGAGGAGAGGGAAATAGGAGGGGTGGGGGGGTGGTTGGAGGAGAAATAGGGAAGAAGTTAGTTGTTCAGATTAGAAACCTGTAGGCTGGGAGCCATAATGGTGAAGAGCACTCCCAGTTCTTCTGAGGAGTGCATAAGAGACATCGATCGGAAGCAATGTTCCTCTAGAACTATAACTGAAACCGTGTCCACATCACCTCCTCTTGGCCGGACCGCAAGACCCAGGGTTACCGGTCAGCGCTCTCCGCCGCAAAGGAATCTCAAGAGGGCAATGCCAATGTAAACCGCGGCATCTCCTAAAATATGTCTATTCACACACATATTTAAATTCTCTCTCTCTCACACACACATACACACAAACAATATCATCCAAGACTGTTCGTGTAGAAGGCAACATTTTCCCAGAAGACGCCAAGAAAGGAATAAAGTTTAGGATAGGAACTGCCTGCAGATGCTGGTTTAAACCAAAGATAGACACAAAAGCTGGTGCTGACAGGGGGGGCGATCAAACAGCACAATGTCACCCCGTCACCAATTCCTTCTCTCCAGTGATGCTGCCTGCCCGCTGAGTAAAAAAAGAGCGAGAATGTGATCTGAGAGTAAAGATAGTGGAGAGAAGTGAATCGTAAACTGATGGAAGGGGAGGAAAGGCGCCTGAGCGAAAGAGCGGAGAAAACCCAGCAATCGATTTATAGAATGTACTTGGAAGAGGAAAAAAAAATCCCTTTGTGAATACTCTATTCACGCTGATGATGTTAGTTCGGACTGATCAATGTAGGCTGTGACCGAGCGATGGTTGTGATCGTTTACAGGCTGTAAATCAGGAAACTTGTCATCTTGTAATCGTTATTGGTTGTAAATTTACGCGTCAGGAAAATCCAATGTTCATTGATTCATCTCCATGGTTTTTATAGCTAATTTTCCAAGAAATAACTGCAGTAATCAAAGCCCGAAAGGGTAGGATAGGGCTGAAGCCCAGTGTTTAGACGTTGGAATGTTTTTTTTATAATTCTAATAGAATGATTTTCCAACTCCTGTGGTAATTAAACTTTTTTTTCACTCCTAGTTTTTTTTACATATTTTTAGGATGTTAAAGCTGAATAAAATAAACACTTACAAAATGAGTTCATTCATGTATTTTGTTCATGTGACACAAATACATTATATATGAAATTGTACATATGGGAAAATAAGACGGAAATTACCAAAAAAACAAAGAATATTTAGTCGAGGGTGAATTAAATTTTGTGATTAAGACTCGAGCGTGAATGGCACTGAAATAATTTAGAGTTCCCACGGTAGACTCAAGAATCACTAAGGTAAATGCCCGGGCCCTACGTTCTTGCAATGAGTCTAAATGTTTCAATTTTAAACTTGAACACTAAATTTGACTCGTGAAAAAAGTCAAACATGTTTGACTTTTTTCACGAGTTCACAAGTTTCACGGGTACCTGCCGTTAGCGCCACGAGTGGACAAGTTGATCGCGCGAGGTCCGACGTTCCCGCTACGTTGGCTGTACGTGATCACCACGAGTGAAAACTCGGGGTCACTCGTGGGCCAACTCGCACCGTGAGACAGGGGTTTAACGCAACAATCATCTTATAACACTGGTACATTTTGTTGCACCTCAAAGAGAAAGGGTATGAGCAATTTTTCATCACAGTCTTGTTCCTAAACACGTAACACACAACTAGACAAATAAGTCTTTTCAACTGTCAGGAAGGAGAAGTTCTATGTATTTGTGTTGCTGGAACTCTACAATTTTCATGAAACAGCAAGCTTTGCAAATATTTTTTTGTTTTCCATTGGGATGCTTCTGATAGACTGCAGTGTTAAGTGTTGCTTTTATCAGCGCTGTAGAACATGCCCAGCACACCAGGCAACATTCAAAGAGGAAGAAAAAAACGGAACCAAATTCACAGATAAATAATAGGCATAAATGGGCAGTTCCAATACAGACAAGAAGAGCAAGTTACCACAGATGGAGGATTCAATATTGAATCTGAAAGGCCGCAATGACAAAATGATGATGAGGTGTTATTCCCCAAGTTTCTGCTGGGCCTTGTTGTGATGGTGTAGGATGTTACAGACAAATAAGTCAGACTGAATTGGAGAATTAAAGTTGTTAGTTAAACGGAAGCACAGGATCACTTCTGTGACCTGGACACAGGTGTTGTACAATTGTGGTACAGCATCTTTTGCACACAAAGCAGGAAACACGGTGAGATGCAATGTTCTCAGTTACTGGTGACACTCCACCACAATCACATCTGCATCATTGTCAAAGAGTGAAATAGTTGCCATGTAAACTAAATGAACATTATGAAGGACAAAATTGGTTAACAATAAGTAATGGAGTAAAATAGTTTACTGTTAGATCTATAGTTGTTGGTCTTGTGGTTTTGTTATTAATATCCATATATATTACTAAAACTTTCATCTTGTTTGTTTGCATGTATGTATGCGTGCATGTGCGTGATATTCCAAAACCCCACCAAAACGGTACATGATAGCGTTACAATTTTTGGTCCACCTTACTCACCATTGTCCTGGCATGTAAAAGAAACAAGTTTAGTTCAGATTGATGTTATAATTTACAAGTTATTGACATTTTAAACTTTATAAAAATCACTTTTAAACTTTATAAAAAGGGCACTTTTCCACTTGCCCTGCCCGTCAGCAGCGTCCAACGACACAATGGGATCCTGAGTCTCATTTACATAAAAAACCGTGATTTAAAAAAACGCAGTTTTAATCAAATTCTTCCGTTTTCAATAACAGCTAACATTGTGTTTAGGTATTTTAAAGAAAAATCGCGATTTTCATGGGGGGGGGGGGGGGGGGAGGTGGTGGGCTGGGGTGGGGGATCATTAAAAAACCCCACAATTTTCACTGTGTGGGGGGGGGGGGGGGGGAGATGGGATAGGGGGGAGGTATCATTTTTTAAAAAACGTTGTGATTTTCATTGTGGGGTGGTGGGATAGGGGGGAGGTAGAGTGGGGGAGGTGAGGAGGGAGAGTGGGGGAGGAGGTGTTGATAGAGGGAGGTAGGGACTGGGGCATAGAGGGAGAGTAGGGGGGTAGGGAGGGGAGAGGGGTAATGGAGGGAGGGAGGGAGTGACTGAGGGTAGGGGAAAAAAAGAGGGAGGGAGAGGTGAGGGAGGAAGTCTGGAGGGGAGGAGGAGGGGAAAGAAGAGGGAGGATGAAGAGGAGGGGGGAGGGAGTGCTGGGGGATGATGGGGAATGGAGGATAAGGGTAGGAAGAGGGATGGCGAGGCACAGTTGGGGAGGGTTGCCGTGAATCGTGTCACAACGGGGATCTCTGGCGTCACAACGGGAACCCTTCAGCCGCGCCTGCGCAGTTGGGGACTATGGGTCAGTGGTGGAATATTTTGTTGGGGGACGGGCCCCAATGGGTCCGTCCTTGGTCTAGTACTTTCAAACTTTTTGTGACTGCTGAATGGATTTAACAAATTACTGGGAGGAAAGAAATGTAGTATGCTCCATATAAACTATTGTGCTGTCACTAAATATGCATTTCTATTTTAAATAGCACCATCTAGTGTGTGGAGGGTTTACTAATAACATAATAATTTAAAAAAAGGATCATCAAAACTTACATATGTTGAACAACCTTATGATGAATCAAAACTTTATGTTGTTTCACTATGTGTTTGGATCATTAGTGTATGTATTTATTGATTGATTGATTGATTGAAAGAAGGAAAGAGCATGGAAACAGGTACTTTGGCCCACCGAGTTCACGCCGACCATCAATCACCCGTTCACTAGTTCTATGTTATCCCACTTTCTCAGTCACGCCCTACACACTAGGGGCTATTTACAGAGGCCAATTGCCTCTGCAAATCCTCACATCTTTGGGATGTGGGAGAAAACCATAGCGTCCGGAGGAAACCCACGCGGTCACAGAGGAAACATGCAAACTCCACACAGAGAGTACCCAAGATCAGGATCGCATCCAGGACCCTGGTACTGTGAGACAGCAGCTCTACCAGCTGTATCACCCTTCATGACATTATGATAAACACGATAAAAAAATTAGAAAGGTGTCCAAAGAAAGGATCATAGGTGTTTGGGAGAATAAGTGTAATTTCACAGAGAGTTAAATTTCTGAAAGGGGTTGAAAGAATTGATTCTGAGAAGCTACATGGTCTAGTTGGACAATTTATTAATATGTGGCAAGCCATTTAGGGCTAAGGAGAAATTTCCTCACCGAGGTTAATGGGAATCTATTGGAATTCTCAACCCAGAAATCTGTGGATGCTCAAACAACACGCACATTCAATATATTCATAGACATCAATGCAATCAGATTTGGGAAGCACAGTGGTAGAGTTGCTGTCTTACAGCACCAGAGACCAGGGTTCGATCCTGACTATGGGTGCTTGTCTGTACAAAGTTTGTATTCTCCCTGTGACTGCGTGGGTTTTCTCCGAGATCTTTGGTTTCCTCCTACACTCCAAAGACGTACAGCTTTGTCTTTAACAGTAGATTAATTGGCTTGGTATAACTGTAAATTGTCCCTAGTGCGTGTAGAATAGTGTTAATGTGAGGGGATCACTGGTCGGCATGGACTTGGTGGGCCGAAGGGCCAGTTTCCGCACTATATCGCTAAACTAAACTAATGATATAGAAATCAGCCATGAAAGTGGATCTGAGGCACAAAATCAGCCATAATCTTACAATATTGGCTTCTTTTTCTTTTGTGTGGCGTGCACAGCCTAAAATCGTAGGACAATTTGATCTGTGTGTGCACGTCGAGTTGATTGCATTAGTCGAAACAGGGCGGACCACGTGAAGGTTGCAATCTTCTACCCCCCTATATTGGCCAATTCCTACTATCCTACTAAGGATTTTATGAGACTGCAGAACACACAAAAATCAGGTTTCTTTAAAAAATAAATTGAAACACAATCATAATGAATTGAATTCTGTTGCTCTGTAACCTACTGGGTGTTTCCAGCAGTTTCTAAAATAAACAGAAGTTTGAGCCTGCCACATGGAACTCCGCCTCCTTCATATTTACAAGTTCCTTACTTGGTGGGAGAACAGTATGTTCCTAGCTCTCAGCACACCCCCTGATCCGAGCAACGCAGTGAAAATATTTAACTTGCGGCTTTCCGGGACGTACTGCTCAGCCACAAACTGCCTTGAACAACAGAGCCTTCTGAAATGCACCATTTTTTTTAAACCTTTTTTTTTTGCAGTCACATGCAATAGGGCCAGCAGTCATGAAATAGACCAGCTGTATTTGATAAAACATTTCAAAAAGCTAGCCTAGCATCCCTTTGTAGCCATAGGTTTGAAATTTGACACCCTTCTTCAGATTGATCGGTGCAGTGAGGCCCAAAAGCTTTTTGGGAGTTCTTTTTCTTTTCCGAATGTTGCCATGGCAACAGCCTGAGGTTTAATCTAAATGTAATCTCATTCCTCATTTCTCCTCCTTCAGTTGCCGTGGTAATAGCAGTGGTATAGCCCCATTGGGCTACTCAAGAATCTCTTTCAGCCAATTGTCATCAATCATGCTCGTGTTGCCACACCCCTGCCAGGCAGCGCAGTTAACAGGTCAAGCTGCTTGCTCCAACATGACGGTACAAGAATGTATTTAGGAAATGGAACAGTGGTTGCAAAATCAGCTCATTTCAGGTTTTCTTTTTACATAGAGCATATAAACAGTGCAAAGCAAAAGCACTGAAGATTACTGAGAATTACAACTTGCATTCTTCCCTCAAACAATACCAACATTGTTCACAATATTATGTGGCAGAATTTGTTTTTGTTGTGATCCTCCATAAATGGCCACCCAAAAGTCACTATTCACACATCAAATGCGGCATATAGAGCACACGTCACTATCTCTATACTTATAAAACTCTGATCTTGGATGTGTGCGCGTGTGTGTGTGTGGTGTTCGTGTGTGTGCGTTTCACATCTCGAAAACACAACGCACTAACGGTGGAATTTTTACATATTCCGATGGAGATTTACTCCATGATGTCAAAATCGCCTTATCTGAAAATTTCATGCATTATATCTTGAGTTATTTATGAAAATGTTCACAAATCTCAAACAACTTAGAAAATAAACAAGATGGTCTCGCTAATGACGTCACAATGGATCTGACTGCCAGCCGCTACTCGCGCTGCGAGTGACGTCACCCCCGTTTTGTCTTCTGTACTTCTTTGATTCTTTACTTTCACTTCTTTAAATTCGTCACTTAGTGTTTTAAACTGCTGCTCAGGTCGTGTTGCGCGCTCCCCCCCTCCTCTCTCTCCACCCCTCCTCTCTCTCCATCCCCTCCCACCTCCCTCTCCCCTCCCTGTGTGTGTGGGGGGTGGTTAGTATGTGCGTGTGATGCCGAAGGCTGCCGCCGCCACCCCTCTCCCCCCCCCCCCCCCCCCCCCCGGTTGCAGGGACAGGACCCAACGGGTCCCACTTGGTCTAGTATTGCTATAAAACGCCATACAATTATGGCATTACTGTTCTGGGTTATGGATTTGGGATATTTTTTTTCTTTGATCACTCATACAAGATGAGTGCTAAATTATCAGTGGTATTTGTACATTGATTCAATGGAACCAAGTGTTGGGAGGAAAGTACAATAGCTGATAGATATTCTTGCATCAATTTAGCACTGATGACCGAAAATAAATTCCACCTTTAAGTATTGAATGCTAGGTAGCTCTGTGTGAGACCATTGGTGTGACTAGAATGAATCCATTACTCCCATTTTTGTTACTGCAGCAGAACTTTATGGGCATGGTCCTGATTGCTTCTGGTTAATCATTTCATGACATTATTAAACATGACTAAACAGAGAGACACACTAGTGAGTATATTTTACCAGAGAACATGGTAGTTCAAAGGAATGCATATTTTCTTTAATTCCAATCTCCTCCTGCAAAATACAACGCTCACCTTATTTCCAACTGTTAACCATGCTTAAATTGCAAGATCATATTTAGTTCTGGTCAAACAGATCTAAATTGAATGTGATGATATCTCTACACTAAAACTCACTTCTGGCCCATCCCTTTCTTCACTTCCTCTAATACTGTTAATGTGTTAAACAGTGACATATTATCAGGTTGCTGCATATGCTGTGGGTTTCCTCAAGCCACTTACTAAATGGGAATTCATATATGATAATTTACATGTCTGTTTCAAATTAATTAACTTAAGTCAACTTTGAACAAGCATTAAAAGTCAGGAACAACATATTTTCCATGATATTTTACCTTGGAAGTCAGAAATGCCTGTTTATAAACAGTAAGTTTAAAGGTGACAACAGCATCATATTTAATGAATGTTAACTTTGTGCATGTTTGTGTGTATGTGCATTTTTCTAGGTCATAGAAAAATAGGTGCAGGATTAGGCCATTCGGTCTTTCGAGCCTGCACCGTCATTCATAATGCTCATGGTTGATCATCAAAATACAGTACACCGTTCCTGCTTTTTCCTCATATCCCTCGATTCCTTTAGCCCCAAGAGCTAAATCTAACTGTCTCTTGAAAACATCCAGTGAACTGGCCTCCACAGTCTTCTGTGGCAGAGGATTCCACAGATTCACAACTGTCTGGGTGAAATTAATTTTCCTCATCTCAGTCTTAAATGGCCTACCCCTTATTCTTAAACTGTGACCCCTGCTTCTGGACTTCCCCCAACACCGGGATCATTTTTCCTGCATCTAGCCTGTCCAATCCCTTAAGAATTTTATATGTTTCTATAAGATCCTCCTCTCATCCTAAATTCCAGTGAATACAAGCACAGTCAACCCATTCTTTCACCATATGTCAGTCCCGCTATCCCAGGAATTAACCTGGTGAACCTACGCTGCACTCCCTCAATAGTAATAATGTCCTTCCTCAAATTAGGAAACTAAAATTGCACACAATACTCCAGGTGTGGTCTCACCAGGGCCCTGTACAACTGCAGTAGGACCTCCTTACTTCCAAACTCAAATCCTCTCACAATGAAGGCCAAGATGCCATTAGCTTTCTTCACTGCCTGCTGTACTTGCATATTTACTTTTAGTGATAAGCACACACAGGTCACCAAAGTGGATAACCTCACATTTATCCACATTATACTGCATCTGCCATCCATCTGCCCACTCGCCCAGCGTCACATTATATGAAGTGTTTATTCCGCAGTCTATATTTCATCTTCTAAAATGATCTTCGACTGCACCCAACCTAACATGGATCACAGTCAATTTATCCAATTTATACTTTGGTAGAATTTGTCCAATGAGGACTGAAGCATGTAGAACATGAAGTCTCAGATTGAATAATTGGACTGTACTGTTAGTTGACCCAAGCTGAGGCAGCAGTTGGAAGTTACAATTAAATCTCTGTCCCAGTGCTATGGGATGCCCATGATTGTTATCCAATAACGCCTGCTGGAAACCTCACTTATGGAGTTAGCTAAGAGGCCTTTCAGAACTAAAGTAGATGTATTGAATCAAAATCCTAGAATTATTTTACCCAACAGTACAGTTGGAGGACCACCAATCAAACCGACCGCAGAGGTCAAGAAAGCTGTTCAGCAACATTTTCCCAATGGGCAATCAATTGTGTTGCCATTAAAGCTCCAACCCATGAAATAAATAAACTATTAACTAACCTTCATCAGAATATCTATAAGAATGCAATTGTAAGACCGTGCTTTTCAATGGTATTCAGTGAGCCCTAAGAGAAAAGGCTGTATGCAGATATGACATGTGGACAAGATCTGACTTGGTCTTCTCTGATGCTCAAGGCAATCAAATCGTTGTTCAAACTCAATTTTTAACAGTAGTAATTTGCATGAAATATTAGAAGTCAGCTAATGTCCGTGTAACAACCAGCGAAGGAATAAAAGATAACTAGAATTTACTTTTTTGACCATTTTTTAAACAAATCAAATTATACAGTGTGCCTTACTTCTTTGAACAACAGAGTAATATTTTTCATTCAAAACATGAATCAGTGTTTCAGGTTTTGAATGCAGGTCACGTGTGTAGACATGTTAGTGGTACTGCCTCATTAATCGACTTTACGGTTCGAGAGAGAAAAACAAAGGAGTTTATCATTCTAGCAATGACGAAAACATTTCCCAACTATACAGAGAGTTTATCTGCAATGCAAGAAAGACAGTTATCAGTGGTGCAGGAAGCACATTCCAGTCTTCCTCTGGGGATTAGATTATCCAACTGCCCTTCTCTTTGTAGCACAATGCAATATGTTAGTTCATTAGTATGCTGTCAATAAAAGTATATCCCAAAATGGATTTTGCTTATAAAAGGGAATGGCTTGGAAATTCTATTATACAAAATATTTCTGTGCTACTCATAACCTTCTAAGAAAACTTTTTGAAGCATGATGCAGCCCTTACTGTATGAAATCCACATGTTTCCTACTGGGTCTTCTGTGCAGCTGGCACACAAATTAAAGCTAAGAGTCAGATAAGCAAAGCAACACAAAGCACACACATTTTCTCAATTTCATGCACTCTCGTGTAGCCTACTGAAAAATGGGTGCCACCTACTGAATCAAACCTTCGTAGCAAATATAAGATTTGCCTGTATGCGATGGACTTGCTTGAGAAAGTGGTTCAGGATTTGTACCCAGCAATTATGAAGATTAGCAACATGTTTTCTGGTCAGAATGGTGTGTGAACTGGAGAGCAATCTTTATCCTTCTTGGTATTAGTTATCAGGGAGTTTGGAATAATTGTGACAAGAGTGGAAACAAAATCATGTAATAATTCAAGACAAACGTTTGAGTGGGGAAGAGCAGGAAATGGTACCAGCTACTGGGATGGGCAATATGCTTAGAATAGAATAAGGGTAACTGCTGCTAATGATGATTTCAGTCTTCTGGATGTTCACTTACAGATAGTTGTCACTTTCTCTAAAATTATACAAAACTAGAGAAACAATGGGGTGGTTCAAGGGCCAACAGAGCAGATAAAGTGTATTGGGATTTATATGGAAAATGATTCCTTGCCTGAGAGTTATGTGAGCAAGGATATTATGTGCATGATAATGGATGCCGAGGATAAAACGTTGAGAGTGATGGTTCAAGAGCCTGAAGATGCAGTGATTATGCTCAGATAGGTGGAAATTAAACTACACAAAGACAGGTCCTGAACCTTAGCTAAGAGAAGAGGTAATGAAAGAGGGCAGTACAAAACCTTTCAAACACTGCATAAGGATCAAAGTGAATGGTGTGATAATGTCTTAGTGGCAGGTTACCATTATAAAGGATGATATTTATGAGCAGCCAAAACTGCATCTTTACTATTCGAGGGGTAGAAGTCAAAACTTTTGCGAGGTTACATGAAACTGTGCAGAGACAATGCATTTCAGAATCTCAAAGAAAAAGGATAGATATTGCATATAGATAGGTAATTTTAAATGATTATATGCCTTCTTGTCACCTTTCCCTCAGCTAACAATGATAATTGTCTGCTTTGATCTGTGCTTACACACCTTACCCTTCCATATCTCTATATCTCCCTCTCCCCCTCACTCTAAAGGAGGGTCTCGACCTAAAACGTCACCCATTCCTTCTCTCCAAAGATGCTGCCTGTCCCGCTGAGTTACTCCAGCATTTTGTGTCTATCTTTGGTTTAAACCAGCATCTGCAGTTTCTTCCTATACAGATTGGGCAGTTGTTGGATATCATACACAGAGTGGGTTGTGAAAGACAGAAATAATGATCAAAGAGGAAAATTGGGTAATCCTGGGACCCAAGTTTGGAAATTGTGTCTCTAAAATTTGGAAATTTAAGGATATAGAAGGAATTGAAAATTAAATAGAAAAGAGTCAGAGGTATTGGCAGAGATTGAGATTAAATAAGAGAAAAAACAATTAACAGTTATGAAGTCAATAGTGCATTATCTCACTATATTATCCTTAAATTACTTGCAGTATTTGAAATGATTACATACTCTCCACTTCTATAATTCACAATTATCCAGCTCCAAAGACAACCCCTATCACTCTTATCAGTGCAAATATTGTCTGTGCAGCCCTGGAGAAGGTCGACAGAAGGCAGGAGAGAAATTGGAGGAAGTGGCAGAATCCACTACATGGCTCATTTACACGTTGTCTATTCTTGTCCTCCGCGGATGCTACCTGATCCACTGAGTTACTGCAGCACTTTGTGTTCTATACATGGATCAGCTACATAGACAGTCTCAATGATAGAAATAAATAAACAGATGATTGATTTTGAAGGTAATAGTGAAGGTGATAGGGCAAAACAGTTTATGTGCTGATCAGTCACAGGGAAGGAAAGAATGAGCCAGTGGAAGTTGTTGGGTGAATGTAGAAATGAGTACATCAAAACAGCGGTGAGGAAACAGTTAAACTGGTCAATGGGCTACTGTGGTACTGTGGTGGGTGGAGGATTAGGTTTGGAGGCAGAATTAATTTGATTGACAAAGAAGCAAATGAGATGGTAGAGAGCCTAGAGGGATTTCATTGTTGTCTGAAATTACTAAGCACAAAAAGTCACTCAGAGAAGAAAGTCAAATAAAGATAATTCAAAGAGGAAGTTGTAATGACTTTGAAACTTGTATATTAATGCCAATGACCAATTCCTGAAACTGTGGTGGATAAGGCTTTCTGTCAACAACAGTGTTCTTTGTTCAGATTTAGTCTTTACTTTAGACTAGAGATGCAGCGCGGAAGCAGGCCCGTTGGCCGATCGAGTCCGTGCCGACCAGTGATCACCTTGTACGCTAGCACTATGCCTTTAGCACTAGAGACAATTTGCAATTATTACCCAAATCAATTAACTTACAAACCTATACGTATTTTGGAGTGTGGGAGGAAACTGGAGGAATCAGAGAAAACCCACGCGGTCACAGGGAGAACGTACAAACTTAGTACAGATAGCACCCATAGTCAGGATCGAACCTGGGTCTCTGGCATTGTAAAGCAGCAACTCTACCGCCGCATCACTGTGCCGTTCTTGTAATGTATGAGTTAACGCCTCAGTTAAACAACTCATGATTGGACATCTTGAACTGAAGACTAGTTCAAGTTAACAACCTAACACAGTCCAAAAGACTGAAATGGCAATCTGACAAATGACATGAATTTCCAAATGATTTTAAAGCAGCTGCCAACTATCAACCTGTCTTTTTAAAAAAAACTGGGTTTTTTTAACCCATTTCTGTTTCTAAACAGGAACTGGAGGTTTCCGTTTACTGTGTTTTTTGGTTCAACAATCAATGATTCGATCCTGCTTAGGACCCCATGCAGGTGCAGTTGCACCACATATATTGTCAAAAACACTGAGAGCTTCTTAAAAGGTTTTGCTGTACTATTTATTGACCAAAGTACTCACAATGCTGCACTACGAGCTGTGCTGGATTAAGCAGCTGGACACCAATAATCAAACAAATCCACAGGTCGATTATATAATTTATTCAATATTAGTGAAAGGCTCAAGTTGATTGGTTGACTTATTTCACTATACTTATTTTATCCTATCTCTTAAGGCTTTATGTATGTATTCCTAATGCCCATCTCCTGCACTAAGCTCCAGGGTGATGCTCTCCAGTGAATCAACATGATAATCTTGGCTTTTGGCTTCAAATTTCTCAATAACCTAATGCTGTCTTACCATCTAAACTCATACCTCCTATCCTTCACTTCGTCACTGGTTGCAAAGCTTACAGTCAGCACTATGAAGCTTAAACCGACTTACCATTGCAATGCTTCCTCTTTTATCAAAAGCCTTCCAAGAGCATACATTTCTTATCTTGCTTTCAGTTACCACCACTTCTCCAAAACTAGTCTCCTGCTCCTCTTTTAAACAGGTCTAAGATATTTGGTTACTTGAAAGATTAAATACATTTAAGTTTTACAGTTTTACACTCTTCTGAAGAAACTGATACTTTATGATACACAGTTCAACTGCATATCCAAATAACTACCCGTTGCCTTCTTATGGGCCTGTCCCACTTAGGCGACTTTTTAGGCGACTGCAGGAGACTATGCAGTCGCCACATGGTCGCCACATGTTCGCGGGAAGTCGCATTCATGGTCGTGAGGAGTTCCCGCATTCTGGGAACTAGTCACAGTCTCATTATGGTCGCCGTGAATTTTTCATCATGTTGAAGAATTAGCGGCGACTAGAATGAAGCCGCCATGGAGAGTAGCGATTCTCGAGCCGTAGGTGGGTCGCCAGGAGGTCCAAGTAGGTTGCCAGGAGGTCGAAGGTTCTCGGAGGTTCTCGTAGGTTGTAGCCGGTGCTGACGGGTGAATTTGATTGGCATATTCGGGGGGGGGGGGGGGGGGAAGGTAAGCAGTAGTTTTCAGAAACAAGGATAACCGGCCGGTAATGTTAAATGTCCGCCGAGCTTCACACCCATGTATCTCTGGCTTCTTAAAAGTTGTCTCCACTCCTTCTCTCCCCCCCCCCCCCCCCCCCCCCTTCTCTTTTAAAGGACTTATCATACGTTACCCGGCTTTTTACAGTGCCAACCTTCCTGTTCATCGCGGTGTGTGTCTGTATCACCTTGGCTATGCGCCGACAGGGCAAACGGGGGAGCGTTGTCTAAAAAATTCACATGGGCTGGTGAAGGAAGCGGTGTGTGTGTGTGTGTGTGTGTGTGTGGCGTGTGTGTGGGTGTTAGACTGTCCCTTAGGATCAAGGATGCCTTCCTTACACTTCACTTACGTGTTCTGAAATGACTGATTAAGCCAATGTGGGAATATGGGATTCACCCATAGCTAGTGCAAGAGGTGCCTGGTGTTCTGGGCATTTTTTTGTTTTTGTTTGTTTTTTTAATGTTTTATTAGAGTACAAAGATATAAACCACGGCACATGACATAGTACATCGATTGTACAGCTTCCATTTTCATTTTAGCAAAGATGAATTAGAAAAAGATAGGAAAAGCAAGAAAGAAAGAAAGTGGGTTACACAAAAAGCTGGAGAAACTCAGCGGGTGCAGCAGCATCTAAGGAGCGAAGGAGATAGGCGACATTTCGGGTCGAGACCCTTCTTCAGAAGAAAGAAAGTGAATGTGTAAGAATAGAACCCCTACACTACCAAATGGGTGTAGTCAAAGAGTGAGTAAGTAAAACTTAAAGTAATAAAAAGACAAAAACGGGGGGAAAAAAAGAAAAAAAAGAAAAAATGTTGATATACCTACTTCATTTCTCTCCCCACCCACCACCCAGTCTGTAAATCGGTTTAATTCGGCAGTTTGTGAGATGGTATGATTCATTTTATGGGTAGAATGTAAACGGAGTAAACCTGTACAATTTGGATGACTTCCAATGTGACATATGGAGGCATGTGGAAAAAAACTGGGAGAGGCAGATACAATTACAAAGTTTAAAGGGCATTTGAACAGGTACTTAGAGGGATATAGGCCTAATACAGGCAAATAGGATTAGCATCGATAGATAAGCATCATGGCATGGGTGAGGTGGGCTGAAAGGGTCTGTTTCTGTGCTGTACGGTTCAATGATTTCCACAGCAATTGTGGGGCCACAGGTTCATCGATAATCATGGGTGAGGTGCTGATCAACAGGAGGGTGGTTATTGAAGTGCCTCTATTTTTAAAAATTAGTATGTTACTGGTTTGGAGGGTTTGAATTTTAAGAAGAGATTGAGAGGCTGGGCCTTATTTTCCCTGGAACGTAGGAAGTAGAGGGATAATCTTAGAGGTGTAAAAAAAAGACCCATGGGGCAACCATTTCATACTGAGGGTCGTGCATATATGGAACGAGCTGGCAAAGAAAGTTGTAGAGGCAGATACATTACAATTAAAAGACACCTGGAACTAGATCAGTTATTGACGAGTTGGATGACCTCCAAGATTATGAAGAAAATATTTTACACAATGAAGACATTAGTATGTGGAGATGTGAATAAATGCACTGCTTGGTGTGATTGTGATGTCCCAAGAGACACAATAGACTGCAGATGCGAGAAACTGAGTAACAAACAACCTGCTAGAAGAACTTCTGATGCAAAGTTTTGACTCAAAACATCTACCATTCCTTTCCATTCACAGATGTGGTTTAATTCCTCCAACAGATTGTTTGCTGCTGGCATGTCATAGGGCTGAGTACATTGCCTGAGCTGGAATAGCTATAAGTTACTAGATTCGACTTGACAATCTCAGAGTTGAATATGGGGAAAGATCAGGTAATGTTCCTGCTCCAGTCACAGACAATGATACCAAATTACAACATAAATGGGCTAGTTTTTGTTACTGGGGAGTTTCATTTTCCTGGTGAAAAAAGCTTGGGCCACAGATAGAAGAAAATGAATTGCATTTGGGTTAAGCAAAGTTTCTGCAGGAACTCCCCCATTCAAAATTATCTGCAATATTCAGCTCTGGCCCAGAAGGCAGATGTCTTGGTGAAACTGTTTTACCTCAGACTTAGGTTGTCTTTTTTTTTCATACTGAAACAGCTGCACTTATCCTTGTTGGAGGATCAACACTGGCAATAACAAAAACGCTCTTTATTTCAATTACTTTGGCTATTGAAATATTGCCCAACTATTCTTTACACAATTTGCTGCATTTTTAAGCTAATTTTATCCGGGTTCTTATTCGAATCAGATTGTGCAGAAACCAACCAATATTTGTATTACCAAATTCTGTTCTCCCATCTTGCTGGCAGAATATTAGATCTGGGTGTTAGATTCAGTTGCTAGAGTGCAAACCTTAAGCATGATCTTGTCTAATCAAGCCAATATGTTAAAAAACTTTAGTAGCAATATCGACATGTTTTCATTGCACATTCAATGAAGTAACACATATGATTTGTGTAAAGATACATACTTAGTCGTTTCAAGGTGTAAGAATTTCAGGAATAGTTATTTCATTTTTTTCCCATGAGTGTGCATAACTAACATGAAGCAAATTCACAACTGCTGTATGGATCTCAATCTTCCCACAGTCTGCTCCTTCTCAATGCTTTGTAATATTTTATACTGAGATTTGTTTCTTTGGATCTGGGTAGATGGTAACTCTGTTCTTAATGCAGCTATCTTGTTGTGGAACCACGATCCCGTGTGATCACAAAATTAAATTCATGTAAAGAACTGAGGAGAACCAATACAGAGATGTGACATGTGTTGAGATTGTGCCTAATGTTTTTTTAAACAAAAAGAGCATAGGTTTTTTCTACTGCAGAGTGGCTAAGGAAAAAATATATACATTTTAGAGGATATAAAATGTGTGGATGTGAGAAAGGATTGTTTTGTTTTTAGTATGATTATATAAAGACCTTAAGTTAAACTCATGAGGTACCTAACTCCAGGAATGTGTTTTGAATGGCCTACTTTGGTGATGTGAGTTCAGTGAAAATCTAAACACATCGGAAGCCAATTCAAATTGGAAATGCATTGCATCTTCAATATTAAAACTCCAGCAGCCTATGTTCAACTTCTCCCAAAGTCAGTATTTCGACCCATTAAGTGTGAAGTGGTGGAACCATGAAAGCAAAAAAGAACGCTATGGGACAAACAGCCAGAAAAAGATAGACATGCAGTGAGGTAACAGACGATAGAGAGGGGGGGGGGGGGGGGAGATGAGTAAAAGATAAGTATTGTGTGCAGAATATTCCTCAAGCCAGAACTTTGTGTGAGATCAGCCCTTTTCTGATAATTTTTCCTCTTCTACTGTTGAACATAATTCGCAGTTAACCCATATATAACCTGACTGGTCTGGACCCTGCCCTAATACCTGCTAGATTAAATACATGTTGAAGAGTATTTGTTCATATCAGGCTCAATGACAAGAGAAAGCAAAATAGGAGTCACATCATGTTAATAAGTGAGAAAAATAGAAATTGGATCAATTAAAATTAGTCACCGAATAACATATTGTTGCTATGAAACAAATGGAAAGTACAGGCAATGCAGAATAGTGCCAATATATTTATCCAATGGAGCACAGAAATTAGAAGTGCAGTAATTAATTTGCCCTCAAACTATTCTGCTATCCAATGAAATCATAGTCAAACTGACCAAGCATCTTAATGATTATAGTTAACAAAAACAATCTTAGTTTTTGTATGGGTAATTAAGAATGCATCGTGCCATTTAGATTCATACAGTCAAACAGCATGGATTTCAGAAGGAAGTTTGAATTTTCTATCAACCATTATTTGTACAAGAGTTCCTTCAAAGGTCGATTTATAGACATGTCCTCAACCAACAAAAATAGCTCCTCTCCATTTACGTTGTCCATTAATAGGGTCTGGCAAAATTAATGGAGGGAAATTATTCTTTGGTTGTTAGTGTTAAACACATCCACAAACTTCACCCACCACTTCTGAAACATTGAAGCCAAATGATTTATATCGAACAAGCTGCCAGGCAAAGTGGTTGAGGAGGAACAATAACAACAGCTCAAAGACATTTGAACAGGTAAATGAATAGGAACGGTTCAGAGGGATATGGGTAAAATACAAGCAAATGGGACTAGCATAGAAGGGCATCTTGGTTGGCATGGACGAAGACGCCGTTGTACTTGCAATATGACTCTCCATACACCACAGTAAGCATAATTATCAGCTGTTACATGGATACATAGATGGGAAATATTGGTTGGCATGAACATGTTGGGCCAAAAGGCACGTTTCCATATTATACAATTCTATGACTTGCAAAATATTTACACTGTAGACCACAGATTAATTTCTCTCCCATGAATCTGAAGGTTGTCTACTACAGTCCACAATTAAGGCTAATATTTTTTTTGCAGCCTTGAGGAAGAGCTATATTGTTCAAGATCCTAACATTTCATTGAGGCATTAAACTATGGTTCCGGTTGGTTGCCTGCTTCACATGTTCATGTGGATGTGAGTAACCCAATTGCAGAGCTGAATATTCTAATTAAAATTCTTTCCCCAATGTACTTCACAAAAATATTAAGACCACGTATAATGTTTGTGACCTGAAAACTTCTATTCTTTAAATAGTAAACTGGTTTATTTAACTGGCTAATGAATCAGTGGATTCATTCAAAGTATAGCGTATAAGATCGTGCAGCATTCTCTTTGAACCATAATATGGCATCAGCCTGGTCCAACAAGACCAACAACATCTGCAACAGCATTGCAACCAACTGAAGCAAATTGATATATATCTATACTATTACTAAAACTCTCATCTTGACCACTGCCGGTCTGCGTTTTTTAAAAAATTTGTGCAAAATCAGTACGGTATATCGCTAGGATTTATCCGCCAGCTTACTCACTGTTCTCCTCTGCTCCAAGCGCACCAAGTTTTGGTCCGATCAATGGAATATTACAAAACTTAAGAAGTTATGAAATATCGCGAGATCAGCAGATTGGTCTTCTCGCCTGTCCGTCACCATGAAGGTAACGTATTTTCCGGGGGCAAGGAGAATAAATCCCCGGAGGCCGGGCGCGGGTCAGTCAGCCCGGAAGCCATGAGTGAGAATCAAGTCCAGAACTGTGAGTCCACAAGCCGTGAGTGAGTGAACCAAGTCCACAAGCCGTGCCAAGTCCAGAAGTCGAGCCCGAGTCCAGAGGTCCACAAGCCTTGGCTGACTGATCTGTGGATCCACAAGCTGTGGCTGAGTGAACTGTGGGTCCACAAGCCGTGGCCGAGTGAACTGTGGGTCCACAAGCCGAGAGTGAGTGAACTGTGGGTCCACAAGTCGTGGCCGAGTGAACCGTGGGTCCACAAGCCATGAGTGAGTGAACTGTGAGTCCACAAGCCATGAGTGAGTGAACTGTGAGTCCACAGTCCGTGAGTGAGTGAACTGTGAGTCCACAGTCCGTGAGTGAGTGAACTGTGAGTCCACAGTCCGTGAGTGAGTGAACTGAGTCCACAGCCCTGTGAGTGAACTGTGAGTCCACAGTCCGTAAGTGAATTGTGAGTCCAGAAGGCACACCACCCCCGCTCACACCCCCCCATCCCCCTCCATTCCCCCCCCCCCCCCCAGCGGCTCATCACCGCAGCGGCAGGCCACGGCAGCACTTCCCCCTCCCCCCTCCCCACCGGCCCCTGCCTGAAGCAGTCCCCCTCCCCCGGCTACAGAACACTCCCGCCGGCCCCCACTTGGAGCATCCCTGTCCCCAGCTGCAGGACTAGCCCAAGAATCCATTCGGCCCACATCCATACTAGCCCTCGGGAAACCAGTACGTTCAGCCCACAACACCCATACTAGCCATCCAGAAAGCCCCACCCACTGGCCACCACCTGAAGCCGTCCCCCTCCCCCGGCTGCAGGACGCTCCACCCACCGGCCCCAGACAGCCTCCGCCTGAAGCCGACCCCCGCCCCAGGCTGCAGAACACAACAAGAGACGCAACAAGAAAGAACGGGCTGAATGTCCTCTTTAACATTTAAATGGTTGTTATATATTAAGAGTTATCCACATTAAGCGTGTTTTACGTCACAATGGGAACCCAATGGGAGGGAATGGCTGCACCACCGGAGAGCCTCTAAGAGTGAATGGGGGGTTTGAGGAGGGGGATGGAGTGAATGTGTGGGGGGGGGGGTAAGTGGTGGGGGGGGGGAGATCAGGGGCGTCACAACGGGAACCTGTCAGCCGCGCCTGTGCAGTTGGGGGCTTGCGTGAGTGGTGGAATACTGGAATTGGTGGAGAGGTGGAATATTACATTGGGGGACCAGCCCTCCCGTGTGAGAATGGGACCCAATGGATCCCACTTAGTCTAGTATAAAAACAAGGTTCTTGAATGGTTCAACAAAGGAATGCTGCAGGATTCAATGGGAACCTGCAAGATCTAAAGTGCTGAAGTAACTCAGTGGGTCAGGCAGCATCTGTGGAACAAATAGATAGGCGACATTTAAGTCCAGACCCTTCGTCAGTCTCTGAAAAATCTAAAGAAGGGTCATGACCGAAAAGGTCACCTATTCATTCCTTTCACAGATGCTGCCTGACCCAGTGACTTACTCCAGCACTTTGTGTTTTACTCAAGATTCCATCTTGTTGCTTGTGTCTCCCTCCAAATCTACACATCTTGAAGTTAATTTGATCGTCTGCAGCGGGAACTTGGAAAAATCCAATTTATTCTAAAATCCAGTTATTTTCGCTGAATACAAAGCCTGCTTCATTTAAATAAAATAAAAAGATCCTTCCGTGATGATAAAACCGAGGTGCACATGCTGAAATTGCTTCAAACAATCTTCAAAAATTGGTACAGCCAAGGGACGTAGTTAAATAGTTTAAAAAACTATTCTTAAAGGCAAAATCCTCATTGCAAAGCCTTATTGTTCAATTGCATTTCTGTTGATGTCAAATCAAAAGTTCCAACTCCAATACCCATGCTGGATAACAGGTGTAAAGGTACTTTTAGACGTACGACATTAGAGACTAACATGAACTCTAATTAAACTCCTTTATCCTTTGCTGCCAAGGCAACGCAGACTTAGTCATGTTAAATCTAATTTTCATCTATGCAATTTTGCTAATCTGTGCGTATGTTAATCTGATCGAGCAGTCCAAACAGCCTTTGTTAACTCCATGATACAAGTATGAGAAATATTGCATGGATGTTCATTTTCTCCATATTATTGCAAAAGAGACAAAAATAAAATCTTAATAAAGACGACCTTAATGAAATTTCACAATAACCCAGCCAGTTTGTTCATGGAGTATCCGCGGAGACTCTTAGCTTTTCTAAGAAAAGCTTTTCTAAGAAAAACTAGGGCTAGTTTGATGAGAACGACCAAGATAACAAAGAACTAATTAACCACAAACATAAGGTCTTCCTGGTTTGGTAGCTCCCACATTGCTCATGGGAAAAGGAACAGCTTTACAAGCATCTGAAATGAAAGGAGCAGCAGTACCCTAAAAAAATAAATGGTGGATGAACTCATCTGTACATTATTGACATCACTGGCATTGTAAAAGAACATCTCAGAGGGTCATCACCTTGTCATGGTGGCAAAGCTTGCGAGTGCCTAACATCCTGAGAGCTAAACTGTCTGGAGCTATGATGCTGTCGATGGGGTGGGTGCTGACAACGTGCCCAAGAAGAAGACCTCAACGGTGCACGAGGTGGAAGGTGGTGGCTGGCCAGCAGGTGGAGCACCACAACGGCTGAGAAGGCAGAAAAAGGCTGCAGTAGGAAGAGACTCCCATCCGTGGTGGTGCCACATCATTGGACCCGGGTCTGCTTCTCTTTGCAATAAGACTGTGGCTCCAGGATCGGCCTCTTCAGGCATCCCAAAACAGAAGGGACCCATCAGAAAAACAATTTATACTCGACTTTGAGTGATGACCACTGATGATGAAAGTAAAAGCAGTTTATTGAGAGGAGAAAGAAACCCAGCAATTCTACCGTTTGCCATTTGGTGGTGCTACACTCTGGGTTTTTCACATAAACATAATTATTCTAAAACATGTTTCTTTCTTAATAGCATGATACCAACCACAAAATTAAGCAGCGTTGAAGACTGCACATAAAAAAGCCATTGCACTGAATTCCCCTAGGTAGTAATCACGTCAATAGATCATACCACTGCAACTGATACATGGGGGAGCACAGTACTATGACATTGTATAAACATTGGAAACACGGAGCAACTCATCTAGTTGAGTGCTTATTTCCTTTTTTTCTGGCAACTTTCTCCCTATCTTCTTCTCCTCGAGGCACTTTCAGTTATGGTTTTGTGTGTTTCATATGCATGCATGTTTGGCTCGCAATAGATCTATGATCTATTCATCATAGATAACAATGTTCTAACAGTTCAGACAGCATTTGGTATGGTCCTTCATATGAACATAACTCAAAAAGGGTTACTTTTGAAATATTAATGTGTCTTCTCTTCCCAATACTTGTGTGGACTTCCAGCATTTTATATTTTGATATTAAGACATCTGGGAGGGGTTTTTTTCAAATAAATTAACATGGAGATGAGTTTTAATATAAAGGATACAGAGATTAAGAAGTTTACAAAGAGAATTTTCCAAATTGAATTGCCTGAATCCAATAATTCTGCTCAACCCAAGAACTGCTCCTATTTTCTTTATGGTCTGTAGGCCTTTACACTTATCAACTCAGTGTAAAGTGTGTTGATAAACAAGGAGCTTAACTTGCTTCATTTTATAACCATATCATATTTTATCTTTTGCCACTTTAAAACAATTATTGTGCCAAGGTACAGTGCTTTCCATCTGCTCATCAGTGTAAGGTGGCTCTTAACAAAGATATGCAACATTTTCCAAATCTGCAATGGCTTGACCTTAATTTACAGAATTTCTCAATTTGATCCTATTTTGCAAAACCTGGGTTCAAATTGTCTAGATTCAAAAACAACTTTCTTATGATTGAAATTAAACCATATATCTGTCCATGTATCATATTTCAGTCTTGTGGGACAAATTAAAAAAAACTCCCTATTAGTAGTGTTCGCACACAAATTACTTAAATTCAATTGGTCAATAGTCATAACTACAAAATGATCACAAACTGTCATTGGAGATAAGTAACCAAACAGCCTTAATAAATGTGCATTGTAACTTACAGTGGTATTGGCAGGCTGAGAAAAATCAGCCTGCCCAGTGTATCGCCACCAGACTCTATATATCAACTAGATAACCATTCTGATAAAGCACTCTACTATAAAAGACAAGCTGATAAGCTAGATCTTTAGCAGTTTATCTTGCAAAGTAAATTATGATGCTCCATGGCAATCCTCCAAAATAATTAGAACAAAAAGGGAACAATTAGATCATAGTGAATGAATGATGCACATTCCTTTAATTAGGAAAAAATAGGCCTATTAAAATAGGAATGAGCTGGTCAACCCCTCCAGCCTGTTCGCTCACATAATGAGGTCCTGACTGATGTGCATCATATACAATCCCTCATCTCATATTCCTTAATACTTTAGTTTGCAAAAATCTATTCATTTCATAATATAATTAACCAGTTGGTCTAGTATCAATTACCATTTATCTGAAGAGGGGTATCGACCCAAAATGTCACCCATTCCTTCTCTCCAGAGATGCTGCCCGTCCCGCTGAAATACTCTTGCATTTTATGTCTATTTTTGGTTTAAACCAGCATCAGCAGATCCTTCCTACACCATTTGCAGGGGTGACTTCTGAACTTCTACTAAAGAGAAACGTGGCAACTCTTGTATACTGCCTCAGTGTTATTACTATCTTATACTCTTGTACTTAAGTATGATTGTCCCAAATGTATAGTAGGATTGTTACAGAATTGTATGCAAAAACATAATTTCATTGTATCTAGGTACATGTGACTGATAAGTGCCATTGAACCATTGATTTTTAATCTCATGCTTCATAGATCTAAGAATCTATGAAGAATAGAAACAGTTTAATCTCCATCTGCCCCATCAGTTTTCCTCACTAACTTGAAAGGTTTGACAAAGTCATACCTTGATCTTTAAAACTACAGGGCAGCAATCCTAGTTTATATAACTGATTAAGGGAAAAATTACAGGGTTTGAGCTCCCACTGGCCGAAGACATGGAATTCAGTGTTATGGTGAAAAATGCACATAACATAAGAGACTTGGGTCAGAAAAACCATCAGACTATAGAATAAAGGAGATGTTTTTAAATATATACTGAGTTACAGAGAAGACAACATTGGAAGATATACAAACAAGAAAGAGAACGCTCCCTTTAAGATATTGGGAAATCTCTTTGATCCCTTGTTATTACCAGCAGGAATACTTGTTGACAACGGCACCAGATCGGGTCAGAAATGAATTAAAGTCTATAAGAATGGAACATAGAACAGAACAGCACAGGAACAGGACCTTCAGCCCATCATATCTGCATCAATCATGATGCCAATCTAAAGAAGGGTCCCGACCCAAAACGTCACCTATTATCTTCTCCCGAGATGCTACCTGACCCACTGAGTTGCTCCAGCACAATGTGCCAATTTAAACTACAATTAAACTAAACTAACATCTGCCTGCACATGCTCCCTATCCCTACAATAGCTGCCTGTTCATATATCTGTCCAAATGCCTCAAATATTTATATAATATTTAATTCTAACATTTCCCCGGCAGCATATTCCAAACACCTAGCATTCTCTGTAAAAAAGTTGATTCGAATATCTCTTTAAAACCCCCCCCTCTCACTTTAAGCCTTTGCCCGTAGTATTTGACATTTCCACGCTAGGATAAAGATTGTGAAAATCTACCTTATCTGAGCTTTGCATAATTTTATATACTTCTATCAAGTCATTGTCACCCTCCAATGCATTGTCATAAAGCTATCAACAAGGAAACAGGTCGTTCGGACCAACTCAGCCATGCTAATACACTTCAATCCAGGCAACACCTCTACTGTACTCTTTTCCAAAGGATCCACGTCCTTCCTCGTCAAATGTGGCCTAATCAACATTTTCTACAGTTGCAAACTTTCCAACTTTTATATTCCTTTATATAGTTTAAGCGTTTTTAAAATTATGGATGGCTATTAAAAATTGAAATGTGTTATATTGATAAAGTTGTTTCCATCCAGAGTTTCAGAGCTGATAGATTATAGGAATGATAGGCAATGTCACTTTGGGGGAATCAAACAGTCTTTGAATGAGCTGTATACAAAGTCAGAAGATTGACTTGGGGTCAGTTTAGATATTATGTTTACAAGGAGTTTAGTGCAGACTGCGATGGTTGGAGAGAAAAAAAAATGAGTCAGTGGACACAGAGTTTGTCTGTATACTGAAAATGGTGGTTTCAGTTTTCCCAGTGTTTAACTGGAGGAAAGTAGTTTCTCCAAAGCTGTATGTTGAACAAGCAGCTTCTAAACTTAAAGGGAAGAATTTGGTATGTCTGCTTAAGTGTTCAGACAAAATAATTCACAAAACATTTTAAACTTTGCTTCCTGCGTTGAGAAGACTTTGTTTCTGATTATGCCTTTGTGAAGTGCCTTGGGGCTGCCTTTACAGATGGATATAAAACATCTTGTGGAACACACAAAGAAAATTATGGAGCCCTCCCAGTTTCCTGGCCAATACTAATCCTTCAACCAACACTGCTTATCTCATAGTTTATAGGATCTCATCGAACAAATGCTAGTTGCTGCTTGGCTTAAATTACAATGGTAACTATATTTCAAATGTAAATCATTAATTGTGAAGTGCTTTTGGATGCCCTGATAACAGGAAAAGCCCTAATTAAATGCTAGTTATTTTTCAATTTAATGTGGAACTTTTAGATAAATGAATTCTGGGAGCTAAATTTTTTTTTACAGAAGTTAGCCTCTGGCAGCTTAATGCCACATTCTTAAGAATTCAAGGGCTCGAGCAGCCGATGGTTTTAAAAGCAAATCCCCCTTTCCTACTCAACTTGCACTTTGCTCTTCGAACTCTCTTTATTGCCTTCATATCAGTTGCTAAGCAACAAAGTGTAATTCACAATTTGGTTCATTGCACCAATCACAATGTAGTTTATTTTTAAAAGCAACAATCACTACCCAGTCCCCTGTGCGGTAGCCATGGATCGGTTAGTAAACTTAACCAAAAAATACATTTTACTGAATTAAGTTTACATAGTGCCCAGATCTATCAACCAGAGAATGCAGTTTTAGGCAAACTTAAGACTCTTAAAATTAGTTCACAGGCAGTTGGAGATAAACGTAAGTTGTATGTTACTGCTTTAAAGAAAGATATTTGCTGGCTTTCAAAGGCAAAGTTAGATTAAAAACTACTGTAGTTAAGATGTTGACATTCTGTATTCAGTCATGTATTTTTGTAATCATTCTATCAGTTTCAGATTGGAAATATTTCTTAAGAATTTAGTTAACTATCTGGATTTTCACAATGATTTAGGATACACCTTATTTTGTGGTAAAGCCAAGCAGGTGCAAGTCAAGCTTCAGACTAACTTAGATCACAAATAGCAGAATTGAGAGCTGAGACACATTTTTCCATTAGTGCAATGGAAGACCTGTAAGTTTCAAATTAAAAACAGATATTGGCAGATTCCAAGGGGCCGGACTGTGCTGAAGGGCACAGCAAAGCTTGGCGTAGCTACGAAGGGTTCTGTGGAGAAAGATTGTCAATTTAAGGTCATCTTACCATTGCACAATGAAGGACAAAGCCTTTGTAAAAAACTGTTGGGAAGTGTTAAGACATAGGACATCCTTCAAGAATTGTATGGATAGTAGGCAGTAGTACAACGAAGAACCAGTCTTCAAAAAAAGCCTGATCAAACTACAATCATTAACCAATTCTGAAATTAAAAGGACAATTTTACAAACAAACTGTATTGTCTACATTACAGACTACTGACCTATAACAAAAGGCTACTCAAGTGATATGGTTTACAAATTGGCATAACCATAAGACATACTCATGTGCATCAGCCAAATGTGAGACAATGGGTGCATATTAATAGGCCTACATCAAACCATCAGACCCTTCAGCTCAGTTATTTTGCATCATTATGAAAGAGATCAAATAAGGTTCCAGACCAGACATATTTTTCCACTTTGCACATCAAACATGGTCGTAGGCATATATGCTCTGTCTATTAAGAATTTAGATATCTGTGTACGCAGAGAATTAGCCGCCATAACACAAATATTTGTTGTCTGGGTTCTAAGTCCTCAGAACCTTTTAGACCATCCATGTGAATTACTTTGTCCCAGCAAAAGGTGTTTAAACATCTGGAGGTGTTTGTTGAGTTGCGGTGTGCTCCCACTGTAGTCAAGTGAGTCAAGAGTGTTTTATTGTCACATGTTCCAGATAGAACAATGAAATTCTTACTTGCAGCAGCACAACAGAATATGTAAACATAGTACACAAACATATACAGTAAACCTTCATTTTAAAGGACCTCTTTTTGAAGGATTTAGGTTATAGAGGACTGAACCTGTTGTAGACAGAGTCAGTTGTTTCACGGAATGACCGCTAGGTGGATGGAGCAAATGGCATTTTTGAACCATTTTAGCTTGATTTAGTTCAAAGATATAGCATGGAGACACCAAGCAATCACCTGTACACTAGCTCTATCCTACACACAAGGGAAAATTCACAGTGTGTAGGATAGAGCTACTGCAGTGGTTCTATCCTTCCTCCCACGCAAAGACAAATACATTGACAGCATCGGTTTCCCCAGGGCTCTGTGGGCATGAGCATCGGTTTCCCCCGGGCCCCTGCCCCCACTGGGTGGTCTGTTAAGTCAGTTGTGGAACTGTTGATTATGGTCACAGTTTGCATGCCATCAAGGAGCAGACAAGGAGCAGACATAAGACAGACATGAACTTCTGTGCGATGAGCCAAGCCTGAGGAAGATCTGCACAATGTCTGCCAACTGATGTAGTTATATGCCTTATATGAGATAAAAACTGGCTACATATACTAGTTGATACTTCTCTTGCATTTTGTTTACTTCACAAATGTTGAAGGTCATGCCCACTGTGCAAGCAAATAAAAGGAATACACACTTTGAGTCGGTGAGCAGTTTAATTAGCAACTACTTGGGAACAAGTTGAGATCTCTTCCTATCTCAGTTCCCACATACCTTTCAGGCAGAGTACCAGTTACCACGAATGGGCTGTTGGCCTACCTGATACTTGCAGTAGAGATGTGTGGGAAGATAATATGAAAACCAGGACCATAGCCTTAATATTTCTGTAAATTATCAGAGACTCTGGTTCAAGTATGCAGGGCCCCACTTACGACCAATTATAATCTCATTGAACAACATATTAGCAGCACATTCTGGTCACCCCCAAATCCTCTAATGGGATCCATATCACCAGGAAGAAGTCCGTAACTCCTTGGCGAAACATTACATGCAAAGGATAATACATCTGACAACAGAACACATTGTTTAATGCTGCTCTGAAGTGTGAACCCAGGTACTGTATTCAGTCTCTGGGGTGGGGTTTAAACTGAAATACTTTGGTGAGATGTGAGGAGCAGTGCTGTAAATGTGAGCCTTTGTGTGCGTGCCTTCAAACATGGTTTTTAATTCCAGCCAGCTGGAACAGGAAGTTGTAATGACAGGCTCGTTGTTTTTTTAATGTGGTTTTCAACTTTTAATTGCAACTATGTGGCTCAACATGTACAAGCCATTACAGAAGATTCAAATTAAACAGGATTTAAATGTTAACAAATGCAGTAGAAATATCTGCACTAAATGTGGTGCTTAAAGCATTCTGGATAAGATTTTGTGACTATAAAATAGTTGATTTTGGCAATTTCTCCCTTAAGTTTGGTACCGTAAACCTCACTTGACAGATCATTTGACCATTTGGTTCTTCATAGTGTTTATACTGATGCTACTTTACATCAGTAGCTACATTTTCAAAGTTCTTCATTAGCTGTAAAGGGCAATAGTACAGCCCAAATTTACTGAAAATACTTTTGTAAATCGAAAGTTAGTGTTTCTCTGTTTGTTTACAACATTGTTTTGGTAAATAAAGTATCCAGATTAGGCACAGCAAAGTCCAACAAATAAGTCGTGTACCAATCAGTTTTAATGAAAACGGGTAAGAAATGAATATGGGCCACAATAACATGAGAATTTACCTCTTATTCCTCAAGGAGTCCAGTGGTAATTTACTTTTCAATGAACAAGTAGGTAAAGACTATTGTTGAACAGGTCATCTAAAAATTGTAACTTATGGAAAAAGCAGCAATTTAGGTCAAACATTGAAGCGTCAGTCCAGAACCAAGCCATGTTGTTTTGCCCAGACCTGATTAGAGCCTAAACCACAACGTTCCTGATCTTTGGGAATCTGGTGCATAAAGGAGAAGGCTAATGAGAGATGTTTTCATTGGTTAGCTCCTACGACTGAGTGTTTACATATCCACGCAGCGGGCTGTCCAAAGGTGAGACTTTCTAAGATTGGATTCATGCCTGGAGAAGGACCATGTGGTATTTTTAGTATTGAGGCCCTTTATGCTTGCTGAACACTCTAATAGTAGGAAGATAGTGGGACCGTAGGCTGTGCCTCTCTCCCTGTCCAGTGGTCGTCGATTTGCCCCCTCGATGGATCGTGTTGTGACTCAGACGAAGAGGTTTGGTGGCGGTGGGGGCCGAGCGCCGGCCACCGGTGGGGACGCACATGGTGGGCCAGGCAACATCTCAGGAGAAGGATCTCGACCTGAAATGTCACCCATTCCTTTTCTTCGATGATGCTTCCTGCACCCTGTGGGCACCCCTACAGGCCCCTGTCGGCGGGTTGGCTGGCCGCTGGGTGGGGCAGGGGGCATGGCCAACCTCCCCAGCGCCGGCGGGGGTGTGCTGTGGCGGCTTGGCTGGACGGGCAGCATTCCCAGAGAAAAGGAATGGTTTCCTCGGGAGTAGGAGCGGAGCCAGGCTGGAGCATGCGCATGCCCCCCCCCCCCCCCCTCACGCGGGCCCACCCCGGAGGTCTCCGACTGCCACTTGGGCGTAGACGGGCACCCTGGGGGGGGGGGGGGGGGAGATGGTGCGGTCCAACGGCGGCTTGGCTGCCCCTGCGGCGCTAGGGTCACGGGTTCGACCCGGGCTGCAGATGAGGCGCAGGTCTGTGCGCGCTCTCCCGTCTCCCACTGTCATCTGCCCCCTCTCTCTCTCTCTTGCTGTTACACCTATTCTCCCGCTACCTGACACCCCCATTCCTCAGATTAAATATTTTCACACATAAATGATGAATAAAGATAAGAATTTACATACAGTTTATGCAGCCAGCGGTTAGTTTTTCTTTATAGCCAGTGACCTTTGACAAATCCCATGATTCTTTGCGGTTTTCGGAATACCAAACTCGCTTATTCAAAAGATCACCTAATATTCAACCAATCAGCAGTACCCTTACCGGTCAACACTTTAATAAATGAGCATCCAGAGCAACATGACACCAGACTGGATAAGACAAAGAAACCACCTGCTGTTAACCTCAAAGTCACAAAGAAAACTTTGCAAACTACTCCTAAGTGTTGACATATTCCAGCTTTGACTCTTCATGCACCAGTACTTATTAAAAATGTGCTAGTTTTTCCCTCAAACTTGGAACTCCAATTGCATGTTCTTAAAGCTTTTACAGAGCAGACCTGACTTGTGAATAGACAAAGTGTTCATATTACTTTTCTATGAGCTATTTTTATGCAGGTATTAACATGTTTCTTTCAAAGGGGTATCATGCTTGCAGAAAAATGTGTACAATATGGATATATATATTAAGAATTTGTACAGAAAACCTGTGCATGGGGATTTTTATACTCCTGGATTATTAGTGCCAAATTCACATTTAAAATAATTCCTCATTATGAAAAATAGGAATCTCAGCTGTACAGATACCGTGGAGTCGGTTTTAACCTTTGAGGTACTTAACATTTTAAGAGATTAATCAAGCTGTAGATAATCATGTTCTCTGGTAGCTTGGTAGACACTGAAATCTGTAAGGAACCTGAGTGCCTTGTTTCTCCAGTTATTTTTATTTAAGTTATGTTGGCCAGAACTCAGAATTTCTGCCAGGACAAAGTCAAAAAGTACTGTATTCTGCATGTAATTGCCTGTCTGCTTTCAGGTTTCTTAACCTTCCAATCCTACCTCACTCTCATCATGGCCCCAAATAAATAAGGGAGCCCAGGTGTTATTTGTGGAACCAGGATTTGTTTCTGTTGTGACACTGTGCCAGCAATGGTATGATTCCAGAAGTTCCAAGCTTAAAGTTGGTGTAGTTTACTTCTGATGTTCCAGCAGCTTTTAATCTGATTTTTAACATCCGTCTCTGCCACACTATTTTAATCAGACATTCCAGATGTAGCAGAAATATCCATCAATAACATTGGAGGAGGGGAGATACTGTAAATAACTACACTCTGTACTTCAGAGAATTAAATGGCTCCACCTACCACACAGGTTTTTATTAATTCTACTTCTGGAGGCATTTGCCACTCATAACTTAGGCTTATTTTGTGGAATTCTCAGACAGGGTCACATTCAGATGTATGGTTCACATATGTATAATCTAGGGGACTAATGACACACACGTCTCTCAAGTATGATCTAATGACGGGATGTCTATCCCCAAATCTGCAATTTGTTCTTGCAGAGGGTGCAATGTCTACTACATTGTTCCAGTTAAATGAAAATAAGCAAGTTCAGCTCAGGTTTAGTTTACCAGGGAGAGGCATTTGGTTACACATCATTTTATAGACATGGGGTTTCAAGATTCTGTGATTTGCAAGTTGGATTGTTTACACAAGAATAAATATAACACCGGGAAAACAGTGTTGCCATTTGTGCCCAAGAAATGTAAAAGTCCCTAAAGATTGGGTTTGGTTCATTCTTGAACAAACACAAATCTGGATTATTTTAGATGACAAATGTGATTGCACTGACTCCACACGGAGAAATTCTTTTAGTTGATCACAGATAAATCCTTAACTGCTTTCATCAAAATAAACATTCCAACTGAAGTAACAATAAACTTACAACGCAAAATGAATCATTTACAGAATTAACTGCTGATAATAATAATTGATAATTTAATACACTCAAGTTACATTCCCCTGTCAATGCCTTTATTAATGTTGCCTCAGCATTGGTCATACAAGCTTGTTAAGCATTCATCCACAACAGTGACAACATTCTTTGGTTACACAAACTACATTTTGAGGATAAAAAGTGGTTAGAAAACAATGAGTGGGAATGGGTTGGAATTAACCAAATCTGCCCCAACTTTACCATTTGACTTAAGTTTGTAATATCTGCCTGATTCCATATGATAAGGTACAATGAATTCAAAAGGCACTATTTATTAAGGGTTAGTTAAGTAAAACACAATCTACTTAGACAGTTTTATTTACTGATCGCCCACATATATTTGAGGATTAATATTTGACAATTAATATTTCAGTCATTAAAATTGGAAGCTATTGTAGATTGCAAATTGCCTTTCAAATAAGATATACCTGAGAAATGTGTAGTATGATCCCAAAATGTAATCTTTCCTTTCACCCTTTCCTTGGAATTACATGGTAATATTCATTTGGTAAAATCAACCTTAACATCAGATTTTTAGCCTTGGTGCTTTGCTAAGACTGAAATTGCACAGACTGGTACTTTCTCAAAAGTCTGGCATTGGCAGCCTAAAAGTGGGCCTGCACACACTTTCTCAGAAGCCTGCCACTGAATAGATCTCAAGACAGCTTAAACCAACAGTCTATTCTTAACAATACACCTCAGGATCTTGAACAGGGTCAGGGCATTGCACTCCGAATCTAAAATTCAGTCCAGTGAATGAAATGGTGTATATATGAATACTACATGGCACATTTAGAATCACTGACCAGTGATAAATTTCCAGGCAGGCATCTTTCCAATTCAAATTAGAGCTATACTGACAAAAAGAGGGAAGCATACTTGCAAGTCCAGAGCTTGCAACGCAGATACTCCAATAAGTAAGTTTATAGGCCAAGTATTCACATACAAGGAATTTGCCTTGGTGCTCCGCCCACAAGTAACAACATGACAAACAGTGACAGTTACGAATGACTCAGAAAACACTAAACATTAATAATAATAAGACATTAATGATAAAACGCCATTGATCAAGCATGTGATCCAACAAAATACCAGATCAAAGGGAGGCTACAGATTTCTGCCTGTTGAGTAGAGCAACTACTCTTGGATAAAATTGTTTTTATGTCTGGCTGTGGCAGCTTTGACAATCCAGAGTCACCTTCCAGAGGGAAGTGATTCAAAGAGTTTGTGGCCAGGGTGAGAGGGGTCAGAGATGATCTTGCCCGCTCGCTTCCTGGCCCTTGCAGTGTACAGTTCATCAATGGAGGGAAGGTTGCAGCCAATAATCTTCTCTGGCGATCGGATGATTCACTGCAGCCTCCAGGTGTCGTGCTTGGTGGCTGAGCCAAACCAGACCATGATGGAGAAGGTGAGAACAGACTCTACGATGGCCATGTAGAATTGGACCATCATTGCCTGTGGCAGATTGTACTTCCTCAGCTGCCGCAGGAAGTACATCCTCTGTTGTGCCTTTTTGACTGTGATGGTAGCCCCCCACTTAAGGTCCTTGGAGATGATGGTTCCCAGGAACTTAAAAGACTCCACAAATGTGACTATGGTGTTGTTGATGGTGAGTGGGGTGAGGGGAGGGGGAGCTCTCCTAAAGTCTACAATCAATTCCACTGTCTTAAGAGCATTGAGCTCTAGGTTGTTGCTACAGCACCAGGACGCCAGCTGTGACACTTCCTGTCTGTAGGCAAATTCCTCCCCATCCTGGATCAGTCCAATCAGGGTTGTGTCGTCCGCAAACTTGAGAAGCTTTGCAGAGGTGTCGGTGGAGGTACAGTCGTTGGTGTAGAGAGAGTAGAGGAGAGGAGAGAGTACGCAGCCTTGCGGTGCTCCTATGCTGAGTGTTTGCGGGTCCGAGATGTGCTTTCCCAGCTTCACATGCTGCTTCCCCTCCGTCATTAAGTTGGTGATCCACTGACAGAGGGGTTCAGGCACAGTCAACTCAGAAAGGTTGGAGTGTAGTAGCTCTGGCATTGAATGCAGAGCTAAAATCAACAAACAGGATCCTCGCATAGGTCCCCTGACAGTCCTGGTGCTGGAGGATGAGGTGCAGGCCCAGGTTGACTGCATCATCCACAGATCTATTAGCCCGATATGCAAACGGCAGAGGGTTCAGCAGGGAGTTTGTGATATTTTTCAGCTTGGCCAGCACAAGCCTTTCGAGTGTCTTCATGACTACAGAGGTCAGTGCGATAGGCCTATAATCATTAAGACAAGTAATCCTTGCCTTTTTGGGTACAGGGACAATAGTGGAGACTTTGAAGCAGGCAGGGACAGTACATGTTTGCAGGGACTGGTTAAAAATGTCTGTATAGATCAGTGCCACTGTTTGGCACAGAGCTTAAGAGTAGAGGGGGAAACATTGTCAGGTTATGATTATGTCATCCCATCAGGAAATGGAGAATTTTTTTTAAAATTTGGAGTCCCTTATGCCTCAGATACCTCAAACCCACATTCTAATCAAAGGCCTGCAGGCCTCTGCTGGTATCATTGCTAGGCAGAGTCCTAAAGATCGAAGAGGTGTTAACTATGTCAAGGGCCTCGCTTGAGGACTGCAGAACAATATCACATTGAAAGGAGACCAGACATGACTAACTGTCTCCATCCTTTTTAAGTGGCTCGCCAGCATGCCTTATTGGTCTCCCATACTGGAATAAAAACTTCCAACTTCTCACCCAGTATACTACAGCATAAATTGAAAAAAATCCTAGGCGAAACCCATCTGGTATCTTTTGAACCAGTTTTGAACATGATATAAGTTTGTTTATACTTTGAAAAGTAAATTCAATGGTCTTTGGCAAGAAAAGGTGAACTCATGTTTATTAATTTAATAGTTCTTATTCCTACCTTAGTTCCATAAATTGTTATGCTCCTGTCACACAGTTTTTCAGTGAAGGCCACCATGGTGAAAGCTGCTGTCACTCCCCCCTCAAACTCCATATTCACAACCTGGCAGAAAGGTTCACTTCGTGAGAATTCAGTAATCAAACTGCAGAACTGAACCATTGTGACCTAGTTTCAGTTCTTTCTAGTTGTGTTTCACAATACTTTCTCATTGCCTCATTTACATTATGAAGAACAGATCTGCTGTATCTCATTCAAATGGATAGTTTATTGATATAATGTAACGCAGCTATTATGTAAGGGCTGTAAGAAACCTTTGCAACCCTTGCCGTTAATCGGTGCTGAACGGATCATTACGTGCATGATGGAATTGCATAAAACATTTGAATGAGAAAAATATTAAAGAATAAGAGGAGAGAAATAGAATTAATTTAGGTAATTCCAAGATACCAACATGGCACTTTCAATGGTGGTAATAACATGGAATTGCCTCCTCTGCAGAGGTTTCGATAGCTTTAAATTTTTATGCAGTATAAATAGAAAATATGGAAAGCCTGTACTATAGTTATATTTATTATTTGCTCTATTATAAAGTTCAAGTAAAAGTACTAATTAATGAGTAATGCAGTTACCTGATGGGTGACGACATCATTGTCACATTCGTATACACATCTTCCATAAGGTCCTTCACAAAGTGCCTTAGTAACCGACTCAATATCAACATCAGCGCCTTCGCAGATAGTCGAGACAGGCCATCCTTTGTGACCCTGCTCAATGGAAACAAGCAGAATCCTTAATAACCATTTCTTCATCATCGTCAACAGCACCACAATTGCCAGGACCCACACTGTCAAACTCTGGAGATCAGACGTGATCCTGGGCTTGGATATTTAAACAAAGGCCACAAGATCAAACCAGTGGCTGGATAATCTGTAATGAGTGGCACACCTATTGACGTCTCACTGCCTCTCCCAATCAATGAGGCTTAACTGAGGAGTTTGATCATCCAATACCATTTGTTTAGATGGGTGCAGCTGGAACAACAGTCAAGAAGTTAGATACATCTATGACATAGCAAATTGGTTCTACCTATCATATCTTGGATTGCATAGATGCAGAACGTATGATCTGCAGGTTGCTCTGCAACCACAAACTAGACGTGAATAAGAATTTCAATGACATATGCAGGTAATTAGTAATCTGCCTCAGAGGGCGGTGGAGGCAGGTTCTCTGGATGCTTTCAAGAGAGAGCTAGATAAGGCTCTTAAAAATAGCGGAGTCAGGGGATATGGGGAGAAGGCATGAACATGCTACTAATTGGGGATGATCAGCCATGATCACATTGAATGGCTCGAAGGGCCAAATGGCCTACTCCTACACCTATTCTCTATTGGTATGGGTGTCATGTAACAGCATTCAATTATTTGAAATTCCCAATGGGATAGCCATTATCTCCTATTTTTAAAGGTTTTATCTCAAAACAAACTTTAACCAAAAATGGAAAAAAAACTGGGTGACAAGAAAAGGAATAGAATATTGGCCTTTCCGGTAAACTCAAGAATTTTGGGAAACAACATAATAAAAGATAAAAAAGACAACAAAAAAAACAGGTCTAAACCAACATCATCCATCAGTAAGAAACCTGCTTGAAATCCAGAACCATTCCCCTAGAATCAGAGAGTCAAACAGCACGGACTCCAGTTTGCAGTTTTTATGAATAAGGCTAGTGCTTCGTTGAAGCAAAAAGAAAAAAATGCAGGCCCGTGCCCCGATCGAGGCTGCTTAAATGGGGATTTAAATATTCTAATAAAAGGCTCTTCATGTGGACACCACAGGAACACTGCCCCACTTAGAGTGCAGAATGTGATACATTTACACTGACTATTAAAGGCTGATTTTTGGACAGATGCAGACCACCTTTGCTGCTGCCAACCAAACAAGGTATTGTTTCATTTGTTGTAAATTTGAAAAGACTGAATAAAGAGAGCTGACTGACCTGCTGGTCCTGCATTGAAAGTGATTTAATACAGTATGTTATCTGACACAAGAAGGCAAAAACTGTGTTTAAACAAAGTTTGGAGCCCTGCTAATTGGATCATACAATTTCCTTTTTGGCTTTTCTATCCTATCAGGTTTGCTCTTTAAGCTGCAGTCCACCTGGTAGAAATAGTGCCAGGCTGCTACAATGTGGTAGTAAAGAGGCAGGCTTCACTGCCGGCCGCCTGAGCTTCACCAGATGTCCTCTTATACTGGCACAGACAGATCGGTCATGCTCAGCAGCTGCATGATGAGCATCCCCTTGCTCTCCTGGCAGAAGGCATGGGCTTTTGTGCTACTCTGTTGAAGCCCTGGCCTTTTGCTCTCCCATTTAGTTTTATTTTTAATGTCCATTTGTCATTCATGCAGTATTAAGAGGCCTGCACAACTTTAATGAGCAGATGGCCACATTTGTGTAGCCTGTAAAAACTTTGAACAAAGAAGTCCTTAATTGTATGACCTTTATATTATTAGTCTGACAAAGGCAAACCGTTTCTCCCTGGTTACAGATTTATTCCTGTGCTTTTGTTATATTGCTGTTAGTTACCCGTGTGGCTGTGATTCTGCTAGCTGCACAAGTTTAAAAAATGCAGACTGACAAAGAGACAGTTTTATCAAGATTGAGGGACGGTTTTGGTTACCTGTACCTCAGTCAGTATCACCATTTATATTCATGGCAACTATCTATCTATATTCAGTAGATATTAACTAGCTCAATATAGGACGTAACTGAACCAAACAGCTAAGGAAGGTTTCCTGGTTTGCTTCCTGATTTGCATTGATCTAGCTTATCTCAGTAAGCAATATACCTGAGCATTTAAGTGGTCTACAGAGATGCAAATTAGGCAGGAACCCTGCACCTGATTATCACCAACGAATCCTGCTTAGAAGTTGAATGTCAAATAAGGACAGGGTTAGGCTCATTGTGATGCCTTGGCAGGACAGAAAAGCTTGCTGACACTCAGCATCAAGTATCACATGCAAAGAATGGCTAAGTGGGTCAAGTACCAGAGGTCAACCTGTGCCAAACAATCTGTTCCTGCCCATCAGTTAGCTGCATCAGATCAGGAGGGGAGATAAAATGAACCCTAAAAGAATATATTTTTTGACCCTCGATAGTCTGACCATAGCTCACTTGCCACTTTGTTATTTATGACATTAGTGTATTCTTATGTTAATTACAATTCTAATTACACAGGCCTGCCCCAACTATCACCTGCTTGTGCTGCTCAACTTCCTGAGTGAGAACAGGCACTATCTAGTAGGGTATCGAGTCATACAGATAAATAATTCACAGAAAATCCTTTGCTTGGGCTGAGTTAACTAATCTCAGATTGGGGAATATATATATATATTGCATTTTGGTGCACTGGAAGAGTGAGGCAATCGATGAATTAGGTGGTCCATCAGAAACCTAGAAGCTCATGTCATACAAATGGTGCCTCTTTGATCCAGCCACCGTATGAACATTTCATTTCCAGTCCTTAACCATTTAGGCTGAGTGGGTCTATGGACAGCACATGCAATTCAATTTCTATTTCACAATTTAAAGGGATCTGCAAACATCATATTTGGATTCTGACATTAGAAAACGGGATGCCAACAAGCCATGGCCAGAAGCTGCAAGGAAATCACAGAAACATAAAAACTAGGAGGTTTTAGCAGATTCATAAAGGCAAAAGACTTGCATTGTAGCAGGGCACCACTACTTGATTCCAAAATGTCCAATGGCTAATAATGGGAGTGAGGGAATACAACCCCAATACTATGATGCTTGATAGGTGGAGCTTGACCAAATGTTGTGCCTTCCACCACAGTGATGAATGCTGTGGTGGATGTTTGTGTTACATTTTTATTGTGTATTGTGTGTTCTTTATCATTGTACCGCTGCTGGCAAATTCATTTCACTTACACTTTATGTGCAATGTGATGAATAAAACCGTATTCTATTATATTGGAAGAGACACCAGGGTGGCTCTGATGTGAGAGTAGAGGAGAAATGCCAGACACCTTTGATTTGACGGCCAGTGCGGGATTGCATTGAGGATATGGGATGGAGGTGTGGAGTACTTTTGGAGATTAAAACCTCCAGCAGGTGCTTCATCAGATTGTGGGTTGCAGAGGCATGTGAGCTTCTGGCACATCTGGGCAAACTATATTGTGCCAGGAATAACTGAAATAACATTGCAATGACATGATTCCATGTGCTACTCCCACAGAAGTTACATTTGTCTCACACATTAGTACCCAGAGACACAAAACAAAGCAGAAGTGGATGTTATTGTATTTTGCAGAAGAGAAAATTATCATTTTTCAGTTACCCAAGTCTAAAAAAAATACACTATCATACATTTTGAATTTCTTGTCAAAGACTCAGCTGAGAGGAAGGAGAATCTACCAGCAATACAAAGAAGACGTGACTAGAAGCCATCACTGAAATAAAGAGGAGGCGTCTGGTTTCTTCAGATCCTTGATTCAGCACAAAAACAATTCATCACAGAGGTGTGTGGATAGTGACAAGTTCAGTTGCATCTTTATGCATTCCAACATCTTTGGTTTGCCTTTGTCACATTACTCCCACACATCAATCCTCTGACCACCCCCTTTTGTAGGTACATTTATCCATCTGTCAAGTACATCCTCATCTATTAAGCCAGCACTGTAGTAACCTCATCTTAATGCAATTTCATGCTCTCCATCCATCTGTTCAACACATGCCATTCACACTTTTAATTCATCATTCAGAACCTGCAGAAAGACAAAAACAACTACTCCTCCTTCTCAGAGGTCACTCTGAGGACACTGTCTAAGAACTCATATCCAGAACTTTAGGTCAGATACTTTAGTGCGTCAGGCAAGAACTACAGTTTGAGTTTAACATATGGCAAAGAGAAAACTGCTCTTAGCGAGGCACAGAAGCTCACAAATTGGGCTGTTGATGAACAGAATACTTCTGGATCAACAATAAGACCAAATGCACTGACAAGCATCCTAGTCACAGCATGTACACTTCCAGAGACAATGGCGGAATCTGCCATGAGCATGAATGATATGTTGCTGGAGGCCTTTGCTATGATATCTTCTTCTACGAAGGGAATGGCCATTTGCACAAAACATCAACTTAAATTAGTCAGAGGGACATGGAAGTGGGGATTCTGACCCAAATGCTCCCATCTTATGCGCTGGTGGCCAAAATATTAAGGGCATTAGCCAAGAGCATCTCAGCCATCAGAGCAGGAATCTAAAAAGACTGCCACTAGCTCAGCTCGATTGAAGCCACATGAGTTGGTCATGCAAGATTTCTTAGAAATAAATATAAGCAGTACTTCTTGTACAATATTAGATTGTTAAGTTTCTGTTATTTTTACTCAAACAAATATTATTCTTTGACTGACTCCACTTACAGATCTTGCACATTTTTGGTTAGAGTTTAGCAAGTGACCTTTTAAAATGCAGAGACTTGAACAACCAGGGACGGTGCAATCGTAGGCAAGTGATTGTAAGAATCAGTATGGGGAACAGTGGTAGGAATGAAGTGAGCTTGGCACCTAAATTTCAAATTGATTTCCTGATATAGCCTTTGAACTTAAATAATGCATGTACAAAGTCCCCATTGCAATGCTTGATAATCTTCCTCCTGCTAATCCTCTGACGAGGTTCTGTGCCTTTAGCTTGTCAAGTCAAGTCAAATTTATTCGTCACATGCACATACGGGATGTGCAGTGAAATGAAAAGTGGCAATGCCTGCGGACTTTGTGCAAAAAAAGCAAACAAACAACAAACAACAAACTACAAACAGAATCACATGTTTTTTTCCATATTAAATATTGTGGGCGGTATTGTGGTCCAGTAACTGTAGTAGAGTTAGTCCCTGGCGAGATAGGAGTTTACAGTCCGAATGGCCTCTGGGAAGAAACTCCTTCTCATCCTCTCCGTTCTCACAGCGTGGCAACAGAGGCGTTTGTCTGACCGTAAGAGCTGGAATAGCCCGTTGCAGGGGTGGAAGGGGTCTCCCATTATCCATTGTGTCCCCTATTGGACTAAGTTTCATGCTGTGCCATGTCTTCAAGTACAATTTGCCAATCAGCAAAATAATTAGTAAGAGATTTTCCATTCATAAAGAATCAGAAAAGGTTCACTCTCCCAGGACAATTGTGTGGAAATAACTCTGCCACAGCATCCATGGGAAGTTCTTCAGTTGATGAACATGCCTCTGCATTCTGGGATTGTTGGTGATGGAAAATCAAGCATTCACTCATTATCACAATCCTCATCACAATTAAGTGTTGATAAAACACTTGACAATCATTGATCAACCATTTGCCTTTATATATTTCTGTGCTGTCAACTTCGATATTCTGCAAATGTCTCTGGCACTGCATTGTAAAAATCAGGGACCATAGACTTTGGCACATTGACAGGTCCAAAAGATTTTGCTCCAAATGTTGAAAATGGGCTGAAAATGTTTGCTAATAATTGATATAAAAATCTCCTTTTCCCAAATAATGGAGTTTATGCCACGAGTAAGAGGTGCATCTCTCCTTCCCTTTACATTTAGAGGTAAATAAGGAGCACTTTATTGCTGTAGCCAATAATGTGGTGTTTATCATACCGTTTCCTTCAATTGATGCAATGGCTCACAATTGGTCACCTCTAAAATTTGCACACAGGACCATAAATTTTACAAACTCGAGTCAGATTTTTACAAAGTTTATCCTGAGGTTAACCATCACCACCACCACCACCACCACAATATTTGTGAAAAGAATCCTTCATTGAACCACACAAGCAAATTGTTGTGAGAGTGCCTGTCAAATGTTCAACTCCTTCAATGCCACTACACTACATCTTCAATTTGTGGGCAAAATTCTGTGCAGTGTTTAATGTGTATAAATTGGAAACTTGATCCTGCTGGGGAAAGTGCTCAGATTCAGCCTCTTATGCTTGGGCTAAATGCAAAATTTAGCCGGCTAGGAATGGCTTCTGGAAGTGGTGTTCTTTTTGTAGTATTTGTCCTCCAAGTCGCTTTCAAATCCAGCCGCAGAGAGAAGTTCTTATCCAAACAATAACAATCTAATTTTAGTCCGACCTTATTTACCTCTCCCCATCACCCCAAGAAGTCCTGCAGGCATTCAGTGTCTTCCATCGAGGTATCTTTCATCTGCTTATTTGCTTTTAAATCTACTCACATTCTTGACACCTTCCAGGTAAAGTTTCTTGGCAGAATATGGACAGCTCTGCTCCACAGCACAATTCAAGCATCGAGAAGCAGCACCCTCAGGCTGGATAGAAGGAGAAAAATCTTTAGTTTATAAACGCACTTACATTATAGTACAGGAAGTTATCAACATAATTCAGCAATATTTGTTTATGACCACAGTAAACAGAACATGATAAAATACAGTGGCCTGGAAACTTCCTCACATAGTGTCTTAATTCATAACAAGTGATATTTTATAAACTCCTATAATAGTTGGGTAGTTGATTAACTTCAGTCCAGACTCTCCGTGCATTTGTTGTGGGCATTCACACTAGCCAATAGGAATGTGTTGTGATGTCAAATAGTTGCAAAGACAAAGGCACAAATTAACTTACAAATGGCACAGACAACTCCACAGATGCAAGCGTTGAAGACTGCTGTAGTATTAGTTACAAAAGGACCGTAACAGATTATTTTCTATGAGATCTGAAGCATGCATCTTCTTCTAGCTAGGTTTCAATTCTAAATGTTCATTCCCACCAGCCATTTCCCACTCAAACATCTGAACAATCCCTGCCTGTGCCCCAAATTGTGTCTGTAACCAAATCCCTCACTCCACTTCCATGTGTAATTTCTACCTAATAAATTGCCTTTAATTTTCAATAGCCTTCCTGATAATGATACAATAAACATACCAACTAGAGGACCCAAACTTTGTTGTAAAGTCCCTGCTGACATCAGCTCAGGTGTCAATATAAACACCATCATTGGCATCAGCACTGCGAGATAAGTAAACAAAGAAATGAACTAGGATTGCTTTCTTTTATTCATGGACTTGTTGAAGAGTGAGGTAATTGGCAAAAAGATTCAAAGAGTAGTTAATCATCATTTGAAACAAGGAACAAAGAACAGGAGACGACAAATGGGATTTTTCTGCAAGAAACTGATGGTCTGAATGGTCTTCTCTTGTGTGATAAGTACACAAATAAATGCAAATGCAGACAAAGGATGAGAATAACATTGGGATCAGCTAGGATGTTTCTCATACGAAAAATAAACCGGATAATTCACACTCTAACGGCATGCACGTAATGTACAAACACTTAATTGTGATAAATCGTGTGTAAAGTGATTTGGGGGTTTACTATCCAATTTTATTGATAAGGCTTTCACAAGGGATTAAACCGACCAAAATGAGATTTTAAAAGTTTGACTGAGCAAGATAGCACTGCGGAGGCAAGTCCTTCTTCTTCTGAAGGGTCTCGACCTGAGACAGCACCCATTCGTTCTATCCAAAGATGTTTCCGTCCCGTTGAGTTACTCCAGCATTTGGTGTCTATCTTCGGTGTAAACCAGCATCTGCAGTTCTTCCCTACACATGCAGTCAAGCTACCTTACTCCTTCCATCTAGAAATACAACACAACAGCTTCCCAGAGACTCATTTTATCTACGTATTAACTGAGTTACATGACCAGGAGTATCCAAGTTAAATTATTGTATTTTGTGAACAGCCCAATTTATTGATTCTCTTGAAATCAGTTTCCTGTCTCTGTAGCAGTGATATCTTTGATGGATTTATCCAACAGGACATGTATATGAAAAGCAGGGGTTACACAAAAAGCTGGAGAAACTCAGCGGGTGCAGCAGCATCTAAGGGGCGAGGGAGATAGGCGACGTTTCGGGTCGAGACCCAGGATCACTACAAGCAGAGGATGTCATGAAGCTATGGAATTACTCTTGAAGAGCAGCCACTAACACATGCCAAATGGCTTCCTTCCACACTGTAAACTTTAATAATGTTTCGTGCAAGTGCGGAAGTAATTCAGTGGGTCAGACAGTATGTCTGGGAAACATGGACAAGTGACGATTCGGGTCGGATCCTTCTTTGGACTTTAGATAGTTTTAGAGTGTACTTGACAACAATATCTTATAATTACCACTAACCTTATTTTCTTTGGTAAAATGTGAGAGTGATCCAAATGATGAAACTTTCATGCACCTTAAAAATAAATGGAAACAGAAGTGTAAGCAGGTACTGTATATGAAAAAGCACGATCTCCAATTTTCTGTTTAACTGCAGCCCTTAACGTTCACGGTCACAGAAAATGTGAGTGTAGGAGACACAAAAGACTGCAAATGCTGGAATCTTGAGCAAAAAACTAAGAGACGAAAAAGGGTACACAAAAGGCTGGAGAAACTCAGCGGGTGCAGCAGCATCTAAGGAGCGAAGGAGATAGGCGACGTTTCGGGTCGAGACCCTTCTTCAGACTGCAAAAACTCAGTGGATCAGGCAGCATCTGAGGGGGAAAGCACAGGTGACATTTCGAGTTCGGCCAATGGTCTTGAAATTTCCCCTTCAAGTCACACATTGTCCTGATGTAGTGATAAATTGGTGTTCCTTCATCATTACTGAGTCTAAATCAAAGAGATGAGCACCAACACTGTGAGAGTGCCTTCATCAGAAGAAATGTAGTGATTCAAGGGGAATAAATTGCTATTAGGGATATACAATAAATGATGGCTTTGCCAGCAAGTCCCACATCCTGAAAAGTTAACAAATTACATTTGCAAAATAATGATAATTGTTAAAAGCTTTCTTCTCTGATTATTAAAATATCCTTGATTATTGATATTAAATTAACGCAACTTGCAGTCACAGTAATATGGAAACATCCAGCCATTTTCATTTCAAATAACATATTTGTAATTTGGGTACTACAAATGCTAGAATCAGATATCAAACCATTTTTCTTGAAGCATAAATGGATTCCTGCTGTTCTCATTAAAGAGGAAAAAAAGTTATTTGTACACTTGATGACTTCATTCCTCACATACTATGTTTGAGCAACTTCAATCTTCCCACCAAAAATAAATGTTCCCAGGAACTGATCACTCATTACATCTGGCTCTGTTTACACACTATTGGCAAGTTGATTCATCACAAACCATCGCTGATGCTGTTTTCAACCAGAGTTCACTCGTGTGTTTTTTCCCCCAGCAGTTGTGTTTTGATAAAGATCAGCAACAGAAACACTCCCTGAAGAGGGGGTGGGAGGTAGGAGTGAAACTAAAATGAGCTAACTCAGTGCAGCAATTGAAACTGGGGACTTCTATGTTACTTTTATTCTTATTTCAAATAGTCTGAGCAGAAATATAACTTTCTTTAAACGCATTGTTTTGCAATTATTTCACCTTTTTCCAATCAAGCTGTTGATGATGTCAATGTCATGGCAAGATTTAGCCAATAATGAGAAGGTGCTCTCTTGCTCATTTCTCCAATTCCCTCGGACAAATGAGTGAGCAAAATGATAAAAACCAACCTAGAATACAGAAAACAAAAACATTCACTCTCATTAGTAAAAACTTTAATTGTACGGAAAGAAAAGTTTTAACTTTTTAATGGATCTTTGCTAATTACATGTAATATTGTGTATTAATATGAACCTCAATCAGATCTGATAAATACATGTAAGACCAAAACAGAAAACAGCCATTATCCAGAGAGACATAAAATAATGCAGTTTAAAAAGCAACCATGGTCAGGCATAATGTGATTAATCGGATAGCTCTCTTAAATAAGCTGACACAGACACACAAAGGACAAATAGCCTCTTCAACGAAAGCACAATTTTCCTCATTTTACATGTTTTTTACTCAATGTGCTTCATGAACAATACCATAGAAAAAATTGAATGCATTAATTTATGAAAACTAGAAAAGGTGAATGGAGTCATGGATAATGTCACCATTCACAATTAATATTTATGCCTTCCCTCTTCGATACACTAGTGAGAATTGGTGCATTGGCAATTCCACGAGTATATTAGTGCAGTGGGAATTCTCTACGTGCTAACAAACAAATGCACTGGCCATAAAAGGAAAAGGACAGAAAACGAACAAAAAGTAAAGAAAGAGATAAAAAGCTAAACCTAGCAGGAAAACGCAGTATGGAAAGGATGGACAGTGTGGTGTCGGCACATATGAAGAAAACAAACGGTAGGGGAAATCTTATGGCCGAGAGGGCAAAGGCATTGAACAAGATAAACTAATACATTCCAAATTTAATTTACAGTCTATCTTAAATCGGCTGACTTCAGCCAGTATGTCAATGGGGTTGCTACAATTTCATGTGAACTTCATATGAACAAAATATCCAACTTACTGTACTCTCATTTGTCTGGTATTTAGATATCTGAAATTTATAAGCAACTGGTAAAATTTTCCAACAATATTAAGCCATTTCATACATTTGTTTTCAGAAATGTGAACTTAGTTTGGTGCTCTGGTTCTGATGCAATATTGTTCATCCACAATCTCCCGTCAGCCTACAGCATAACCGCCACCACATAGAAACATAGAAAAATAGGTACAGGAGTAGGTCATTCGACTCTTCGAGTCAGCACGCTAAAATCAGTACCCCATTCCTGCTTTTTCCTCCATATTCGTCGATTCCTTCAGCCCTTAGAGCTAAATCTAACTCTCACTTGAAAACATTCAGTTCCTTTTTTGTTTATTTATTTTATATACAAAAGGGGAAGTGTGGTTATAGGCTCATTGAAAGCAACATGTGACACCAGTACAGTCATTAATTTGATTCAATGTTTCTGTATTTCACCTTAATACTATGTAGCCTTTACAATTAGAATTGCAGTGTAATGGGCCTGTCCCACTTGCTGATTTTTTAGGCAACTGCCGCCAACTGTCATAGTTGTAACAGGTCGCCGAAAAACCAGGGACAACCTACGTCATCCTGGCAACAACATACGACAGCACCTACTACAGGAGAAGTCAAGCTACGCTCATTGGCGTCCAACCCACTGTCGCCAAAAAACGTTCAACATGTTGAAAATTTAGCGGCGAGCAGAAAGACGCTACGGCTTGTTGCGCGACTGAGGAGACTACTCCCGGCGACCACCGGCAAACATGTGGTGACAAACTAGTCACCTGTAGTTGCCTAAAAAATCGCCTAAGTGGGACCGGCCCATAAGATACTGTAATTTAAAAGGGTAAGGAGATGACATATAGTTTGGCAATTTAAAGGTTTTTGCATGAAATATTAGTGTGTGATGTACTGTAATGTTTTTTGGAGTAACTCTCAGGCAACCATCACACCCATTGCCCATATTAAATTAGCCGTCAATAATTTAATATTGAGACTTCCAGATGCAAAATGGTAATTTGGGTAAAATACCAGTGTTCTGCCATTATCTATGGAACAGAGTATTTCCTGGAGAAAGGGAAAAAAAGGTGGTGACAAATCTAACCGTTTTAAAAAAAATCAACCTTATTATGGTTGCATTGGCCAATCCCAAAACCTTGCATTGCACTGAAGCATTAAATGCAATCCTGCATTGAAAAACATACCAACTCATAAACATACGAACAGCATAAAATCATGATTGGTCGGATCTTAGCTCAACTTCACTCTCATGGTTTACCCCTTTACTTTCGGGTTCCCTGCAGTCCATAAAGGAGTCTATCGCAGCCTGAATACATTTAATCAGCCAGCCTTCACAGTTCTCTGGGATAGGAAGTTCCAAAAATTCACAAAGTCAAAAATATCGTTCCTCGTTGTTCCTAAATGTGTAGTCCTTGTTCTGAAATTATGCTCCCCTAGTTCCAGATTAGCCCATGAAAAAAAACCCTCCCTGCATCTACACTGTCGAGTCAACCTTTTTTGGTGAGTTTTCCACGATTACACTTCGTTCCAATAATCAATCTAGTAATCTTTCTCTGAACCGCCATTAAACAAAACCACAAAATCACAGCAGATTACTCCAGTTGAGGCCTCAGCAACATCCAATGGAGCAGGACCTCTTTAGCCACAGATGAAGTTTCTGAATCTGAACGGTGGCAACTGTTGTACCATTATTAAAGAGGGGCAGCAATAACAGGACAGAGAAGTATAGGCTGATGAGCCTGACATAATTGGTCTTCTTATCTGGTCCACACACAAGATCAGAAGTTGTTCAGTCAGAGATGAACACACTTCTCGGCATCTGCATACAATGGTGTCGGTCTTGCGTTTCTTGTGCGTGGTGGTGGAAAGATTGGTGAAAACAGGGCCGCAACATGAACGCTCTTTCCTTGACCCCAAAATCATTGGTGGGAAAGTAGTTGTAGAGGATTCACTGCATTTGGATGGGCATAGCCTGATTATGGATAGTCCGCATGACTTTTGAGTCTTGCAAATCTGATAGAGTTTTTGAAGAGATCACCAAGAGGATTGATGAGGACAGTGCAGTGGATGTCATGTATATTAACTTTAGTAAGAGCTTTCACAAGCATCCACATGGAAGGCTAGTCAGCAGGGTTAAATCACATAGCATCCAAGGTGAGCTAGCCAATTCGATTCAAAACTGACTTGGATGAATAAGTCAAAGGATAATTGTGTAGGAAAAAAGGCACAATGCTGGAATAACTCAGCAGATCAGGCAGCAACCCTGGAAAACATGGATAGGTGACGACAATCAGACCACAATCAGTCTGAAGAAGGGTCCTTACTCGAAACTTCACCTATCCATGTCCTCCAGAAATGTCTGACCCATTGAGTCAATCCAACATTATGTGTCTTTTTTTGTAAACCAACATCTGTAGTTTCTTCTGATAATTGTGGAGGGTTGTTTTTTTCCTGATTGGAGGCCCATAACCCGTAGTGTGCTATAGGGACCTGTGCTGGGACTACTGATGTTTCTTATCTACATTAACGATTTTGATGACAATATAACTAACATTGTAAAATAAATTGAAGAAGGCAACAAAATTAATGGTATTGAGGACAGTGAGGAAAGATTTCTACGTTTACAACAAGATCTAGGTCAGTAGGAAGGTGCGACCCAGAATGGTAAATGGAATTTAACTCTAAAAAGTGTGAGGTATTGCAATTTGGCATGTGAAACCAGGGCAGGACTTTCACAGTAAATGGTAGAGTCCTGGCGGGTGTTGTAGAGCAAAGAAATCTTGCAGACAGGTGCATGGTTCTTTGAAAGTGGCAAATCAGGTGAACAGAGTAGTAAAGGCATTTGGTACGCTTGTTTTCATTGGGAAAAGTACAAAGATAGGCATATCAAGATGAAGCTGTACAATTCATAATTGGAGTATTGTTCTGGTCACGCAGATATAGGAAGGAATTATCTGCACCCAGATATAGGAAGGATGTCATTAAGTTGGAAAGGGTGTAGATAAGATTCACCAGAATGCTACCTGAACCTCTGGGCTTGAGTTATAGGGAGAGGTTGGAAAGGCTTGGACTTAATACTTTGTAACATAGGAGGCTGAGGGATGACCGTATTGAGGCTCATGGATAAAGTGAATCCCCACGGTCTTTTTCCCAAGGTAAAGGATTCTAAACCTTGAGGGCATATGATAACGACAAGAAGGGAGAAATTCAAGAGGGATCTCAGGATGACTTTTTCCATTCAGAGGATAGTTTGTATCCAGAGTAAGCTGTCAGAGGAAGCTATGGAAGCAGATACAATTACTCTTTCAAAAGGTATTTGAACATATATATGGATAGAAAGGGTTTAGAGGGGTATGTGCCAAATGTTGGCAAACAGTTGTAGACCAAATTCCCAACTTGGTGGGTATGGACCAGGTTGGGGTGCAGGGCCTGTTTCCATGCTGTATAACTCTATGACTCTGATTTTGTTGCCTCAACACTCCATCACCTTTGCAATATCACATTTCCCAACCTAATTACTTCTACACCCTGGATCGCTTGGGTGAGGGTGTCTGATGTTGAAAGACCCGAAACACCCAATGACCCCAGGTTGCATCACTGATGATGTGTTCAGGAGCATCAATAGATGTATTTTTTTATCAATATACCTACACACTATCATTGCTCTGCAACACTCCAGGTTGTACCTTAACACATATACCTTAATACATGTTTTTCATGTATTAAGGTACCCAGATTCATCTATACAATATCCTGTATTTCTGTTTCCATACTCATGGATATCATCACATTACGCACCATTTGCTATTTTTTGCGCCCCCCACCCCCCAACATCTCTGAAACTATTTGTGCCCTCCATACAATTTGCCTTCCTACATCGTTTTATCCTATGCAAATTTGACCGTTTAGGAATGGAATTCATTGAAGAAGAATCAATGTGTAACATTTTGTCATATAGTTAAAGACCGTCACACGCACATATGAAAAGAGTCCAGAGAGATCTTTCATTCCAATCTGTCCCATTCAAGCAATGTAAACTAAACTAGCAACCCCCTACCCCAATCTCCAGCACAGTGGTTTCCAAGGAGAACAAATCTCCTAACACAAACCATTAATTCAGGACTGCAGTGACAGTTCTAAGGAAGGTAAACCATGCCGCTGCATATGTGGCCCTTCACTGAGGCTCATAATAGGTTCCCTCTCCGTGCATGGGACTGTTACATAAACTACATTGACAGTGAACTGGAGAGTACTGCATGTCAAAGTTGTCATTCTATGAATAAAAAACTAAACTGAGGCATGATCTTCAGTGGATCAGCTACTGGTGATGATAAAGATTCCACGGCACTATTTGATGATCAACAGAAAGTTCTCCGAATGTTGGACAAAACTTTTCTCTATTAACCAATATCACAACAAATATCAATATACTGTTTATAATCAGTATACATATTCAAGTAATACAATAGAGCTCTAATACTCTGGCATGCTTGTAACTTTAGTGGTGACTGACTGGTAAATAGTCCAGACTGTTGGAAATTACTGTTTATTACTTAAACACATGTTTAATTATCTTTTTTTTTCCCCTAAGATGTTAGTGTGATAATAAATTATCTAGTGAACGTGGTAAGTTTAAAAACTAACATGAGAATCGTGATCCTAGTGGGGTGGGAGATTGCAACCTTCACGTGGTCCATCCTGTTTCGACAAATGCAATCGACCCGGCGTGCACAATCAAATAAGATCAAATAGAACAAGTTGTCCGACAACTTTAGGCTGTGCACTCAATATGAAAGAAGAAGAAGAAGAAGAAGAAGAATAATAAGAAGAAGAAGAAGTGACCCTAGTGAGGAGAACCAACAAATCTCCTAACGGGAACCATTAATTTTGGATTGCAGTGACAATTGTAATGAAGGTAAACCATTTTATCTCTGGAGCCCATGTTAGTGTAAAGAGAGCATGGAAAACTGTTGCCCCAGTAAATAGAAAAAGAGCACAGCACAGAGAGTAAGGGGAGAGCAGAACTAGGGTTCTGGGGAGTGGATAGGGAGCACATAACTGGGGCACTGTAGTGCAGCAAACATCAACTAGTGAGCCAGGTGCCAAACTACAGCATTTCCAAACCGTCAGTCAGTGGACTGAACTTTTACTGCATGATAAATCTCCAAAAAGCTACTTCTTAAATACAGGCTTGACGTTCTCTATATTTGGTCAGCATGGTGGAAGACAAAGGGAAGGATTTGGAATTTTAAATGTTATCTTAAAGTGTATTGGTGTTTAAATATTTCACCAGCTGGATACTGGTATAAGCTGTTTTTTTTTTGCTCATGAAGTGATTGTTTCCAAAAATGAACGACAAGAAATTGAAACTGATTCTCTTAATATCCAAAAAGTTGTTAGCCTTTATTGAAAATATTCAGCAGCAGGTCATCCACAGCTATCTAGGATGAAAATTTCCAAAGAGTCACTATTCTCCAGGAGAAAACATTTATCATCACTTCAATCCAAAGTGGCAGACTGTTAGACATACACAAATGTTGGAGTAACTCAGTGGGACAGGCAGCATAGAAACATAGAAAATAGGTGCAGGAAGAGGCCATTCGGCCCTTCGAGCCAGCACTGCCATTCATTGTGATCATGGCTGATCGTTGCTATCAATAACCCGTGCCTGCCTTCTCCCCATATCCCTTGACTCCACTAGCCCCTAGAGCTCTATCCAACTCTCTCTTAAATCCATCCAGTGATTTGGCCTCCACTGCCCTCTGTGGCAGGGAATTCCATAAATTCACAACTCTCTGGAATCTCAGGAACGAAGCAATGGGTCACGTATCGGGTCGAGACCCTTCTTCGGACTGTGTCAAGGGTCTAGAAATACGGAAAGGTAAGGTGTGAAAACAACAGATGTAAGCAGATTATGATAAGGATAAGTGATAAGGATTAAGCCATTTAGAACGGAGACGAGGAAATACTTTTTCTCACAGAGAGTTGCGAGTCTGTGGAATTCTCTGCCTCAGAGGGCGGCGGAGGCAGGTTCTCTGGATGCTTTCAAGAGAGAGCTAGATAGGGCTCTTAAAAATAGAAGAGTCAGGGGATATGGGGAGAAGGCAGGAACGGGGTACTGATTGGGGATGATCAGCCATGATCACATTGAATGGCGGTGCTGGCTGGAAGGGTCAAATGGCCTACTCCTGCATCTATTGTCTATATTGTCCATTGATATGTAGAATGGTTCATTGTTAGCTGAGGGGAAGGTGACAAGGAGGCATACACAATCAGTAAAATTAATCAGAAAGACAGTGAAACTAGTCGGCGAACCAGGGTGGGGTAGGGATGGAGAGGGAAAGCAAGGGTTACTTGAATTTGGAGAAATCAATATTCATACCGCTGGTTACACAAAAAGCTGGAGAAACTCAGCGGGTGCAGCAGCATCTAAGGAGCGAAGGAGATAGGCGACGTTTCGGGTCGAGACCCTTCTTCAGACGAGACCCTTCTTCTTCATACCGCTGGATTGTAAGCTGTCAAAGCGAAATATGAGCTGCTATTCCTCCAATTTGTGCTGGGCCTCACTCTGACAGTGGATGAGGCCCAGGACAGAAAGCTCAGTATGGGAATGAGAGGGGGAGTTAAAGTGTTTAGCAACTGGGAGATCATGGAGGCCTACGTGGACTGAGCAGAGGTGTTCAGTGAAACAATCTCTGAGCCTGCGCTTGGTCTCGGCGATATATAGGGCACACCTGGAACAGCATATACAGTAGATGAGGTTGGAGGAGGTGCAAGTGAACCTCTGCCTCACTTAAAAGGACTGTTGGGGTCCTTGAACGGGGTCGAGGGAGGAGGTATAGGGACAAATATTACATCTCCCGTGGTTGCAGGAGAAAGTACCTGGGGAGGGGGTGGTTTGGGTGGGAAGTGATGAGTTACTCAGGGAGTTGCAGAGGGAACATTTTGTGACTATTTTTAGTGTAAACCAGAATGTGCAGTTCCTTCTTACACATGACAAACTGTTATCATGTTTCTGCATACCCCAGCAATGAAAACAACATCCCTGATTTTATCCTTTCTATTTTGTATGGTTCAATGAGATCACGTCTCATTTTTGTCAAATGCCAGAGAGTGTAGGCCCCTTCTCAGGGATCAAACTGGTGAATCTTTGTTACACTCCTATTTTTGCAAGTATATGCTTCCTTAGGGAGCAAATCTGTACACAATAAGCCAGGTGGAGTCTAATCAGGATACTACATAACTTCAATAGAACTCTGAATGCAAGATGTCATATTCTTAGCTCAGATTTAAAATTATTGAGTGTACTTTTGAGTGTACATTTGTGAGTAGGGTTTTGCAAATTGTTCAAAATCAATAAGACCACACATGAAGCAAGTTTTATGTCTTTATTTATTTACACACAATCAGCTAAAGTACCTTGCATAAATCTGTGCATGAAAGAATCATTCAGCTATTTGATTTCAGAAAGATAAATATAATTGTGTAATTTGAAATTAAAATGGAAATACTCTCATGAAAGTATTGTTCTGGTGTTGATAGCCTGATGAATAATTTATTTTTGGGGGGAAATAGAACAATTTTATTTTGAGAACGGTCAGGCACTACTTTTCTTCCACTGTAAATGCTGTGTAATTAATATTGAGACACTGCTCAAACATACCTTGAGTGTCAGGAGCACAGTGTAGATCACAGCAAACACATACACCAGAAAGGAACACTGAAGCTCATTTAGGAACAGGAAATCCATGCAGATACATCCCAAAGCCAACCCAGATGTGATGAGCTTAAATAACTTCGTGCACTTTTCAAATTCAACTTTTATTAAAGATAATTTAGTGGAGTGGAATAGAAATGTGATTATTTCCCAGTAGAAAAGAACCTGTTGCAAACGACAGTAAGTAATACTATTGTAGAATAACAATAAGTACAGTATTCAGAATTTAAAAAAAACATACAACCAATACTGATCCTTATTGAAACAAATCTCTTTCAAAACCATTTGGACCATATCTTAAAGAGAATATAAATTAAAATCCCAGGAATTATTTTAGCTAATTGATTCAAATATACCATTTATTGCCCCCTTAGGGGGTAGGATACATTGAAAATATTGGTGTCACCGCTGTACACACGTTTCCTCTAACAAAGATATAAATCCTACTGTTGTTTGCAACTAGTTTTTTTCCCCCACTTATCAACCACTCATGGCAAAAATGACTAGCAGCCATTTGTTCAGGTGCAGCCTCACAACTGCTTCATTTATGCTGTCCAGCTCTTGCCACCATCTCCAAGCACAGTGCTGCAGACAGAGCAATGCCACAAAACAAACCTGATTGTAGTGTGAAAAGTACAGGAGAAGCACATTGGAGCTGGCAGAAAAGAAAAATCACAGCAAGAGTTAAAGATAAAAGGAAGAGGTGGGTTTTTTTAAGTCACTTTTCAGCAATTAAAATTCTGGTATCTGGCAGGAACGTTTTTAAAAAAGAATGCATTCTCACTGTAGCTCTGCTTTAAAGTTAATTAGTTTGAAACCTGTTATGCTTTTAGATTTCCGTTAAAGAAATAACGTCAGCAGCTTCTATATTCAGTAAGACTTGCTGTCCCTTTAATTGATGGAAATAAAAGCCTTTCATGAAGAATCAAGTAATACTCACAGGTTCCAGATGTTGGATGTGGACCACTTCTCCTATCACTCCCTGGCTCAGCAGCTCCTGCACAAATAAACCGTGACATCATTCGGTGGATTTGCATCTTGCAATCAGCAACCACGTTTCCATTACTATCACTTGCACCAACATCCTATCAAACCTCGGCATGCAAATTCTACTCTAAAACGTATGCAAGCCCCTACACCACAGCTCATGAATCCCCTCCACATCAGTGTTGACATCTAAGTCAGATCTCCACCTTCTTTCTCTCTTTATTTGCTGTGTTGTGAACATGATGGAAAATTCCACTCCAAAAAGCAAGAGGGCGGTTCTGTGGGCAGAGTTAAGAATTCAGACACTGAACAGACTACCCAGAAATAATCTTGTCACTCAAATGTGCACTGGGCTTTCACAGGAAATAGCCTGGTTTAGCACACAGAGAACTGAAACGCGAAAAGCAACCTTCGGGGCTTTCTGTCCGCCATTACATTTTATTTTGCTGATTTGCTCAAAATGAAATTATTATTTGTTATTTAAATCTCGTATGCATTATTTTTAACTCTTCACAACCACAAATATCAAGAAGAGAAATGTAAACAATCAAATTAATTAAAAGTACTTGCACTGTCAAAATACATAACACTTCACTTACAACACCAACGGATTATGAAAATAGCTGCTGTAACCAAAGGGACTTTCCACAAAAGGTGAAATGAATGTTTCCAAAAAGCAAGTATATCGTGGTAAGGAAGACCAACCAAACTACTCTGTTGTTTTGATGCAAGGGTACACATGAAAAATGGAATTGATGACTGTGGCCAGGTTTGCAGACGATGTGAATATAGGTGGTTACACAAAAAGCTGGAGAAACTCAGCGGGTGCAGCAGCATCTAAGGAGCGAAGGAGATAGGCGACGTTTCAGGTCGAGACCCTTCATATAGGTGTACGGCCAAGTAGTCCAGAGGAAACGGAGTCCGTAGAAGGACTTGGGAGAGTGGGCACAGAAATGGCAGATGGAATACAGCGTGTGGCAAAGTGTGCGTTCATGTGTTAGTAGGAATAAGGGTGTAGACTATTTTTAAATGGGGAGAGGATTCAGAAATTGGAGGTGCAAATGTGCTTGGCAGCGCTGGTGCAGATTCCCAAAAGGTTAATTTGCAGGTTGAATCGGTAGTAAGGAAGACAAATGTAATGTTAGTATTAACTAGAATATAAAAGCAGGGATGTAATGCTGAGGGGTGGAATGGGTGACGTTTCGGGTCGAGACCCTTGCAATGTGTCTATCTTCGATTTAAACCAGCATCTGCAGTTCCTCCCTACAAATGTAATGCTGAGGCTTTATAAGACACTGGTCATTTGGAGTATTTGAAATAGATTTGAGCCCCATATCTGAGGAGAGATGTGCTGGCATTGGAGAAAGTCCAGAGGAGGTTTTCGAGACGATCCCGGGAATGATTGGGTTAAGGTATGAGAAGCATTTGAAGGCACTGCGCCTGTACTCGCTGGAGTTTAGAAAGATATGGGGTGGGGGAATCTCATTGAAACATGGAACAGTGAAAGGTCTGGATAGAGTGGATGTGGAGAGGATGTTTCCATTTGTGAGAGAGTCTAGGACCAGAGGGCACAGCCTCCAAATAAAAGGACGTATCTTTAGCAAGGATGTGAGGAGGAATTTCTTTAGCCAGAGGGTGGTGAATTTGTGGAATCTATGGCTAAAGTCATTGGGTATTTTTCAACCAGCGATTGACAGGTTCTTGACTAATAAGGGTGTCAAAGGTTACGGGGACAAGGCAGGAGAATGGGGTACAAAAGGAAAAGATAGATCAGTCATGATTGAATAGCGTACTCAATGGGCCAAATGGCCTAATTTGTGCTCCTATGACTTGTGAACATGGATTTAACCAGTTTTTCATTCCTGACATTGACAGGCCCGTACCAGCCAATAAATGTCAGATCTATCAGGAGCACAATGAACAATATGGCTGTGCTTTCATATGACAAAACTATTCAAATTGTTCAAAACTGCAAGGAGTCTTCTTACAAAACAAGTTGACATTTTAGAACACGTATGACCACTTGAGGCAGGGAAGCAAGCCTGGCTGGTGATTGCATGGTCTAAATCAGAGGAAAGAAAGTGTATGAAGTTCTTGAAAATGAAGAATTTAAGAAGAATTCTTGGATACGCAACAAACTGCAGGTGCTGAAATCTTGAGCAAAACACAAAGTGCTGTAGGAACTCAACAGGTCAGACAACATCTGTGGTGGGAATTTGATAGTTTAGAGTGAAAATCTAATGCCCAATGTATGAGTAGCCACTCCGACTAAGAAAGTTGCAGGGTTGGTTCCTCATCTTGATAAAAAATGTTATTTACATAATACATTTAACACAGGAACACATCCCACGTATTTTGAAAAGTTTTTATCCAGGTACTGACTCAACATCTTCAAAAGTATGTAAATAATGCATTTCATTCCATTGTGCATCACAGGAGTTCTGCATCTTCTAAGATTTCACTTTAGAGAAGAGTTATTAAACCAAACTCCATCTTACTCCACGTCTTTTGTTTTAATTATTCATTTTTGTGGATCTGGATGTCGCTCGCAAGGTCAATGGTTGCCCTCGAGAAGTGGTGGTGAGCCACCTTCTTCAAAATGCTGCAGTTCTTCTCACAAAGGAATTCTCGCAATACTTCTTGGTGGGGAGTTCAGGATTTAACTCCAATGATGATGAAGAGACAGTGATATATTTCCAAGTCAGGATGGTGGGTATATTGGAAGGAAACATAGATACTGAGTTTGTAGGTAACTGAGCCCTTGCCCTTCTTGACTTTAGATGCTACATGTTTAGTAAGTGCTAATGAAGTAGCCCAGGCAAGTAATTGTATGGTATTTTCCAGATTGGACACGCTACAGTCACTGGTGGATGGAATGAAAGTTTAGGGTGGTTGTTGCGGTACCAATCAAATTAGCTATTTTATCTAGAATGCAGTACGGCATTTTCAGGAGAGTTGGATCCAGGCAAGTGGAGAACATTTCATCATACTCTTGAAATGTATGTTGGTAAAGGCTCTGGGATTTCAGTACTACAGAACACCCAGCCTTCAACCTGCTTTTGTAGCCATAGTGTAATGTGATTGGTATAGTTCATCCATCCAGAGTTTGGATGAAGTCCCCCATCCCATCTGCATGCCAGAATGAGAGGACTTTAGTGTACCCTTATCTGCCTTTATACTCCAGATGGAGGAATTCTGCAGACTCCCATCCAGAGTATGAGCTGTGCATTTGCTACTTTTGGTCTTCGTTCAAGTGTTGATCAATACAAGGAGCAAAAATTAATTAGCCAATTGTGAACGCTGAAGGTAATTTGGAGTTGCTTTCTATGCTCATGTTTGAATTGATCCCAGTCTTCATGTGGTCTGGAGTCAATGCTGAGGACTCCCTGAGCTAGTCAGCTGTGCTGCCCTTCTGATGGTTCTGTCGAACAGTGGTATAGGATGTTCTTAGGAAGACGTCTGGCACGGTGCCATGTATAATATTGTGATGACAATCACATTCGCTGTTGGCTAGTCTGTGAAACAGCTCTCCCAATTTCAAGAAACGTCCCCATATGAGGAGAACTTTGTGTCTACCGAGCCAAGCAATTTTATAATGTCTGAATTTGATGTCCAGATCTGGTTTTATTCTTTCATTATTTCAATGTGATCCTTGTGATACAATAATCAGCCTGCTAGACGAATTTAGAGGGCATTCAAGAGTCAACCATATTATAGATCCACCACAGACAAGACCTGAAATGCTGGAGTAACTCAGCGGGACAGGCATCATCTCTGGAGAGAAGGAATGGGAGGCGTTTTGGGTCAAGACCCTTCTTCAGAGGCAAAACGTTACCCATTCCTTCTCTCCAGAAATGCTGCCTGTCCCACTGAGTTACTCCAGCATGTGGTGTCTATCTTCAGTGTAAACAAGCATCTGCAGTTCCTTCCTGCACAGACCAGACCTGGCCAGGACACGAGTGAACCAGTTGGATTTTACGACAATCCAGTGTTATGGTCATCAGAATAATATTTGTTTTACTTTGAATTCCATATTATTAACTAAACTTGAATTCCGCAGTTGTCTTGTTGGATTTTATATTTCCATGTTTGGGCTTATTGTCCAGATCCCTGTATTACGTATAAAATAATTTAATTGCTGCACCACCACCCGTCACTGGTGGATGGAATGAACGTTTAGGGTGGTTGTTGCGGTACCAATCAAATTAGCTATTTTATCTAGAATGCAGTACGGCATTTTCAGGAGAGTTGGATCCAGGCAAGTGGAGAACATTTCATCATACTCTTGAAATGTATGTTGGTAAAGGCTCTGGGATTTCAGTACTACAGAACACCCAGCCTTCAACCTGCTTTTGTAGCCATAGTGTAATGTGATTGGTATAGTTCATCCATCCAGAGTTTGGATCCTAAAGTATCCTAAAGAGTCTCATCAAACTAAATGTTTCTGTATCCACACCATTTCAAAAGAAAAGATTGCCTACCTATTAATCTCAATTATAATGTTGGTCTTGCAAGATATACTTGAGAAAGCCATACTATGTAATTGTCAAGTAAAAGTGAGTGTATTTTATAAATAATTAATTTTCTGTTAACTCTCCTAGGAAATCCTGAGGATGTGATCAGTATCACAAGATTATTTTCAAGTATTTATCTGCAGCATGAAGCAAATAGCAAGGTTGTTTGATAATTAAACATATAAACAGATTATGCAAAAATATTTGCTGTGATTCCAAAACACTGTTTAAAGTTTACATTGAGAACATGTACCCTTTTATCTCAGTTCAATATGTGGTACATTTTATGCTCTCTTCTGTTTCAATTCCTGATAACTGCTGCATATTTTACATAATTTGGAAATAAATTATCCTTATCTAATTACTGCAACCACCTAACATTTAATGCAAACACAAGGAAGCACTGCATATTAGAATGAAATTAGCACAACTTAATTTAATTCAGAACAAAATTAAAGAGTTCAAACAAAAAACTCCAAAGGCTTTGGCCAGAAAATGGAACAAATCAAAAACATTTCATTGATAGTTCTAAAAGTTTATAGGACCTTAGTGATACAATGTTATTGACAATACAGTAGTTAATCTGGACAGACTTGCATATGCAACAAGATAACCTAATTTATTTCACTTGCAGTAAGTAACAAAGAAATGTTGGACATAACATCAAGAGAATGCCAATTAGGCTCCACCTCCATCCTCTTCTCCGCTACGTGATGACTGCATTGGTGCTGCCTTATGCACCCATGCAGAACTCATCAATTTCATCAATCACCGCATACTTCCATCTTCCTCTCAAATTCATATGGACCATTTCTGACACCTCTCTCCCCTTTCTTGATCTGTTTCCATCTCAGGTAACAAATTATCCGCTGATATCTACAACAAACCCATTCTATCCCACAGCTCCTTTATTCAACATCAATCACACTAGTTGCTGTTCACTTTCATACCAGTCCTTGTAACTTTCACTTGTTAGCCGCTAAGGACAGTGGAAGCATGCCCTGTGCTGCAATATCTTCAGCAGATAGGTGCAGATGGGAACCAACATACTAGACAATGTCCACGCTGAGTTAACTTTAAACATTGAAGTGCTTGTTTATAAGATATTGTACACAGCAACATAATTTCCACTGCAAAATTATATACACCTTAAATGATAAATCAGGCGTGAAAGTATACCATATTCCATCATTTTACTTGCTAGTGCTGTGGTGGCCCCCCAGTATAGAATACTATGGGAATCCTCACAGTAATTTATGGACCATAGAGTGTTCACCAAAGCAGCAGGAATATGGATGTATTCTTCACTCCCTTTCCTAGAGGCATTGTTTCCAAAGCACCATGTTATGCTCCATCTTACACTAAATGAATAACAGAGGGCGACTTTCAGACATGCTACTCACGAGTCCACCACTAGGAGGTGTGAGAGAACTTTAGTTTTCCAATGTTTTGTTTTTCACTGATACATTATATTTTTATTTCTCTCTTCATCCCTTTGCGTTCCCCTTCTTCTGTTTACATGTCCTCCAGAGAGACCATCCAGGATTGAAAAATCTTCACCCCCCCTAGTCAGTATCATATACCACGTGTCATTCCGTCTTTCTTGGTCAGCACAAACATTCCCTTTGTTCTCTCCATGCTTCCCACTGCTCTTCAAATTATTTCTAGTGTATTTCTGATGAGCAGACATCAAACTGAAACTGTCTCTCTCCTCAGAAGCTGCTGAATGTTTCCACCATTCTGCTTTCATTTCTGATTTCCAGCATCTGCAGTTTTGTTTTGCTTTTGGAGTGTGAGAACAAACCAATGCCATGGGGATTGACAATTTAAAACAGTGCACATTCTTTGGAAAGAATCTCATCATAAATATCCCAAAGATTTTCACATCAAAGGTCAGGCCCAGCATATTCTAGTAAGGAGAAGGGACACGGTTGGCAAGATAGGGAACGTGATGACGAGAGAAGTAGTAAATTTGCTCAAAAAGAAAAAATGATGCATATTTAAGGACAAGGAAGTTGAAATTAGTCATGACTTTTGAGGAATATAAAGAAAGTGGGAAATAATTTAAGCAGGGAATTAGGAAGCCCAGAATGGGCCATGAAATGTCCTTGCAAATAGAATTAATGAGAATCCCAAGACTTTTTCTATATGTATTAAAAACAAGAGGGTAACTAGGGAGAGGGTAGAACCACTCAAGAATAGAGGGAATTTCTGCTTGGAGCCAAAGGATGTAAGTGAGATACTAAACAAATACTTTGCATCGGTATTCGCCAAGGAGAAGGACATGGAGAACAGTGGGATCAGCGTTGTGCATACTAATATGTTTGACCATTTGAGCAAGGAGGAGGTGGTGTTTGGTCTCTTGAAGAGCATTGTGAATAAGCCCCAGGGCCTGATGGGATCTATCCCAGTTTATCGAGAAAGGCAAGAGAGGAGATTGCTGGAGCCTCAACAAAGATCTTTGTATCCTCTCTAACCACCAGCAAGGTCCCAGAGATCAAGAGAATAGCCAATGTTGTTCCTTTGCTTAAAAAGAGAAATAAGGATAATTCAGGAAACCATAGAATGATGAGCCTCACATAAGTGATAGGAGAGCTAATGGAGAGGATTCTTAGGAATAGCATTTACATGCATTGGAACAGAACTACGAACTAGGGACTCTTGGTTGCACCAGGGACTTTGGGATTTTGTTTTTGCACTAATAGTGCTTTGTTTTTAATTTATTGAACTTAAAAAAAAATTGTTTTATGAATACTGTGTTTACGGACCTATTATGCTGCATGTAAGAATTACATTTTCAATAGATATGACAGTTAAACGCACTTGACTCATGAGAATGGGCTAACAACAGGCAGTCAGCATGGTTTGTCCAAGGCATGTTATGCCTTACGAAGGTGACTTGAGTGTTTTTGAGGAGACAACGGAGGTGAACGATGATTAGGAAGGATGTAGAGGCTTTGGAGGACAGAAGAATGCTGACCAGAATTAGATGGCATTAGGTATACAGAGAAATTGGACAAACATGGATTGTTTTCTCTGGACGTTTGGAGGCTGAGGGGAGACCTGACAGAAGTAATAATTTAATTGTTCTATTTTCAGTACATATTGCAACTAAACATTTTAAATTATGGTAGCCACAGATCAGGCAGCAATCAAGAGTCTTCTCCCCAGGGTGTGGTAGATGCTTAGAATTGGCTACCAGCGGTGATGGTTAATGCAAATATGATAGTGGCATTTAAAGTGCTTTTAGAAAGGCTTATCAATGTACAGATAACGGAAGGATATGGCTCACATGCAGGCAGAAGGAATCCAGTTAATTTGACATCATGATCGACACAAACACTGTAGGCCAAAGGGCCTGTTCCTATGCTGCACTGTTTTCATATCTTTTCTTGTTTTTTGTTAAGCTAGATTTTCTGAATGCTGAAACTGTAATGTCAACCTTGATTACGGGTTGGTGTAAATAAAATGATGGAAAGTAGGTTTGCCTTGAGGCATGTTTGAAATATCCTGGCAAAAAATTGAGGAGGAGTACGATTGGTAGAAATAAATATTTTATTGAATAGACAGCAAAAAACTGTCCGCAAAAGATGTGATTTGTTGTAGTACCCAGAGTGAGAAGACTGTAATTCCGTAAGGTATCCTGTAAATCTGAAACAAACTCATATAACCTTTGCCAGTAATGGCATCATACTTAAAGCCACTGTATAATCTCATTCAAATTCCTGCCAAGGATTGCATTTACCAGATGGATGATCGTGAACAGCAACAAGCCTCTACGCACGCTGTAGGTTTTTATTTATTTCTTGACTGTTCTCAAAGTGGTCTGAAAAAGAGCAGCACATACTGTGGCAGGCTTCAAGATGCCCTACCTTATTTTGTGCTATTACATTGGGTTCAGTACAACAAATATTCAATTCACAGAGATACATTCAAAAGAATGAAAATTATAAAAAGAAACACTGGACTAATAATCTGATCACTTTGGATACTGACCAATTAGTTTCTGAATTATAAAAAGCAGTTTGATGAATTATTGTGGAAACTTGTTCCACCAGAAAATCTGCAGTATCAACTTGTCCTCAAGGTGAACTCCCTCTATCTGAATTTTAGTTTAGACTAAAATATAAAATCTACTTTTATTGGTATTCCTTCTGACTTAGTGGGTATGGAAACTACTCATCATACTAGGAAGCCACTTATGGTCATCCTCAAACCCTGGTCTCAGTTAGCTGATCTTAACTGGGACATGCAGCGGGAGTGCTACAATTAATACTGTATGTACTGTTTACGCTCAAACTTCTTTCACTTGTTTATTCAGCGCAGGAAGGGTTAAACAGAGGATGCATATTAATCAACTCTGATTTCCATTCCCGTTTTTTCAATAGGCAATTACTCTTGTTTCTGTTCACCTGATATTGCCAGATTGATCTGGGTTAGAGCAGTAATACAGCCAACAGACAGACAGAAACAAGAACACTGCCTCAGTCATCAGCATCTGCATCTTACTACCACTATCACTTACATAATTCTTTACTAGATAGAAAACATTCCTCAAATGCCAAGGAACACTGAGCAAATTGAAATTTTGGAAATATACATATGTGCAAACAAATAATTGATTGTTAAATTTGTTCTGTTGGAAAAGTGTTTTGCTTTATTGAATTACTCTGATTCATGACTGCCAATCACACCTTTGTTAACAAATCATAAAAGTGATTCTTGTGAAAAAAAACTGCATCTAAAACTTACACAGCTAGTGTTTCTACAGAGATTATTGTGATAATAACTGATAACTTTAGTAAAATCAGTGTGGACATTTTACAGCAAAAGAGTAAAGTGTGTACACATAATTTTTCTTAGCTCTGTCAGTTTTTTTAGGTAACAATTGTGAATATTTAAGAAAGAATGAACAAATTGCTTGTTAATGGTAATTAGTTTCTCCTTCTGAGGCAGTCCTCAGGATTGAGTGGCCTGTTTTTGTGGTGCACTGAAGTGACTGATGAGTCCAATGGAGGAAACCATGGACTCTTTTAAAGATTGGCCTTGCAGGGTAGATATCAGATTTGAAGGGCTTCTATGTTCGCAACGTATGGCCTTAAATTTCTCAAGACCTGCCCGAATGCTCCTTCTCAACTTCGAATGGTTACATGCCGGACACTCCCAAGATTCAGCTCCGATGTCGCATTTTTCTTTCATGGAGGTTTGAGCTCATCCTAGAATCTTTTTCTTAATCTCCCTGTAAATCCATTTTAATTATTATTGTTTCAGAAGTCCCGTGTCAAGCATTTGAATTACGTGATCTGCTCAACGTAGGTAAATTAATATTGTGGGTCCTCTGTGCCAGAGATGTTGGTCTGGGAAATGGAGAGAGAGAGAGAGGGGGGGAGGAAGAGTGAGAGAGATGCACACAATTTTAACACCCTTTTATTCACGGATTTTCAGAATTTTCCCTCAGATTTACAGACCAAGAAATGGCAAGGGAGCAGTCCATGAGGGTGAAATCCCTAACAAGTAGAGCCAGTTACTGACACCTTCATCAACAGCTGAATATCTGAAAGTTACCCGCTAGATTCTGTTTGCGAGAGCACTACGAGTAGTGATTCACTCTCATCCCGATTAAACAAATCCAAAGCAAGAAATGATTAAATATAATAGAGACGGTAGGCCTGCTGCTGAAAAGCATTGAAGTTTGGACCCTGCCAAGAACAAACCTCATGAGAATGTAAAGCATGTGAACACAATCTCAAATCAAAATGAATTATAAAGTACAAATATCTGGAGGAATTTCAAATTTGCCATTGTTTCATGGATTAGATACTGGAACTCATTCACGTTTTTAATACATTTCTTATTACTTGAGGACAAGCAAATGAGTTCTTCACTCATTATTAAGTCAAAGTTAATCAAGTTATGTATTACATGCTGGTTTGTAGGAGCTAGTTTTGCATAAGGTTAGTGCTCCTTTTCTCCTGCTCCTAGAGAACAACAGTGGCCATGCAGCATATGTATTTCAGAGGGGGCAAATGCTTTGGGAGGCTCTGAAGCCATGAAATGTGGATAAAGTGGAACTTGTACATGCAGTGTATTTGGATTTCCAAAAGATATTCTGAGGGATAGGATCTACAGGCATTTGGATGGGCAAGGGCTGATTAGGAATAGTCAGCATGGTTTTGTACGTGGGAGGTCGTGTCTCACAAATAATATTGATTTTTGTGAAGACGTGACCAAAAAGGTTGATGAGGGCAGAGCTGTAGATGTTGTGTACATGGACTTCAGTAAGGCGTTCGACCAGGTTCCGCATGGTAGGTTGCTCTGGAAGGTTAGATCGCATGGGATCCAAGGAGAGATAGCTGAAAAGGATAGCAAATTGGCTCCATGGAAGGATGTAGACAGAGGGTAATGGTGGAAGGTTGCTTCTCTGACTGGATGCCTGTGACTAGTGGTGTGCCTCAGGGTTCGGTGTTAGACCCATTACTGTATGTCTTCTACATCAATGATTTGGATGAGAACATACTGTACAGGGCAAGATTAGTATGTTTGCTGATGATACAAAAGTTAGTGGTTTTGCAGATAGCGAAGATGGTTGTGAACGATTGCAGCAGGATCTGCAGGGTCGATTGGCCAGGTAGGCAGAGGAATGGATGATGGAATTTAATACAGAGAAGTGTGAGGTGTTGCATTTTGGAATGTTGAACAAGGGCAGGACCTACACAGTAAATGGTAGACTTCTGGGTAGTGTTGTAGAGCAGAGGAATCTAGGAGTACAGGTGCATGGTTCCTTGAAAGTCGAGTCGCAGGTAGATAAGGTGCTCAAAAAGGCTTTTGGCACTTTGATCTTCATCAGTCAGAGTATTAAGTATAGAAGATGGGAGGTTATGACGCAGTTGTACAACACGTTGGTGAGACCGGATTTAGAATATTGTGCTCAGTTCTGGGCACCATGTTATAGGAGAGATATTGTTAAGCTTGAAAGGGTTCAGAAAGGATTTACGAGGATGTTGCCAGGATTAGAGGGTGTGAGTTATAGGGAGATGTTGAGCAGACTGGGTCTCTATTCCATGGAGCACAGAGGGTGAGGGGAGATCTTATAGAGGTATACAAAATCATGAGAGGAATAGATCGGGTAGATGCACAGTCTTTTGCCCAGAGTAGAGTAATCGAGGATCACAGGACATAGGTTCAAGGTGAAGGGGAAAAGATTTAATAGGAATCAGAGGGGTAGCTTTTTCACAAAAAGGGTGGTGGGTGCATGGACAAGGTGCCAGAGGAGGTAGTTGAGGCTGGGATTATCCCATCATTTGAGAAACAGTTAGACAGGTACATGGATAGGACAGGTTTGGAGAGATATGGACCAAGCGCAGGCAAGTGGGACTAGTGTAGCTGGGACATTGTTGGCCGGTGTGGGCGAGTTGGGCCGAAGGGCCTGTTTTCACACTGTATCACTCTATGACTCTATGAATCTAAGAGGAATTTGTAGATGCAGTGTATTTAGATTTCCAAAAGATATTTGATAAGAACCCTCATAATAGGTTACTGCACAATATAAGATCACACAGGGTTGGGTTAATATATTGGCATGGACAAGGGTGTGGCTAACTAGTAGAAAACAGAGATACAAGTAGAAAACAGAGACCCAGAGATACATGGGGTCATTTTCTGATTTACAATTCTTATTTATGGAGTGCCACATGGACCAATGTTGGGTCCTCAACTATGTACAATCTATTTTGATGACAGATGAAGGGACAGAATGTAACATAGAAAAATAGGTGGGATTTAGATAGGCACATGGATGTGCAGGGAATGGAGGGATATTGATCTTGTGCAGGCAGATGAGATTAGTTTATCTTGGCATCATGTTTGGCACAGTTCTGTGTTCTATAATCTAGGTCCTAAAGATTTATTACGTCTTTGCACAGGCTGACTGACTACAGTAATGGAGACAAACTTGAGGTACTCAATATGAGCAAAGTGGCTAAAAGGATCTCTCAAAGTATTGTAAACACTTGGAATAAAGATACCACATTTTTCAAATGGAAAATAAGAAATACTTGAAGCATGTCATGTTGGGAGAAAATATTAGCACTAGGAATGTTTACAAATTGTGCTATGAAGGCAATGGACAAAATTACATCCTTCTAAACTATAACCTTCTATTCTACTGTGATTCCGAAGGATAGAAGCAGCAGAGGAACAAAGTAAATTTGCAAAGCTGTATTACTGCTGCCAATTATTTTTAAACACATTTATAATATGGAATGGTAATAATACCTGGAATAAATTGAAAATTCATTTCCTAACATGTCGACCTTTACAATGTGTACATTGTGTAAAATCACAGCCAAACCTAAATTCAAAACAAGGCATACCTGTCTACTTCAAGGAGTATCACTTTGGTTCATTCCAGTTTTACTGGATTCAGTCTCTAGATTTAGGCTTCATTTATCAGATACAAACACAATGGTGTAATTATAACTATTTCAGCCCAAACACCTAAATTAGCTTTAGGCCTTTTCTAAAGTGTATAAACATGTTTCAAAGTAAAATACCAGAAACACCAGTAATCTGAAAAGGAACAAGAAAGTGCGGGAATTAGCTAGCAGATCCAACAGCATTTATGATGATGTGAAATGTTAATTCAGTTTCTATCTCCACAGTTGCTGTCTAACCTGTTAATTAATTCCAGCACAACCTGACACACTCTTGCATGAATCAGCATTTAACCAGCTATTGAACTGTTGTGTAAAATGTTAAGATTAAATTGAGCAGCGTTTTATTTTTGGTTCTGGCTGTAAAGAAAATGTAATATAATGGTGATTTTGAATGTCGTGTTGAGTATTTCTCATGAATTTGAAGCTGAGATGCATACAATGAAGGTGATCACATAATACTGTTAGGTAGCAGTCCACGATTTTTACAGTGATGAGAAAGCAGCGTAGATATAGTTCCAAGTTAAATGTGTATGTGCTCCATACAGGCTTACTTGCTGCTCTTGTCCCAAATGGTAAAAGCACCAGGTTAGCTATTGGTAAATTAGATTTTGAAGTTCTGCTAAAATGTTGGAAGAGGAGGAAATCATCATTGTTGTGGATGAGATGTAATCAAAACCATGCTGTTATGTCCTGAATGACGGCAAGCTTTCTGAACATTGCTATAACTGCACTTGTCCACTATAGTGTAGAATATTCCATATGTTCCCAAGTTATGCTTCATGGACAGTAAAAATGTGTTGTGTATCTTGCTACAGAATGCTCAGCCTTTAATGTGCTCTTATAGCCAGAGTAATTATCTGTCTGGTCACGCAGCTTTAAAATCACTAGTGGCGCACAGGATGTACATGGTAAGATATTTTAGCAAAACTGTTTAATGTAATGGGAAGCAGTTAGACACTCCTTAATTCATGACAGACACTCCTCAATTCATGACTGACACTCCTTCTAATCACTTGTATGGCACAAATGTTACTTGCAACATTTCAGCTGAAATAGGAATGCAATTTAGTTATTTCTGTACACTGGCACTGACACCCTCATCACTTGATCTTACTTGAAAAGAAAGATAATTAGTCTCTTACTCAAAGCAGGACCACTCATTACCATCTCCTCCAGTGCTCCTTCCCTCCCTTTGTGCAGTAGTAGGCAAGGATTTTGTCTACATTCTGGCCAAGCTGTGAAGGATTTTCTTTGCATTGTACAGGAATACATCTCCACAGTAATCCAGGCATTGAAAGCATTGCTCTAATACGGTAAAGTGGTACAGTACAGGAGCCAGACAGTAGACATATTTGCCAGAAGAGACAGGAGGAGAATCAGATACTATCTGCATTATTTTGTAGAACATGACTCTTATCGGAAGAATACATTGTGTTGTACTGAGTAAGGAGCCAGGTCTAAAGACAACTACATTGATTCCCCATCAGACATCTATTGGACTGGAGTGATGGCTGAAATATAATGGGTAGGAAAGAACTGCAGATGCTGGTTTAAATCGAAGAGAGAGTCTCTGGAAGGAAGGAATGGGTGACGTTTCGGGTCAAAACCTTTCATCAGGCTGATGTCAGGGGAGTGGGCAGGACAGAGATAGAATGTAGTCAGAGACAGTAAGACTGGTGGGAGAACTGGGAAGGGGGAGGGGGTGAAGAGAGTGGGAAAGCAAGGGCTATTTGAAGTTAGAGAAGTCAATGTTCATACTGCTGGGGTGTAAGCTACCCAAGTGAAATATGATGATCTGTTCCTCCAATTTGCGCTGGGCCTCACTCTGACAATGGAGGAGTTAAAGTAGTGAGCAACCGGGAGATCAGATAGTTGAGCGGACTGAGCGGAGGTGTTCAGCGAAATGATTGCCAAGCCTGCGCTAGGTCTCACCGATGTACAGAAGTTGACACCTAGAACAGCGGATACAGTAGATGAGGTTGGAGGACGTGTAAGTGAACCACTGCCTCACCTGAAAAGTCTGTAGGAGTCCTTGGATGGAGTCGAGGGTGGAGGTAAAGGGACAGATGTTGCATCTAGTGTGGTTGCAGGGGAAAGTACCTGGGGAGGGAATGGTCTCTGTGGAAAGCAGAAAGGGGTGGAGATGGGATGATGTGGCCAGCAGCAGGATCCCGTTGGAGGTGGCGAAAGGAGGATGTTGGAGGATTAGATGCTGTGTGCGACGGATGATGGGGTGGAAGGTGAGGACAAGGGGGACCCGGTCATGGTCAGTAGGGCTCCCTAGATTTTGTTGCACTCATCATAACAACCGTCTGGATATATTGGCACAAAACTGGCACAATTAAGTCCATAAAGATACCATGGCACAGTAACAGGGAATGTATTAATCCCTGCAGCACTGGGATGGAATCAGTACCAGTGAAGCTCTGGTGATCCACTACCTGCAGCTATCTACTAGAGGGAAAATAGTTCCCTTTGATTAAATGGCCTCAGCAACCACACTGAGAACCATTTTGTGGAGATAACATTTTTGTTTCCAATTCTGGAGGGATGCAGACACAGAAAAACCTAAAGTCACATGCTGATCACTAATTATGCCTTTGTTTCTCTGCTAGAAATTGTGTTTCACTGAATAGTGTTGATTTTGTAACTACACTACGTAACTACTACTAAATCTTTGGGAAGATCTAAAATCATGAAAAGGCACTATGTAATTGTAAATTTTCTTTCATAATTCATGAAAACAGATTTTTGTAAACTAGACCATCTCACAGAAACGCAGATATCAATTCAACATGTGAAATAAGAAAGGATAGCAGTTACAGTAACTCAAATAGAATAATGAAACAATTTTTCCCTTAGTAATAAATGGAATGAGGTTAATTTCTGCAGTTATCAAATATTGCACACTCCTTCCTAGTTTACACTAACTAATTTTTTTTTAAATCTGCAAACTATCCATCAATTCACTCAAACAAACACCTCCTGCATTTGATGCTAAATTCAGTGCTCTGGGAAAGTAATAAGACAGCTGGAAGCAATTACATTGCCTACAATTTTAAAACTAAAAGATTTGGACTGACGAAACAGTATTTCTTTTGTTATTCAGATAAGTGGTTTCTCCTTGAGCAAATCCCAAACTACCTGTCTGCAATTCCAAGGGGAAGCTACATAAAACTATATCAGTAAGGGAGTACACACACAACCCACCCTCACCTCAGGATATCAAAATAAGTCATTAACGTCACAAAATACTTTTATCAGAGCTCTGCAGCTCGCCCATAAGTTAACATGGGACAAACATAAAATAATAACGGCAACAATTAATTTGTAACTTTGATAAGATTGCACATTTTGACAATAATAACATGGATTAAATGTTCATTTGTCCTTAAAAACACCATGCACCTTTAGTTCTCAAGTAAATTATTACTATAAAAACATGCTATGTGTTCAAAGAAAAAATGTTATTTGTGGTGAGTTACAATAGTTAAACATTGATGAGTTAAGAGGCCCAAATAATTTATCTGTATTCTCTCATCCTAGAAATGTAACTAATGTAGAAAAAATGTTACACCATTTTTATTTATGCACATTATTTAACACATACATAATTATTTTCACTTCAGGTTTACTGGGGCCAAAGGGATTGTTTAGATTAGTCCCCAAATCCTCATCTTTTCCCACTGAACCTTCCTATTAAAATGCAAGATGTAACTGTCCATTTTTTGTTTTTCCTCCCACCATCCTGGGCCCCAATTAATCATTCTTAATAAAACAAATTACTTCTTCCATATGTGGTATTCACTGCTGCCATTGTGGCCTTCTCTACACTGGGAAGACCTAATGTAAACTGCATGCCCACTTTGCAGCACATCTCTTTTCTCTCAGTAAATGAGACTCCAAAATTACATAATCTGTCCTCTAACTCGCTGACCCATGACCAAAGTTCTATCCTTAGCCTCTTAGACCTCAACTTCATGTTGGACATTTTTCAACCATTGGCACCAACACAAGTTCAACAATTTCTGATAACAAAACTGCTACCTTTACTGACACTTCCTCGAATCACACCTCAATTTTTTTTTTAAATCAGAGAATATTGGCCTCACTGACAAAAATCACCATTTAATACCCATTCCAAATTACCCTGGGAAAGTGTAATAATCTAATCAGTCTTTGTGATTAAATTACCCTCCCTTGTTTCTTTCCTCATCATCCCATTTTCCACAATTCAGCACTTGCTTAAAGCATCTAGCTATATCCAATTGTAATTAATAATCATCATCCTGACCCTGAGCTACTTTCACCATATTAATGTACTATTTAACTTTGAGGTTGAGGAGTTGGTTCTCAACTTCTTCAATATAAACTTTATAGCCAGTAAATATAAAATGGGATCCAACGAGAGATAGCTGAATGGATAGCAAATTGGCTCCATGGAAGGAAGCAGAGGGCGATGGTGGAAGGTTGATTCTCAGACTGGAGGTCTGTTACTAGTGGTGTGTCTCAGGGTTCGGAGCTGGGCCCATAACTGTTTGTCATCTATATCAATGATTTGGATGGGAACATACAGGGCAATATTAGCAAGTTTACTGATAATACAAAAGTGAGTGGTTTTGCAGACTGTGAAGATGATTGTGAAAGATTGCAGCAGGATCTGGATCAATTGGCCAGGTGGGCGGAGGAATGGTTGATGGAATTCAATACAGAGAAGTGTGAGGTGTTGCATTTTGGGACGCCAAACAAGAGCAGGACCTTCACAGTAAACAGTAGGCCTCTGGGTAGTGTTGTAGAACAGGGGGATCTAGGTGTACAAGTGCATGGTTCCTTGAAGGTCGAGTCGCAGATGGATAAGGTCAAAAAGACTTTTGGCACTTTGGCCTTCATCAGTCAGAGTATTGAGTATAGAAGTTGGGAGGTCATGTTCCAGTTGTACAAGGCGTTGGTGAGACCGCATTTAGAATATTGTGTTGAGTTCTGGGCACCATGTCATAGGAAAGATATTGTCAAGCTTGAAAGGGTTCAGAAAAGATTTACGAGGATGTTGCCAGGACTAGAGGGTGTGAGCTATAGGGAGAGGTTGAGCAGGCTGGGTCTCTATTCTATGGAGCTTAGGAGGATGAGGGCGATCTCATAGAGGTATACAAAATCGCGAGAGGAATAGATAGGGTAGATGCACAGCGTCTCTTGTCCAGAGTATGGAAATTGAGGACTAGAGGACATAGGTTCAAGGTGAAGGGGAAAAGATTTAATAGGAATCCGAGGGGTAACTTTTTCACACAAAGAGTGGTGGGTGCATGGACAAGCTGCCAGAGAAGGTAGTTGAGGCTGGGACGATCCCATCGTTTAAGAAACTGTTAAACAGGTACATGGATAGGACAGGTTTGGAGGGATATGGGTTAAACGCAGGCAAGTAGGACTAGTGTAGCTGGGACATTGTTGGCCGGTGTGGACAAGTTGGGCTGAAGGGCCTGCTTCCACGCTGGATCACTCTGTGACTCTATGACTCTAATCTCAAGTGAGACCAGTATGCTGGTCTTTTTCATTTAGCAACATAAAGCATTTCATCTGGTGAAAACTGCTGTACATCCTGTGCAAATTGGAAGAAGCATTTCCACATTACAACTGTGGTAATAGTAGGTAGATTGCTACTCATGCACCTCTCCGCTCATCACATCAACCTGCTTTCTCTACCTTCACTGGGAAGTTGAGACCTTCTGCCTTAGTACATGGGTGAACGTTGAATTACTTCTAGCTGATTTTGCAGCAGAAAGCAAGAATAATTAGAACTTAGCTGATTTAAAATTGATAGAGTCAGGCCATATGAATAAGTACTCGGAGCTCAGCTTTCAAGTAAACATACCTTTACTTTTACAACTGCTGGTGAGTATCTCAGGACATGGCAAACTGAAAGAATCACATTGTTCTTCGTGCACGCAGCAACAATTTCCTTACAATCATCAACAGTTACCTGGTTAACAGAAGAAACAAGATCAGCCGAGTTGTTTGAGAAATTGTACTCTAAAAGAAGTTTACATCAACAGAAATGTTCATAGTTCATGGGAGCAGAATTAGGCCATTCAACCCATCGAGTCTACCCCACCATTCAATCATGGCTGATCTATCTTTCACTTTCAACCACATTCCCCTGCCCATAACCCTTTACACCCATACCGATCAAAAATCCGTTAATCTGCATCTTGAAAATATCCAAAGACTTGGCCTCCACCGCCATCTGTGGCAATGTTAGGAAATAGAGGAGGGTAAAGGAGGGTCACACGAGGTGAATATTTCAGATTAAGGTGATAATGTGCAAATTCAAGGGTCTGAAAAAACAGATCTTTAAATATTAAGGAAATCAAGGATTACGGGGTTAAGCAGCATTGATCAGCCATGATCTTATTGAATAGAGCAGCAGGTATGAGAAACCAAATGGCCTTAGTTTGTATTTTTTCACATCTTAGTTGGAATGCCATTAGCTTTACATGGTAATTAGTAGCTTGAACAACTTGGCAGAAAAGAAGTGATGCCAGGCTACCTGGCTTGTTTAAGGTTCTGGATGAGATTTTAAACGAAATATGATACAATACAATAAACTTTTCTCATCCCTGGTGGGAAATTGGTCTGCCAATATAGTGGAAGCTATTTATCAAACTAGCCTCACTGAATGGATCCACAAAAATCCCATCTCCTAATGACAGAATTTTCATGTTGAACTTCATTTACATAATAGTACAAAATTATTGTAATTGGAGATGAAGATACATTTAATTCAAATTTAAGTGAATAGCTTTTCATCTTAATCATAGTTAAGTCATAGTTAAGTTGACCATAATAACCAGTGGGCATAGTGCCAGGCCAGGCATCATCTGCACTTGTTCTGTGGCTGTAACTACTGGACATGTTCCCAGGGAAAATCTATCTTTCTATCCGATGTTTCACCCTCACCTACAATCTGCATTTTTGATCTAACCTGGCCATGGGTTGTCAATCCTTTTCTCCATCCCTTTAATGATTGCTCTTACTTGAAAGGGCTCTGCATACTCTTCTCCAGCCGTCCATTTTACAGCAACTCTCAGAGCCTGCATTTTCTATTCATACCCAGGCTGCACAGTCCCACTGCCAAGTTATTTCAATTCTCTGACCTCCACTTATCTGAATTTATTTCCCCCCCCCCCCCCCCCATTGCTTTTTGGCCTCTATAAGCGAGTTCAGTATTCCGAAAAATACAAGAAATCATGGGATTTGTCAATGGTCACTTGCTATAAAGAAAAAGCAAACAAAGTGCTGGCTGCATAAACTGTGTATAAATTCTTATCTTTATTCATAATTTATGTGTAAAAATATATTTAATCTGAGGAACGGGGATGCCAGTTAGCGGGAGAGCGGTGTGGAACCGCGAGAGAGAAGGGGCAGATTCGTGTGGAACAGGGGGAGAGGCTGGACCGGTGGAGAGACATTCTCGGCAGCTGCGCGCAAACAGACCCACGCCTCATCCGCAGCCAGGATCGAACCCAAGTCGCTAGGCCGCAAGGGCTGCCAAACCGCCACTGGACCGTTCTCGTTCCACTCCCCACCCCGAGTGTCAGATCCCCACCCAGGGGGGCAGCCTGAGACGTCCGGAGCTACCCCAGACTGACGGGACAGCGGCCCGGAGCAGTGGCCCACAGGCCCACAGCCAGCGCAGAGTAGAAGCGCCAACTCCACTCTAACTCCCGAGGAACCCGCTCCCCTACGGGCTGGGGACCGCCAGCCGCACCCCCTGCCCCAACCAGTGGCTGCCGGCCAACCCCCCCAGCACCGGCGAAAGCTGAGCACCAGCCATCAACGGTGATACACACAAAATGCCACAGCAACTCAGCGGGACGGGCAGCATCCCCAGAGAAAAGGAATGGGTGACATTTCGGGTTGAGACCCTTCTCCAGAGATGTTGCCTGACCTGCCGAGCCACCGCAGCACCCCGTGTGCATGACCGGCGCTCGGCCCAGAGGGGGCCAACCGACAGGCACTAGACAAGGCGAGAGGCTCAGCTGATGGTGCGCAGCCTGCCGGGGAACATCCCCCCCGGGAGCGGAGCAGAGGCAAGCCGGAGGCAAGCCGGAGCCAGCCCCCCCCCCCCCCCCCCCCCGCCTGTTCAGGGCTGCCAGACAACCTGGCGGGACAGGCAGAGCCGAGCTGGAGCCAGCCCCTCCTCACCGCGCCGGCTGCAAGTCCGAGGCCACCACTGCCCTGCCAGCCCAGGGCCACCCCGCACACCTACGGCAGCCCCCGGGACGGGACAGGGACGGCCCAGCAGCAACTCAACAGCGCCGGAGATCCGGGCCCGCCCCGACCACGGACGAAACGCAAGCCTGCACACAATGCAGCAGCACAGGTACTGAGAATGTTTATAGCTAGTGACCCATGACCTGGGCATACGCAGTCGCAATACCAAACTCGCTTATTCTCCTCTTCCTTTCTGTCTCTGTGCTTCTTTCTGCAGATTTTCCAACTCCTGTTGAGCTCGTTTTCCTTTCTTCCTCTTAACTCCCTTTCCTTCCTCACTAATTTGCCCCTCACACCCCACAGTCGATCAATATTTTGGCCCAAATATTAATAATTAGTCTAAGGTCGTCAGTACATTTTGTGGATGCAATCTCTACAACTAACACATCAGCCAAGTTCATAGTTCGCAAGGCACACAACAAACTGCCAGAAAACAAGATAAAGAGGAAGCCAACATTGTTTTTTACTTTTTTACCAGCTTTGATTATAGCCAGATATTTAATAGCATCTGCCAAATTACAACACCAAATCCCAGGGTTATGCTGATTTACAGGGATTAAGAGCTTGAAAGGTGACTCCAGATGTCTAGTTTACCAGAGCAATGGAACAATGCATTGTTATTACATGGTATCGTATTCCCCTTCTTACAATACATAATCAACCTCTTTACTGAAAACACAGAATATATTTGTAATTAATAAAAACCTGGGTAGCAAATATTTTTCTATATAATTTCAGACTACTTGCTGTTATCCGTTTTATCCTCAATAATTCGTTTTTATTCACATGATAAAATTATTCCAGGGGAGAAACTGTCAGGCTTCAATTCCAGTGCAAAGCCTCATACATGGCCACTCATAGTAAAGATGCTGCTTCATTTTCTAACCAATACTAGGCAATAACTTTTATCTTTCTGTGATAGAAATGGAGTCGGGTAAAATTGCCCACATGATTCCAGCTATTCCACTGTAGAGTTCCAAATGCTTTTGAAGAATGAAAGCATTTACATTATTATCCCTTAAACAGGTTTTTTCCCCCCATCTTTCTCCAGATGGTATACTAACTGCAAACATCTAGTTTTATTCTACTTTGCACTTGAGCTGGCCACCAGGGAATATATGAGGATGGGTTTGGTGACTCCCACCCATCTGTTCCATTTGATTTTAGGTATGTTTGTTTAGCTTTAGCTCTGCCTGTCAAACACGTGGGTATTTAGCATGAGAGGATCCAGTCAGGCACCGTTGCTTCAGTAATACAGCAAAGACGGACGTCTGCATTATTTTAACAAGTTGAGATTTCTTTAGGATTAGATCCTGGTTGCTTAAAGAAAGTTTCAATTTATTTGTTGAAAGAAAATACTTATTCATAAATTAGATGAATAAATTTGAACAAAAATAAAAATATAATACAATTAATTTTGTATAATTCCCAAACAGAATTTTCTGTGGAATAAACATTTCAGTGTTTCGGAGTAGCCACAGTGAACAAACATCAGAGTTGTGCAACTAGAGATATTAGACGCAGGCTATACACAGTCATGTAGGTGGTCTGGATGAGTTTCAATCATCATGCTTTGACTTGCCAAGTAAACGGGCTCCCAGTGGTTTATTCTTTTAAGGGGATTTCACATGCTGACTCTTCAAGCGTTTCAATATTAAAGAAGTGTGGTCTGAGATAAATATCTGAGATAAATACCCAGATCAAAGTATTCAGCTGTGTATGAACGATGCCACAGCACACAATGAAATGGGATTGATGGATTACAGTAAATGGGCATTAATTCAAATGTTCCCCAGCAGAACTTGGGGACATACAGTACTTGGAGACACAAGCAGCTGTTGAAGAAGGCTCCCGACCCAAAATGTAGTTTATCAATTTCCCTCCACAGATACTGCCTGACTCACCCAGTTCTTCCAACACTTTATTTTTCTGCTCTGGGAAGTATCTTAATAAATAATAATACAGATGTCAGAAACATTACTTCACCTTGATGAGCCAGCTGAAACCGGTGAACAGATCTCTATCTGAAGGGAACCCTTACTCAAATGAACCCATGCACTGTGCACAAAAGGCACTGATGAATTAGACACATTTCTACTTCTCTTGAGATATTTCTGGCTGTCCTTGCATATATCTGGAATATCTTTGCAACCCAGACAATAATTTATAAGGGCAAGGTATAATTCGACTTTGCAAGGAAAATGTAAAGAAATTGTTAAATGCCTTCAGTTGCCAAGGTTGTTGGCACTGGTATTCCCTTCAAAAGACATTTCTGGCCCTCCGTTTCTGCTCGACCAAGATATTATTTTGATCAAGCCTTTGGCCAGCTTTCCCAAGTAATTCTACATCATTTGGCATAACTTTGATTCTGTTTGATAACACTCCAGTGAAGTGTCTTAAAACATGTACGATTTTAAAAGAACAATGTTATGACACCCGCTGACCCACTCCAGCTTTTTGTGTCTATCTTCGGTTTAAACCAGTGTCTGTAGTTCCTTCCTACACATGTTATGCCACCTGTTGTTGTTGTAGGTCTTAGGCTTCCATAGTAGTACCTAATTTATCTTTGGTAAACTGGTGCCCAGTATGGCTGTCATGAAGAAATTAGATACTACAGTAGATGTTCAGTGTTCCTCATCTCCGCCCACAGTAGTTTATAAAAAAATGTTGGATGACACCATAGCGCACTGCTTACTTTGGACATTTCTGGAAGAATTGTAGTTCATAAGTCATAGGAACAGAATTAGGCCATTTGGCCCATCAAATCTACTCTGCCATTAAATCGTGGCTAATCTATCTTTCTCCACCCTATTCGTTTGCCTTCTCCCTGTAACCTTTGACACTCTTACTAATCACGAACGGCTTTAAAAATACCCAAGGACTTCCACAGCTATTTGTGGCAAGGATTCACCACCCGCTGGCTACAGAAATTCCTCCTCATCTCCTTTCTAAAGCACGTCCTTATAGTCCGAGGCTGTACTCTCTGGTCCTAGACTCTTCCACTCGTGGAAACATCCTCTTCACATACACTCTTACCCAGGCCTTTCATTATTCGGTAACTTTCAATGAGATCTCCCTCATCTTTCTAAACTGCAGTGAAAACAGGCCCAGAGCCGTCAAAAGCTCATCATACATTTAGCCAATCCTCCCTGGGATCATTCTCGTAAACCTGGTTTTATATTCAAGTCCTTTCCGAATGATTGCTAACATTGCTTCCTTACTACCAAATCAATCTGCAAATTAACCTTTTGGGAATTCTGCACCAGCGCTGCCAAGCCCCTTTGCACCTTCAATTTCTGAATCCTCTTCCCATTTAGAGAATATAGTCTACGCCTTTATTTCTCGAACCAAAGCGCATGACCGCACACTTTGCAAAGTTGTATACCATCTGCCACGTCTTTGCCCACTCTCCCAACTTGTTGAAATAATTTTCAGACTCAGATTTCTCTACACTACCTGCTCCTCCACCTCTCTTTGTATCATCTGTAGATTTGGCTCTAGCAATTTCCAGGTGTTAAATTAATCCGTCTATAATTTCTTGGGTTTTGCTTATTGTCTTTTTTGAAGTGAAGAAATATGCATTTTTCTAATTTAAAGCACAGGTTCCTAGATTGAAGAATTTCAGAAAATTATAGTTGAGTACGTGCAAAACAATTCTTTAAAATCCCAGGATGGAAACCATCTGGCTTTGAGGATTTGCCATCCTTTGGTGCCTTTACTTTCTCCATTACCATTTGTTTCATTTAGATTAATTTTAATGGTTCTCTGTTGCAGATTCAATATTAGTTTATTCGAGTTATCCAGATGCTTTCTTTGTTCTTGAATACTGGTATAAAATAAATCATCCAAAGTGTCAACCATTTCCTTTAAAAAAAAATTTACATTGAACGTTCTTATGGAACTCTCCTGATCATGGTCCTCTTCCCAAAACAGAAATATACTTTGTATTAATTTTGACACCCTTTGCAAGTTTTTTTTCATATTCACATTTTGTGACTCATAATATGTTCTATCAGGTTTTGTTGTCCCTTGTATTGCGCCAGTCACCAGGATCTGCACTTGGTTTTAATTAGTAATTTTTTTAAAATTTCAGTTATCAGTCATTCCCATGTTGTTTACTTTGACTCTCTTTACAAGATGTTTTACATCCCAAGTATAAAGACAAGGGTGACACCTGCCCCAACTCTCTGCAAAACTGCCTTCAGTTCCTGCTGGGAGGTAGATATTCAGTAATGATTAAAGCCAACATGCTCTCACACTCTCACCCACTTGGCTGAGATCAGAAATCACTACATGGAAATTACTTGTTTATATTCAACTAATTCTTGGAACAGAACCATATGACTTGCATAATCATTTAGCCTCAACATTTCCCATATATAGAAATTTTAGATTTGATTGAGTTTAGACATAAAACTGCTAGGCATGCTCTCTTCGTCTAACACAATTACATTTTGCTGCATCATAAATATTAACCTGTAGTAATAAAATAGTGAAGACCTACAGCCATGGGTTTCTCCAGCAGGATGTGGTAGCCCTTTTCTGCAAATGCCACTGCTGGTTCCTGATGATTTAAATAAAAATATTTCAGCAAATGGATTACAACCAAAAAAACTCTAATTTAAGATGCAAACTGTATTACATGATAACACCATTGTCTGAGACAAGGGAAACAAAGTAGGAGAATAAAAACAATTTCAGTCTCACAGCTATCAATCCCCTGTTGTCATTCATGTACTAACATTTAACCTTCTTTATAATCAGCTGCCTAAATCAATGAGTGACAGAGCCAAGTATGTTATGTATGATATCTGGTCTAAAGATATTTAGGTGACTCACTGGCAGAGTTCCAAATCAACTTCTACGTTGGCCATAAAATGCTAATTTTAAGAAGAGGAACATTTACAAATGAAAAAAAACAAAATATTACAGATTCTGTAAATGGAATAAAGCCTTCATCTTCGCCTCCACATTTTGTGGAATCTTCTCCAATGTGTCTGCACATCCAGCACTATGGCTCCATCAAATACATCTACTACTCCTCTTTCAGCATTTTGTTTATAACACAACATATTGGTCCACTCCTCAATCATATATTGGACTTGTGATGGCATTTCACCACAAAAAAAGCAATGGGGGAAACACCTGTCACCTCTCCACTCTGAAGAGTCCCAAACATTTTTTGCACGTGAAACAGCAACTTATTCTACTTCTTTCAATTCAATAAGCCACATCCAATGCTCACGACACAGTCCCTTTACACTGGCAAAGCCAAAATTCAGATTGGATGTCCACTTTACAGAAATAATCTGTCTGTTCAGCCCACTACAGCCATGATGGTGTTACACACACCAACACCATAGCAGTTAAAGTTTTTAGACTGGGGGAGTTATTCCCATCTTTACCCAGTGTATCACAGTTGAGTATTAAAGGGTGCTGATTTAATACAGGAATGTTTATCCTTACACCAAAAAGAAAGGTTTCTCATAACCTTTATGACCTTACACTATTCTTTATCCATTGGTCATTCTGTTTGTATTAAGTGAACTGTTGATAATTTACAATACACATGATTCTGCTTGTGTACCTTGTGTTGTCTGTCAGGTGTTGCTATGACCACTGCATCTGCAAACTTCACCCGAGCGGCAGCTCCCCTCCAATCTTCAGAAAAAATAACAAATTTAACAAAATATATTGATGAAAATTAGATCTAATTAACTTTTTGCATTAAAAACAGTTTTATCTGAATTTGCTCACAGAATGCTCTAGGTAATTAATTATTCGGTAGGATTCAATGTGATCCCCTCTCATCCTAAATTTCAGTAATTACTAGCCTAGAGCCATCAAACGACCTCATACATTAAACCAATCATCCAAGGATCTTTCTCGTAAACCTCCTCCAGACCCTCTCCTACGCCAGCACATTCTTCCCCAGAAAAGGAGCCCACAACTGCTCACACTATTCCAAATGTGGCCTGACCAGCACTTTAGAAAGCCACAGCATTACAACCTGTCTTTGAAATTCTAATCCTTTTGAAATGAATGTTAACATTGGGGCAGCACAGTGGCACAGTAGTAGTTACTGCCTTACAGCGCCAGAGACCAGTGTTTGATCCTGACTACGGGTGCTGTTTTATGGAGGTTGTACGTTCTCCCTCTGACCGCATTGGTTTCCTCCTGGTATTGCGGTTTTCTCCCACATTCCAAAGATATGCAGATTTGTAATTGGCTACTGTAAATTGCCCCTAGTGTGTAGGATAGAACTAGTATATGGGTGATTGTTGGTCGGCGTGGACTAGGTGGACCAAAGCGCCTGTTTACAAGCTGTATATCTAAACTGAACTAAATTGCATTTGTCTTTGTCTATGGAATTAACCTTTTGGGAATCCTTTACTAGCACAATCAAGTCCCTTTGTACCTCCAATCTCCATTTCATAATTTTGGGTTGTAAGATACCGAAGTGAAATATGAGGAGTGTACCTCCAGATTGTGTGGCCTCACCCTGGAAGTGGAGGACACCCAGGACTGAGAGGTCAGTATGGGAATGGAAAGGGGAGTTTAAATGGTTTGCAATCAGGAGATCCCGTAGGCCTTGGCGGACCGAGCGCAAGTGTTCGGTGAAACGGTAACCAAGTTTACGCTTGGTCTTGCTGATGTACAGGAGACCACATTGGGAACACCAAATGCAGTTGATGAGGTTAGAGGAGGTGCATGTGGATCCCCGTCTCACCTGGAAGTACCCCTAGGGTCCCTAGATGGAGGTGAAGGAGGTATAGGGACAGTTGTTACCTCTCCTGCAGAGCAAGTATTTTTAAACACAGAGAGTAGCGGGGTCTGGAACGCAAAGTCAGTGGTGAAGGCAAATACGATAGAGGCTTTTAGATAGCCACAAGAAATTGCAAAAGAAAATGGACAAAAAAATAATTGGTCTTTATCCCCTTCCTTTTGCAGATATCAACCTTCTTGTAACTACAGTCTCATGACTATAATCCTTATTATTGCTAGTATCACTGTGACCGTCAAATAAAGAAACTAATTTGAACCACTGATTCTGACAGTTTATCTTATACTCCAGACAAACTATACGTCAAACATTTAGACTTATCAGCAATAATGTTATTTTGATGAAGTGGAAGTCAATACTTCTAATTTGGAATTCAAGATTCAAGAGAGTTTATTGTCATGTGTCCCAGATAGGACAATGAAATTCTTGCTTTGCTTCAGCACAACAGAATATGGTAGGCATGAATACAGAACAGATCAGTGTGTCCATATACCATTATATAAATATATACGCACATGAATAAATAAACAGATAAAGTGCAAATGAACATATAATGGCTATTAATGTTCAGAGTTTTGTTTGAGTTGAGTTGAATAGCCTGATGGCTGTAGGGAAGTAGCTATTCCTGAACCTGGACGTTGCAGTCTTCAGGCTTCTGTACCTTCCACCTGAAGGTAGCGGGGAGATGAGTGTGTGGCCAGGATGGTGTGGGTTCTTGATGATGCTGCCAGCCTTTTTGATGCAGCGACTGCGATAGATCCCCTTGATGGTAGGGAGGTCAGAGCCGATGATGGACTGGGCAGCGTTTACTACTTTTGCAGTCTTTTCCACTCCTGGGCACTCAAATTGCCGAACCAAGCCACGATGCAACCGGTCAGCAAGCTCTCTACTGTGCACCTGTAGAAGTTAGAGGGAGTCCTCCTTGACATACCGACTCTCTGTAATCTTCTCAGGAAGTAGAGGTGCTTTCTTTATAATTGCATCAGTGTTCTCGGACTAGGAGAGGTCTTCAGAGATGTGCACGCCCAGGAATTTGAAGCTCTTGACCCTTTCCACCATTGACCCATTGATATAAATGGGACTGTGGGTCCCCATCCTACCCCTTCCAAAGTCCACAATCAGATCCTTGGTTTTGCTGGTGTTGAGGGCCAGGTTATTGTGCTGACACCATTTGGTCAGTCGGTCGATCTCTCTTCTACACTCTGACTCGTCCCCATCAGTGATACGTCCCACAACAGTGGTGTCGTCAGCAAACTTGATGATGGTCTTCGTACTATGACCAGCTACGCAGTCATGAGTATAGTGAGTACAGCAGGGGGCTGAGCATGCAGCCTTGAGGTGCTCCAATGCTGATTGTTAATTAGGCTGACACCTTTCCACCAATTCGAACAGTCTGTGGTCTGAATGAGGAAGTCGAGGATCCAATTGCAGAGGGATGTGCAGAGACCCAGTTCTGCGTGTTTGATAACCAAGGGATGAATATATTAAATGCTGAGCTGTAATCAATGAATAACAGCCTGACATATGAGTTTTTGTTGTCCAAGTGGTCCAAAGCGGAGTGGAGAGCCAGCGAGATCGCATCCACCGTTGATCCGTTGTGGCGGTAGGCGAACTGCAGTGGGTCCAGGTTTTTGTCGAGGTAGGAGTTGATTTTGGCCATTATCAGCCTCTCAAAGCACTTCATCACCACTGACGTTAGTGCCACTGGTCGATAGTAATTGAGGCAGGTCACCTTGCTCTTCTTGGGCACCGGTATAATTGATGCCCTTTTAAAGCAGGTGGGAACCTCAGACCTCAGAAGTGAGAGGTTGAAAATGTCCGTAAAAACTCCAGCCAGTTGCTCCGCACAGGTTTTTAGAACACAACAGGGTATACCATCAGGTTCAGGGGCTTTTCGAGGGTTCACCCCTTGAAGGATTTTCTGAATTAATTCAATTTTGATGCAATTCTTTTGGTTTCTCCACAAATACTGCCTGACCTTCTAACTACATTTAACATTTCCAGTTTTACAGCATTTTTTTTATGCATATACTTTTAGACTTTAATGCACTAAATAAAAATACCATTGTGAAAGTGGCTCAGCAAAGCAACTCACCATCAAAGACATTACAATCTGCCACTGAGTATTTCATCTGCAAATTCTGTCTGGCAACTCGGCGGCAGTCAGCTACTCCCACAACCTGCAACACAAGTAATATAACAAATTAGTTCAGACAAAAACAGGGAAATGCTGAACAATAAATGCCGGTGATAACAATTGCAATAGATAAAGAACCACCAAAGTCGTAGATAAGGAGCAAAAAAATTAACATGCGGAGAGACTATTGTTGGGCAGAGAATGGCTGTTGTCTGGAGGCCACTGCTGTGAGGGCTTTGGAAACAGTCATATAGGATTTTCTGGTAGTAAGTTCGATGAACAGTTGGCAGGTGGGGGAATTTACAAGGCTGTAGGTGAATAGGACCTAGTGGATTCTGCAGGTGGACGCAATAGGCAGAAGCAGCCTCCTGTGCCATACCAATTATATTGAATGTACAAAGGGTTACTACTTTGGTAGCCCATTCAAAAAAACACTTTTCAGAATGAATGCCTGATAAGTTATTTATAGGTCGAGGGCATTTCAGTCAACCTAACCACGAAAATAATGCAACGTCAGTTAGCTTCTCTTTCTTCTAATTATTGAACACAGCCTAAGACAAGATGAGTACTCAAAACAGGAAGTTGAACCTAGGCAAGTCTGCTCTGCATTCCTCATAATGAAATTATCCATAGCAACATTTGCAGAACTTTATTTAAAAAAAACTGTAGTGTGTTAATCTTATGAAGCATTAATTGCTTAGTGTAATATGCAGTATATGGAGACAATATATGAAAACAAAATTGAAAAGAAAGCAGAGACAATTTTAAAGAAACTGTTTTAATTATGTGAAAATGTGTATCTGGCACAAATGCGAGCCCGGAGTGCACTCTTGCATAGATGGACATGTTTCATTTTCTTTCCACACAGCAATTTTCAATTTGTTCGGCAATTTAGTCCTGCTTTTCAAAAATCCCCAAAGAGTCTGCAGGAGACACCACCAAGCTATGGCACAGCAGCAAACTTGGATCAATCCCATGCTATTCAGGTACTTTCCTTTTAAAAAAACAAATGTAACATCAGAAGCTGTTTGATTTTAACGCAATGCATGAGTATTAACTATACATTAAGATGTCATTCACTCAGGTGCTGAATTAAGGCTTTTACATAGTATGTCAATATTTAACTGGAAAATTACAAAAATTCTCAGGTCATTACCATATAGATACAAGTTAAAAATTAAATAACCACGTCTTCTGAATCAATCACCTTCTCCGGAACTCCCACTTTCCCTTCCCCCCCCCCCCCCCCCCCCCACCCCCCACCCAGCTGATGTTGAGCTAAAGATACAACACAATTAGACTCTTTACACTTTGCTAGAAGAGGATAACGCACTTATGGTGCATGATTCCTGCTGAAAAGTCTGAATCAGTAAGCAGGAGTACATGGCATCACATTCAAGTAACCGGCCAATACTCACTTCCAGTTTCACTCACAGTAGAAATAACTGATTCTCGTTAAAGGCCTACCCCAAAGAGGAACCCCTGGGTCTGGAGAAACTGGGAAAATAAAAATATATTTTATTGCAAATTTTAGGTCATTCGACTCTCCTAAATCTTTATTCCATTACTGTTCAATTTAGCCTCCAGTTTTGTCTCCATATAGCTGCAGAATCCAGTGCCTTTGCCAAAGAATTAATATTCTTGAACATCTTGAAATTGAATCAACAGTATAATCTAATGCTCAGTATGCTAATCCATGGTAAAGAGCAGGGTGCCACCCCAAACCCAAATAAATAAATCAATATCTGACTTGAGCATATGACCCATACATCGTCAAAGTATATGCACATGCATACACCTGATAAACACATGCCTTGCATTTCCCTTCTGCAGTTTCAAAATTATATTCTGCAAATTCTGCAAAAGGCATTTGAACAGGTAGATAGGTAGAAAGGTTTAGAGGGATATGGACCAACGTAGGCAGGTAGGACCAGCGCAGATGGTGCAGTGTGGTCGGCAGGGGCATGTTAGGCTGAAGGGTTTGTTTCCAGGCTATAAGTAAAGTAGCATGAACACACACAACTGTAACCTTTTGGAAAATATGATCTGTTCATTAAATTCCATCTTCATGACAAGCATCAAAGGGGGATACCCCACTATCTAAAAACAATCTTTGCAACTCCTGCAAGAGGACTCCCAAAGCTGGAAAATGGAACTTACAGGCCACACTTTGCTACAAAAGTTTCTACTCAATTTTAAATTGAGTAATTTGAACATCTGCTACCAGATAACCCACTTCCTTTTTCTGCTATAAACTGTATACCTAGCAAACTGGTTAATGTTGAATTAACATACAAGATTAACAACATTACAGCCATAAAATACATTTAAAAAACATGATTGGCACTGCCAGATTGCCCGGAACTACATCCTCAGAGTCAGCCCTTACATTACATGTTGGTTGATTCCTGCAGCCCACTTACTTTCCCCGTGGTTTTCAATTGGTAATGTCAGTATTGTTACCAATTATATCTGTTGTAACTGACACTAGAATGAATCACAAGGTTTAAAATATTCCGAATAGGTTCAGAATAGTTCACAACGGTAAAAGTAAAACATCAGTAAAAAAGGAAATTTAAATGAACTTGCAGTAAGTAAATTTGAGCAAAACACATTCTGTTCATTAATTTGAAATACAATAAATATATAGCATATAAACTAGCTAAATAGAATGGGAATTTCTATCCCCTCAAGAATACAACAATGAAACAGATGTCGCTTTTTCATTTTTAATGGCTTTAGCCATTAGAACAGTTCACTCCAAAACAAGAAGTTATCGTGCATATGTTCCCTTTATTTGTAGATTACACGCATTACAAGTCATACAATTGAAAAGTCTTTAAAATTTCACTTGACCTTCCCCCAGAATCATTTTTAAAAGCTTCATTTTAAAGTACGAAATGTACTTGCCCACATGTTCATGAGTGTTTATTGTCAAATGTCCTGAAATGGAACAATGAAATTCTTACTTGCAGCAGTACATCAGATATGCAAACAAAATACTCTGTGAACACCATAGTAGCTTATTTGGAGGTTGTTGTGTTTAATAGCCTGATGGTTGTTGGGGAAAAAAGCTGCTCCTGTACCTGGATATTAGTTTTCAGGCTCCTATAACGTATTCCCGATGGTAGGAATGAAATGAGAGTGTGGCCAGTGTTGCGTAGGTTTCTAATGATGCGGACTGCCTTTAAGGCAGCGACTCCTGCAGATCCCTTCAAGATTGGTGTTCCAGCACCATTGAGCCAGCCAATCAATCTCCATCCTATACTCTGACTCGTCACCATCTGTAATTTGTCCAACAGTGGTGTCATCAGCAAATATGAAGATGGAGTTGGAACTGTACATATAGAGTATGTAGAGTGAGGTTGAGTGCACAGTCTTGAGGTGCTCCTGTGCCTATGGTCATCAATAAGGAAGTGTTGTTGTCAATTTGTACCGATTGCAATACGTGGCTATTGTCTAATGTTGGTGTCTCCACCAAAATATGCTGCTTGGAATGAGCATTATTTCACTGTTGGCATTTATGTAACAGGTGCTGGGCTTGGTTTTGACAGCCAAAGTCAGTCACTGGTGGTAGCTCTGAATAGGCAACATAACACATATTCTGAGGGTGTGAAAGAAAGAGGAGGATAACCATTGGCAGGAAGATGAAAGCAATTAATCAGAAATGTGCTTCTCAACACTCGCATGGATTTTCAAGGAATTTGGGAACCAGTCTCTTTAAATATACAAAAAGATATTTCATTCTTTTTTTCTTCCTCCTGTTACAGCTATTAATAGTATTAATGAAATAACAATATTTCCATAAGGCTTAGTTCCACCCTCAAGATGCATAACCTCACAATATGAACAACTCAACACTTGGATAGAGTTTTAGGTCAACTACAGCCATCAATCTGTGCAATGCAAGTGAGTGTCTGGGGAAGAGAGACAGAGAATGTGCCCATATTATGGTATGTGGCAAACAGAATCATGGTAAGTACATTACATGACAATACAAAACAGTGCTGCTGCAAAAACACCATTGAGGATTATCAAGTTTACAGGGTTTAAACATTACCTGTGGAAATCAGGAAAAAATAGCATTTCAAAATTAGTTATTGTAAACACTAGGCAAAAGTCCTTCGGAACATGAATATTGTCCAATCAAACTCCTCTACCATGCCATAGTAAAAGTTGAAAATGAAGTATCAAAAAAAAGTATAACGAGTACAGGAAAACAGGTAGGACACGCAAATCTCTTCATTATTCATGATATAGAAGCTCAGAAAAAGAACATGTAAAATTGTATGAAAAAAATCAAAGGAAAGCACGTCTTAAATCATTTGTCTTTTCAAGCAAAATGCTTCCTTTCACACAATGGGTTAGATCTGGTTTTGCGACATTAATATTTCTCATCCAATGTTAAACAAAGCTATGGAGTGAGCAACAACTAAACTTTCAGATCAAAGGCGCTTCATCAGGAGTAGGAAAGCGATAAAGCAAATACGTTTTGTTGCAGAAAGGAGGGGGAGAATGGATAGATCACAGGGAATCTCTTGGTTTGGAGTGAGACCAGGGTCACCGTGCTGACAAGCTGTTGGTGAAACCAGTCCTTCTACTTTCTACTACAGTGTTCTCAATAATTTGAGAGAAAGACCAATCATTTATTTATTTGCCACTGTATTCCATAATTTGGGATTTGTAATAGAAAAAAAAATCACATATCGTTAAAGTGCACATTGTCAAATTTTAATAAAGGCCATTTTTATACATTTTGGTTTCACCATGTAGCAATTACAGCAGTGTTTATACATAGTCCCCCCATTTCAGGGCACCATAATGTTTGGGATACAGCAATGTCATGTAAATGAAAGTAGTCATGTTTCGTATTTTGGTGCATATCCTTTGCTTGCAATGACTGCTTGAAGACTGCGATTCATGCACATCACCAGTTGCTGGGTGTCTTATCTGGTGATGCTCTCAGTCATTTTATCTTATAGAAACATAGAAAAATAGGTGCAGGAGTAGGCCATTCGGCTCTTCGAGCCTGCACCGCCATTCAATATAATCATGGCTGATCATCCAACTGAGTATCCTGTACCTGCCTTCTCTCCATACCACCTAACCCCTTTAGCCACAAGAGCCGCATCCAACTCCCTCTTGAATATAGCCAATGAACTGGCCTCAACGATCTTCTGTGGCATTATGCTTGTTTTGGGGGCCAGTCCCCCTCAGTTTCTCTTCAGTATATAAAAGGCATGCTTAATTGGGGTCAGATTGGGTGATTGACTTAGCCACTCAAGAATTGACCATTTTTCAGCTTTGAAAAAATCCTTTGTTGCTTCAGCATTATATTTGAACCTCTGGCCAATGAGTTTTGCGGCATTTGTTTGAACTTGAGCAGATAGGATGTGTCTAGACACTTCAGAATTCATTATGCTATTACCGTCAGCAGTTGTATCATCAATGAAGATAAGTGAGCCAGTACCTTCAGCAGCCATACATGCCCAGGCCACAAAACCCCCACCACCGTGTTTCACAGATGAGGTGGTATGCTTTGATTCTTGGCCAGTTCTTTCTTTCCTCCATACTTTGTTCTTGCCATCACTCTGATATGTTAATCTTCGTCTCATCTGTCCACAAGACCTTTTTCCAGAACTGTGGTTGCTCTTTTAAGTACTTCTTGGCAAACTGTAACCTGGCCATCCTATTTTTGCGGCTAACCAGTGGTTTGCATCTCACAGTGTAGCCTCTGTATTTCTGTTCATGAAGTCTTATGTGGACAGTTGTCATTGACAAATCCACACCCGACTCCTGAAGAGTGTTTCTGATCTGTTGGACAGGTGTTTGGAGGTCTTTCTTTATTATAGAGAGAATTCTTTTGTCATCAGATGTGAAGGTCTTCCTTGGCCTGCCAGTCCGTTTGTGATTAGTAAGCTCAGCAGTGCTCTTTCTTCTTAATGATGTTCCAAACCATTGATTTTGGTAAGCCCAAGGTTCGGGTGATGTCTCTAAGAGTTTTATTCTTGTTTCTCAGTTTCATAATGGCTTCTTTGACTTTCATTGGTACAACTTCGGCATTCGCCAAAGATGCTGCCTGACCTGCTGAGTTACTCCAACACCTTGTGGCTTTTTATGTATTAACCAGCATTTGCAGTTCTTTGCTTCTACTCAAATTAACATTTCTATTAAATGCAGTAGGAGGATTTGTTAGTAAAGAAATAACAGAAAATACTTAGTACATTCGGATATACTTTCCAAAATCAGGATTCATTTCAGTGAAATCAAAACTGGAACATTTGTAAAAAGCAATGGAAAAAAAACTGCTGATTCAATTTAAGTCAGTGAAGTACCATTCCTTTATACAGGGCCTTTCTTCACATCTGCTAATTTTTTTCAATTATGATCAATCCTCAGCACTTTTATCTAATTTGCCATTCTTAACTGGGCAGCCCATCCAACTCTTCACCATGAAACGAACAGGGTCTGCTGTGGTTTAAAATAGCAACTTTCTTCATGAAATCTGTTACCCTTTGATTTTGAGACCAATGCAAAAGAGGTCATTAATATTGAAGTATCGAAGTCTGATGGCATGATACAGATGCAAACCAGATTTTACCTAAAAATAGCAAGTGTAACACTAGAAATGGCTGTACCACCCTTTAAAGGCATTACAACAGCCTTGCATATAACCTTAATTCATTTTAAGATGGTTAACTTCAATTTCAAGGTTCATAGAAAAACAGACAATAGACAATAGGTGCAGGAGTAGGCCATTTGGCACTTCGAACCAGCATTGCCATTCAATGTGATCATTGCTGATCATCCCCAATCAGTACCCCGTTCCTGCCTTCTCCCCATATCCCTTGACTCTGCTATCTTTAAGAGCCCTATCTAGCTCTCTCTTGATAGTATCCAGATAACCAGCCTCCACTGCTGTCTGAGGCAGAGAATTCCACAGACTCACAACTCTGTGTGAAAAAATGTTTCCACATCTATGTTCTAAATGGCTTACCCCTTATTCTTAAACTGTGGCCCCTGGTTCTAGACTCCCCCAGCATCAGGAACACGTTTCCTGCCCCCAGCATGTCAAACCCTTAATAATCTTATATGTTTCAATATAATCCCCTCTCATCCTTCTAAATTCCAGAGTATACAAGCCCAGCCGCTCCATTCTCTCAGCATATGACAGTCCCGCCATCCCGAGAGTTAACCTTGTAACCCTACGCTGCACTCCCACAATAGCAAGAATGTCCTTCCTCAAATTAGGGGACCAAAACTGCACACAATACTCCAAGTGTGGTCTCACTAGGGTCCTGTACAACTACAGAAGGACCTCTTTGCTCCTATACTATACAGTTCAGGTGCATGGTCAGCTAGACATAGATCACAAGACCTACACCAACCCCAAACCAATTAGGAGCAGACGAGGGCATCCAATCCAATTTGTGGTCCCAACCTCAAAGACAGATGTGTGCAGCAATTTGTTCTTTCCACGCACTATTAAAGCATGGAATAATCTCCACCAAGCCACGGTTGCCCAGCCAGATGCAACTAAATTTAAAGTGGCACTTTCTTCCCAATAACCCTCTCTGGCTAAACCCCTCCCTTCACCACCTCCAGTTTAAATTCCAGTTGGAATATTTTGGACGGCCAAGTAACCAAGAACTACTCTTGTTATGAAGGCCAACATGCCATTCGCTTTCTTCACTACCTGCATGCTAAGAATAGCATGGGTTTCCACACACAACAGGTTATCTTAGGATATATATGTTGTACTGTTACAGAGTCAGTAATAACATTTATACAAAAAAATCTAGTCGCTACAGTTTTAAACTCCTCAAGATATAGTACAGTTCATATTCAAGATAGGCACACTAAATCCATAAAAAAGATAAGGAATTCTGGCAATTCCTTGCTAGACTGCATTGATACCTTAATAAGGGCTGAGCGAAAGAAGCAGAATTAGTGGGGATAAATCACATTGGCCATGCTCTGGGTTTTAATGGACGAAGGAAGTTACAGTTAACTCTAGATCTGAACTTTGAAAAAAATTGATATTTTGGTCTTGTACTACTTTACTCTTATATCAAGAACTCAAAGCTCCATATTCCCAGGGCAAAAGAGCACAGACAATATTCTCATTTTGCATGTTAACATTAACTCTTAATACTTTGTTCTGCATTATATTAATTACTTTCCCATAAAAATTCATGGTAACATCGAATAATTTCTTGCTTTGTCAGAATTCATACTTGGGCTTCCATAAGAAATTGCAATGTAAATTTGCAGTCAGTTGTCATGCATATAAACAAGAGGTGAAAAGGGAGAAAGGGTGAACATTGTACATGGAAAGTGCTATATAGACAGAAGATGTTATTAAAAATAATTTGAGGTGAATTTGATATTTTGTGGAGAGATGGAGAATAAACAGGTGATTCAAATACAGTAAAAGCGAAACACATAATTTTACATATAACTTTTCTATTGCAGTTAATGGAAGTTGAATAGAGTTGATGATTTTCTGTTGTTTTGTCCATTTTCACCCTAAGCCCTCCAGACAAAAAGGTAATTTTATACTCTTCTGCCTGATAAACCTACAAACAGATGATACAAGACTGTCAATTCAAAATTAATAGAAAAATATTTTTCAAGTGTCAAGTGACACTGCTGAAAATGGCACAAGTTAGAACACATACATAGGAATTATCTGCAAACTAAATTTATCAGGACACATGCAAATATTTTAATTATAATCCATTAATGGTGCTTACTCAATGGCTTAATGCATACATGGACCATTCAGCTGTCTTGAATGCTTCATCTCAATTGGGACAATATAATTGGTATAATTATAATATCTCCTCAACTAGATTGCATTATCTGTAAAGTGAGGTCGATTTTATGTTTGAGGTGTGTGTGTGTGCGCATTCTTTCAGTCATTCAGTTCGTTCTGCAGCTGCATCATCCAAACCTGTACACCCCCTCACCTCACTACCTACAAGAGCAAGTCCGTCAGGCAGATGCGATCACAATCATGAGCACCTTCCACATAGGCATTGTTCCTATTTGCAAACGCATTGTCATTCCTTCATTAGTTCTGGTTAAAATCCTGCAACACACAATCAATTGCACTGTGGAAGCACTTCCATTGCTAGGACTGTAATGGTTTAAAGCAGCAGCTTGCAAAGCACCTTCTCAATATCAATTAAGAAACACACTAAATGCTGACATTACAAGTGACATCCACATCGATAATGAGTAAACAAACCATTATCAGAGTAAAACTATACTGCATTTCCTCTTAATCCAAAGTAGCATTTAAAATGTACAATGCCCAGAAATACAACATTATTCCAAGTGTGGAAGAACCAGATTTGGATAACCGCAACAGAATTGCTGCTACCTTGCATACTCGTCCTTTACACGCAAAGGTGAACATTATTTAGCTTTTCAGTCCATAACAATTTAATGTACACGTATTTCAAAATTTCTGACACGCATTGCTGAGAGCTTATCACAATTTAGAAAGTTCTGCACTTCAGTGATTGATCTCACATTTGCCTAAATTAAAATATATTTTCTGCAATTAATACTTCAATTACACACTGTGAGTAATCTTCAGCAGAGAATTTTAAAGATTCCAAGACCTACCTTCATTCGCTCTGGAAAGTCCTTGGCAAAAAATGAATAAATCTGTCCCCGATTTCCAGCTCCAATTATAAGCACTTCCACAGGAAGAGGCATAACTACTGTAGAACAGACCAAATACAAAGTTAGGCAGTCAGCAGGAGATCACTGAAGAATATCTTACAAACAGTTACCTTTTGTAATAACAGACTTCCTTGTAAATATACCCAAATTACATTCCAGAATTCGGACAGACTGCTTGCACTTGAGCTTTCACTAGATTTACCCTCTAATATCTCCACTCTTCTTCATTACATTCACTTTGCACCATTTCCTAATGTCAGAGTCAGAACTCCAAACTGAATATGGAATTCTAGTATTACAATTGATTATGTTAAATCTCGTTAAAGATTTTTTATCTGTCAAAACCTGGTGTAGGTTATAAACTGTGCTCTTTGTTTATGGCACAACCTACCACTTCAAAATTGTACATAAAATGTAATAATACAAAATCATTTCCAACTGCAAATTAGCTTATCTTTTTTAAATCTTCAGTAAAAATTACTGACAAAGGAGGAAGTCTGAAGAAGGGTCTCGACCCGAAACGTCACTTATTCTTTTTCTCCAAAGATGCTGTCTGACCTGCTGAGTTACTCCAGCTTTTAGTGTCTATCTTCAGTAAAAAAAAACTATCTTATCGTATTTTGTAATGGTGATACCTAACATGTGGAACTAAAGTGAATTCTAGTTTCTTTCATATGACCCAAGCCTCATCATTACCGTGATCGCATTCAAAATGAGAGCAAACAATATGAGACCCACGCACATGGATTAAAATTACAGACATGGCAAACAGATGTGGGGTGCACAGTTTATCAGTACACACAAGATTAATTGCAAATTCTCAATCAAGCAATATTAACCATTTTGAGGCGAAGGCTGGACATGTGGCAAATTCATGACATAATGATGATATCCAACATGAGAAATATCACCTCTCGACATGCAATGGCATTACCATCACTGAATCTCCCATTATCAATACCCTAGTTATTATTGACCAGAAAGTGGAGTAGGCAAATACACTATGTGACTACAAGAACTGGTCAGAGGTTAGGATTCCTGTGGCGAGTAACCCACCACCTAACTTCCCATAGCCTGTTCACCATCAACAAGGCTCAATTCAGAAGTGTGATGAATACTGTCCTGGATGAGTGTAGCTTTAACAACACTCAAGTAGTTTGGCACCATAGAGGACAGAACAGCCTGCTTCATGGAAATCATTCACTCCATCACTGACAAATAGTAGCAGCAGGTTGTACCACCTACAAAGTACACTAAAACAGATTGCAAAGACAGCACCTTCCAATTCAAAGCCTCTGGCAACCATATGGATAAGTGCAACAAAAGCATGGGAGCACCACAACCTGGAAGTTGCTCGATAAGTCACATGCTAGCTTGACTTAGAAATATAGTCAAAAATGTTTGTCATATGCAGCGAAACAGAACAATGAAACTCTTACTTACATCATAATATGTTGTTATTCCTTCACTCTCGATGGGTCAAAATCCTGGAACCTCATCCCTAACAGCACTGTGGGTACACGTACATTTCAAGGACTGCATTTCAAGTTCAAAAACAGCTCACTGCAACATTCCCAAGGGCAATTATGGATGCAAAATTCATGCAACCTTGCCGACAAAGTCCACAATGCTCTAATAATTATTTTAAAATCTTCAACATGAACGTTTTAACACCCATTATGGAGCTACACATCTTTATGGTCGCACATAATTGAGTCTATCACTTTCATTGTGTTTTTTTAAATTTCGACAACAGGACAGTGAATTTTTCAAACAAGCACTCCTTGTTACCATGTTAATTTTCTATCACGCAAATTAAATTGCCACTCACTGTAACTGCGTTACAGCGAGTGGCAACTGACAATTGTAGTTAGCCATAACAAAGTTCTCTGACCTGTCACGTTCATCACAGTAAAAAAAGAGCTTTTAAGTGAAATCACATTTTCTGACCATTGTTTTATAGTTTTGCAAATATTCATTCAGGTACCCTTCAGCTTCCTTTCAGATGGGAAATTTCCAGATCTTGAGTACTTTTTTGAATGAACCCTCTTTTTCCTCAAGAGAAAGATTACATTTCTAATCATGAGTTTGTCATTAGTTTTATCTTCAACCTTACTAAATATATTTCAACATGGTAACAAAATCTGTCAACAATGGGATCTCCTATGTAAAATGACATAATTTCCATTTTAAGTCAAATTGTATCATATTATTACAGCAATTAATTCAATACTAGATGTAATGGGAACTTTTTATGCTATTTGAACTAGCCTACTGGCCAATCTTCTTGTTAGCCCAGTGCAGTCTAAGAGAGTTCTATGTTCCTTGGTATTACTCAATTTAGCTGATGTTACCTAATGTATCAAATGACCCTAGGTTACAGAAGAATAATGAATTAGCCAGTCTGCCTCGATTGAATTAGACTTAGCTGTAATGCTCCCAAATCTTTTTGATGAAGGTCATAAATAAGTAACGCATCAAAATACCAATGTCATAACTATCAAGTTATCAATGTCACATTCAAGATGAAACTGTTGGGTGGATTAGGCCAGAAAATAAGTGACCTCATTGGGAAGAAAATCTTGGATCCAAGAAATACTAGCCTCTGGCCAGAGAGGATGTGGAAAGTTTATCACCACTGGAGCACACAATTGCCCAGATGTTTTCGTTACCACAAAACCCACTTCACATATCTTGAGGTCAATTAGCCCAAAATGGAGTCAGCTATATTAACATTTAAGATTTAAAAACAAAGCAGAAACTGGATCCCATTCTGATCCCAAAGACTCATGAGGAGCAACTCAGGAGTATGATGGAATAATCAATACTAACTTGAATAAGTGAATAAATGAGTTCACAATATTCAAAGTGCAGCGTTGTCCAAACCCATAGTAGTTCATTAGTAGGTTACAGGAAAACTAGACTGCTGGAAATTGACTTAGTTTCAGCCACTTTCATACATGTATATTCAATTCAAGTAAGTTATTCCAAGTGTTAAATATTCCCCAATCCAGAAATCCCAAAATACTATATTTACTGGTTCCCTTATATCCAAATTATTAATCACATCCTCAAGTAACACCAGCAAATTTATCAAACACAATCTCTTTTTTCATAAAACTACTTTGATTCTGTTATTCTTTTTGTTCACTCTGAACCCTGGAATGATGATTTCCACATTTTACCAATGACAAATGCTGGGCTAATTGCCTACAGTTTCCAGCATTTAGTTTTCATCCATAAACAGTGTTGTTACACTTGCAGTTTTCCAGTCCTTTGGGACTTCAGCAGAAAACAGAGAATTTTGTTGGATTATAACTGTATACACACTTCCTAAGTTACTTCCTTTAAGACACAAGGATGCAGGCAATCAAGTCTAGGGAATTTGTTAGCTTTTAACCACATATGTTTGCCTAGCACCTTTTTTTGGTGATGAGTTATCTTATGTTCCTCCCTCCCATAGCATCTCGAATGCCTAATATTATTAGAATGCATTTAGTATCTTATCATAAAAAAGTAAAAAATCCGACATTTCTTTATTTCCCATTTTAATTCCCCAGTATCATCCTCAAACAGGCTAACATTTACACGAGCCTAATCCTTTTCCATTTATAAATGTAGAGTGTAACATTTCTAAAATACATATTATTAGCTTGTTTGCTATATCTTCCCCCGCTTTTATACTTTTTTCAGTCATCCTTTGCAGATTTCCAAATCATTTTATCCTTGACCTACCATTAATGAATTTACAAAGGAAAAATGAGATTTGACTAATCTGTTGGAGCTCTATGAAGATGTGACTAGTAGAATAGAAAAGTGAGAAACCAGTGGATCTGGTGTATCTCAATTTCTAGAAGGCTTTCAATAAGAAAGGAGAATGGACAAGTTAAATGTAATTGGGGATAAAGTCCCAACGTGGATTGAGAATTGGTTATTAAATTGAAAGCAACGTGTGAGTTTAAACACGTCCTTTCATAGATTGGAAGATTGTGACTAGTAGGGTAGTACAGGAATTTACACCTTTTTGCACAGTTTTAGCTCCACCTATTCCCATTCGAGGTCAGCAATTTATTGAGAAGATAGAATGTCATATTTTCAAGCTTGCTGACAATACCAAACTATGTGGGATTGCAAGTGCATGGAGGATACAAAGAAACTTCAAGAGGATATAGCCTAACTTAGTGATTGGGCAAGAACAAGGCAGATGAAATATAATCAAGAAAATTGTGAGGTCATCCACTTTGGTGCTTGTAACAGAAAAGTAAAATTTGTTAAGCATTAACAAAACTTATTCAAAACAGAGATTTATAGGTGTCTGTCGTAGAGGATAATGTAAAATGTAGATGATCAGCCATGATCTGACAAATGGCAAAGCCAAGCTCAGGAAATAAATGGTCGGTAGACAAAAGTGCTGGAGAAACTCAGCGGGTGCGGCAGCATCTATGGAGCGAAGGAAATAGGCAACGTTTCGGGCCAAAATCCTTCTTCAGACTGATGTAGGGTAGGGTGGGAGGGGAAGAAGAAAGGAAGAGGAGCTGCCAGAGGACTGAGGGAGAGCTGCGAAGGGGAGGAGACAGTGAGGGCTACCTGAAATTGGAGGTCAATGTTCATGCTACTGGGGTATAAACTGCCCAAGCGAAATACGAGGGGCTGCTCCTCCAATTTCCAGTGGTCCTCACTCTGGCCATGGAGGAGGCCCAGGACAGAAAGGTCGGAATCGGAATGGGAGGGGGATTTGAAGTGCTGAGCCACCGGGAGATCAGGTTGGTTATTGTGGACGGAGCGGAGGTGTTCGGCGAAGTGATCGCCGATGTAGATCAGCTGACATCTAGAGCAGCGGATGCAGTAGATCAGTTAGGAGGAGGTGCAGGTGAACCTCTGTCGCACCTGGAGCAACTGCTTGGGTCCTTGAATGGAGCAAAGGGGGGAGGAAAACTGTAGCATTTCTTGCGGTTGCAAGGGAAAGTGCACGGAGAGGGGGTGGTACGGGTGGGAAGGGACGAATTGACCAGGGAGTTACGGAGGGAGTGGTCTATGCGGAAAGCAGACAGGGGAGGAGATGGGAAGATGTGGTGAGTGGTAGGGCCACGTTGGAGGTGGCGAAAATGACGGACGATTATTTGTTGTATGTGACGGCTAGTAGGGTGGAAGGTGAGGACTAGGGGGATTCTGCCCTTGTTACGAGTGGGGGGGATGGGGAGAGAGAGCAGTGTTACAGGGTATTGAAGAAACCCTGGTGAGAGCCTCATCTATAGTAGGGGAGGGAACCCCCGTTCCCTGAAGAATGAGGACATCTCCGATGCCCTGGTGTGGAACACCTCATCCTGGGTGCAGATGCGGCGTAGACGGAGGAATTGGGAGTAGGGGATAGAGTCCATATAAGAAGCAGGGTGGGAAGAAGTGTAGTCTAGATAGCCATGGGAGTCAGTGGGTTTATAGTGGATGTCGGTCAAAAGTCTATCACCTGCGATGGAGATAGTGAGGTCAAGAAATGTTAGGGAAGTGTCGGAAATGGTCCAGGTGTATTTGAGTGCCGGATGGAAGTTAGTGGTGAAATGGATGAAGTCAGTGAGTAATGTGTGGGTGCAGGAGGTAGCACCAATGCAATCATTGATGTAGCGGAGGTAGAGGTCGGGGATGGGGCCCTGGTACGTCTCGAACAAGAATTGTTTGCGTACCTTACAAAGAGACAGGCATAGCTAGGGCCCATGCGCGTGCCCATAGCTACACCTTGTATTTGGAGGAAATGGAAGGAGTCAAACAAAAAGTTATTAAGGGTAAGGACCAGCTCCGCTAGGCGGAGAAGAGTATCTGTAGATAGGGATTGGTTGGTTATCAGGAAATAAATGCCTGCTCCTATTTCTAATGTTCTTATGTTTTGATATTCACATTGCATACCTTTTCTTTCACTATGATACTATGCTTAACTTGTTTGGTTAGCTACAGATGATGTATTCTACTCAAAGCTTTTCTCTCACCAGAATATATTCATGTTAAGATTTATGAAATATCTTCAAATGTCTGCCACTTTTGATCTACAGTCTTTGCCTTGGGTCTAATTCCCCCATCCACTTTGCCATCATGCAAAATGACCGTTTTTATTTTACACTAGACTACGTGGTCCCAGCATCACAAGGGGGGGCTGGTCCCCCAACACAATATTCCACCTCTCCACCAATTCCAATATTGGTGGCCAGTGGGGGGGCGGGGGACTTTCTGGAGGGCTAGTATTGGTGTTGTGGGCTGAAGGGACTAGTATGGACATTGTGGTCCGAATGGATACTTGGGCTGGCAGCTCAGTCACTCAAGCCTGTTGTGCTGGCAGCTCACTCACAGCTCGTGGGCTGACAGTTGACTCACGGCTATTCCTTGAAATTCCATTTCAAGCAGGGTGCAAGGCAAGCAAATTCAAGTGCAGTTTCTTACCACTTCAAGTAGCGTGCAAGGCCACCAAATTCAAGTGCCGTTTCATACCATTTCAAGCAGGGTGCAAGGCCACTAAAGACAGCAAGTCGTGACCTCTCTCTCCTCCATCTTGCAGAGACTGAGCCACGCCCACACTTCTGGGTTTTATAGTCCCTCCCCCATCTCACCAGAAGGGGCGTGGCCTTCATGGCATGATTGACAGGAGAATCTCAACATTTTAAAAACAGTAATAACTCTTTTATCGTTTTTTTTATCGATGGGAAAAATCCTCGGCACCTGATGAGCGGAGGGGGACTCTGAGTAAGTTGCCCAAAAATCACGACCGTACGTGGTAGCGTTTTTTTCTAAAATCAATATAAAGCGCAAACAGGAAGTGGTTAAGATTAGACTTTCAATTATATAGAAGGCAAGGCAACTTTAATTAGGCAAGGCAACTTTAATTAGGCAAGGCAACTTTAATTAGGCAAGGCAACTTTAATTAGGCAAGGCAACTTTAATTAGGCAAGGCAACTTTAATTAGGCAAGGCAACTTTAATTAGGCAAGGCAACTTTAATTAGGCAAGGCAACTTTAATTAGGCAAGGCAACTTTAATTAGGCAAGGCAACTTTAGCATTTCCAAACCAAAGGCAACACAGCTTTAGCATTTCCAAACCAAAGGCAACACAGCTTTCGCATTTCCAAACCAAAGGCAACACAGCTTTAGCATTTCCAAACCAAAGGCAACACACCTTTAGCATTTCCAAACCAAAAGCAACACAGCTTTAGCATTTCTAAACCAAAGGCAACACAACTTTAGCATTTCCAAACTATATTTTCAAACCACATTCAGGGGACTGACAGGTCAGTAAAACCACTCACAGTTTAGTAGACATGTGTTCAGTGTTATTCACAGCTCAGACTGAGAGACGTGATCCTCTCACTCCCCCATCTTGCAGAGACTGACTGAGGCACTCAACACATCTGGGTTCTATAGTCCCTCCTGAAGGGGCGTGGCCTTCAGGAGAGAGAATCTCAACATTTTTTCAACACTAATAACTCTTTTATTTATCATCAATGGGAAAAATCCTCTTGTCCTGCGCAGCGGAGGGGGACCGAGTAAGATGGCCAAAAATCACAGCCGTAAGTGGCAGCGTTTTTTGTAAAATCAATATACAGACCAACAGGAAGTGGTCAAGATCAGACTTTTAGTAATATAGATTTTGGACAATATTTTCAAACTCAGATTTGTCACCCACAAAGAAATTTGAAATTTGAGCAAATGCTGATTATTCCGGGGAATACTTTACTATATGATCATTAATTAATCCTGTCTTGCTAAAAAAAACCGTAAAGTGCTGGAGTAACCCAGCAGGTCAGGCAGCATCCCTGGAGAACAGAGAAAGGTGACCTTTCAGATCAAGATCCTTTTTCCGACTTCATCTAAAATCGCCTGCTCCCTTGTTGGTTCTTCAAAATACTGTTCTAAGAAGTCAACCAAAACATAGTCCACAAACTCATCCTCAAGCCTGCCAATTTGATTTGTTGAATCCTTGGACTTGTTATTGTAATACCTTTGTGATCACCACTGCCAGCACCAACAGTGGCCACCACTGTTGATTCATATCCACTCTGCTCCAGATTATCACCAGGAGCAGAGTGGATTATAAGGAGGTTTATATACTGCAAGCATTAGTGAATCATTATGGTTGTTACATCTTATATCATCCAAACTATTTCTTCATAATTTTTCACTACTGCAGATTTTTACGGTGATTGCTTGTAAACAGGAGGTAGCGGGGCAGGTGTTACATGATTTGAGGTTACAGGGTGAAGTACCTGCGAAGAGGGAGGATTGGGCGGGGAAAGGGTGGTTTGGGTGGCCTGGTAGAAAGGGATGAGTGCAACAAGGAGTTGCGGAGGGGGGAAATAATATCTATTGCTCTCCAAAATCCGCGGAGACAGGAAATAAATTTATGGATTTAACTAAGCGCTCACTTCCCACCCAACATTGCGCAGGACGCCACTGGCTGGTTTTCACGGCCTGATTATATATAGCGAAACGCAGCTCGGTTTTCTAAGCTTTCTTTTCCTTGACTTTTTTTTACCTTGACCCACCCCCGATCAGATTGTGGAATAAGCAAAGATCTTTGAAACAAAGCACAGTCCCGAAGCAACGATGGGAAAGATCCCACCCAATCACAATCTGCCAGGATGATTTACCTGCTAATCGTCGCAAACTCCTGTGGCCCTTTGGTTTTCCCCTAACCCACTTCTGGTGCAGTAATGCTGGGGGTTCTGCAGGACCACTCCGTGAAATGAGGCCGGGATTATAGTGTCAAGGCGGCGGGTCAAGGTCCAGCTCCAGGCCGGCAGAACTGAGATAGAAAGGTTCAGGCGTAAAATACAGCTGCAAGCAGGAGAACTATAGTCTTTCAATAATAACCATAGGAAAGAAGATTGCAAATATACTCTAACGCACCTAATTTAAAAACAGCAGGGGAAATATATTTAAATGTATTGGTTGTGATCGTCATTTTGTGCAAGTACGTGCAACTGAGACAACTAGTGGCGAGTCTTATCAGTGCACATTATCCTGTTAAAGCCTACAAGAGGCCACACAGGAATTTTCCAAATGGCTACATTTAATCTTCAATTATAAATATTTAAAAATGACACTGTAAGTAGCTTGTCAGTTAGTCCTATATAGTGTTAAAGAAGGAACTGCAGATGCTGGAAAATCGAGGGTACACAAAATGCTGGAGAAACACAGAGGGTGCAGCAGCATCTATGGAGCGAAGGAGATAGGTAATGTTTCGGGCCGAAACCCTTCTTCAGATTGATATAGTGTTGACCGAGGACATTATAGTGTTGACCGAGGACCAAGCTCCGATTCCATGGCCTTGGTGTCCTCCGGTTAAGCAGGCGGCGAGTGGGATCTAACACCAATTTCTTCTTTGTATATTTAAAACATCTTCTCAATTTTCATACGCTGATACCATCACATTTCTTAGATCAGTTCTCCCCTACTACTTAAGCAGTAGTAGTATTTCCCTCAGTCTTACTGGAAAACATTCTGGGAGTTAGGGACAGGAAACTTGCAAGCAGAAGTGTACTAAAAGGATGAAATCATGTGAATCCGAGAGACATGGGAAAATAGCCTAGATTTATACACAACACTAAAATAGCAACCACAATGATCTACAAGAAATAACATTCTTGGCAGAATAAAGAATTAGAGGAGATCCAATATCAGGAATAAGAAAGAAATGAAGAACAGAGAAAGGTGGGATGACATAAAAGAGAATGATGGTTCAAACACACAATAATTACAAGCTCACTGCATGAATAAGAGTAAAAAAAGTTTTAAAGAAGGAACTGCAGATGCTGGAGAATCGAGGGTTACACAAAAAGCTGGAGAAACTCAGCGGGTGCAGCAGCATCTAAGGAGCGAAGGAGATAGGCGACGTTTCGGGTCGAGACCCTTCTTCAGACCCGAGTTATTGGGTTTCATAACCAGAAGATTTGATAATGTTTTAACATTATTGCCTTCATTGTATGGGAACGAATGGTGAGTGAGATTCTGGGCATATTGTCCATAAGCATATTACACAGATAAAAATACAATAACCAAGAAAAAACTCAATAAATTAATAACCCTAATACTAGGTAGCCATAATAGTACAATAGATTAGAATAACGTAGTTCCATGCAGAAAAGGAAGTAGTCAAGAGGTACAGAACTGTGTGGGGAAAATATTGATATGTGGGAGTATAGAGGTTGAAGAGGGCCATGCGTTTCCTGTGAACATTATTTAAAATTATCTGTTGGTTCTGACATGTTCGCATCAGTTTCTGAATCTACTTCCGAATGCGTTCTTCCAGTTGAATCGAGGTTACTTATGGGTCAGAGGTACCATTCCCATTGCAGTTATCCAATTCAGCCAATACCAAGCAAGACAAGGACTTTGGTTTTTAATTCTGGATTAAAAGTGGGATCCACTGAGATATCAGGTGGGTGCTGATGGAAAACACTTATAACATGACTTTTGGGAGCCAATTAGAAACATTCATCCAATTACTTTATTCAATGTCAAAATTATGATAAAAGCCTTGAAATGAGTGTTTACCTTATGGCTAGTCAGACTGTTAATGCTTCTTGTACTTCACACAAATCTCCAAGCAAAGACCGTGAAGGTATATTATTTTTGTACATCCTAACACACCCTAGTCATCATCACAGAGTCTGCTTGGAATGAGCTGGTGCCAAAAAAGCCGATTGCTCTTCTGACCTTCATAGGCATGGACAGCTGCAGAGTCAGATGATCGTGGATGCAGACAGTCATGTAATAGCTGGCATTACTCGACATTGCCAATTTAGTAAAGCCTTCTAATCCACTTGTCCCCACCAAGATTGTCATAGGATATGTGACAATATATTCCACCGTGGGTGTAATATATTATGGATGCAGCCTCCTTAAATGCTGCCTGCATCTTCATCTTTACTATTATTCTTTCATGATAATGAGATACATTATGGTATACGATACCATAGGCTTAAGATAAAGATGATCATTGGTCCCAAAAAGTCCTTTTTACGTGGAATGGGAGAGAATGGTGAATATAGCAGGAGAAAAAAAATATCTGATGATCTTCCATGCCCATTCCCAGCCCACGGCAAATCCAAGGATCTTAACGCTCAGTCCTCAAAATTTCACTATAAACTCCTCACCAGACAGTCATCATCAACCAAATTTTCAGCAATCTTTGGGCAGAAAATCTATTTCAGCTATCATAAAACAGACAACTGCACAGAATGATGCCTTACAGCAAATTGTGCATGCAAGTCAATAGATCAGCAATCTACCTAGTTCCATAGATATAGACACAAAAAGCTGAAGTAACTCAGCGGGACAGGCAGCATCTCTGGAAAGGTATGGGTGACGTTTCGGGTCGAGACCTTCAGATCCCATTCCTTCTCTCCGGAGATGCTGCCTGTCCCGCTTCTTTACTCCAGCTTTTTGTGTCTATCTTCGGTTTAAACCAGCATCGGCAGTTCCTTCTTACACATACCTAGTTCCATAATCTCACTCATTCTCTTGCTTCTGCTACATTAATTGGCTATTTCAAATAGCCCGCAGTGGAAATAGGTACCAAGAGAACCAGGCAGCAGCCGATGGGCACTTGAGAAAGAATAGGTGACAAAATTGTGGAAAAATGGGAATGGTCAGACTGCTGGCATACATTTGATGGGTTGAAAGACCTCTGTTGTTGTAAGAAGCTGAGATTTTTTTTTTCCTTTCAAGTACCTCTCTTTTGAACTTCCTGACTGAATCTGCCTTGATTCTACCTAGCAGTGCGTTACAGATCTAACCAACTGATGTATTTAAAAAATCCTCATTTCACATTTGGTGTTTTAACAATGACCTTCATCTATGTCTTCTGATTGTTGGCTCTCCACCAATTTATTCTCTGGATCCTCTATACTCATAAATATGTCTATCCAATCCCCTTTTGGCCTTTACTGTTCCAATAAGAACAATCCTAGCTTCTCCAATCTATCTCCGAGAGCCATAGTCATACAGCATGGAGACAGGCCCTTTGGTCCAACTCGTCCATGCCAACCTGTCTTCGATCCTGACCTCAGGTGCTGTCTGTGTTGAGTTTGCACATTCTCCTTGTGACTGCATGGGTTTTCTATGGATGTTCCCGTTTTTTTCTCATATCGCAAAGACATGCTGGTTTGTAGGTCAATTGGCCTCTGTAAATTGCCTCGAGTGTATAGGAAGTGAACGTGCATGTGCATTCAATGGTCGGCGTAGACTCAATGGGCCGACAGGCCTGTTTCCAAGCTGTGTCTCTGAACTAAACACAATCTTACCCCTCTCACCTTAAACCTACTGACTCTAGTTTTAGGTTCCACTATACTGGGAAAAAGACAGTGACCTTTCACCTTATCGAAGCTCCTCATGATTTTATATATCTTTATAAGGTCACCACTCAAACTCCTACACTTCAAGGAAAAAAGCACCAGGCTGTCCAGTCCTGGCAACATCCTTGTGATTTTTTTCTGCTCCATATGCAACTAATAACATCCTTCTTATGGCTAGGCAATCAGAACTGCTCACAATACTCCAAGTACAGTCTCACCAACATCCTGTACAGCTGTAATATGACGTATCAACTCTTCGTACTAAACGCTTTCTTTAGTAAACGTGGTTTTCCCCCTTCTGTCGTAGATGGATTGTTCATCCATGCATCCCGTGTCCCGTAGTTCTGCTCTTGCTCTCCCTCGCCTCAGACGGAACAATTATAGAGTTCCCCCATCCACACCTTTCACCCCACCAGCCTCCGCATCTACCTAATGTGATCCCACCACTAGTCCCGACTTCTCCATTCAAATCACCCTCTGCCTAGGTACTTTCTCCACAACTGCAGATGTAACTCCTGTCTAGATACCTCCTCTTCGCCTCCAACCACGGACCTCCAGTTGAGAGAAGATCTCGTGTGCCTCCGTTAACCTCAACCTCTGTTCCTGATGTGGCTTCCTGTACATCAGCGAGACCAAGCATAGACTTGGCGACAGTTTCACTGAACACTTATGCTTGGTCCACCAAGGCCAATGTGATTTTTCCGTTGCTAACCATTTTAACTCCCCTTTTCATTCCAAGGCTGACACTTCCATCCTGGGCCTCCACCATTGCCAGAGTGAGGCCACATACTAACTGGAGAAACAGCATATTCCACATGGGTAGCTTACAACCCAACGGTTTGACTGTTGAATTCTCCAATTTTATGTAACCTCTAACTACCCCACCCCCTTTCTCCCCTTCCCTATCCTCCCCCCACCCTTCCCTCCCCTGTGCCACTCCAACCTATTTCTCCCCTCCCCCAGCCCTGCACAACCCACACCCCCCTCCAACCCCAACCCCCCACCAATCCCAACCCGCTACTTTCCTCTCCCTGGCTTCACAATCCGCAATTATTCAAACCTATCTCACACCAACTGTTATTTTATCTGGCCTTTGTTCCAACCATTTACCTGTCAAAAGAAACCCTCTCCTGTGTCAACCTATTACATATAGGTTTTCTCCCCATTACAATCATTGTAAAGAAGGGTCTTAGCCTGAAACATCACCAATCTATGTTCTGCAGAGATGTTGCCTGTCCTACTGAGTTACTCCATTACTTTGTGTCCTCTTGCTGGTAACTATGTACTCGTCTCCCTCTTTGATCTACAACACTCACGGGCACTGCCATTTACTGTGTATGTTCTGCCCTGGTTTAAGTTTCCAAATTGCAATGCTGCACACTTGTTCAAGTTAAATTACATCTGCCATTTCATTGGCCCACTTTCCCAGTTGATCTGCATCCTACTATAATCTTAAATATACTTATTTACGGTCCACGATACCACCAATTTTGGAATTAAAATCCTTCATCCATGGAATCATTCTTGTAAATTTCCTCTACAAATTCTAAGGCCTTTGGGAGTTTTTCACTAATTGAATCACAGATGCTCCTCCCTTGGAACTTAACAGTTTCCAAGCTCTCTGGCAATTCTTATCCTACCAATTTTTAAGGGTTGGATTTTGTAATCATTGAGCAGTGATCAGAGATCTGTCATTGTAATATATCTGTCAGGTAAGGACAAAATCACACTTGGCTACAAACTGCCAACGTCTAAGCTCAGTTGTGAAATATTAACTGTCACTCTCCACAGAATTGTAACATAGCATGAATTAGCACTTTTTAAAGAGATAAAATCAGGTAAATTCTTAAATGCCCCATCGCAAAGCTGTTTTTCGACAATTAATGTACAAATGGTAATGCCTGAAATAGGATATATTTTGTTTATAATATTTTTTTGTCTGGCACAACTGAAGATTTTTTTTTGCCTCTTAATGGAGTGAATACTGCACCTAGAGCCTAATATTCAAATTGCAAGGCAAACAATTTTAATATACAACTTGAACACTCCTGCCCTCCTCTGTTTATTCTACATCAAACCAGAGACAGCATTTGCCTTGTACGCAAGGTGCAACCTATCTAGTTATTAAAAGATGCAGCTGTTCCACTCAAAGTAATACAGGGCTAATAACATTTACAATTACTTGCCTAATGTTGATTACCTGCATGTACAACTAAAATACACACAATGTTCTTTCTCCTACATGTCAGAATTATTTATTTCAAATAAAAAAGGTGATGACCCAGGACCTGATTTACATTGTTAAAAAATTCAAATCCATTTATATCAATTTCCAATGTAAGTGATTCTAAAATACAGCCCTTCCCAACAGAATTCCTCCACTTAAAAAACGAGCAAATTCAGCAACAATTTAATAATGTTTATATAGGAATGGATTAGTTTATGTTCAAAATATTATTTTGACAATCTAATTGTTATCTTGGTTAAAGTTAAAGAAATAGTCACAATGACAAATGTTTATACAACTGGACACAGTCATGATGCAAGTGCCACAATGGGAATTATTGGGCTAGAAATTACAACCAGTAGTCAGCCTCTTGTGACATGCTGATGAACATAGTAAGCATGCGCTAATATTTTGTGCGTCCTCCATTGTCAATCAGCAGTCGCACGTTGTCCCAATCCTCAATGGTGAAGCCCTAAGAGTGACAGAGACTTGTGTAACATGATACCATCACATGCAGAAGGGGAGAAAGGGAACTAAACAAGCTTCTCCTGTAACATATGTGCCATTATGTATAATTGGATGTTAATAATCACTGCTGTTTCAAAGATTGTATCATGTGAGTAAATGCAGTCTGCTGCTGCAACAATTATTTAATGTGGAAGATGCCCGAGTTTGATTGATTCAGTGGAAGATGACCACTGTACAAATAAAACAAAGTGCAAGGAAACATTTGCACTCAGTAGAAGTGTCTCTTGATTCTTGAAAATACTGTACAAATAATACTATAAGTGAAAGAACGTATTTGTTATTGTATCTTCTCCATTTTATCTGCCATTACCATGAGGGTAGAGAGATGTCCAATACGTCTTAAATGAGAACTTGGAGAATGCATTTGATGTAACACAAGTACATTGCAACACAAAGGCTATGATTGTTACTGGTACTGTCACAAACAGGAGCAGGGGGAACCCTTTGACATTTTCTTAGCAGAGCTAGAATTGTCAAGAGTCAAGAGTGTTTAATTGTCATATGTAATGAAATGAAACAAGGAAATTCTTACATGTAGCAGGTCAACAGGTTTGTGAACACAGTACTCACTAGTTAACATAGTAAACAAAGAAAAAAGTTGAATAAATAAAAACTCATAAAATAAAAAACACAGTGCAAAATAAACAAAAGCCCAAAGTCCCTTGAACATCCAAGACAGGTTGTAGTTCGAATGTGCTTTGTTCACTGTATCACCACACTGTCTTAACTTTCAGGAGGAAAAACATCTACTTAAGACTTCCCTTTCCAGTCACATGTATACCTTTCTGGATCTAAATGTCAACCTAGAATTGAACTGTAGATGCCCAAACTCAAATCCATTACAATTCTTGACAGTTGTCAGATAAAGGACTAGCTCCTTCTGTCCAATTTGAATTGAAATCAAGGTACAGATGAAGAAGATTATTTGCCACCCATATTAACAGGTTATGAATACATTTTATCTTTATAAGCAGGATTATGAATCATAGAATAAAACAATAGGCTATAAAAATATTGGGGGGGGGGAAATCAGCCACTGAACCAAAAATGTACACACAAACGTCAATATAAACACTTAAAATGTTGTAGATACAAAGGGATCCTTTCATATTGCCTGAACTATCACCACCCTGCTTTTTAAATAACGGTGACTTTGATTTTACAATAGTTTGCTTAAAATGCCATATACGTTATGCTTAAATCCAAATATTGCGTTTAAAAAATCAATAGTGTATGAATATATTTTTTTAATCTAGGCTATGTAGGCCAAGGAGCTATACCACAGAGCAACCAGAGTATTAAGAGATACAAAAAACCCAAATCAATTTAAACTTAAATTAGACACAGAATTTAATTATCTTGGGTTTTCAATGTAAAAAGAACTAGAATTATTTAAGTAATACCCAACATCTGTCTCATGCCATTCAAGGTAATTGGGTGAACCTATTTTAATCAAATGGAAATTATTTTTGGAGCTACAGTATTTCATCAGGAGGATCACAATTTGAAATGGAATTCCTTCTAAGAGGGATTAATTAAATGTCAAAAGTTGGCAAAGTATTCACATTAAGTTGCTTTACTCCTAGTTTTCATCTCTTCTTTTCTTGAAGAGACTGGCTCTTCTTTCTTAATGGTTTCGAGGCCCAAGATATTCCATTACCCTGGTCATATGTAAGTTTGGACTGGAACTAAATCCAGATCTGCCCTTGCTCAATATTTGCAGGCATACACAAACTACGATTCTAACATTAGTTATTCAGCACAGGTCAAGGAAGGAATCCAGGATATTTGAGAGTATACAAGTTAGGCTTACACCAGGTGAGCCTTTAATACTAGACATTTAGCGACTTGTAACTCAGATTTGTAAAACATGACACTAAATTCCTCCAACAATTCACAACTGAAGTCAAAATATGGAACTGAGATGTACATTTGCTACTTGCATGGATTTCAATGAGGAGCTGGTTCATCCATAATTTCATAATCCATAGGTCGATGTTATTTTGACACTGTACTTCTACGTAAAATCATTCAATTCCTATATTGTCTGTTAAAATACTAAAGTTCAAGATTAAAACTAAAAGTTAGTATGCGATGAGATGTTAAGTTAGTTATATCCAGAGTAACATAAAATAGCAAAACACATGAACTATAAGTGTTGACAATTTATAAATCAGCATTAAATATAAATATTTTTCTGGTATTCAATAGGAGGCATTTATTATGATGGAATTGTATTAAGTGGTCCATAATTTATTATTTAATTCTATACCAAATCAATAAATGAGTAAATAAATACATTGCAACATGTAGGAGTTGCATCGCCCGGTGACCCGCTCTTGAACTGGATGTTGGCATGATCCCCGACCCCCTCCTTCTCAATGCTCCTGCCCTCCCTGCAAATTAACCCCTGGCTAGACTCCCCACACGCTGTGAAAGGAACTCTTCCCCCTCCCTCCTCCCCCCCCCCCCCCCCAGAGGCGCTGTCCTTTTATAGCCACTTCCCACTTTACAGCCGCTTCCCATCAGCTGCTAGCAATGAGGGATAGACTTGGCTATCCCTCAGTACAGCAACATCATTTTTGATCTATCTTTCTTGGCTAACAAGTACGTGTTAACTACTGGCTGTTAACAAGTGCTAACAGTGGTAGTTAACAAATCGTTTTTGTCTGATGGCCAGTGCAGCGGTTTTTATTCATGTTTTTTTTAAAAATCCGTATTTAACAAGGCGAATGTTTAAAAAGAAAATCTGTATTTAACAACGCAAATTCGTATTTCGGTACGAAATACGAAAATTAGCGCGAGGCCCAATTGGGAGCAATCGGTCCAATTGGCTTAAGGCCGGCCCTGACTGTTGGGTATTTGCTTGGGTAAATTATAATGACCATTTAAATAAAATAGGGAGGTTGGTAGTCAAAGAGTTTTACAGTGAGAAAGTCAAGATATTAATTGGCTGCAAATGTGAAGCAACTAAAATTAGCAATGATTGACTGAGGAAGATTTGGAGATCAGAGGATTGTGGTGCTGGGAGAGGTTACATAGACAAGTAGCAGCAATATCTTGGACACATTTGGAAACAAGAATCAAGTTATTAAAATGTAAACATAAATCCAGGAGCTCATGCAGGTCCATGAGCACAGTGTAGATCCATAACCTTCCTCCTCCCTTTTCCATCAGTCTGAATAAGGGCCCCGACCCTAAACAATGTCTGTCCATTCCCTCTGCATGTGCTGCCCTGAGTTCCTCCAGCACTTTATGTTTTTCTCAAGATTCCAACATTTGCAATTTCTTGTGCTTCATGGACTGAGCAGATTGTGTTATAAGGAAAGATTTGTCTAGTTACCCACCTTTCCACACGAGTTCAAAAGAATAAGAACATTTGCTAAAATGTATTTAAATGTATAAGATCTTGAAGGATCTCAACAGGGAGAATGTGAAGAGGACATTTCCTCTAGTGGAAGAATATAGAACTGAGAGCTATGTTTAAAAGAAGCCACCGATTTAAGACAAAGATGAGGCGAAAGCTTTTTCTTTCAAGTTCTCTTTCTTGAAATGCAGTGAAGCAGAGTCTAAATATTTTTAGTCAATGAATATTCTTCAGGCAGCCACAAGGAACTGGAGATGCTAGAATCTTGAGCAAAACAAAGTCCTGCAGTAAATCAGCGGGTCAGGCAGTATCTCTGGAGGAAATACACAGGCAACGTTTCAGGTCAGGAACCTTCTTCAGATTGATTCTTAACATAGAGAAACATAGAAACCATAGAAAAATAGATGCAAGAGTAGGCCATTCGGCCCTTCGAGCCAGCACCGCCATTCGATATGATCACGGCTGATCATCCAAAATCAGTACCCCGTTCCTGCTTTTTCCCCATATACCCCCGGATTCCTTTAGCCCTAAGAGCTAAATATAACTCTCTCTTGAAAACATCCAGTTAATTGTCCTCCACTGCCTTCTCCGGCAGAGAATTCCACAGATTCACAACTCTTGGTGAATAAGTTTTTTCTCATCTCAGTCCTAAATGGCTTACCCCTTATTCGTAAGCTATGACCCCTGATTCTGGAGTCCCCCAACATCGGGAACATTTTTCCTGCATCTAGCCTATCAAATCCTTTAAGGATTGTACATGTTTCTATAAGACCCTCCTCTCATCCCAAATTCTAGTGAATACAAGCCCAGTCGACCCATTCTTTCACCATATGTCAATCCTGCCATCCCAGGAATTAACCTGGTGAACCTACGCTGCTATCGCTCAATAGCAATAATGTGTTCCTCATATTAAGAGACTGAAATTGCACACAATACTCCAGGGCCCTGTACAACTGCAGTAGGACCTCCTTGCACCCAACTTAAATCCTCTCACAATGAAGGACAACATGCCATTAGCTTTCTTCGCTGCCTGCTGTAACTGCATGCTTACTTTCAGTGACTGATGTACAAGCACACCCAGGTCTCGTTGCAGGGCCCTGTACAACTGCAGTAGGACCTCCTTGCACCCAACTTAAATCCTCTCACAATGAAGGACAACATGCCATTAGCTTTCTTCGCTGCCTGCTGTAACTGCATGCTTACTTTCAGTGACTGATGTACAAGCACACCCAGGTCTCGTTGCACCTCCCCTTTTCCTAATCTGACACAATTCAGACAATAATCTGCCTTATTACAATATCCATATTCTTGCCACCAAAATGGATAACCTCACATTTATCCACATTATACTGCACCTGCCATGCATCTGCCCACTCACCCGACCTATCCAAGTCACCCTGCAGCTTCTTAGCATCCTCATCGCAGCTCACACTGCCACCCAGCTTTGTGTCATACGTAAACTTGGAGATGCCACATTTAATACCCTCGTCTAAATCGTCAATATATATTGTAAATAACTGGGGTCCCAGCACTGAGCCTTGGGGCACCCCACTAGTCACTGCCTGCGATTCTGAAAAGGGCCCGTTAATTCCTACTCTTTGTATCCTGTCTGTCAACCAGTTCTCTAACCATATCATTACCCTACCCCCAATACCACATGCTCTAATTTTGCACACTAATCTCTTGTGTGAGACCTTGTCAAAAAGCTTTTTGAAAGTCAAGATACACCATTGGCTGTCCCTTATCCATGCTACTTGTTACATCCTCAAAAAATTCCCGAAGATTAGTCAAGCATGATTTCCCCTTCATAAATCCATGCTGACTTTGACCTATCCTGTCACTGCTTTCCAAATGCACTGCTATGATATCATTAAAAATCTACTCAAGCAACTTCCCCACTACCGATTTAAGGCGAAGTGGTCTATAATTCCCCGTTTTCTCTCTCTCTCCTTTTGTTAAAAAGTGGGGTTACATTGGCTACCCTGCAGTCCACAGGAATTGATCCAGAGTCGAGAGAACATTGGAAAATTATCACTAATGCATCCACGATTTCTAGGGCCATCTCATTGAGTATTCTAGGATGCAGATCATCAGGCCCTGGCGATTTATCTGTCTTCAGTCCCAACAGTTTACCTAACACCATTTACTAACTTATGTGGATTAACTTCAGTTCCTCCCACCCACTAGATCCTCAGTCCCCTAAGGCAGCAGTAGATAGATTCTTATAAGCAAGCGAGTGAAAGGTTATCAGGAGTACATGAAAATGCATTAAGGTTGCAATCAGATCAACCATAATCTAATAATAGAAGTACAATCTCAAGAGGCTGAGTAGCCAAGTCCCAGTCTTAATTCATATGCTGGAAAAAAGTAATGCGTTGGAAATACTCAGCAAGATTTGCAGTATCTTTAGAGGGAAAGAAAGGCTCATGAAAAACTGGAAAACAATAGTAACACTAAGTTTTAAGAAATATGTTAGGGGGAACAAGAGAGATTAAATGACAAGAACAACTCTTTTCTGTCCACATGTACATCCCCAAACATTTGACTTTAGAGATTACTAGCACTATCCTAAATAGGGACAATTTACAATTTTTACCAAAGCCAATTAGGCTAAAAAACCTGTATGCAATAGGAGTGTAGGAGGAAACCAGAGCACGTGGAGAAAAACTACCGGGTCACAGGGAGAACATACAGGACAGAGTCTAACATTTGCTGTCGGGAAGTTACTAGAGAGTATTCTGAGGGATAATATACACATGCATTTAGATGAACTTGGGCTGATTAGGGATAGTCAGCATGGTTTTGTATATGGGAGGTCATGTCTCACAAATCTGATTGGGTCTTCTGAACATGTGACCAAAAAGGTTGATGAGGGCAGAGCTGTAGATGTTGTATATACTTTATGGACATTAACAAAGCATTCGACAAGGTTCCACATGGTAGACTGCTCTGGAAAGTTAGATCATATTAATCACAGAAAAATGCAAGGTGTTGCATTCTGGGAAATCTAACATAGGATCTAGGAGTGCAGCTACATAGTTCCTTAAAAGTGGCATCACAGGTAGTTAGGGTGGTCAAAAAGGCCTTTGGCACATTGTCCGTCATCAGTCAGAGTATTCAGCATAGAAGTCGAGAGGTCATGTTGCAGTGTTGGTGAGGCCATATTTAGAGTATTGTGTCCAGTTCTGGGCACCATGTTATAGCAAACGTGTTGTCAAGCAGGAAAGGGTACAGCAAAGATTGACGAGAATGTTGACAGGACTCAAGGGCCAAAGCTATAGGGAGAGGTTGAGCAAGCTAGAACTCTATTCCTTGAAGCGCAGGAGGAATTAGGGGTGATCTTATAGAAATGTACAAAATCAGGACAGCAATAGATTGGGTAAACACACAGAATCTTTTGCCCAGAGTAGGGGAACAAGAGGACATAGGTTTACGGTGGGGGGGGGGGGAGAAATATTTAATAGGAACCTGAAGGGCAATTTTTTTACAAAAGGGTGGCGGGTGTATAGATGAGCTGCCGAAGGAGGTAGTTGACGCAAGTACATTTAGACAGGTACATGGATAGGATAGGTTTAGAGGGGTATGGGCCAAACTCAGACTGGTGGGACTTCTATCGATAGGACATGTTGGTTGGTGTGGGCAAGTTGTGCCAAAGGCGCTGTTTTCATACTGCATGACCCTATAACTATGATTCTATGACAGCACCTGTGGTCAGGATCAAATCCAGGCCCAAGGCGTAGTAAGGCAGCAACTCTACCATTGTGCCACTGTGCCACCCTCGCTGCGTCACTGTGCTGCCCTCCCCACCAAAGATCATGATCTTTGCTCTCCACCCTTCAATTGTCTCACTCCCCCCTCACTTCTCTATCCTCCACTCAGTTCCAATAATCTTAATACAAGTTTCAAGAACAACAGGTATTTTACAGCTCTTCTGGTACCGACATTGAATTAAATCATTTCAGGTAATGGTTTAACAATTTCCATATATACTTCCTTTGCACCAATTCTGTTTCTTCGTTCATGCCATTATCACATCCTTTTGTGTCACAATCATCATTCCTGCTTTGCACTGTATCCGAGATCTGTTCTTTTGTTTTCTCCGATTCAAGAAAGTCAAGTATGTTTAAGTGCCATATGTACCAACAACAGAACAATGAAATTCTTACTTACACCTGCTTAACAGGCCAGTAAACACAATTGACACAGGTAAATATATTTAAAATATTCAATAAATTAATAACCAGAATACTGGTTGTGGTCAAAAAAGCTGTTGACACACTGGTCTTCATCAGTCAGAGTATTGAATATAGAAGTTGGGAGGTCATGTTTCAGTTATACAAGACATTGGTGAGGCCACATTTAGAGTATTGTGTTCAGTTTTGGGCAACATGTTATAGGAAAGATGTTGTAATTCTGGAAAGGGTGCAGAAATTTACGAGGATGTTGGCAGGACTCAATGGCCTATATTGAGCAGGCTAGGACTATTCCTTCGAGTGCAGAAGGATATGGGATGATCTTATAGAGGTGTACAAAATCAGGAGAGGATTAGATCGGGTAAGCACACATAGTCTCTTGCCCAGAGTAGGAGATTCGAGAACCAGACGATGTGGGTTTAAGGTGAGGGGGAAAGATTTAATAGGAACCCGAGGGGCGGGTGTATGGAGCGAGCTGCCAAGGAGAAAATTGAGTCAGGTACTATCGCAACGTTTAAGAAACATTTAGACAGATATATTGATAGGATAGATTTAGAGAGAAATGGGCCAAACGCAGGCAGATGGGATTAGTGTAGATAGGACATGTTGGTGGGTGTGGGAAAGTTGGGTCAAAGCACCTGTTTCTTTGCTGTATGATCATTTCACCAAACACTTGCGCTTGGTTTGTCAAAGCCTACTGGATCTCATGGTTGTTAACCATTTTAACTCCCGCTTCCTATTCCCATACTGACCTTCCTGTTCTGGCCCTCCACCATTGTCAGAGTGAGGCCACACACAAAATGGAGGTATTTGCTTGTATAGCTTACAACCCAATGTATGAACATTGAATTCTCCAATTTTAGGTAACTAACCCACACCCCCCCCCATGATTCTCCTTGACTCACTCCTATTTCTTCCCTTCCACCTACATTATTTTCTTTATCTTCACAATTTGCAGCTCTTTTTGTCTCACACCTTCTGTCTTTTATTCTCTGGCCTTTGTCCAACTATCTCAATTTCAAGTTCACATTATTGTCACACGCACAAATTATGGTACAGTAATACTTACAGTGATTCATGATCTGCCTACCAAACCCCCTCCTGGATCCACCTATTACCTGCCAGGCATGTTCTTCCCTCCTCTTAGTTTTCATCCCATTCCCATTACAATCAGTCTGAAGCAGGGACCCAATCCGAAACGTCACCTACGATACGATAAACTATATTCATCTCCGGATGGAAATTGGTGAATCCATGTTCTCCAGGGATGCTGCCTGACCCGTTGAGTTACTCCAGCACTTTGTGTCTTTGTTTGTAAACCAGCATCTGTTGTTCCTACTAAGTTCCTCCAGCACTTTGTTTTATGCTTCATATTCCAGCATCTGCAGTCTTTTGTATCCAGTCTTTTGTATTTAGGATGCGATTGACTGAAATGGGTGCAGAGAAAATTCACAAAGTTGTTGCCAGGACCGGGGGAATTGATGAAATAAGTCATGGTTATTTTCTTTGGATCAGAGGCTGAAGAGGGACTTAATTGAAGTGTGCAAAATTATAGTAAGAAGATTGGTAAAACCAATAAAGAGGAATGACTTAATCCCCAGAGCAGAGGAGTCAAAAACCAGAGAACAAAGATTCAAAGTAACTTGTAGAAGCAGTAGAAGTTACCTGAGGTGGAAGGAAAAACCTTCATAACATTTTAAAAGTTCTTGGAGGTATGTATGGAGACCTGCAACTTGCAGAGCTACTGATGCTGGAATTCCAGCACAGGAGGTGGAATTAGTTTGGGTAACTCTTTCTCAACTGGTGGGCTAAATTAGCCTTCTTTGGTGTTTTTATGATTTTATGCCTCCTGCCACCAAATACATTTTGGATCTAGTTTGCCAACTTGCCTTAGATCCATTGAGCTTTAAACTTCTGAACCATTCTACCATGACAGAGCTTGTCAAAAATCTTGTGTAAGTCCATGTAAGCCATATCCACATTGAATTATTAGTCTGGTGGGTGATCTCTGGTTTGTGCTGGACCAGTTAGATTTTTAGTAATTTGGTGATTCTCATGTTGTGAGATATGTTGATGGCAATGTCATTCATGAGCAAAGGGATGTTATTTTGTTGGAACTGATGACTGTTAAAATACGCCTTGCTACTTATCAGCCCAAGCCCGAATATTGTCTGCATTATGATCAAAAGGAGTTGTAAATAGAATTAAGCACTTTGCAGTTAACAGCAAACAGCCTTTTTTTAGTTCATTGGTCACCAAAATAACTGGATTGATGAAATAGCCAAAAATGGTTAGGTCTGGGATGTTGTCCTGAGGAATTCCTGTTTCAAAATCCCAGAGCTGATATGGTTGCCTCGAACAATCACAGCCAGCTTCTTCTATGCCAGTTGTGACCTCAGCTTTACTAGGGTTTCTACATGCCTCACTTGGTCAAATGTTGCTTTGATATCCTTCTTATAATCAGCAATTATAACTAAAACAGCGAACTATATCAGAAATTCCAAACAAACTAGTTGTATCAACACTGCAGGCTTTTGGTGCCAGTTTTCACCCTTCCAGCAAAATAATACCTACTATCTTAGTTCACGTATGTAAAATAGCCATTTTGGTAAAGCACCAAAGACCAATTATTCCTGTAAAAAAAAAAAGAATTCCACAATATTCCTGCCTATTTAGAGAATCTGAAAGCCCCACTTTATTGAAAATAAACAAACACAGAATGCGCATATACGAGTAAAATTATGAAAGCAGCTGCAAAATGAACCAGGAAAAGAATTATCCTTACTGGGGAACTGAAGATAAATCCAACCATGAAACACAGAAATCAAGTATTTGCCCTACACTTGAACCGCTTTTTAATCCTGCACTTGGTCTCTATGTGCCATGTCTATGCTCTCATAAGTTTGGCTTCCGGAGAAGCTTGGCTGGACTATATTTTGTACAGTTCTTAGTACAATAACTGCTGTCAGCTTGTAAAACAAAACAGGGAAACAAATTCCCAATCACCTTATCTCAACAAGAAACAGCCACTAGTTTAACATAGGGTCTTTGGCATAGTAAAATTTCACAAAAGATTTTGCAGGAGCATTAGCAAACAAAATTTGACATCAGGTACATTAAAGAAATATCAGGGCAATTACTGAAAAGTTTGGTCAGTGAGGTAGGTTTTTAGGAAGATAATGAATTGGGAGCAATTTTGTTGGGAAATTCCAGAGTTTACAGGAACATCATAATCATGAGCATGGGGAAAGCAAAACAGTTGAAGGTAACGCTCAAAATAAACTCAGAATATCAACAAATTAGAAATTGCCCCAAGTCTGCCTTTTCTGCAAAAGAAACTGTGCAATGTGGTATGTGCTGAGATAATAATTTTCCCAAATCCTGTTTGGCTCAGCCTCTAGTTAAAATAGTAATCTATCAACATGCATCTGGCTCCTACCATGCTAAAGTGAATACCCAATGCAGCTTCGGCTGTCACTCAGGTCAATCTATAAATTGATAATTTTACTACATTTTGCATACAATTCATAATAACAGAAGAAATGGGTGCAGGAACGGAAGTAGGCAATGTAGCTCTTGATTTTACTGACATTATACAAACAGCGTGACGAATGTGAACTTGGTTTCAGCTGCACTTTCCTAACTGTTCCCTGTTAACATTGATCCCCTTTAAATAATTATCTGTCGATCTTGGTCTTGAGTATATTTAATAATTCAGCCTCCGTATTCTCTGATGAACAAAAGACAAAATTCCCCCTCAGAATGGGTAATCCTTTATAAACTTCTTACTAATCTGCCATTGAATAATGATAGCTGTCATATTTTGCTTGTTCATTTTTAACAACTCCAGAATAATAACTCAACTCCAGAAAATCGCTCCTCAGATATTGTGCCCAAAACTGCTCACAAAACTCCAAATGCAGTCTGACCAGTGCCTTTAAAGCCAATTCCATCATCCAAATAATTGATAATTCCAACGTGAAGAGTAGCAGACCCAACACTGACCCTAGAAGAACACCACAAGTCACTGACAGCCAACCACAAAAAACTTCCACTCTTTGCTTTCTGCCAATTAGCCAACCTTCCATCCATGTACCATGGGCTCTCATCTTCTTAAGCAGTCTCATGTGTAGCCCCTTGTCAAAGGCCTTCTGAAAATCCCAGTGAACAACATTTGCTGACCCTCCTTTACCTGCCCTGCTGTTTACTTCCTCAAATAAGAGATTTGTCAGGTAAGATCTCCTTCACAAAACCATGCTGACTTCAGCCTATTTTACTATGTGGTTCTAAGCACTCGGAAACCTCATCGTTGATAATGGACTCTAATATCTAAATGAAGTCAGATTAATGGACTAGAGTTTCCCCTTTTTGTCTTGCCCCTTTCTTGAACAGCAGAGCAGCATTTGCAATTTTCCAGTCCTCTGGGACCACTCCTGACTCTAATGATTCTTGAAAGATCACCACTAATTCTTCCACAATCTCAAAAGCTTCTTCTTTCAGAACCCTGGGGTATAATTTGAGGGTGGCACAGTGGTGCAGCCTTACAGTTGCAGACACCCAGGTTCAATCCTGACTATGGGTGCTGTCTGTATAGAGTTTGTACGTTCTCCCCGTGGCCATGGGGTTTTCTCCCGGGTGCTCGTCTCCTCCCACCCTCCAAAGATGTTGAGGTTACCATTTACCAAATAATCTCTCCTGTCAACGGCAAAAGTTTATCACATTTAGGGACATGCACTAAACACACAGTAGGAAAATAACATTTTTAACCAGTGTTGTTGCACAAACAAGCACATAAAAATGAAGACATTAAATGCGCTCAGGACATAGTTTGTCTTCTGTGGAACAATATCCTTAAGGATTTTTCAATATAATAATTTTGTCATCTTGTATTAACCTAAAAAAAAACGTGTCAGGGACTATTTTAGGTCGTAGGCAGTCGTTGTAATACCTGCCCAAGCCATTCTTTCCCTCGCTGATATTTTGATTCTGAAGCGAATCTGAGATCTTCGAGATCTCTGCGGTTTTGCATTAAGGTTGTAGGAAACCCCTTCCCAAAGTATCAAGCAAAAAAGTATCACGTGAAATGATGTTTATGACCAGGTACTCCACTGCAAAATCTGTCTTAATTTGAATCCAGTTTTGGATTCCTTTAATTAAATTACTTTAAATTGGAAGCCTGAGGTAAAAGGCCAAGGCGAACCATCAAGGCCGAAAAGAGGCGACCACGTAAGTCACCAGATTGATAATTATTTTTTAGCGGGTTTTAAAATAGTACTCTGCACGAAGAAAAGATTGAATGAGCATAGGCGGTTCATGGTTTTGACTGAGTTCGCGTAAAGACAAGTGGAATGAGTGTTGATTTCAATAACATTGTGATAATAAAGTTCTGAAGTTGTATTTTTAAACATGAAAAAAATGTACTAAAAAACATTATAAGATAGAAACATCACGTGGCTTTCAGTGCCAACCTTGCCCAGCCTTGCTATTGCTCAGCTCGTGCAATAAACCCAACTAACAATTGCCATGTACTAAAGACTTGTTATTAAAACATACGCGAATTTAATGATACTGAAGTAGCGAATAGACTCGCGATCTGCTCTCGGCTGTGTTGCAACAGTTTCGATTTGCCTGACAGTTGGAAACTATGTTCATAAATCAGACAAAAGGAACTTCTCCGCACGAGTATGTGGCAAACAGCCAAAGGCGGGAAAAAGCAATGACACGAGTCGACATAGTCAGCAATTGCCAGGTAAAACCTGTTGGTACAACAGGTAAGAAGGATTTCTTGTCAGTTAACCAGTTACCGAATTTTTAATATTTGTATATATATATCATGCAATACCAAAAATATGACCGTCTTCTGAGTACTTCCTTTCAAATAATTCAGAAATGACAAATTGCGGAATTAACATTAAAACAATACGACGTGTCGTTAAAAGGTAATTGCTTAGTTCATCGATTAAGTCTTTCCCTTCCAAATATATATATTAAAACGAGAACTCTATTAAAGTAAAAATAAGTGAAAATGTAGGTCTGTTGAAGTTGCCACCGCACTGTGATTCAAGTCAAGACTCGCTCAGAATAAGTTTCCATTTTGTTATAACTTGGCGCTCGAGCGCAGGCGGACCTATCCACGGCGGTGGAAAGGATTACACGAGTGTGGAGGAAACCGTGAAGGTGAGGGCTGCACCTGAGTAAATGTAACGAATCTAAACGTAACAGAACCTGTCTGTTACACCGGATTTAGCGGAAACGGCGAACAAGTAACCACGCTCCAACAATTAGTTTGAAGATCTGAGTGGGAAGATTGGAAAAAAAAACCCATAGAAATTGCGGATGCCTCGGCTCGCGATTAACATTTATCCGATCAGGTAAATTCTAACTTCCGAACTTGTGGGATATTTGGGGGGAAAAAACTCATTTCGTATGCTTTGTTTCCCCGAGTCAAAGCGTCGTAAATGCCAATGAATTATTAGTAGAAAGTTATTCGATGTTTCTTGCACAAGTTAATTTTAAAGGATTAATTTTAACAAAAACGTGAGCTGCTGTACTCTGAATATTGTTGAACAAAGTCAAATCAGCCCTATTTAGATATTCAAATACAAATCCGCATCAGCGGTTGGCTGAGTCCGTCATAATAATAAGAACATTACGATACGGATCTTATTAATGGTAAACAGGGAAAAACAAATTTCAATGCCAATCTAACTATAAAACAAGCAGTGAAATAACAGTCTTCTGGACAGCGGCGATAAGTAGATGACCTTTAAAAAGGAACCAATTACATTAATACGAAAACCGAGCAATTGTGAGGGTTTACCAATGCGAATGAAAGGAAGGCAGGGCTTGAAACTACCACCAATTAAAATGAAGAATTAAAATAATTGACAGACATTGGACCAGTAGAAGACAACCTCTAGACGTGATTAATGCCAGGTCTTAGTTGTTAAAAGCCGTAGGCGGAGCAGCTAGGTCTCAATAGTCATATTTTCCAATTGGAAGTTCCTCCGCCTGGTGATTGACATCTGTGCAGGAGCAATGAGCAAGAGCTTCAGGCTATGCCACAAATCATTGAGCCTACACTTGGTGCGTTGGCGACAGGACCCAATAGGAATGACCTGCGCCCGGAGAGCGTCAGCTCGGGACGGGGCTATGCAAATATAGATTAGCATAGCACCAATCAGCGCGGCGAAGGCTGGACTTTAAAGGAAGTCGTAGAGCCAATCATAGCGAACTGTATTTGCATATCACCAATCAACAGCAGGGGAGGTGGCGCCCGGCGGTTGACAGGCAGCGGCATTAGCCAATGGGCGACAGGGAGGGCGTGGCTGGGTGTCGGGGAGCGAAGGTAATAAGAGTGTGAGCGCAGCGAACGGCGCCTCATTCCTCCTCACAGCGTGTGTCAGATACAGGGAGATCTGCCCGGAGATATATTTACAACCACCGGATAAGTCAGCCTTTACCTACTTGACTTCAATTTTTGAAAAATATATTCATCTACCTGAGATTCCCTCAGAATGGCTGACACCGTAGTGGACACCACCAAAGACGTTAAAACTAAGGTGAGTTTTTTTTTTTGCCACAAACATAATTGTAAAATGGTCCTAAATTATTCTTGATGTTTAACCTTCCTCGTGTTCCCTTTGTTATCTCAAATTTCTGTTTGTGTGAAGCGCGCGTGTAGCCAGCGCGACCCAAAAGTGCGGACCTCCTGTACAAGGATGGTTTCAGGGCGATGTTTTGGGGGCTGAGGGGCGGCGGAGTTTTGTTCTGGTCCGTCAGGTTTTACTTTATTTTAATAAAGTTGAAAACTTGATTCTTGAGTGAATGTAAACACGGAGGTTCCCTGCCGCCCCCGGGTTGTCGGCACTGCAGAGCCCCTGCGCTCGGTACCCTTTTTGTGTGAAAGTGCGCTCTTTCCGCGATGACTGGCGACCGACCGGCTCCGGGGGTCGGTCGCTGTGGCGCGCCGTGTGGGAGGAACGGGATCGGTTTCTGGGTCCCGCGGGCGGGTGGGGTCCGGCGGTGGGACCGGGGTCTGTTGTCCCCGGCAGACTGGCCCGGCGCCCAGTCTCTTAACCTGCGGGCATTGGCGGCTGCCGATGTACATCGTTCCCGCCCTCAGCATCCTTGCAGCTTCCCGAGGACCGGCGCCTTTCTCAAGCCCTGGACCCTCCCGGGAACCGTTCCCTCGCCATAACCTTTTCTTTCTCCGGACGCGCGTTTCACTCCGGTGATTCCACTCCGTGCTCCGGACCCGCTCGGGACTCGGTCACTAGACTCATCCGGCCGGTTTTGCTCCGTTTTGGCGCGGGTGCGAAGGGATGATGGGGGGGGGGGGGGGAAAGAAAGTTGGATTAGGAGAACTCGACGCCAACGTACGGCGCCTGCATCGCCGCCGCTTCCCGCCCTTTGCTGACACCGGGTTTTGTTTTGTCCGACGGGACGAGGTTGAGGAAACGGCGGGAGTGGAGCGCGCGCACGGATGCGGCGACGCACGCGCGCCCTCCGCGCGGAGGGAGAGGATGGGGGAGCGCGCGGGTGCGGGGTATGTCGTCGCCCAGTGGGAGGGGCGCGGGATATGTCGTCTCGCAGGGGGAGGGGGAGGGGTGTGACCTCGCCCAGTGGGAGGAGAGGGGGGCGGGGTGTGTCCGCCCAGATGGGTGGGGGGGGGGGGGGGGAGAGAGGGGGAAGGCGAGCGCCCGCGCGGCGGTAGAGAGGGGGGGCGGGGTGTGTCCTCGCGGGGGGAGACTTGAGGGCGAGGAGCGGAGCGCGCATCCGGGAGCCGTTGGGTTGGGCGCGCGGAGCGGATGGAGGGCTCCGGGCTCCATCGCCAGACCCGAAGTTTGCAAAAATCTCACACGAGCGTTAATTAAATGGGAATCGAGCTTTGGTTAGGCTTTCGTTTCCTCGCTGTCACAGCGAAAGCACCGGGTCAACTGAATGGCTTTCTATACACCGCCGTCAATGGTTCTACTAATACAACACGGCGATGTTTTTAAACTTGGCCTGAGAGATTGAAACCGAAGTGTTAGCGTGCGTGATGCTGGCTTCTCATCGCCGTTGCTTTGAGTCGGTGTCTTGCAGCCTGGAACTCAGTCACTGGCATTTGGATTTAATGCGATGGGCGCTTGCCTGGTTTGGCGGTCGTCGAAATTTGCCGCGGCCTTTGGTGTTGCTCGAGTTAACACGAAGCGAGGAGGCTGGCGGAGAGATCGCTGCAATGAATGGGCGCATGTGTGCGGCGCGCGGAATGTGAGGGCTGCAAGCCGTACTGATGTTAAACACGACTTTAATGTTTTTTTCTCTCCTGAATTGCAGGACCTGAAGGAAAAGGAAAAGGCAACAGAGGAAATTGAAAAGAAAGAAAATGGAAGCGGCGATGCTCCAGCGAATGGAACAGTAGGTATTAAGATGGAGGGGCGGAGAATTGTCAAATAGTATCACGGGTTATATTTTTGTAGAAGGGAAAGATCTCTTTTGTTTTGTTCACGACTCTCCGCAAGACGTTTCACATGAATCGCAATGGTTTCTGCCATGTCCTACATGGTCATGTGGGAGGGGGCATATCCCATGTTGTAGACACTTGACTAGTGCGATCACAACTTTAAATTTGTCATGTGATAATAATCTCTTGCACATCAGGGTAAACCATAAAGTGTTTACTTTTCTTACTATCGATAGCCTTTCAAAGGCCATATTATAACTACTCTGCCAAATGCAATGTACTGTATTCTGCAAATGGTATAATTGAGGTGTTTTGTATTTAGGAAGAGGAGGAGAATGGGGCAGAACATGTTGATGAGAATGCAGAGGAAGTAGATGAGGAAGAGGAAGATGAAGAAGATGGTATGTATCCAGAATACTTTTTGAATTTGATACAATTTTTGAAAAAAACTTACGTGACATCAATGTTTTAAGCAGTCTAGTTGTTGGATGCCAGTTAATACTTTGGTTAAGTGGCACTACATTCAATTATTATTGAACGTTCATCGTTAATTTTGTGCACAGATTTTGGTTGGTAACAAATGTTTATCATCTAGGCGATGGTGAAGGTGAAGAGGATGGTGATGAGGAAGAAGGTGCTGAGGAAGGAGATGATGCAGATGGCCATGCAGCAAAGCGTCCTGCAGAGAAGGAGGTTTGTATAGATTTTTTAAAGTTTTGACTAAAATGTTAAATTCTAAAGTAAATTACTGAATTGGTATGTGTTCTGTCAAATTTCAAATTTTGTTATTAGATGTGCTAATTCCTGATCTCAAGGCTATTGGCCATATAAGTATGATATCGTGTCAGAACACAATAGGGGCTTGACAGTACTTTAGTGCATAAAAGGTAAATTCATTGAATCACTGAATGATATAGAAAGTGTGCTGTTCATTTTGGTTGGACATTGAAGTTTTAAGCCACTAATTTCCTTGTTTTCCTCCAGGATGAAGTTGAAAGTAAGAGGAAAAAGTCAGAAAATGGAGAGTCAACAAAATCCAAGACTGAAGCTTAAACATTCCTTTGTTTAAAATTTTATATCTTGATGGTATGGTCAAGTTCACGATGTAGAGAGTGTGCTTTTTCTTGTACATTTGCAGAGTGAGTTTTTATATTGTACTGTACAACTGGTTCTTGAAACACCTGTCCAAGGCATTGCTCTGGGGGATATTTGTTTTTTTATGAAGTTATTTATTAAATGGTCTTTGTACAACCACGTTTGTAATGGGTTTGAATGCAGTAATAAGTTTTGGGTCTGTTTCAAAATGGGTTTAGAACTTGAATTTGTACATTTTAGAAGCACACACTTTACAGTTTACTGACCATGTTCTTATCTCAAGAAAAAAATAATTACTGCCCTTCTTTCTTTTTGTAAATTGTGCTTAGGGTATAGGTTCATATGCAATGAAGGCCAAAGATATAGGTCTTGCTAAGTTGGGTAGGGGGAAAATATATTTGGTCTTCTATTCTGTACAAAAATGCAAAAATAAGAAAAAAATACTTTCTTCAAGCTCCACAGTTTTTTGCTGTTTTTGTTTGTGGTGCCGTACATTTCTAGTAAATTGACAGGGTCAATTTGTAAATTTTGAACTCATTGTGATGTATGCTTAAAACCCATGGTTTAAGGAATTGATTGAATTAGTGTCATTTTTCCATATTGAACAAGGTTTAAATTTGTATACCTCATTAGTTCATGCTTGACCACTACTTTGTATATTCTGGTTAAGTACTATAAATAAATCTGGGTTTTTTAAAACGTGGTTTTAATGATCATTGTGTGCATATCAATAACATATTTTCGATTTCTTTACCACTGCGTATTCGCTTTACCATGAGGAAAAATAAACTGAAGGGAAGCGTGTAGAAAAGTTTCATGACTATTGCCAGGCCAGTGTATGAAAATCTGGATGAGGGTGATTGATGGCTGGCAGCAAAAAGTGGGACAGCTGTATTCAGCCACTTCGAGAAGGAAGTGGACAGTAATTCCAGAGCCAATACTCAGTGGGTCAAACAACCATTTGAACTGATTCAAGAGAACAGGCCCTTTAATAAAATTTATGGAAATAGCGGGGTTGCATGAGCTCTAGTAAAATGGTTTTCAGCATGACCCTAAATAGTAATATTGTTTTTCAACTATTAGCACAATTGTAAATTATGCCAGGATTAATTACATTCGTAAAATTGATGTGCATGGATTAACCTAGTTACGTGATTAGAAATGTACTTGCGTAGCCTTGGGAGTTGCGCTTGAGATTATTGTCTTCATAATGGAAAGAGATGCAATCAAGTTGCTGCTTTTTCCTTCACTCCTGTCATTTATTTTTCTTCAGTGATTGGTTTGTGGTACTGTGTGATCTTGTACACGACTTCCCATCGTTCCTTTCCAATTTTCAGTGTCCATTGGTTGTCATCTCTATTCTGGTCATTTTCAATCATTCCCATTGAAGCCATTTCCCAAATTACATTTCAAGGTGAAATGATTTACTTGACTTGAAATAAGGTGGTTGATTAGAAGCATGTCTCAATCCCCAGGTACTTGCAGAGTATTTTGGTCATTTTTGCCAGACATGCTTAATAGTCAATCAGTTGCCCATACATTCTCAACACCCCAAAAGTCACATATGGTCATTTGCTTTGTAATATCTTAGTTCCATATTTCCCTATCATAACAGTGTGACAGTTAGCAACAAGGAGGTCATTCCAGATATAACTCCTCAGTGAAAAAGTTGGCCCTAAGTAAGATCTACAAATCTCTCCTAACTTTGGAGTTAAATTCCATTTCCCATTTAGGCCCACCTTCCTACTTGATCTGGATCTTGTCAACAGCTATTTTTCGACACTGCCTTTGATACCACCAATTTTGATGCATTCTATAAATTTCCTAACAATGTTAACTGCATTGTTGTCCAATTCATTAATTTAGGTAACAAATAGTGGGACCAGAACCAACCTTTGTTCTCCAATCAAAGTCCATACCAGTAAGGTCCACTGCCCTATCCTCTTGGTGACCTCCAAGTTAAAAAGCTTATCATATTTCCTGTGTACAAAGCCATATTGACTCCCTAATCTGTGTTTAAGAAGGAACTGCATATGCTAGAGAATGGAAGGTAGACAAAAGTGATGGCGAAACCCTTCTTCAGATTCCCTAATCAGTCTCTCCAAATGCTGGTAGCCAAAAGAAAGGTCTTGACCCGAAACGTCATACACTCCTTCTCCAGAGATGCCGCCTGTCCTGCTGAGTAACTCCATTTTGTGTCTATCTTTGATTTAAACCAGCATCTGCAGTTCTTTCCTACCCATTTTATGAATCATTAATGTTGGGCCACCTTCCAGTCTTTTGGAACTTAACCTGTGGATAATGGCGTAGCTTACAGGGGCAACTGCATTTTGTACGAACTGCGAGGTGAAGTGTACCAGTGGTGTATGCATTGAATGTTTTAAGATATTGGATCACAATGGATTTGAATATTTGGAGGGTAGTTACAAGAAACCGGAGGTGATGGTTTACCAAGGAAAGCCAAAATGCCAAGTAACTGAACACTGAGTTGGGACCCTTCTGTTTTTTTTTGGGGGGGGGGGGGGGTAGGTTGGTACCTATTGATAGGTAGATAGTTGGATAAAGGCTAAATTATATGAACACAAACAAAGTGAGTAAAGGATTAGGGGTGTTAATTGTTTAGGGATGAAGGTGGGGGGGAGCGGGTAAAGAAAGTGCAAGATCAGTCGACACATGAGAGAGGAGGAAAGAAAGGTGGGTTTATGGGGTAGAAACGGGAGGGTGTTGAGTCTTGCTCAAGTTGGAGAATTCAATGTTCATACTGTTGGTTTGTAAGTTACACAAGCAGCATTTGAGGTGCTGTTCCTCCAGTTTACATGTTGCCTCACTGGCAATGGACCCAAAGGAATGGGAAGTGGAGTTCCGCAGGCCTTGGTGTACCGAGCGCAAGACCGACCAAAATGTGTGCTAAGACTACGCTTGATCTTGCCAATGTACAGGCTACATCGAGAACACCGGATGCGGCAGATGCTGTTGGAGAAGGTGAACCTCTGTCTCACCTGGACAGACTCTGGTTCCTTGGATGGAGGTGGAAAAGGAACAGTTTGAGGGTTGTTCAAGCTGCACTCATCCAGGCACTCTCCTAACTCATTTCTTGTAGTAGATACAAATGCTCGAGAATATCAGAAGTGCAGGGATGTCACTGCAGGGATATCAAGCCTTTGACTTGTCCTAGCCACAGCATGTATGTGACTAGTCTAGTTGAGTTTCTGGTGAATGAAGGTCATGCCCCTGCAACCCTAGTACCATGCTGCCCAGATGATGGACTTGGAGATAGTAATGCCATTGAATATCAAAGGTAGTTGTGTAACCAAAGTGTATTCCATACACTTCGTGCAGGAATATTACCTGCCACTTATCAGCCCATTCTGTTGTCTGTATCTTTCTGCAATCAGGTAGTTTTCCCCGATCTGATTTGATTCCATCTGCCTTTCACCTCTCCCCTTACCACCTTCCTCACTTATCAGATTTCAGCACAGGTAGATTTTATGCCCCAGCTCATCATCCTCCTAGCTATCTCCACATTCTCCCTCTTCATCTGCCTTTTTGCCTTTCCCATTTATCATTCACCTGCTTCCATGTCCCAATTCCATCCCACATTCACTTACTGCCCGGTCATACACCAACCACCCCCCCCTCCACTTTGTCCTGATGCAGAGTCTTGACCCTGCAGCAGATTGTTACTCCAGATTCCTGTATCTGCAGTGTCTTGGGTATCCAAAATTTAATTTCCTGGGGTGTTAACGATGGAAATGAACAATTGGCAATCATCAGGGAGCATTTCCACTTCCAGCTTTACAATGGTAAGAAGATTGTTGATGAAGCAACTGAAGAGATTAGGTCAACAATGAAGAACTCCTACAGTGATGATTGCAACTACCAACAACCGTAGCCATTTTCTTTGTGCGAAGTTTGACTTCAGCCATTGGAATGTGTTTTTCTTTGTTTCCCCACTGACTTCAGCATTGCCAAACATCTTGATGCCCCACTGTCAAATGCTGCCTTGATATCACCTCACCTCTGGAATTCAGCTCTTAGGTCTATGTTAGGGGATTGGACAGGCTTGATGCAGGAAGATTGTTCCCAATGTTGGGGAGGTCCAGGACAAGGGGTCACAGCTTAAGGATAAGGGGGAAATACTTTAGGACCGAGATGAGAAGGACTTTTTTCACACAGAGAGTGGTGGGTCTCTGGAACTCTCTGCCACAGAGGGTAGTTGAGGCCAGTTCATTGGCTATATTTAAGAGGGAGTTAGATATGGCCCTTGTGGCAAAGGGGATCAGAGGGTATGGAGAGAAGGCAGGTACGGGATACTGAGTTGGATGATCAGCCATGATTATATTGAATGGCGGTGCAGGCTGGAAGGGCCGAATGGCCTACTCCTGCACCTATTTTCTATGTCTCCAAGCTCTGATGCAGCCTGGAGCTAAGTGGTCCTAGCAAAACCAAAATGGGTGTTGATGAACAAGTTATTGGTGAGCACCTCTTGATAGCATTGTCAACATCTTCCATCACTCTGCATGTGGTTGTAAATATCCAGCTTTGTCTTTCCTACTCCAGGCCCAGCCATTGTGAAGGATGCAGATTGTCTTGGAGCCAATAATTGTTTTCAACGAGATGCAATGAGACGGTTGAGCTTGGTTCTAATCCACAAATTATGAGATTGCGTGACTTTGTCTATGACACATTATTCTTGCTGTTTCACATCTACATAGCCCAGTATTGAAGCCTGGATATGCTGGCAATTCATTTCATGTCCCCGCATTGAAACGTAGAAAGTAGCTGCAGGAAAAGGCCATTCGGCCCTTCGAGCCTGCACCGCCATCCAATATGATCATGGCTGAAATCCAAAATTAGTACCCCGTTCCTGCTTTCTCCCCATATCCCTTGATTTTGTTAGCCCTAAGAGCTATATCTTAAGGGCCTGTCCCACTAGCGCGCGATTAGACGCGACAAGCGCGACCTACCGTGGTCGCTTTAGTCGCCTGGCCTCGCGTGACCCTGTCCCACTGCGATCGCCGGAGTCTCGTCGAGTTGTGTGTAGCTGGTGTCGACATCGCGCGTAGTGTCCAAAAACCGACACTGCTCAAAAAATTACGCGCGGCAAAATCCTGTCGCGCAGAACGTGATTAACGTGATGACGTTTTGACGTTGTGCGTCTTCAGCGTGGCGTTGCGTGATGACGTCACTGCCCGACGTCGTGCAACGCGCATGCTCATGCGCATCGTCACGTGATGAAAAATAACGTCCTTCCTTCGGACGTCGCGCGTGTAATCGCGCGCTAGTGGGACAGGCCCTTCACTCGCACCGGGATCGCCTGACCCCCACGCGACCCCCGCGTCCGAATTTGTCGCGCTTGTCGCGTCTAATCGCGCGCTAGTGGGACAGGCCCTTAACTCTCATGAAAACATCCAGTGAATTGGTCTCCACTGCATTCTGTCGCAGAGACTTCCACAGATTCACAACTCACTGGGTAATTTTTTTTCCCCTCAGCTCATTCCTAAATGGCCTACCCTTTATTGTTCAACTTTGACTGCTGCTTTAGGACTCCCCCAACATCAGGAATTTTGTTCCTGCATCTAAACTGTCCAATCCCTTAAGAATTTTGTTTCTATAAGATCCCCTCTCATCCTTCTAAATTCCCGTGAATATAAGCACAGTTGATCCAATCTTTTATCAGATGTCCGTCCCGCCATCCCGGGAATTAACCTGGTGAACCTACACTAGAATGTCTTTCCTCAAATTAAGAGACCAAAACTGCACACAATACTCCAAGTGTGGTCTGTACTGCAGCAGAACTTGCTTGCTCCTATACTCAAAACCTCTCGCTTTCAAGGCCAACATACCATTTGCTTTCTTCCCTGCCTGTATGCTTACTTTCAGTGACTGGACACCCAAGTCTTGGATTGAACCAGGGCTGATGTCGTGGCTTGATAGTGGTGGGAGATGGAGGGTATTGCAAGCCTGAAGAAGGATCCCAACCCGAAACATCACCTAGTTTTTTCGTAGTGATGCATATTTCAGCTGCTGCTGCTGACCTACGAAGCATCAACAATGTCCAGTTTTGAACAACCGATCTGCTCCAATTTTTTTCAATGCAGCCAAGTTGGCATGCTACATGATACCACAGGTAGATAGATTTGTGAGGATAAAGTAGTTTAACCCCTCATTATTGGCTTCAGATTGATATTTTGTTGCCACCTTCTTAAATCTTACTTTGACATTTCATTTAATCTTATCTTACCTTTCATCTTTTACCCAGTGCAACAGCTATGACCTTCAAGGCTTGGCCGGGTTGGCCATGGGTGAAATTGTGATTTACTGGTACTACTTTTAATTTACTATGTATAAATTAAATGCACATTATGAATCTACTTTGTGAAATATGTCATTTTTAGCTCCCACTCAACTTGTTACTTTAATTTTCTAAGGCTAAGCCAACTTGACATCTGTCCTCGGCCTACTACACTGTCCCAAACTAAATACAGGAAGAGCATCTGGACATACATTTTTCAAATTTCACGAATCGATCCCCCACCCGTGCCACTCATGTGGCCCCCCGGCATGGGATACCTTCCCTTATTTTGAGGGGCGTCTCCACCATACAGTGCCCCTCATGTCCAGCAGCGGAAGGACCTTAGACTGTGGCCCTCCCCCACCGAGCCTTGGTGTTGGCTGCACCGAGCTTCAGTGCGTCCCTCAGTACGTACTCCTGCAGTCTGCAGTGGGCCAGTCGGCAACATTCCCCGACGGACATCTCGCTCTGCTGGGTGGTGAACAACGCTCGGGCAGACCAGAGAGCGTCTTTCACCGAGTTGATAACCCTCCAGCAGCACTTGATGTCAGTCTCTGAATGTGTCCCTGGGAACAGTCCGTAAATCACAGAGTCCTCTGTGACGGAGCTGTTTGGAATAAAGCGTACCAGGGACCCTTGCATTTTTCTCCAGACTCTTTGGGCAAATCCACACTCTGGAAAGAGGTGGGCAACCGTCTCCACTCCATAGCAGCCGTCCCGAGGGCAGCGTGCGCTGGTAGTGAGGTTCCGACGGTGCAGGAAGGATCTGACTGGGAGGGCTCCCCTCACCGCCAGCCAAGCCAGGTCTTGGTGCTTGTTGGTGAGTTCTGGCGATTAGGCATTTTGCCAGACAAGCTGGGCAGTCTGCTCAGGAAACCACGCCACCGGGTCCATCGAGTCTTTTCCTTGCAGTGCCTGCAGGACATTCTGTGCTGACCACTGCCCAATGGACATGTGGTCAAAGGTGTTGGTCCGGAAGAACCTTTCCACAGACGACAGATGGGGCGGCAGTGACCAGCTGACTGGCACATTGCGTGGCATCTGCGCCAGGCCCATCCTTCGCAACACCGGGGACAGGTAGAACCTCAGCAAGTAGTGACACTTGGTGCCCACGTGCCTTGGCTCTACACTCCTCCTGATGCAGCCACACACGAAGGTGGCCATCAGGATGAGGGCGACGTTGGGCACGCTTTTACCCCCGTTGTCTGCTGACTTGTACATTGTGGCCCGTTGCACCCGGTCCATCCTCGACCCCCAGATGAACTGGAAGACGGCCCGGGTGATCCCTGTAGCGTAGGAAGGGGGGACAGGCCACACCTGTGCCAAGTACAGCAGGCCCGAGAGCACCTCACACCTGATGACCAAATTCTTTCCCGTTATGGAGAGGGAGCGTTGCCTCCACAGCTCCAGCTTCTTCCCCACCCTGGCTATCCGCTTCAACCAATTCTTACATACTACAGCTTTCTGTAGCTTCAGATAATTACTCTGCATTTATACCTTCTGCAGACTGACTCTTTGTTCCCAACAATCACCTTTAATCAACTTAATCATTTAATCCTTGAACCTTTTATTCTATCACATATTGTGGTCTACTCTACCACCCTCCCTTTCTCTCGATTTCATTTTTGTGTCTTTATTTCCAATTATGGCAAAAGCTGATTAATTTGAAATGTTAACTGTTTTTATTTCCATGGATGTCATCGGACATGCTGAATATTTTCAAACAGTTATGTTGATATTTTAGATTTCCAGCATTCACACTCATTTACGTTTGTGTGTGAGTACAGAGCACAACGTATTCATCACAAGTGTGCGGAGCATGGTCTTCATGACGGGGATGAGCATCCAGAATACAGATGTCCAGCATACCAATATAGAACATACTGTATACTGTACATAGATCTACAGATCATGCTGTATCTGATGGGTATGCACACCACAGGTGTCTGGAACATGAAAACCCTGAATTTAAAAAAAAGCATACAATGATTTAAGTATACAATACTTCAAGCAGCACTTGTCGAGCAAGGAAGAGATTATAGTTTATTGAACATGGGTGTACTGAACGAGAGTGGAGGGAATGTGTTGGGTATAAGCTCTTTGTAGGTTTTCTGTCACTCTTCCCTGGTTTGAGCTGAACACACCAAATCTAATTCACCCTTCATTGTCCCTCACTTTCCAAACCTAGCGGAACTAAGAATGGCAGCAGCACTTAGATCCTGAGAACTAATTGTAAAATATCTGGAAAGATTATAAATAGCTTGGAAGCTGGATTTTACTCCCAGGGAAATGAATTTTGGTGGAAAGTCCTGGTGAAAAGTCGCGTAAGTGGGACACTGTTGGCATTCCCAGCTCCATGCCCCATGATTAGTATTTTATATGAAACAATAAGAGCATGGAATTTGTAGACGGTCAAGCACTCTCTGTATATGCTGAGAACAAACAGTGATATAATATGCAACCCTTGAGCATAAACAGGTACCTGGATCCCAGTGAGAGTCAGCAACTTCACCAAAGGGGATAAGACCTGATTCCCAAGATAATCTAATAATCCTGAGGCGTGGACTAACAATCCAAAAAATTGCATTTAAATCCCAAGTTAATGATAAGTTTGGATTTAGAATCAGAGTCAGTAATTAATGGTGACCATGAGACTATTAGATTGTTGGAAAATTATTTCAGGGAAAGAGAACAACTCTCTGACCTCTATGTAACCACAGACCCACAGCAATGTGGTTAACGCTTAACCACCCCCTGATATCTCCAACAAGCCATTCTAATGCATCATAACCACCATATTGAAGCATAATGCCAATAAAAATAACAAGAATAAAACAGGATGCACCACTAAGAATTTATTATGACAAGCATTGGTCACACAAACATCTGTGCACTGGTGTCTACACTGCAAGAGCTGATCTAGACATTATTGAGGCAATAGTCTTACATTGTCAAACTATTACCGTTCTCTGAAGAAGTGACAGATTAAGGGGGAACCAACGAACATGATGTATTTTGATTTTTAAAAAAGATTTACCCATTGACTCCTGGGAATCTCTGGTCCAGGACTACCCAAGATGGAGAAGGATTATATGAGATGGTATTAAGAACCTTGGGCCATGAATTGTGAGCACAGACGCCTTGCGTAAGTAGCAGAAGGGGTGAACCACGTCACAAATTACTCACCCATCCATTCCATCAGCTGTCAGCCTTAACATCCATGTGATCATGGTGACCATGAGACTTTCGTTCAAACTCTTGTCTCAGAATCTCCAAAAATGGAGTGAATGTAATCCTCAATCCCGAGAGATAGCCTAAGAATTTGATATGTTATCAGGAAAAATTGTCCGACAAGGCCAAATATCATGCTTTCATGTGTAGGAAGGAACAGCAGATGCTGGTTTAAACCAAAAGTTAGACATAAAATGCTGGAGTAACACAGCGGGACAGGCAGCATCTCAGGTCGAGACCTTTCTTCAGACCCAAAATATCACCCATGCCTTCTCTCCAGAGATGCTGCCTGGAATAAAAATGATGAGAGATTGGGTAATGCACAAAAAGATCTAGGTATCCAAGTACCAGGCCACTAAAAGATGTGGATACATAAAGTGATTAGTAAGACAAATGGTATGATGGCTTTTAAAACAAGAGGATTTAACTACAGGAATAAAGAAGTCTTATTCAATTATATAGGACCCCAGAGTACAACGGTGTATAGTTTTGGTTTTGTAGCCTAAAAAAAGGTTATACTTCCCACAGATTCACTCGACTGGTTCCAAGGATGACTGTTTTGCCATGTACGGAGAAATTGAGTAGATTAGACTTGTATTCTTTAGTTTGGAAGAATGTGATCTCATTGAAACTGACAAAATGCTTACAGGGCTCAACATGCTGGATGCAGGGAGAATGTTTTTTTTCCCCAGCATGGAGAAGTTTCTTTATGCAGAAGATGATGAATCTTTGGAATTCTCTATCCCAGCGAGATTAGAAGGCACAGTCATTGAGTTCCTTCAAAACGGGATGAATAAACATCACTAAATTAAGGAGAATCAGGGAATGGTCGGCTAATGCAAAACAAAAAAGACTGAGGTAGCTCAGCCATGATCTTGATGATGGTGGAGCAGGCCTCACTGGTCTGTCCCTGCACCACATTCATATGTAACAATCCATTACAGCCAGACGTCCACTGCATTACATTCCCTGGTATGTTTTTTGTTACTGACATGCAATCCCACGTTAGGTGATGGTTCAATGTCTTAGATCTGTAAGTCATACATTGACTCCAGACCCCATGAAGTTTCAGATGCATGTAAAGATGCCTCCTGATTAGTTGATGAATTAACTGTTGAACAATGTGTGTGAACAGCAGAGTGAAAAGTAAAGAAAAATGCTGGAGTAGCTCAGCAGGACAGGCAGCATCTCTGGACAGAAGGAATGGGTGATGTTTTGGGTCGAGACCCTTCTTCAGACTGATCAGCATGTTAGCATCAGTATGAGTGACCACAGCCATTTGTGTCTGCAAAATCTTCCAAATACACTGTCAGGATAAGTGAACCAATGTCAGTATCCTCACCCAGGCCAGCATCCCCAGCACTGGGATTGTAATTAAACTCAGCCTGCTTCATTGGGCACACACACACCCGCCTTACTGCAGAGTCTCAAAGCAGACACTCTATTCTGAGATTCTGGTGAACAGAGGAAAAAATCCAGAATGTTCTCAAAATTTCACTGAAGAAGTGTGACATCCACTGCTGGGAATCCCTTGGCCAAATCCGCTTGAAATGGGGGAAAAGCATCGAGACAGGCTCCTACCAGTGGAAATAATCAAAATAACCTTCCCCACCTGTGGCTGGGTTCCTCATGGAGCTCATTGATCATCCCAGAACCCATATAGTGGACACAATCACCCCAATCCCTAAGGGACTGCCTAAGAAAAAAACACTATAGAAAGCAACATCTATATGATAATGTGGAAATTGCACATGTTGTCTTGTCCATTAAAAAGAAAATTGGCCTGTTGCCAACCAAGCAATTTTATTCTCAGCCTTTCGGAACTAGATGATATCATGGCTGTGTATCCCAGTTACAGTCAGTATCTTCAGGAGATAAGACACAAAAAGCTGGAGTAACTCAGCGGGACAAGCAGCATCTCTGGAGAGAAGGAATGGGTGACGTTTTGGGTCGAGTCCCTTCTTCAGGACGTGAACCCTGCTTGCAGTCAGAAGGTGCAGCTTTGCAAAATCTTTGCCTCTTTTGAATCAGCGGACTTCTTTCAGAGGCAATGCTTGCACAGAGGTGTCTGGCAACAGGAGAACATGTTTTCTGTTATGTGCTAATTTTAATTATCCTGGCGGAGGTGCATCACACAGGAGATTGCCAATTACCAACACCGATGAGCAAAGTTGTTTCAATCTCAACGGATTTGATCAGCTGTGAAGTGTTCCCAGAAGTTACACTCTGAGACTAGGTGGAAGGTTCTAAAAGAGATTTACTCTGCGGGACAGGCAGCATCTCTGGAGAGAAGGAATGGGTGATTAGGAACAAATCTAAATATTAATCAAAAGCTTTCCATGAATTGACTAGTGGAACTTCAATTGAGGTTGATTTTCAGTTTTGCCTCCTTTCCTGTTAGTGCTGATCATCACTGAGATCCAGTTCCCTCCCCTGAAGTAGCCGACTATCACTGGGACATGGATCCCCTTTGCTCCTGCCTTTTATAATTTTGAATAGCTCTATTAATACTTTCCTTAATCTTCCCCAAGGAAATGTGTCCAGCATTGCTTTTTCTTTTCTGGTACCTTGTCCCTCATCCATGGTCTGATGGTTTTCTTTAGATCCGGTGTTCTTTGAGAGCTGGATCCAACACAGAAGAAAATAGGGAATACTGGTTGGAAGCTGCTCTTATCAGCCATTGTTGTGGGAAAGTACAGGACCAAGAGCAAGGATTGCTGGAGCCCCAGGAATTTCAAAGCAATTATGGCATGGTGACAGTGTGACCATTTATCTCCAGCTCTACAATGATAATCAAAGAACAGATACAGAAACAAATTCAGGAAAATTGAGATTTGAATAGATCAATGACAGCTCGAGCTCCATCACTTTCTCCTTTGCCCACCTCCATTTTCCTTTAATAAATTGGTAATGCTATCTCCAGCTTAACACCCGCAGGTGCAGCTTTGGAATTACACCCTAACTAATCTTGCTCAGTTATGTGGGTTTGGTCAGGCTGTGGAGCAGATGGATGTAGTGATCTGAATGCATAGCGGCCAGAACGGTGTATCCGTGGCTCCCTCTGGTGTCAAACAATGGCATTGCTGAAGAGGAACGTTTTTTAAAATTGTACTGAATGAAACCCTGTGATAATCCACAAGCACAAATCTCTCCACCTGCTGCAGGGTGAAAGAAAAATAAATCAGACAGTGCAGTGAAGCAGAACATTAACATTTGTCAAGGCAGGGCAAACCCCTTCAATGGGTAAGTTAAATGTAACGAGCACTATATCCAAGCCCATCCCTCAAAACTGCTGATAACCTGGAGCAAAAACCTTCTCTAACTCTGTCTGCCATTTTCCAAAGGCACCAAAACAAATTGTATCTTAAAGCTGGAGGTCTAATTGAGATCAGTACTCTTGATGGTTGAACTGGTTTGAAATAGTTTGTTACTGATTGATATAATTAAATAAATAACACAGAAGAACAACATTTTGGACCTATTTAATCTCATTTTTTAAACGAAGGTCCTTACTGTGTCATTCATATTCAAGTCAATAATCATTTACAAGTGCAACAAGTTTTTACCTAGAATCAGAGTAAAGATTAATACAATTATAAACATTTTCCCTTCCCGTACTCAAATTGAGTGAGGGACTGAGCTGGTAGAAGATGTTTTTTTGCTCTGCTAATTAGTGCTCTAATTGTCCTGTTTCCTACTGTGACTCCACTCCATCAACACAATCAGATAATATTCAAAGTGGGCTGACCAGGCTCCCCTACCTTTCCAGTGCAAAAGCAAATTACGGCAGATGCTGGAAATCTAAAAAAAAGCGTTGGAAATACTCAGCAGGTTAACCAGAATCTGTGAAGAGAAAAACGGTTACTATTCTGCTCAATGACCTTCTATCAGCCCGTTCTGGTGACCTGTTGCGTATTTTCAGAATGTTCTGACTATCCCTTACCTCTGTGAGCATATTTTCATATTTACCCACACATAATAATGTAGGTGTGCTCTTCCACCTCTTCTATCCTCATCACCCGTAGAAATAAATATTGGCATAAAAACAAACTGCTGGAAGTACTCAGTGAGTCAAGCAGCAATTTGGGAATGGGTGGGGGAAGTGAAGGAGTTGTGAACATTTCTAGAAATTAGGGCTGAGACTCTTGTGTTGATGCAGGGTTTTGACTCAAATCATTAATTTGTTTGCCTCCACAGATGCTGTTCGATCTGCCGAGTTCCTTCAGCAATTCATTTTTGCTTCAGATTCCAGCATTTACTGTCTCTTATATCTCAAATAAATAGTTACATGCTACCCCAATCCAAGCATCTCAATTTTCCTTCCCTTCTCCTGCATAATTGGGGAAAGATGTGCACTTATTCAGGACTCAACCACAGGATATTACGGAGGAGCAGTGACTTGTGTACTTCGTGAAGCAATCACCTGTGTTCTATGGGATGCAAGCTTCAATTTGAACAACAATAAGAGGCCATAGAGGCCAACTGAGCAAGAATTTGGCAAATCGAATATCACGACTTTGGATCATGACTCTTTGGAACTTTTCATCCCACAGACCCATGGGGACAATGCCATTAAATATATTCAAGGTGGACATTGATACATTTTTGAACTATAAGGGAGTGAAGGGACAAGGGCAGACTGAACTACTTCTGATCCCTTGTTTTTATATTCCTATCTAAAGGACTGATGTTGCCCTCTGTTAGTCACAGCACCATAGATCCCAAAAAAAGTTTGAGCCAGGATTGTCCAAGTTGTAGAGAGCAAATGTTAATGGCAAAAATTAACCATAACGTGACATTAATAAGTGTAGAGTTAACAAAAGTTAGTTAAATTGTCCATAAAAATCTCTACTTGCAACCATATCACTAAAATACAAGGTGAAGTTTCTCTCAGATTTTGGGTTTTATTAACCTCTGAGGAAGCTAGTCATTTAAAAAGTTAATATAGGGAATGCACAATTAATCACAGATGGACAGATTTTTAGTTTATATCTGTACCTGATGTGTGACGGGACAGAGTTGAGGGAGGTTTCTTTGTACCAACCCTTGGAATGTCGGCCCTGAGACAGACAGCACAAATGCACAAACCCACTGCCGCAGTCACTGGATAATGATCTTTAAGTGGGTACACTCCCTGGTTCAAATTGTAACAAACTATAATCACTGTTGCCATTAGACCAAGATCAGTTAGGGCTGCACGTAGCGCAGCGGTAGAGGTGTTACCTTACAGTGCCAGAAACCCAGGATCAATCCTGACCACGGGTGCTGTCTGTATATTGTTTGTACATTCTCCCTGTGACATCGTGGGTCTTCTCCGGGTGCTTTGGTTTCCTCCCACACTCTAAAGATGTACAGGTTTCTAGGTTAATTGGCTTTGGTAAAATTGTCCCTTGTGTGTAAGATAGTGTTACCGTATGGGATGGTCGCTGGTCGGCGTCAGTTTGGTAGGCCAAATGGCCTGCTTCCGCAATTAATCTCTAAAGTCTAAAGTAAAGACGGAACCTGGGACTGTCATACAATGTATCATTCTCACTATGTTCTCAATTTAACCACTCATTACCCTTTGGATATTTTTCAGGGTTGAAGTGAGCCTATTCTCCACCTTACATAGGATGAGGAATCTCACAAACTAAGACTGTGGTTCACAAAACTGTGGGCTGGGAGGTTTTGTGGACTGTATTAACACATATGGCCTTCCATGGACAATGGATTGCTTTAACTGAAAATATTTCACACTCCCAGCTTACAACTCCTATCATATTATTCGCCTTCCATCACAGTGAGGAATGTTGAGGAGTTACCGTGGTGGATGTTTACCTTAAAATGTATTTTGTGTGTTCCGTTGTTTTTTATTTGTATGACTGACTTGGCAAATGAAATTCCTCGTATGTTGCAAAACATACTTGGATAATAAAGTATTATTGTGATTGGGATTGATATTCCCAACTCTTTCCAACACTGCGAAAAAGACATTTATATTGGAAAGACCTAATGTAGTTGAACAGTTTTTAATGGCTGGAAATAAAACGGGGATGCACAATCTTGCACAGGATGCACATGGTTTACAACCCCTTGGTAACATGATACCTCTTGTGTTGCCACAATCTGCGCCTGGGGCCCCACTCCCACACGGTCATATGCGCCTGAGAGAAGTGCAGACTTTTTACTTGTAACCCATGCATATCACTGCCACTAGTTAATTAATTCTCATAGCTTTTATATTACATATATATATATTTTTGCATTTATATTCTGGCACAGATTAAAAAAAAAGAAGAATTAGTCCATCATTTCTAATTCTTTTTATGCAATGATGATTTGGTTTGTGGAAATCTTGGAAAAAGTGCGAAACTTCAACTGCAATTTCTTTGAATGGCTTGCACGTGGAACTTCTGCTATCAGGTGTCCACGAGGAGAGGAGTGTGCTCCTCAACTTCATCATCGGGAGGAATCTCATAAATTACAAACAGAGAAGAGTACAGGCACCCGATGAAAGAGGTCAGACTGGCAAAGTACATCACCCCGCTGGCACTACCGACCGCTGATGTTAGCGGGCCCATTACAATAGAAACGATGATCTGTGCAAGAAAGTATTGGCAGCTCAGGAGTGAAATGTCCACACCCATCCCTCGCTTAGTCCCATTCGCATGTGGTCCTACAAACTAGAACAAAATAATATACTGCATGTTAGAGACAGATATGCATCAGCGTTAGTCATTACAGAAGATCAATGAAATAACTAACCAACAATGAGAACGTAATAAAAAAAGTCAATGTGAATTAAATATTATCCATTTCAGTCAAAGACAACACCTTGGCACTCTCAAGCATATGCAGCACAGGTTAGATACACAGTTACACAGTTAAAGTTACACAGACCCATCAAATGCTCCACAGGCAGATACAAGATGGATTAGACACATAATAAAGCTCCCTGGACATTGTTCCATCAAACAGTCCAAGTACAACACAGGTTAAATTCAAACCCTAACCCACTAAACATATTCAGGATAAGTATAGATCAAGGTGGAGAAGCCTCTTTACGATCTTATATCAAAAATTCTGCAAATTGTTAAATTCCTAAATTGGTCTCCAAATTATGTCCCTCTCACTAGAAGCTTTAACAACAAAAATTCTTGGCTCAGACTCCTATATCTCAAAATTGAACAATAAGCAGAAGCAAAAGTAACTCAGAAACTGTTCTCCGATGCTGGTTGGATGCAGTTTTGTTATTAATTATAGTATGCATTATGTGAGTGTACACTTTTGTTATGAGTTTATACCTTTTTGCTCTGGTAGTATTCACACAGCAACGAGTAGGGCAGAGTACAGAGTGAAGAAAACAGGACCCCATATGTAACGCAAAGTGATAAAAGAACATAGCTATTCCGGGACAGAGTAGCTATGCCAGTGCCAATTCCAAAGCATAGATAACCAAAGAAGTAGAGAGTTCGGATACTGAAGTACTCTTCAAGCTTCTCCAACAGTGCTGTAGAAAGAAAGGAACATATGATAGAACACTAGATACATGGATCCAGTGGTTATGGTCAGGGTTATAGAGCAGTCATATTTTGCAAGGGCTTTTTGGTGTTATGTGTTGGATGCTTAAATTAGATGGGTGAATAAAATCAAAATACTGCATAATGAGAAATGGGTAATACAAAGCCGAAAATGTGTTGAGAAAAACAAAGTAAATGTTTGAAGATAAAGCTGGAGTTAGTGTAATGGATTATGATTTATTGCATCCTGGTGTGATGAGTGGTGATGTGTTGTGTCGTGCTGGCATGCTGAATGATGCTAAAGTGGTGACCATTGGCAAACTGGATGCTGCCAAGTTAGGTGCTGGCATCTCAGGTTGCAGTTGTTGAATGCCATGGTAGTGTACTGCATAATTTAGTTCCACACTGGGCAGTGCTTTCACACACCATGCTGGCTAATAAGGTACAGTCTCAATTTCAGTTCCACATTTTGATACGAATTGCTGCTTCAAAAAGAGGTTGTGGTTCAATTTTGCAGACATTCAGATCTTGTTTTCTCTCAGCTCAATAAACAGGTTTCACAATCTTTGCACAGAAACCATGCTCTCTGGGTGTGTTTGGTTAATGGAGAATTACTCTACTCTCAGGGGTAGGCACACAGTTTGTGTATAATAATAAGGGCAACTAGAAATCTGAAATCTGATTAACTCACAAAAAATTGTGGCAACACAGTGTTTTACCAGAAACAGAGGGGAAAAAAAAATTCTTGGATAATTATCAGAATTAAAGGATGCATTTAATGTTCCAGATGTTGGCAGTTGATGGAGTTACCCTCACAGATGCAGTTGTCCATTCTGTTTGTCTTTTTGTTTTTAACAGAGAAATTCTTAATGAATTCCCATTGCCAGAATTAGTCAAGATCGTTTTAAAACTGAGCCACTGTCACCTACTGACACCCTATCCACAGGGTATACTGTCACAGGTAATATGACTGCCATGCCCTCAATATACACAGCCACCTACTGCATAATTGGCCATCACACAAATACTCAAAACAGACATGGCTATCCAGCTCACAATTAACACGGCCATCTTTCATATTAGCCGATATGGCCACAGCAGCAGGACAAGATTGCCTTCAGCAAATATGGCCACTTTGTTCACAGAAAACATAGCAATCACATCCATAAAAAAATGGCCATTCTGTATCGTTAACATTGCATATTTCCCATGGCATACTTGTTGGCTTGTTTTGTTTTACCAATACAATTTAAGATGATGGTATATGGATATTTTTACTTGTTTATATTATTGCATTGAATTAACAATTCTGAATATGATTTATGGACCACACTACTTGCCAGTTCCATCAACATGGAACTTGCATGCAAGAAAAGTCAACAATTCTTCCAGTTCTACAGAGCATAGGACCACCTTTCCTTTGGCCTCCCTATGTAACAGATTAGATACTCCCAGATTAATTACAAAGTTCAATGTCCCAGAATTGAGTACCTTGCCCTTTGGCAACAAATAGACAAATCCACAAGAGGCTGCCTGGAATTCATCATAGTACTGATTCTGAACAGGGGTCATCGGTCTAGAAATCCTGCACACCTCCAGGGTTTACTGACATTGCACTCTGTAGGGGCCCAACAGCCAGATTCTATCCAAATGAGGCACAAAGTAAATGTGAAGAAAGGCCTTTGCTCGAAGTACAATTACAAATAAGATAACCACAGCTATGTTTGTTACTGATGAGTTAGCAGAGGTTGGCCAAAGGTCTTGGGGCTGGTAGGGGTGGGGGAGAGGGGGTTGGTGGTCAGGCTGGATCAAGCCGGTAATCAGGAGTGTTAAGGGATAGAGAGACATAAGGGGAAGGAAGATCTATGGGGTGATTGTCAAGCTATTGGTAGCGATAGTTGTGAAATTGGACGAATGATTATATAATGAGGGCTTCAGATTTGCTGCCCTCATTATATAATCAAGATCAGTGGTTTGGACAAATTACTGGCACACATTGTGGTTCGGTCTAAGATGGTGTGGTTTTACTGGTGCAATGAGATACAACACAACGATTTAATATCCCCTGACATCAGTCTGAAGAAGGGTCTCGACCTGAAACGTCACCCATTCCTTCTCTGCAGAGACGCTGCCTGTCCCGTTGAGTTACTCCAGCATTTTGTGTCTACCACGATTTAATAAATGTATATTTTAACTCAAATTCATGTGATGTATTTTGTCAAAAATATGTAACTAGCTTTGACATTGCATTGTGTGGTTAGTATTGGTGTTTGAGCAGAGTCCCCACAGTGTAGATTCAGTGCCTTACCTGAATATAAAGCCGCACTGAATGCATAGATACACATTCCCCAGCAGCCCACGCTCACTCCTGTGTTGTACTTTTGAAATGCTTCCGAGTCGAGAGGTGCCTTGGGGTCCCCCCCGTATACCACCTCCCCCATGAAGTCTGTGTAGAAAAGGAGCATCCCTTCAAATGACAGCCAACCTGCAGAGGGAGAGCGCACGAGTGATAAACAAAAAGCTCACAACAAGGGTTTAAGATTAGGCAGTGTATCTCATTTAACCATACAGCACAGAATGAGGCACATGGACAGATTAGGCTATTAAAACCATTCTTTCAATCTACAGCCCGTGGATGCAGCTGACAAAGCTTATATTTATTGCTGATTCCTAACTCCTTGAGAAGATAGTAGTGAGATAACTTGAACTCCTTCAGTCCACTGGATGAGGTTACTCCCAGTGTTATTGGAAACGCTCTAGGATTTAGGCTCAGTAATGATGCAGGATTGGTAATATATTTTCAAGACTAGATGGAATTTTGAAGAAGAAATTGCATATATTGGTAATCTCTTGCAGGTGTTGTCCTTGCCCGTTTCTAAGTTTGAGAGCCGGTTGGTGTCAGCTAAATAACTTTAACAAATAACGACAGTGCATTTTGTTGATGGTATCAAGTAATGAGAGTGAATGTTTAGGGTGAGCGATGCAGTGTCAGTCAAGAGGGCTGTTATATCCTAAATGGGGTTGAGATTCACCAGTGAAGTTGAAGGTGTATTGATCATGGCATATGGACAATATTTCATAATGCTCCTGATTTGTGCTCATTGATTATGGAAAGGCTTTGTTCTGTCAGATGTTAAGTAACTTGAAATAGAATATACAACTGCTATTATAACCACAATATTTATATGGCTGCCCAGTTAATTTTCGGTCAATAATCAGTGTTAGGATGTGTAGGAAGGAACTCCAGATGCTGGTTTACACCAAAGATAGACACAAAATGCCAGAGTAAATCAGTGGGACAGACAACATCTTTGGAGAGTAAGAATGGGTGAGATCCTTCTTCAGACGGTCTGTCCATCTAATAATTGTCAGGATGTTGATAGTAAGGAACATGGCAATAGTGATGCAAATGAATATCAAGTATAAGTGATTAGACCCTCATTAGCTGGTCCAACTTCAAATTATCAGCTCATGTCTGAATGTTGACCAGACTTGCTGGTGCAAGTATGGGCTGCTTCATTTTCTGATGAGCTGCGAAAGGAATGAAATATTGTGCGATCATCAACAAACATTACTACCTCAAATCTTATGATGGGTGGAAGGTCATTGATTAAACAGCTGATCCCCAGGACAATGGCCTGAGAAATCCTTTGGATGGGGCTTAGATTATTGACAAAGCTATGAGTGAGTTGATGTCCAATGACCACAATTTACCAGGGCTTCTTAAGACCATGAACAGTAATCTGCTGTATTGATATAGGGCTGTCACACTGGAATTCAGCTCTGCTGTCTGTATGTGAAGTCTAAAGTTAAATAGTCATCAAGCTGAACAGCAGAGCAAGTTATTGGTGGGTAGATGCCATTTGATAACACTGTTGACAATTCCTTTGCTTATGATTGAGAATGGGTTGCTGTGGCCAGATTTAGCCAGATTGCATTTGTTCCTGATTTCTTTGCACAGGACTAATCTGGACAATTTTCCACATTATCGGATGGATGCTGGTATTGTAGCTGTACTCAAACAGCTGGCTCTGAGGCATGGCAAGTTCTGCAGCAAAAGTATTCAGGTCTACCAACCTGTCTCTGTTAGCCCTTCCACCTGAAGTTGGATGCAATTGCTTCAGACTTGCCTTTGACAATGAAGTGTTGGGCACCACCATTACTGAGGATAAGGATACTTTCAGAGACTCCCCTGCTGTCCACCATATTTATGATCAGTTATGACCACCCTGTAGAGCCTTTATGTAATCCAGGGTGCCCAACTCTGCCAATGTCAAACTTTTTTTAATGCTTAGGTTTGAGTTACAGCTTAGCCAATTATAAGTATATCTCGTTCCTGGCGTACCTCATTGAACCAAGGATGGCCTCACAGTTTGTCAGTAAGGATCAGATGAGTAATGTGTTATGCCTTGATGTCACTGATTATGTCAAATATGTATGCCCAGTTTTACAGTTGTTCTGAATCTAACCCATTTAAAAGATAGTAATGCCTCACAAACTATATAGAGTGTCCTTGGCTTGAAGGCATCGTTTTTCTTGCATTAATTTACAAAGTTTTACTTTTAAAGTTATTGAGTTTCCCTCGAACTGAAAGCAACATGTACTTACACAACAATCTCCTTTTAGGGCTTTGGCCAATTAAACACAAATCAGGAATTTATCTCCCGCATTTAGACTCTATACTATAGCATGTTTATGTTGTCAATAACTTTGGTAAATTTGCCTCACAAACTGCTGTGCTCATTCAAAACAAGATCCTCAACATAAGGTGTAACTTCCAGCAGAGACAATATGAGAAACAGTCCTCCTTTGTCTAAGCTGTACAATACCAGTGCCACAATCGGAGAGGAACATTCTCAACATGGAACTTTGGGTTGTAGTCATTGGTCAAGGGAAGGGGTGGGTATAGGATCAGAGATAGTGATTTTTAACGAGGCAGATGTCCTACAGTTGGTTGATACTTGGGAGCAATATTGCAGAATTGCAGAAGTCTCCAATGTCTGAAACGAGATGTTCTGTCCGATTTGGAGTGTGGAAAAAAGAATGTTCATTCATTTGCATGTTGGACTTCCAGCCTTGGAGAGGCAACTTCAGGCAGCAGAGTATGCAAGTGGGACTCAACAAAGACATCACACTCAGCACCCTCAAATTATTCAGCACATTAAAGGGGTTTATGTATGGGTAAAGTATATATCTGTCTAAAATGGACTTCTAAAAGTAGTCAGATTTAAACTCCTGCACAAACCCCTGCGTTGGGATGCAAAGTGAAATCACAACCACAAATATTTAGGGCATGATCGGTAAGCATAAAGTCAGTCAAATACATTCCCGTTGAGATGGACAAGAAAGAAAATGTTTTGGACGAGACTGCCGCAGTCAAACCTATCATACCTGAGGACTTTTAGAAGATGTTTGGACAGAATAGAAAAGATTTTGAGATATGGGCCAACTGCAGAGAAATGGCATTAAAGTTAGACACAAAATACTGGAGTAACTCAGCGGGACAGGCAGGATTTCTGGAGAGAAGGAATGCCATTAGGTCTGGAAGACTGCTCGGTCGGCATGAATGGCCTGTTTCCATGCTGTATAACTCAATAATTCTAAGGGCGAGAAATGTGGTTAATGTCAGAGAGAAAATGTTCATTGTGGCTTTTAGTAGGGCCGACTCAGTGTCGTGTGCAGAGCTCATCCCTTGCTGTCTTGCTAGGATAGTTAAGAATGTAAGAAATGGACACAGGCAGCTCCCCCTACCTCCTCCACCATTCAAGAAGATTATGGCTGATCTTTTATCACAGCATCACCTTCCTGGACTAATCCCTCAGTTTCATAAACATTCAAAAACTTATTGATCTCTGTCCTGAAAATATTCAGGGACTGGGCCTTCACAGCCATCTTGTGTAGAGAAATCCACAAATTCATGCCTATTTTGGTGAAGAAATTTATTCTCAACTCAGTCCTGAGTGGTTCTGGACTTGCAGCCAGGGGAAATATCATCTCTACATCTTTGCCGTCAAGCCATGTTAAAAAATAATTTGTATGTTTCAATGAGTTTGCCACTCATTCCATTAAAATCTAGAGAGCATTATGCAGAATGCTTAATCTCTCCTCAGTCTGATGGACCGTTCCCTGCACTCCCTCTATTGCAAGGAGATATTTTCTTAGGTGGAGAGACCTAATGTAGATCATTGCGGATATGGTTAAATGAGTTGCATGAATTGCAGTATGACAACTTTGCTCTTGTATTCAAATTACTTCTCAACCTCTATTCCTAGCCTTCCACAGGTCAGTATTTGCAGCACAGCATTCGATGACAGCTGAACAAATAGCGAGAGGTATACCCAAGAAGTGATTGACACACAGATTCCGCAGTGGTTTTGGCATCTGACAAATTGATGAAAACAAGACAGATGTGGAGAGCGGCCTCTCGGATAACTCTTCTGCGCTATTCAAGTCAGTCTCGTATTTCACTCCATTCAGCAAGATGTTCGCAACCTGTAACAAGATTAAACCAGTCACTGCAATCTGAATTTATCAGCTCATCCTGTATCTCTCCATCTTTATGGCTTCCTCCCTGCCTCCTCCCCTGAAGATGCCAACATTCACTGGGGTTCTCAATGTACCCTTCATCTGTTCTGCATACTCTCTCAGGATATAGGTTACTTCTTCCTCCGGACATATAATAATTATCTCCTAATCCTATTTATACAATGTCTCAATGTGCTTCCCTCTTGACCACAGCTCCAATATCTTTTGTATAAAGATGTTACTCGAATTTGACTTTTATTACCAATTTGAAATCATGACCCAACGAAGTTAAACCCATAATGAAAAAAATTCATTATTGTACAAAAAGATTTGTATTTCTATTGCGTTATTTTCAGATTTCCAGCACCTGCAGATTCCTTTTGCTTTTCAACTTGCAGTCTAAGCCCATGTACTTCACTAGGGGGAGTTATGCTCCCCCGAGTCTGTCTCATTAATACTTGCCTCCAGTTCTCCGTGTATTTCTTATCCATTTCCCATTTCAACTTGTGGACTCTGGGATTGAAACTTCAAATAATGCATGGTGACAAGCATTGCATTATTAGGTGCAACAATCATATCATTGCCTTCTGAACTTCAAATATATCACAACTATCCAAAAGTCATAGACATCTCTACACTTGCAGCTGTTTTGTTAGTGTTTGGATGTTGATGATGTAGGTGCTTTTTCTATAACCCAATGTCTTATTAAACACCGGCAGCTTTTTGGTTTGGCACCATAACAAAAAAATAATAATTTGCCAAGCTTTTGTGTAATACAGCTCATGAATCATGTACATGATTCTCTGGGGATCATAAATTGCTATAATGCACCAGCTCACTCCTGAGAATATTGTTAAATCTGTTAAACATTTTAGCCTGCATTACCTGATTCAAAGCCCAGACAACAACATAACTATCAGCGTCATCTCATCTGTTGATCAATAATCCCCTCAAGAAGCCAATGGATGGTGATCTGGAGATGGTCGACGTTTTAAGTCAACACATTTTCTGTGGGTTGGACTTAACACTAACTGATCCCATACTGTACCAGGGTGATGTGAACTGATCCCAGCAATGAGTATGATGAGCGTTTGATGGCACTGGGCCTCTACTCGCTGGAGTTTAGGAGGGACCTTATTGGAACTTACTGAATAATGAAAGGCCTGGATAGAGTTGATGTGGAGAGGATGTTTCCACTAGTGGGAGAGTTTAGGACCAGAGGACATATCCTCAGAATTAAAGGATGTTCCTTTAGGAAGGAGATGAGGAGGAATCCCTTTAGTCAGAGGGAGGTGAATCTGTGGGATTCATTGCCACAGGAAGCTGTGGAGGCCAAGTCAATGGATATTTTTAAGGTAGATAGATTCTTGATTAGTATGAGTGTCAGGGATTATGGGGAGAAGTCAGGAATGGGGTTAATAGGGAAAGATAGATTGACTGGCGGAGTAGACTTGTTGGGCCAAATGGGCTAATTTTGCTCCTATCATTAATGAACTTGTGAACTCCCAAGGCTATGAATGTAGTGAGAAGAATAAACCTGTAACATTAACCAGTCCTGCAACATCCAAAATCTGCAAAGGGATTGTGAAGTTTGGGATCAAACAGAATTCATGGTCAGGGTGTTAAAGCCAGATTTATTATATCATACGGTGGCACTGGAACACTGTAACGTGAATAATCCTGAGTTCAGCATCTGAAATAATGAGAGCCCAGTCATTCTGGTGGGGTGATTATCAACTCTCTGATCTAGGAATAGTTTTATCCCTAAACCTTAGGAAACAATGGCTTTTTGAGAGTGCCTTCTAAGGCACTCTCAAAAACTGGTCAAGGGGTTCACAAATTTTAGGGGCAAATCATCCTGCTTTTCAAATCAAACATGTTGTATCTGTATCCATCTGCAATTGGTTACTAAGTTTTTCAGCAGGGCATCTTGTACATTACAATGATAATGCGCTGCTGAGAACCGGTGAGATTCCCAATGGGACTGACAACTCTCCTGACGGGAATTCATTATGTCTTCAAAATGCTCAACATTACTGGATGGAAGCTGGGTCCAGTTTTTGTGTGTTTCTGGAATTACTTGACCAGGTAAAGTCTGAACCTATGGAGACCAGAGGAAGGTATTCTGTGGAGAAAGGGTGGTAGAATATGGGCCTAACTGACCCACTTAAGTGGCCACATCATTCGGAAATCATTCGGATTTTTAATAATACTCAAACTGACCAATGATCTGTGTTTATTAGCCCTGAACACACAATTCCTAACCAACTCCACCCCCTGGTTGCACTGTTTGTCCACTCTCTTTGCCAATCTCCCTCCAAATGCTGAGTGCCCTCCACCTCCCAAGGCTCACTCCATTCCCCACACCCCCGCCCCATGCCTCACCGAACTGTATGCCCCTTTGATGTATCTGTACCTGTTGACTGAAGGTCACCGTCCGTCTGCGACTACAGTCACCGCCATTTGCCAGGTAACTGTTCGGAATACTCAAGGTCTCCGGCCTTTTGAGAATTCCTGATGCTGAATTTCTTGTGATATCAACCTGCAGGTTCTCGGGATTCTCAGCAACCATCGAAGATCCCATTTCCTCATTTTCCGTTTCGTCAGGTATCCGGGGGAGACTGGAGCTGAGGGTGTGTCTGGGCATACTGAGGTATTGGTCATTAGCTCCTGTGTAGCAGTCAATCAAGACCGTGTCAATATAGGAAGTTCCATAGGATGAGGCAAACTCGTTAATCCCGGTCAGAGAGCTGTCACGGCTCATAAAACTCCCATACTTGGGGGTGAGGGGGCTCAGTGGGGAAATGGGACTGGTCATGCCGTTGTAGATTCGTGTGACACTCTGGCCAGTAGTCTGGCCTCTGTCTTCATCAAGTGCCATTGGTGGAGAGGGAGGTAGAGCAAGGCTGGGGCTCTTCATCACTTTTTTCCTTTTGCCCTGTGCGTTCAGTGGCTTCTCTTGGATACTTGTCAGCGTCAGAAGAGTCGTGACAGACAGTGTTATTGCTGTGAAAATGTAGACAACCCGGAGCTGACCTCCTAAAGCTCTTCCAAAACTGGTCTGATCCCATTTGATCCCACCAATGACGTAACCGAACCCGCCTCCCAGACCTAGATGGATTTAAAAGAGAAGCATTATGCAGCAAACTAGCAAATCTCATTCCATTCTGTGTGGATGTGGAACAATCATACACAACCGAGCAGAGGGAAGGGAAAGGTTAGTGTTCATTTGTAATGCAGGAAAGAAAATGTCATGCAAGGATATGTTCTAACCAGACCCTGTATCTGACTAATTCATTAGGGTCATAATTCAGTGATGAAATGTTGTATAATGGAGACAAACCTGCCAGGAGTGCATGGATATTCAGGCCCCGGTCCTGATCCTCTGGACAGCAGACGTCCATCATATAGGCGTGGGTGGGGTTGTCTGCTGAATCAGCACTGAAGTCCATCAGCACCACACCACAGATGGTCAGGATGATGCCCCATTTATGATTAGTGACTGTGTCAGCAACAGCAAGACCCATGTCCCTGCCATTAAGCAGCAGCGAGAGGCCAATCAGTGCACCTGGAACAAAGCAACACAGCAAGAAGATCAAACCCACATTGAAAGGAAGTGAGCGAGTTTAAATTTGCAAATGCACAGCACATTGGAAACTTGACTCCCAACTTGCATTTTTAAACTAAGCCACATGTGTAACCTTTGAGGAGAGGCTATTTAGCTATTTCAATAAGGCAATTGTTCATTAAGAGCAAAATTACAGGCTCTGGGGGTTTCAGCCCAGTGCATAAGGGTTGCCTGAGCTTCTCACAACTTCCCAATGAACCGAAGGTGAGAACATTGGGTAGGAGCCAAACGGATGATAACCAAAACCTGTCATCGATTCCGAGCTCACAGCTCCTTTTTCAAGTAACATTGTGGAAGACTTTCTTCACAGAAGTTGGACAGGGAATCATTGCAGTGTCAAAGTGTAACTTTTCTGAGTGCTGGAGGGGACACCCTGATAAATAGGTTTTGCAGCTCTAAGCAACCTTTTCACCAGTATCCTGCAATGCAGCAGCGTTTAGAAGAGTCTCGGGAACAGCACCGTCAGCACCTTGCAACCCACAGTGAAAAGGAGTCAGTAATGAAATCCAGCTCAGATAAGCTTAGGAGATGACTTCGGCACTGGATTAGTAGCTTTTTGTAGCCTGCTGTACAGGATTTCCATCCTGTTGGATATGGAGGCCAGGCTTTGTCAATGGCTACCAAAATAGCTATTGTTCTCAACCATTTTGCCTCATTCCAGGCCTCTGCCGGAGATGTTTGCAGCATCACACAATTGGTAATACATAAATACATGAGACAGGTAATCTGCCCATATCAATTTATAGTGATGCCAGTCAAAATGAGCAGGCTTTAGAATTTAGGGATCCTTTGACTTCCCACTGCTGCAGGGTGGAATGCAATAGTCAAGGCATTCAGTGATCGTCTCATGCTTATGCACTGCAATGACTTCTATGCTGGTCTATAACAAAGAAAACATCTGCACAAGGTGTGTACAATATTCTGAGACAGATGCCCTCTTAAATCTCAAAACAGACTAACAAGTTGGCTGCCCAGAGTTGAAGAATATCTTAAAACATGGCTGATGACACCCATGAGTGCCCAATCAAGAGGGCTTAATATCAGTGCAGCCTAAACCAATAAATATCAAGAACTCTAATTTAGTAAACCATCGGCATGCATAAGATATTTTGAAGTATTTTGACAAATATAGAATGGCCTACTATAGGAAAACAGGCTTTCTGGATTGTTGTGGTCTATGGTTCTCTGCAAAATATATATTGCAGAGAACCATATATATATATATTATAACCAAAACTCTGATCTTGTTATCCTCCGGTGTGCGTGGTTTTTCTATTTGCGCAAAAACGGTACACAATGGTGCTACGATTTTTCACCACCCGACTCACCATTCTCCTGTGGTGCAAGTGCAACAAGTTTTGTTCCAATCGATAGTATATTTTAAAACTTATTAAGGTTTAAAAATCTTTAAAACCGCGCATGCGCAGATTGTCTTCTCTCCTGTCAGTAACCGCCATGCAGATTGGTCTCCTCTCCTGTCAGTCACCACCATGGCTGGGACGGTGATGTCCCTTGCTGCAGGGAGGGAGGGAGGGAGTGACTGAGGGTAGGGGAAATGAGAGGCAGGGATTTGGGGAGGGGAGGATGAGAGGGGAAAGAAGAGGGAGGATGAAGAGGAGGGGGAGGGGGTGCCGGGGGATGAGGGGAAATGAGCCGCACCCACGCAGTGGGTGAATAGTGGAATAGTGCGTTGGGGGAACGAATTGCATTGGGGTAACGGGTGAGTGGTGGAATATTGTGTTGGGGAACGGGTTGCATTGGGGGACCAGGCCTCCCGTGTGACAGGGACCCAACGTGTCCCACTTAGTCAAGTAGGACATTAAAATTCAATGCAATAATCAAACGTGGAAAGCAATATTCCCCATTGACCCACCTCCTCTTCGTATTCCGCAAACCCACTGATGCATACCTTCCCATATCTTTCACTTCATCAACCTGCTTCATCCTCTACCTGGAAAAAGGGTCCTGCCCGAAACATCGCCTCTCTATGCTCTCCAGAGATGCTACCTGACTTGCTGAGTTAGTCCAGCACTTTGTATATTTTTTCCCTTCCCCTCCATGTTACTCACCCATTTATTCTCCAACTAACCTACCCATCTACTCTTCAAATGCTTGGGCCTCTTCCCTCTCCAAAATACACACAAAATGACTTTATTCTCTATATAAACTTTCCACCCTGAATTATTCATTCCATAATGTAATTTTCACATGAATGAGAAAGTCTTCAATGAACATCCACTCTCTGAATCTCTATTTGACGAGTGTCGCCAGGTCTTAAACCTTGCCTTTCACGGAATCAATCATACACTATATTCAGAAACCCAGTTCAATTCTGTCAACTTTCTCTTGGGACTGAAATTTTCTTCAGAGATAACATCAAACTATAACTCACCAATTGCCAGCACAAGTATGAAGGGCCTGCGACGGCCAAAGCGAGAGGAGCAACCATCACTCCAGGCTCCCAATACTGGTTGAACTAGGAAACCTGCAACCACAAATAACGAGACTTGAGACCTTCTCCAGTTATCCCACAATATGATAAAAGTGAATCACCTGAACAAGAACGTAAAGCAACCCGACCCTGCACATCTCCCTACAGCATTGTAACAATGAATCTTCTTCCCTAAATGAACATAACACGCTTGAACCTGAAAAGGTTTGCCATTGTGTGGCAATGTTGACCCTGCTCCCACAAGTTACCTCTAACAGTATGGCGATACTGCCACTCAGCTACAGAGACCTAGGTTTGATCTTGCCATTGGGTGCTCTCAGTGTGACTGTATGGATTTCCTCCGAGAACTCCCCAACATCTAAAAGATTAGCTGGTTCATCAGTTAATGTAAATTATCCCCATTCTAAATGGGCAATCTCGCCCTTTCTCTTTAGTCCTCACAGTATTTGGCTCCAGTTGCTCAATGAACAATATACAGCTATCACATTAATATGGGATTGCCGTTCTCAGGAGAATTCCTGCCCTGGTAATTTGGTAATTTGAAATGGTACCAGGAGGAGAAGGATTTAGTCAGGAGCTAGACAGTGAAGAAAAAAATCTGTCACTAGTAATGGACAACACGAGATTTTGAGTATCTCATAGAAATATAGAAACATAGAAAATAGGTGCAGGAGGAGGCCATTCGGCCCTTCGAGCCAACACCACCATTCATTGTGATCATGGCTGATCGTCCCCAATCAATAACCCATGCCTGCCTTCTCCCCATATCCCTTGATTCCACTAGCCCCTAAGGCGCTATCTAACTCTCCCTTAAATCAATCCAGTGATTTGGCCTCCACTGCCATCTGTGGAAAGGAATTCCACAAGTTCACAACACTCTGGGTGAAAAAGTTTTTTCTCACCTCAGTCTTAAATGGCTTCCCCTTTATTCTAAGACTGTGGCCCCTGCTTCTGGACTCATCCAACATTGGGAACTTTTTTCCTGCATCTAGCTTGTCCAGTCCTTTTATAAATTTCTATAAGATTCCCCCTCATCCTTGTAAACGCCAGTGAATACAAGCCTAGTCTTTTCAATCTTTCCTCATATGCCATTCCCGCCATCCCAGGGATCAATCTCGTGAACCTACGCTGCAATGCCTCAATCACACTTGCATGTTATATGTCAGACATTACCTATTGATCAGAGATGAAGGAGGAGATATTCCAGCATTTATAAAAGCGGTAAAAGTCCTCAACCATTTGCCTCTCTACTGGGAATGCTCTTCCACAGTTATACAGAATGAGGCATTTAAGAGAAGCAAGATAAATGTAAGGGGAAAAAAGTAACTAAAGCATATGCCGATAGAATGGGATGAAGCAAGATGGGAGGAAACTGAGGCAGAGCATAAACACTGGCGTTGGCAAGTTGGGCTAGTCTGTTTTTGTGGAAACAACAGAAACTTGAACAAATCTGGAAAAGAAGATGAAGAAATCAAAATGTGAGAGAGAATGCATGGACCTCTGGCTCCTCCTTATAAAAACATAGAAATTAGGTGCAGGAGTAGGCCATTCGGCCCTTCCAGCCTGCACCGCCATTCAATGTGATCATGGCTGATCATCAACTCAGTATCCCGTACCTGCCTTCTCTCCATACCCTCTGATCCCCTTAGCCACAAGGGCCACATCTAACTCCCTCTTAAATATAGCTAATGAACTGGCCTCAACTACCCTCTGTGGCAGAGAGTTCCAGAGACCCACCACTTATGACCATATGATGAGTCTGCTTTGTTCCAATTAAATATTTATTTATGGTCAGTTACAACATTTTTTAATTATTTCATAAACTGTTTTGGGACTTCCTGATGTTATAAAATGCAAGTCTTCTTCAGTCACAAATTGTTCCTTTCTATGCATGTGCAGAACTGCAAGAATCATATGTTCCTCACTCTATGGCCAACACAATAGCTAGGCTGGACCCTCCATGTAGAGCTAAATATGGTACATTCTGAATATATAAAGTGGAATTACTGTACCTAATATGGGACTGATGAACCAAACCATGCCATACAGTTCATCTGGTAGACCCATCTGGAGGAGGACAGGGGTGACATAAGCTGTCTCCATTGCATAGCTGAATTCAATCCCAAAGAGAATGCATCCATTGAAAAGCAATTTCCAGAAGGAGTGTCGCAGCGGAATTTCACTGAAATCAAGGAGCTCAATGGGAATTGGCGTATTGGGAGGGGGAGGGGGGGAAGGCCTGATGAACTTTCTTCTCTTGGGATGACGCTTGTAATTGTTCGCCCGATGACTGATGTGTTGGGCAGTGGAATGGGGGAAGGTACAGCTTGAGGGACACCGGTTTTCCTGAGAAGTCGGGTTTGGGAAGAGGGCATCACTGGGCGTGGTTGGATTTGGGGAGCTCATGGTGCTGCCTTGGTCACTTTCCTCTGATTGATTTCTTCCTGCATAGGAAAGACCAAAGACTGGGTTATTTACATGCAATCCAATCGCAAAGAACAGTTACCGACCCAGGCCTCACCATCATTACAGTTTCCACATACTTTGCAACAATCCTGCCCAAATTTACATGTTTCAGAGAATTTTCGTTCCTCATCTCCTCATGAACTTACCAACAGAAACAAAGTTCTCTGGAAAAGTTTAAAATTAAGAAAGGTTTATTAAGGCAGATGTAGAGAAGATGTTTTTGTAAAGCAATGTTCACCCCCGACAGTTGATAGTTAATAAATGCAATAGAAAATTATTTAAGCTACAATTAAAATGTGAAACCTACTAGAACTAAGGGTTGCTCCGGTGATTTGTGTAGATGCATTCAAGGAGAGGCTGGAACAATTATTAGAGAGAAAGAAACAAAAAGTTGAGAGAGACGGTGAGATGAAATAGGAGGAAGGAAACACAGCTGCGCTGTAATGAGGTACATCAACCCATTTGTGCTATAAAGTATATGTCTTTCCATTGTCATTAGATATGAATAAGGTGCTGAACCTCAAAAATATTGCACCATATCAAAGCCCTGAACACCAGTGGCCATGTACGGATTCAAGGATGTTTGTAACTAGGGGTGGATGAAAGATGGGAGAAAAGGAAGAAAAGGGGCAGTGAAGAGAGAGAGGACACAATAGAAATTGTTTGGGGTTACAGGTTGAGCATGCAGAGTACATGGGAGAAGCAGTAAGAGGAGTGGAATCATTGGGGTATTGTCGAGGGGCAGTGGAGAAAATAAATAAAGAAACCAAGAGACACAAGAAACTTCAAGTGCTGCAATCTTGAGAAAAATACAAAGTATGGAGAAACACAGAGCGTCAGGCAACATCTCTGCTTGACCCGCTTAGTTCCGCCAGCACTTTGTGTTTGCTGAATAAAGAAACCAAATTGTTCTCTGGCTTCACTCCCTGTCACAGGTAATTTGAAAGCTCCCCTTAAAACAAATTTTTGTTGTCACTCTGACTCACTTATATATCTCACATTCAATTCCTCTTACATTCACACACAAACACATTCAAGAAATTGGACAGATTTGCACATTTATACATGTACATTGCATAAAAAAGCAAAGCTGGCATGTTTTGAAATGGCTCCAACCATTCAAAGACCCAAGAATTTGTAAACACAATAAGCAGGAAATGTTGAATGGACAATTCATCTCAGCTTCCTCGTAAGATCCCACTATCACAGAGGCCAAACTTCAGCTATTTTGATGCTGTCAAAAACATTTCTGCAAGCATTGGAAACAGTGAACATAATGGGGCCAGATACATCAAAGATGTTGTAACAAAGATTTTCACTCCAGAACTAGCTGCACCTCTATTGAAACTGTTCCAATACCATTGTGGCAGTCTTTTACCCAACAATGTGGAAAAATACCTATCTATGTTCTTTTCACAAAGAGTAGGAAAATCTATTCTGGCAAATTATGTCCAAACAGTCCATACTCTATTATCATCAAAATAATAATCATTGATAGTGCTAACACTCAGCACTTACTCTCTATGAACGCACACATCAATAACTGTTTGCATTTTGCCACTGTGCTTTAAATCTTATTACAGCCTTCTTCCAAATATGGACAACAGAGCTGAATGCTCTGGTTGCTCCTGACATCAGGATAGAACTTAATCGAGTGCAGCATCAAGGAGCCCCAGTAAAGCTGACATCTATGGATGCCAAGAGTTGCAGCCTGATCTTGTACAGAGGAAGAAGGTTGTAGTCATCCCATCTTCAGGCCATCTCTGCAGGAGTTCAATTGGGCTCCTAGGCTCGCCCACCTTCAGTCGCTTCAAAAATGACATTCCTTCTTTCTTTCATAAGGTCAAAAGTGGGGTGTTTACTGATGGATTGCACAGTGCTCAATTCTATTCACAACCTCTCAGCCCACACCTGCATGGAGTAAGGTCCAGATAATGTTCAGGCATCAGCTGCCATGTAACATTCACATACCATATCATCTCCAAACAAGACGGTCCAGTCAACTACCTTTCATATACCATCTTAAAATTCCTCCTTCATGATCAGTAGATCTAAATCTTGGAATTCCACCATTATTGTTCTCCAAATCAGAAGTCACAAAAAACACAAATTGCAACATCCTTGCTTCCCTAGATGGATTGCCTCAAGTTAAGAAAGGGGTTCCCCATCCATTATCTACGGGTAACATATGTTTGCCAGGGACACCCTCACACCTAAAACTGGGCATGTTTTCCCCATGTGATGAACATCATAAACTCTCACAGCTTCTTCTAAATATTTAATGACTGGATGAAAATATTATAACCCACAATCTTCATGAGTTATTTAAAATGTCCCACAAAAAGTAGCAAATTATTAATGATGTAAAGTGCCACCTTATTCAAACATTTCTTCCATGATTTAGCACGTATAAAGAATTGGTGCCAGATGCCCTCTGTAAAGTTGAAATTGTGGCGAGCTCGAGGTGATAGCGGCATTACTGTTGGGGGAAGCGGTTTGCACTGGAGATCCAGATGCAGTTTTCGCCATACCATGGAGAGGTCTCTTAAAGAGCGTTTACCCGAGAGTCGCCACCTGCAGGCCGTTGTTTGCCTCCCGTCCAGAAATCAAGTGGCTGAAGAAACATGTAGGCCGGGATTTAAATCACAACGATGGGGGAGTATATCACAACAATATTATCTTTACGCAAGGATATGCAAGTTTCACGGTTGTTGTATTAACTCTATAAGCAGCACCCGTCGAGTGCAGCAAAAATGCCTAGTGACCAATTTCCAGGCAATCCTCTCATTCACACATACTCCTCCCATTCACCCTCCCAACATCACCCATTCCTTACTCCGCCGAGTTACTCCAGCATTTTGTGCCCATCGTCGGTGTAAACCATCATATACAGCTCCTTGCAGCACACTCCTCCCACACAGTCGGCTATACCTTTTATGTTAAACATACAATCTTGCCCATAATCAGAAATGTACACATTCATTCAAACCAGCACGCACGATGGAATAACATAGAATATTGAGGAGATTGTGCTAGTTATGATGGATACATGCTTTAAATGACGACGGGTCTTCGCCCTGAAACGTTGGCTGCTTGGATTGTTGTCCAAAATGTTCAATCTTTAACTGTATGTACGGCCTATACGGGATTTCGGTGACATGGTGTTTTAGTTTTAGGATTGAAATATTAACAGCTTTCCACAGCTGACTGCCCTGGACAGATCTGACACATGGTGATTAGATTTGTGTGTGAAGGATACTGGAGGCAGCCGAGTGAAGCGGGTGGGCCCGTGATGTAGCAGTTCTATCCCAGCCACACTGCTGCATTACCACACACGGTGCCTTCCAAATATATGCCGCTGCTGAGAGTTCACAATAGAATGACATTTAAGCTCTTCCTGTAATAATTGATGCCATTTCTTATTGCGCATTCAAAAACAGCAGCAATTCACACCTTAATCCAATCACTTCCCGTCTTTTCTATCGCCCCTGAATTCCTCTCCGATTGCTCCTGACTGTTACTCAAGGACCTTTGTTTCAAGCTTACTTGCTCTTAATCAAAAGCGACCGCAAATTGCCCTAAATTAACAAAAAATCCGGCCCACCAGTAAGCCTCCCTCATACTTCGCTTCTCAGTACTCTCGGCAGGTGACTGGGAGGCGAGATGCAAGGTGCAGCATCCTCATCAGCCCCTGGTAAGTAGCACCGGCTGCTCATCTTTTACAGCAGCCTGCGTACAAAAGCTCAGCTGGACAAGGACTGTAATTACCTCCGTCTATGCCGTTGCCTGCATCCTGATCCTGGGGTGGAAGCTTTGGGCTACCCCTCCTTCCACCTCCTCCTTCATGCTGCCTTTCCCTAATCTCTCTGCCTTCCTTTCTTCCTGCGTTATGCCACGACAGTGCAGCGAGTAATCTTGGAGGCAGCTGAGTCCGGCACACAGAAGCAGAGACAGCACAAGAGACTGGTGCAGCATCGCGAACCAATAGGGAAACAGAACTCAAACCCCAAAGCACCCATGATACGAAGTTTGTGGGTGGATAATATATCCAAAATGTACCAATCGCAAGATACAGAGGGAATGGCAGCATTCAAAGCTGTCGGAATTGAAACAGGTAAAAGCCGACCAGTTAAAAGATTGAAGGAGGACGAAGACAAAGTGGTTCAGAAGCGGGGCAGCCAAGGCGGAGGCGGGAGATGCAAGGCAGGAGAGGAAGGTAGTAGAAGTCAAGGTGTTAGCACCGGGAATGGCAGGGGAATGCTTTGAAGTACACGTTCCCGCCCCGTCATCGCTCTCTGCCTCCTTGCCTCTGTGCCACCTTTCCATTGCTATTTCCATTCCCAAATCCTTTTGAATGGTTGGTAGACAAAAGTGCTGGAGAAACTCAGCGGGTGAAGCAGCATCTATGGAGCGAAGGAAATAGGCAACGTTTCGGGCCGAAACCCTTCTTCAGACTGATGTGAAGGTGGGGGGGCGGGAAGAAGAAAGGAAGAGGTGGAGCCAGTGGGCTGAGGGAGAGCTGAGAAGGAGAGGAGAAAGTAAGGACTACTTGAAATTAGAGAAGTCAATGTTCATACCCAAGTGAAATATGAGGACCTGCTCCTCCAATTTACGGTGGTCCTCATTCTGGCCATGGAGGATGCTGAGCTCAGAAAGGCCAGATTCGGAATGGGAGGGGGAGTTGAAGTGCTGAGCCACAGGGAGATCAGGTCGGTTATTGCGAACCGAGCGGAGGTGTTCGGCGAAGCGATCGCCAAGCCTACGCTTGGTCTCACCGATGTAGAGCAGCGGATGCAATAGATGAGGTTGGAGGAGGTGCAGGTGAATCTCTGGCGCACCTGGAAAAAGTGATTGGGTCCTTGAATGGAGTCAAGGGGGGAGGTAAAGCGACAAGTGTAGCATTTCTTGCGGTTTGTAAGGGAAAGTGCCCGGAGAGGGGGTGGTTCGGGTGGGAAGGGACGAATTGACCAGGGACAATTCAAATCGGGTCAATTCAAATTTGAATGGTTATTTCGTTCATGATCAAAATCGCACTATAGCCAATTCGGTCCACGTATTGCAAAATGTTCCCGAATTCATTACTCTCGTAACATCAACTTGTAATTATGAAAACACGCATAATAGCAGAACTACATGTAATAAATATTTGACACGCAGTGTGCTTATCATTTCCCAAACCATGAGATTATTAAAGATTTGCCATGTTTTCATTTTCAGCCATAAAGTTAGAATACAAACTATTCCAGACTGATCATCATGCATCAAAACTGGGTACTAAATTTGGGCAGAACAAAAATAGTTACATCCCAGTTGACTCTGCAAATTGTTACTCATGAAACTTTGGGGACAAGTTGCTAAATTAAGTGAATTGCTCCCAGATGAATCAAGGATAATAAAACATGCCTTCTAGCCAAAGTTTAAAACTTTCTATATAGACACAAAGTACTGGAGCAGCTCAGTAGGTCTGGCAGCACCTCTGGAGAAAATGGATAGGTGACCCTCCTTCAAACTGATTGTAGGAGGGAGAACGGGAATAAACTGGAAGCGAAAAGAGGCAGGACAAGGACGTGTAAGTGCAGCTTTGTGCGTGAAAATACTCCAAATGTGATATAACCTGTGCCGTATAAACATCAGCATTACATCCCTGTTTTTGTATAATAATCTTCTCAAAATAAATGCTAGCTTTGCATTTGCCTTTCTTATTACCGATTCAACTTGCAAGTTAACTTTTTGGGAATCCTGCACCAGCACTCCCAAGTCCCTTTGCACCTCTGATTTCTGAATTCTCTTCCCATTTAGAAAATAGTCTACTGAAGAGGTTCACGTGTTGTATAAACATTGAGTTTAATATTTAAACGATACAGCTTAACAATTAGTACTAAAGGGCAAGGTGTGTTAACGTGTTGACTGTGAACAGCTGCACCCCGTCAGCTGTTCACTCAGATCGACGTTGATTGGTTGGCACAGATCATGGCAGGTCCACGCTCGAGCTCGACAAACAATGGTTAAAGACCAAAGTATCTTGGCCACATGGTGGCGCCACACTACGCCTTTATTCCTGCTACCAAACTGACTCCACACTTTACTATGCTGTATTCCATCTGCCACTTCTCTGTCAACCTGTTCGTCCTTCTGCAGAGTCCCTGCTTTCCATACACTATCTGCTCCTCCACCTATCTTTGTATCATCTGCAAACTCGGCCACAAAACCTTCAATCCCCTAATCCAAACCAGTGATATACAACGTGAAGAGTACCAGCCCCAGCACCGATCCCTGCAGAATTCCGCTAGTCACTGCCACCCAACCAGAAAAAGCCCCCTTTATTGCCCCTCTTTGCCTTCCGCCATCCATCCAACCTGCTATCCATGCTAGTATCTTCCCTTTGATACCATGGATTCTTCTTTAGCAGTCTCACGTGCGGCACCTTATCAAAGGCTGTCTGAAAATCTAGGTAAACAACATTCACTGACTCTCCTTTGTGTGTTCTGTTATTTACTTCCTCAAAGAATTCCAACTCATTCATCAGGCAAGATCTCCCCATCACAAAACCATGCTGACTTTGGCCTATTTTATAATGAACTTCTAAGAACTCAGAAACCTCATGCTTTATAATGGACTCTAAAATCTTACTAACGACTGAAGTCAGGCTAACCAGTCTACAGTTTCCACTCTTCTGCTTTGCTCCGTTCGTGTGCTGGCTCGAAGAGCTGAATGGCCTCCTCCTGCACCTATTTTCTATGTTTCTATGTAACAGCGGGGTAATATTTACAATTTTCCAATTGTCTGGAACTACTCATGACTCTAGTGATTCTAGAAAGATCTCCACTAATGCCTCCACAATCTCCTTCAGAACCCTGGGGTGCAGTCTATCCGGTTCCCAGGTTTTTCTTTGCAGCCCTTCTGAAATAAAGGCACATTTGCCCCCCTCCAATCCTCTGACAGCTCACCTGTGGCTAAGGAAGCTGCATATATCTCAGCAGGGCTCCTGAAAGGGCTACAACGAGAGCCACAACAACAGCAGTGCCAGCAGGACATGTGGTGAGTGCAGAAGGGAAGTACAGCGGTGAGTGATGGCAGCAAATTGTGCAATTGATTGATGAACATTTAACATCCATATACTATAGTCTTAAAGGTCATGGTGTACGATACCTATCTCCAACAATGAAGATCCCCATGAGAATGCTCTGAAAACCAGGGAGCACGCTCTGTGTCTCAGGAGGCACCGGTCAGGGAATGAACACAATAATGATAAAATTCACCACCCCCTTAAGTGTGCAGCACAGCCTTTGGCTATATGAGGAGAAAAAGCAGTTAAAGATTAAGCCTCCACCGGGCTCAAAGCACATGCCTGTCACAGTGATCTCTGTGTTCTTCGGGGACATAGACTACTTGCAGCAGCAAATCAACGAAAAGTAGCAACAACATTATTTCTGCAAAATCATCTAAATCCACTGGCGAATGAGGCAAGATAATGTCAGCATCCTCTCTCAGGCCAAGTATGTAAAAACAGTACACCATCCCCATCAATTCATGGGAATCCTTGATCCATGACCACAAAAAAGGAGATGATAACAATTGTCAGGACACCAGATGCTAGTGTAAGTAGGAGAAGGAGTGCAACCCCACCACACCGTGTCAAACACTTCCTGCTCAACCTGTGGCAGAGCATATGGATCCACATCAGACTAAACAGCCACCTCAGAAGCCAAAGAACTGGAGTGGAAATAAATTATCCATAATCCTGAGAGAATGCCCAAGAAGAAAAACCGGGAAGAATTCACAGAAACATAGAAACATAGAAAATAGGTGCAGGAGTAGGTCATTCGGCCCTTCGAGCCTGCACCGCCATTCAATGTGATCATGGCTAATCATCCAACTCAGTATCCTGTACCTGCCTTCTCTCCATACCCCCTGATCCCTTTAGCCACAAGGGCCACATCTAACTCCCTCTTAAATATAGCCAATGAACTGGCCTCAATTACCTTCTGTGGCAGAGAATTCCAGAGACTCACCACTCTCTGTGTGAAAAATGTTTTCCTCATCTCGGACCTAAAGGAATTCCCCCTTATCCTTAGACTGTGACCCCTTGTTCTGGACCTCCCCAACATTTGGAACAATCTTCCTGCATCTAGCCTGTCCAACCCCTTAAGAATTTAGTAAGTTTCTATAAGATCCCCCCTCAGTCTTCTAAATTCTAGCAAGTCTATCCAGTCTTTCCTCATATGAAAGCCCTGACATCCCAGGAAGGTGAACCTTCTCTGTACCACCTCTAGGATGATACAGACACATAGTTGGGTGCTGGTGAACCGTTTTGATTGGGCTCATGGCCATAAGCGAGCAGCCAGACATGTGAAAGAACCTTAGGCCAAAAGGCAACATGGCGAGGATACTGGGATTGAGGACTAGGAAACACATTTAAAGTACCTATACATAATTTTGCAACTTGAACACCAAGACACTTAGGGTTTCAGCCCGAAACGTTGCCTATTTCCTTCGCTCCACAGATGCTGCCTCACCCGCTGAGTTTCTCCAGTACTTTTGTCTACCTTCGATTTTCCAGCATCTGCAGTTCAAGACACTTAGCCAAATTGGGAGGTTATGTTTTTAGCTAACACCAAAGCAGGGACAGAATCCTTGAATTGAGGACACTCTCATATTGGAAGCCTACACTATTTGCAGGAGTTGAAAGCACAACATAAGTTTCCAGGCCAAAATAACCATTTCAATCAGTCTTGTTGAAAATGGCAGTAATTTCCCTCCAATGGTGCCATCTGCAGAGAGGAATCAGATTACATTTTTGGAACCATGATGCATGCACACAAATAATCTGATCAGCCTTAATGTTAAGGTAAAGGTTAAATTCAACCAAACATCGTGCAGAAAAGATAAACCTCAGCTGAATATTGAAGGAATTGAGCTTCAATTCAGTTCAATTATGCTACTTGGCAGTGCATACCATCCCATTGCAGCAAGAGTAAGTAAAATGAGATGATCAGATTTCATACCAAACATTTTTCTAGAAAGAAAAAAAATAACTTTAACTATAGTGAGAGTCAACACCTTCAGTGGCGAGGACGGGTCACCAGGGAGAGTCAGCAACTTCAGGGGAGGGGATTGGACACCAGTGAGACTCAGCACCTACAGAAGAAAATGCAAGAAAATAGTATATACATAAGGAGAACACAGGAAAGGCATTATATTTGCCAAGATATGGATCTACATTAATAAAAATGTGATAAAATGTTGCCGCTTGAAGCACCAATGATTATTTAGTTTATATGCCCTAAGCAGCAATATTCGGCAGCATATTGATCCGAGACCTGCCCAGGGCTGGTCTGGGTCCATGGCATTGTAATTGGAGGTTGAGGATTGGATGTTGGAGATCAAATCAGTGCCTGTGGAGTAGGGGGCTTGTCAGAGATTTGTGCTGGGGACATGGAAGGTTGGGTGGTCGATTTAAATGGGAGGGTCGTCAAGATGTTGGGGATGGCATCTGGAATAAGGGAAGCAACCAGATTAGAAAGTTGAAAGGGAGCCAACATTAATTTAGTACAATAGGCTGGAACTTTGTCCGGGGGCAACTTTTAAGTTATCCTGGTAAATATTTGGTATTCTAGAAGTAGCCAAAGATATGTGATTTAGCCCTGAAAGACATACACTTACTGAGACGACACAAGACTTTGCAGAAGCTAGATCTTGAGTTACAAACAAACTTCTTCAGGAGCTCAGTGGGTCAAGCGGCGTCTGTGGAGAGAAATATAAATGTTTCTGTCCATTTCCCTCCCCTTTGACTTCCACTTTCCGAGCCCCTCTCCCTCATCTTTACTATGGATGTTCAATCACTCTACACCTCCATCCCCCACCAGGAAGGCCTTAAAGCCCTCTGTTTCTTCCACAAACACAGACCCAGCTAATTTCCCTCCACTAACACTCTACTCTACCTAGCTGAGTTGGTTCTCACCCTCACCAACTTCTCTATTGGCTCCTCCCACTTCCTCCAAGTCCAAGGCGCATTTATGGGCACCCGCATGGGCCCCAGCTAAGCCTGCCTCTTTGTAGGGTACGTTGAACAATCCCTATTCCAGGCGTACACTGGCCCTATCCCCGAACTTTACAGTATCTCCGTTACATTGATGACAACATCGGTGCCTCCCCCTGCACCCCATGCTGAACTCATAGACTTCATCAACTTCACCACCAATTTTCATCCTGCACTCAAATTTACTTGGACCATCTCCGACACCTCCCTCCCCTTTCTTGATCTCATAGTCTCCATCACAAGAAACAGACTTTTGATTGATGCCTATTACAAACCCCCTGACCCCCACAACTATCTCAACTACACTTCTTCCCACCCTGCTTTCTGCAAAGACTCTATCCCCTACTCCCAATTCCTCCGTCTACATAGCATCTGCACCCAAGATGAGGTGTTCCATATTAGAACATCCGAGATGTCCTCATTCTTTAGGGAATGGGGCTTCCCCTCTCCCATCACAGATGAGGCCCTCACTCATGTCTCTCCTGTACCCCGCAGCTCTGCCTTTGCTCTCTCTCCCCCTAGTCGCAACAGAGACTGTTAGAGTCCCCCTAGTCCTTACCGTCCACCGCATCCGCCGTCGCATCCAACACATAATCCTCCAAAATTTCCGCCACCTCCAACGGGATCCCACCACTAGCCACATTTTCTCATCTCCACCCCTTTCCGTCTTCCGCATAGACCGTTCCCACCGCAACTCCCTGGTTAACTCATCCCTTCCCACCCCCTCCCCAGGTATCTTCCGCTGCAACCGCAGAAGATGCACCACCTTTCGCTATATCTCCTCCCTCGACTTTGAGCAGGGACCCCAACAGTCCTTTCAGGTTAGGCAGAAGTTCACTTGCACCTCCTCCAACCTCATCTACTGTATCCGATGTTCAAGATGTGGACTCTTATACATCGGCGAGACCAAACGCAGACTGGGCGATCGTTTTGTGGAACACCTTCGCTCAGCCCGCGTGAACCAACCTGATCTCCCAGCTGCTGGACACTTTAATTCTCCTTCCCATTCCTACACAGACCTCTCTGTCCTCGGTCTCTTCCATTGTCAGAGTGAGACTAAACGCAAATTGGAGGAACGCCATCTCATATTTTGCTTGGCAGCTTACAACCCAGTGGCATGAATATTGATTTATCTCACTTCAGGTAGCCCCGGCATTCCCTCTCTCTTTATTCCTCCCCCACCCAAGTCACACAAGCTTCTCATTTTCACCCTACAGCTTCCAATGGCCTGTTTCCTTTATCATTGTTACTTTTTTGCATATCTTTGATTCATTGTTCTTTATCTCTCCACATCACCGTCTATATCTCTCGTTTCCCTTATCCCTAACCAGTCTGAAGAAGGGTCTCAACACGAAACATCACCCATTCCTTCGCTCCAGAGATGCTGCCTGTCCCGCTGAGTTACTGCAGCTTTTTGTGCCTCCCTCCACAGATGCTGTCTGATCTGCTGAGTTCTTCCAGCTGTTTATTTTTTTGCTCACAGTTACAGATATGGGCATGTCATTCATTTTTCAGGCAGAGATTTGGTAAATTATTGTCTGTCAAAAGTTTATGAATATTTGGAACAGAGGTTTTTATTTTTTTCTGAAGATAAATGAATTTTTGAGAAGGGGGCAAGTGAAATGTTGGCAGGGAAAGGCAGGAGAGCAAAACTGAGGTTACTGTCAGATTAGTCATGACATTATTAAATCGAAGAGAAAGATGGAGTAGTTAAATGGCCTACTCCTTCTGCTCCTAATTCACATATCTAAACTATCCCATTGCGGACTTCAGACTTTTTCTCTCAAGTGTCACCCTACAATGCTGGCAACTACATTCTGCACTCTGCAATTTTCTCTTTGCTCTACCTTTTGTTCTTGATTGTATTCATGTGTAGTACCACCTGAATTGATTGGAGAGCACGCCGACAAGATTTTTCACTTTGGTAAACATGACAATAATAAACCTAAACCTATTCATTCATTACTATTATAAAATCCGTATTTTAATTCCTGCCCATTGTGTCCAGAATAGAAATGTACACTACATGAATACAAGCACTAGATGGAGCCATGGGAATGCTGTTCCCTCTCAGTAACAGTGACTCATGGAACCAGCCTGTACACAAAACTGGGAGTGAGGCATTTTTGTTAAACTTGAGACACAGTCATTTCCTTTAAATCAATGACTAACATTGGACTCATTGTAAACACCTCCACATACATTGAACATATTAAAGGTCATTTGGTGATGCTGTAATCCAGGGAAGTAAAACCTTCAGAGACTTGATCCCGTGACAGCTAAAACATATGTGGAGCACAGAATCATCAAATTGAAAGTATCTAATAAAAAACTGTGAGTTTTACAGAAAATATATGATCATCAACCGTCAATGTTCAAAACAAGAATCCACCCATTGTTTTTATATGTAGTGTGTTTATAGTTTGTATATCCATATATCTACTGTCCATTTACAGAATGCATTCATATAAAATGGGTTAGCAAGAATAATGAGTATTTTTTATTTAATGTATTGCTTGCTTATATTTAATCTTTTAATGTAAATTATTTATATTGCCAAGTATATGCTCATACAAATTATTCTATATGTAGTTCATTTATAAAATGTATTATATATTTCATTGATTACATTTGTTGATGCTGATATTTTGATGGCTAAGATAATAGTGGAATAACCAATAGTCTGTCCAGTAATCATTGATATCTGTCATGGTATGGATAACGTAACTCTCACTGTACAATGATATGATCAGCTTGGATTGGGAGTGCTGCCATGATATCTTGATGGTGTTTGATGGTGATGATATTCCTCTGACGGTGTTTGTTATGACGAGCTGCGCTCCACGCATTCTGTCTAGAGAAAGATCCTATTAAAGTTAAACCCGCTGCTCCTTCCTTCCCAACCATGCCATGCAAGAGGGTTTGATTATCTACGCTTAAGTAACTTATACCTTCATCCCCTTCCCCTCCCCCCTCCACCCTAGTCATTTAACCAGTTCCACAGTTCACCACATTGTATTGCATTGAGATCACACCTTCCCTAGCCAACAACGGGCCTACCAGAGCACCACCCTGCCTGAGGTCATTTATGGCAGGCCCTGATTGGCCCTATTTTCTCACCTCCAGTTCTTTACCCCACCCCCTACTTTCAATCTGAAGAAGAAGAGTCCTGACCCGAAACGTCATCCATTCTTTTTCTCCAGAGATGCTGCCTGACCCGCTGAGTTTATAGAGCATTTTGTGTCTATCTTTGGTATAAACCAGCATCTATTGTTATTTGTTTCTTTATAATTAATTAAGAATGCAATCACAGTTACAATGTAGGAAAGGGGCAACAAACTGTGAACAGTAATCTTCAACAAATATCAACGTGAGGCAGATCAGATGATCTGTTTTCTTGATATTGATTCCACCAGGAAAATATGTTACCCTGTCCTGAGGGGACAAATGAAGCCTTGGTTTCGTATCTCATTTAAAGATGAGATTCAGCATTACGATTGCTGAACAGGGACTCCCATTGAAAAGTTTGCTTGAGGGTAGGCTTTGACTGTGTTGCAGCATTCTCTACAGCTGGAAGGTCTTCTGACATTCCAAAGCCTGGGCTCTGGTGTGAAAAAATGACCTGGTAAAGCAATGGACAGAGGCTAAACAAGAGACTGTCCCTTCAGAAAGAGAGGAAAACAGGAAAACAATGAACAGAAGGTAATGATCAAGAAAATCCATGAAAGGAACATGTAACATTCACCCATACAATCAATCATCTCATAAAGTGCCTTTCAGATGACGTTCATGACATGAAATGTCTTGCAGGGGTAAAACAAATGGAGAAATAGCTAATAACCTGAGATCAAAGCCGTCTTTTATGCAGATATACCATGAAACAACACCATGCAATGTCAACCATGCACCAATAATTATTACAAGTAAGGATTTCAAAGAAGAAACCTATTGGAAACTAATCAAGGGAAAGAGTCAATCGCCGACACTCATCCTTCCAATATTTCTACTTGCTCAATTCACTCCACTCAGACTTTTACTCACTCAATCCAACTTCCCACTCATCTACATTGCATTGTAATGACTAAGTCTGGCATTCTACACGCATAGCATAGTATCCATTACAACTCTCCATCACTTTAATTGAGCTCAACTTCTTTCATTGAGCCAAACAATATCCTGCTCATTCAGCTCAACATCCTGGTATTGAATTTACATGATTTACGAGGAGATGACCAGGAATTTGGCAATATTTGCTGGGAATGGATGAGACTGTGTTATTATTAATAGGGGATGACAAATCGTGTGTCAGGCATTATCGATGGTACTCGTTGGTATGTTAGTATTTATAGGGGATGCCTGGGCCATGTAAGTGGACGTGACTGAATCTAAAGGAGGATATCTGAAACTGTGTCAATATTCACAGAGTGAGAACTGCTCGGTATTTTTAGGACAATGTAAGGAGGTCCTCAGGAAATTTGCCTTTATTACATCCGGTAGATAGGTGTATAAAAACAAGCATGTTTGGACTTGACATGCTATCAAATAAAACCCTGACCTCATCCTGCTTGAAAGTCAATGTTTTGAAACGCTCCACTAATCAACAGCTGCTTGCTTGGGTGATTTGTAAAAGTGATTAGACAATGAAATGAGGCAATACATGTACCAGGGTTCCTTCTCCTCTGGCGCCCTGGTGCATGTCTTGCCTCATTTCAAATTTCAGCAAAGATCTATTGAAATAGCACTTTGTGGCATCATGATTCACATCTTAGACTTCAAACTCGCACATGAACCTTGTTCAGCATTGATTTCAAAACTGATAAGTCCTTTCCCCAAATTTTGCAACATTGCATTGCCACAGAATTAACTCCCAGTCCGTGTCGTTTTGTTTTATCTTTATTAGCCCAGGTCATTTTGAATCTGAATTATTTACTTCTGTTCACCTGAACCATTACCCCTTGTTTTACTGTGTAAGAAGGAACTGTAGATGTTGGTTTAAACCGAAGATAGACATAAAAAGCTGGAGTAACTCAGCGGGCCAGACAGCATCTCTGGACAGAAGGAATGGGTGATGTTTTGGGTCAAGACCCTTCTTCAGATTGGTTCAGATAAGGGAAAAGAGAAATATAGACGGTGATGTGGAGAGATAAAGAACAATGAATTAAAGATATGCAAAAAAGGAATGACGATAAAGGATACAGGCTCTTAAAAATAAATAAATAAATAAATAAAAGACCACTTGCGCTAGAATGCTATTCATTGACTTCAGCTCGGCATTCAAGACGATCATCCCTCAGAAGCTGGTGGGGAAGCTCTCCCTGCTCGGGCTCAATACCCCCCTCTGCAACTGTATCCTGGACTTCTTAATACATCGACCACAGTCAGTCCGTGTTGGCAGCAACACCTGAAACACCATCATCCTGAACACCGGAGCCCCCCAAGGCTGTGTGCTTAGTCCACTACTATTCACACTACTTACCCAGGACCGTGACGCCAAACACAACACCAACCAAATGATCAAATTTGCAGATAACACTAGGTGGGCTTCATCAGAGACAACAATGAGACTGCCGACAGAAAGGAAGTGGCACAGCTTGTGAACTGGTGCGAAGACAACACATCTGCATCTGAACGTCACCAAGACCAAAGAGATGATTGTAGACTTCAGGAGAACGCAGGCTGCCCACTCCCCCCTGCTTACCAATGGCTCCATCGTGGAGAGGGTGCAAATTCCTAGGGATGCACCTCTCCTGGTTTCTCAACACTACACACCTGGCCGGGAGGGCTCAGCAGAGGCTGAACTTCCTCAGGAGGCTGAAACGAGCGAGGCTTCCCCCACCCATCATCTCTATGTTCTAAGAGGTGCCATAGAGAGCGTCATGAGCAACTGCATCGCCGTCTGGTACAGGAGCTGCACTGCATCAGGCAGGAAGACACTGCAACGATAAGTCAGGGCAGCGGAGAACATCATTGGGGAACCTCTCCCATCCATTCTGGACATTTTCAACAAAAGATGCCTCCAATGCCTCCAAAGAGCCTCCAACAAGACTCCTCCCACCCCTCCCATGGACTCTTTGCCCCTCTGCCGTCCGGTATGAGGTACCGGAGCATCAAGGCCAGCACCACCAGGATGTGCAACTGCTTCTTCCCCCTAGCTGTTGGAATGATGAACACCCTGCTGCACACACACACCTCACCTAGAACACACTGGCACCTTACATCAATATCAATCCTATGCACCTAGCATAACCCCGTGAGGAACGACATTTTGTTCAAATGTATTTATCGTCATGACATATACTTATATGTTCGAATGACAAATAAATTATTATTAAAATATTAGGCCATTATAAGCTGTTTATAGGGTGAAAATGAGAAGCTAGTGTGACTTGGGTGGGTGAGGGATAGAGAGAGAGGGAATGCCGGGCTACCTGAAGTGGGAGAACCTGATCTCCTGGTTGCTGGACACTTTAATTCTCCTTCCCATTCCTACACAGACCGTTTTGTCCTCGGTCTCCTCCATTTTCAGAGTGAGCCTAAACGCAAATTGGAGGAACAGCATCTCATATTTTGCCTAGGCAGGTTACAGCCCAGTGGTATGAATATTGATTTATCTCACTTCAGGTAGCCCCGGCATTCCCTCTCTCTCTATCTCTCCCCCACCCAAGTTGCACAAGCTTCTCATTTTCACCCTAAAAACAGCTTACAATGGCCTGTTTCCTTTATCATCATTACTTATTTTGCATATCTTTTATTCATTGTTCTTTATCTCTCCACATCACCGTCTATATGTCTCTTTTCCCTTATCCCTAACCTTTCTGAAGAAGGGTCTCGACCCAAAACATCATCATTCCTTCTTCTCAGAGATGATGCCTGGCCCGCTGAGTTACTCCAGCTTTTTGTGTCTACCCTTGTTTTACTGCTCGCAAAGCTCACAGGCCTATTATGTAACTACAGCATATTCAGATTTTTTTATTTTTAGGTGTTGTGTTTCTTAATCTGTTGCCTGCATCTTTGGGCTAAATTGAACCTATCCCTCTGTGAACAATACAGAGTGCCCTCGTTTACAGGCTGAGTTAAGTAAATGGAATGCAACTCTGGCACGTGTCAGTGCCAGATCCTCCCAGCTGTCAGCAGGACATTGTGCAGTTCTTTAATCATGATAGTTCCGTCATAAATTTCAAAGTCTGCCCCGAGGGAGAATAATTATTGCTCCACTCTGTGATAAGGTTTATGCTTTTGCTGGCACCTCTTTTGCTTTGCGATTGTGCCACCTTCACCAAGAAGATGACAAAAGTACACAGCAGAACTGAATTAACCGTTTTATGACTTCAAAGTTATGGCACAACTTCCAATGTCCAGATACTTCTGCTTGGAGATACTGAATCTACAGGTTCCCTTTTGCACAGTACAAAGTTCACAACTATCTCATATTCAGATAAGCATGGAGGAAGAGTGGGTGGATGCAACAAGTGCAGACAGGGAAAGAGACAGGAGGACTACGAAGGGGAAGCATAGGGAGAAAAATAAGGAATTATGGAATTGGGATAGGAGGCAAAGAAAGGGGCGCTGCCAAAGGCCATGGGATAAGGAAGAGCGCAAAGAAAGTAAGGTGATATTAGCGTGGGAAAGAAATGAAGGGAATCAAGAAAGTCCTAAGGATAGTGTCACGAGGATATTGAAATTGTAATTTGGATAGAGGGGAGATCATAGAAAGCCAAGGTTGGGTAAAGCATAGTCCAAAAGTTATCAAAGGAGAAGAAAGTTCAGAAAATCTCTTACATTCAGCTTTCGATAAATGGAAAACAAACAGAAATGAAATAATGAAAGAGTGAAGAAAGTAGTGAGGAAGGGCGTGTGATCTAAATGTTGCTCTTGCTCTTACACTCATGAGGAGTAAGGAACAAAATGAATTGATTGCAAGGACCAATTTAGGGAGGGGGGGGTGGGTGACTGTCACTGGAGCCTTCACTGAGGCATACCAGCAGGATTGCCAGAACCTGGAGCTAAATATAGGTGCAGGAGTAGGCCATTCGGCCCTTCGAGCCAATACTGCAGGAAATATAAGGAAAATAGTAAAAGGACAGGAGTGGCCTTATTGATTGATGTTGGAATTTTTTCAACCATGAGGGGATTTAACATGAGGTGAGCAGATAGTGACGACTTTATGGATAAGAGTAAGGGAAAAAAGATTTAAAGTTTCATTGGGAATTGTGTTTGGCAGCATGAATACAGATGTGAAATGGTGGTGTGTACAAATGCAAACATCAGACAAGCATATTGTTTTAATGGTAGATTTTAACTTCTATGAAAATTAAGCTTTAAGTTCACGTTTGGATGGAACTAACAAGAGGTCAATCCATATTGGATTTAGTTATGAGCCAAATTTAGTAACAGCCTAACAATGCATAAACATTTCTCAACAGTGGTCATAATATTATTAACTTTAATGCAATGTTCAAAAAGGAGAAATTTGCTATGCAGTTGTTATGGATATTTATTTAGGTAAGATTGACATCCTCCTTGTAAATCAAAGACTGTCCATGTTAAACTAGCAAATCTGTCTATAAGTAAAACGACAAGTGACAAATGGAAATATATAAAAATAGATAAAATGTAAAACAAAGTCAATTTACAACACCAGGGCCATTCAACTTTCCAGAAAAATAAGCCACCGCTGACCAAAACAGTAAATCATCATAAAACAAAAAGAGAAGGCAAAAGTTATCAAAGATCCTAATGATTGGGAAATATACAAAGACCAATGAAAGGTGACAGCACAAATAATAGGAGCTCATGATAAAAAACTCACAAGGGATAGGGAATCCAATTCAAAAATATTTACAGTTGTATTTGGAAAAAGGGGATGATTTGTAGTAAATGAGCCCCTTAAATGTAAATAGCGAAAATTAGTTACAACAGAGAAAGAGGACATGATAACCTAGCATCCAGATGAAATGAAATAGGAATAGGAATAGGAACACTTTGTCAGATGTGGCTAGGCACAGTGAGATTATTTGCTTGCATACACAATGTATACAAATAGCAGCCACCTACGGTGCTGACAAAGTTACAAAGCACGCCGGCTCTGCCTTTTGTCCCCCCCACAACAGTTCCCCCACAACAGTTCCCCCACGGCGGGTCCCCTTTGTTCTTTGCCCCCCCCCCCCATTGTCCATTGTTCTCCCCCCGCCTCCCTCACGACAGTCACAGTCTCCCCACGCTGGGTCTTCTATTGTTCTTCCCCTCTCTCCTCACGATAGTCCTCCGCGCTCTCATCGACCGTCGACCATTAAATACTAAATGAGGCATCATAACCTGCCAAAACTAACAAAAATAAAATAATGACTAAAGAATTACCAATCCTTAAGACCAGGGTTTTTTTTCCATTACAGGGATTTAGGGGAGGTTGATGAGAATGTTGAATGTTAGGTGCCCTAACGATACCTTGTAAAGTCTCCTTGATTTGGAGAATGCACCATTACTTTGGAAAAATGTGCATGTCTATTTGCTATTTAAAATAAATGAGAGAAAAACTTGTTACCTTAACATTGAATGTCAAAAAATTACCAGAGACCTTTTGAGTTTCAGCAGTTTTCCCTATTAATGTGCTGTGAATTCTCACAGTTCTGGGCAAGCAGTCTGTGCAAGGTTTTATGGGGATACACCACTGTACAAGCAAAGGTACTCCAATTATTGGGAAGCTTTGCGACAGATAGGTGAATAGATACGAGGGTTGGGAGGGGACTCTCTAATAATCAAAATAACCTGGACTGGCTAGTGAAGACCAGCCGGTAGAGACTACAGGAGACATTTTTTTGCAAGGGAGTCTCTCTCCTTGAACATGGTGTGAGCGGACCTCCCTACATGATGCAATGAGTAGAAAACTATGAAATGTGGCAGAGTTTAGCAGGTAGCCAACAGTGGTCATGTGACCAGTAAGCTGGGACTGACCATACTCTGATCTACCTCTGCCAAGGTGCTCATGTGAGATTGTGTTTGAAGTCACGGGACATCACAATTCTAAGAGAGGAGAAAGAATGGAGTTTGAGCTTTCCTCTTTAAACAGCATAATTTTTTTGGAAAATGGGTCAGAAAAATTGAGTTGTATTGTGAATAAATAAGCACTGCTATTGATATATCAACTATTGATATAATTTGGGGGAGTTCTACAACAGAAAACACTACTTGTGCGAATAAAAATCTCAACAAAGGTTAAGGAAAAAATCTCCTAACTTGCACTCTGAAATAGGAAAAGTGCACATATTTACTAAACAACAGATGAATTAATTTTCAACAGCACAGCATTTTTTTTCAGCTAAGTGAACAAATGTCAAATAAGTGCTTCGAGGAAGCACAGATGAACCATTGCACACCCAGACTTTGGCTCCTCAGTCATCTGATGAAGCACCAAACCTGATGAACATGTTGAATTCTGAGAGACAGCAGTGAATGCTGCCTGGAAATGTAGCCTGGAATCCAAAGTTTAAATTCAGAGTAATTATTCAAACTTGAATTGAAGTCAATAGAATTTAGAAGGTTGACGCATAATTTGATTCAGGATTTTGAGGTATTAAACCAACTGATCAGGTAGATAGGACAAACTATTTCTGCTGGATAGGACAAACTATTTCTGCTGGGTTATGGAGAGAAAAACGAGCCTGCTGGAGGCGAGGGGAAAGAAAGTTAAAGGTGTCAGGGTTGGATTGTGGAGGAATAGGACATGATATGGAGATATAAAGAAAGAGAGGCAAGTGGAGCTTCAGACAGAGCGAGGTCTGAGGAATAGCATGGAGGGGAATGAGAATAGGTTAGTGGAGGATGGAAGAGGAGGAGGCATAGGAAGTTGAGAAATTGAGAGAAACTTAAATGCAGAGACAAGAAGGGGGAGGGAGATGTTGCGATGGGAAGAGGAGGGAGGGTTTGGGGAGAAGTTAACAGAATGCAAGTTTGGAGAAGGGAGGGAAGGAAAGGCCAGGGGAGTGGTGGGAAAGGAAGAGAGGGAATGTCCTTGCAAGTCAGTAACATTACCAGATGCTTGATTACAAGTTCTGCAGTTTCCGTTTTCAACTGAGATATTGGTGGAGGCTTTCTGCCTGCATCGCTGTTTGTGTTTGAAAGTATTAAAGTATTATTCTATCAAGGAGCACATCATAGTGAAGCCTGATCCTACCCTCAGTGACATAAATCCAAATACAAGCAGACACATACATATGTGTGAATTCATGAACACTGATTCTTTTTTCAATTCCAGTCAAAAAGCACTAAGATCACTTAGACTGTCCATTTGGCAGTCTTGCAGAGATTATATCACATACCTATAATGGGTGACCGATTTAAAGTGCTCCAGTCAGTGAAGTGGAGCAAACTTATTGTCATTGTGAGCTATAAACTCTTAAGTGTATGTTGAGCATGATTAAGCAGAAGAGCATTTAGATATTACCAGACCAAGTGCGGACCTGTTGGGCCCGCCCCCCAAGGCAATATTCCCCCACTCACCCATAGCCCCCAACTGCGCAGGCGCGGCTGATGGGTTCCATTTGTGACGCCAGAGATCCCCGTTGTAACGCAAGTCACGGCAACCCTCCCCCTACTGCACGGCCTGCAAGCGTGACTGCGACGTTTTAAAAGTTCAAAATGGCAATAACCTGTAAAATATAAGATCAATGTGAATGGATCTCACTCTTCCTCATCTATTCCGCTCCTCCATTATCCTCCCTCTCCCCACCCTCCACTAACCCTCCTCTGCTTCCTCCCCTCACCTCCTCCCTCCCCTCAACCCTCCCTACCTCTTCCCCCTCCCCTCCTCCATTACCTCACCATCCCTCTTTCTATCCTTATCCTCCTCCATTCCCTCATCCCCCAGCACCCCCCCTCTTCACCCTCCCTCTTCTTTCCCTCTCCTCCTCCCCACTCCCTCCCTCACCTCTCCATCCCATTCTTTTCCCCTACCCTCAGTCACTCCCTCCCTCCATAACCCCTCTCCCCTTCGTAGCCGCCTCCTCTCCCTCTATCCTCCTGACCTCCCATCCCCCATTCTCCCGCCTCACCTCCCCCACTGCGCTCCTCTCCCTCTATCCCCCACCTCCTCACCTCACCCACTTTCCACTTCCTCTCCCTCTCTACCCCCTCCTCTCCCTCTATCCCCCTGCTCCTCCACTCCTCACCTTCCCCCACAATGAAAATCGCAATTTTAAAAAAATGAAACCTCCCCCTTATCCCACCCCTCCACAATGAAAATCACGATGTTTTTAAAAAAATGAAATTCCCAATGAAAATCACGATTTTTATTTAATACAACCTAAAGACAATGTTAGCTGTTAATGAAAATTGAAGAATTTGATTAAAAGGGATTTTTTTTTAGAATAAAATCAATGTCAATGAAAATCTCGATTAAAAAAAAAGATATTTGGGATCCCATTGTAACGTCATTGTGCCGTCAAACGTGGCTGACGGGCCGGGCAAATGGAAAAATAGTTTTGTAAAGTGATTTTTGTAAAGTTTAACATGAGAATGACTTGTATAATATACCATCAATTTGAACAAAACTTCTTTCATTTACATCGCAGGACAAAGGTGGGTCAAAAATTGTAGTGCTATCGTGTACCATTTTGGTGGAGGTTCAAGAACACGTGCACACGCATGGACGCATGCACGCATATATATAAAGAAACAAACAAGATGAGAGTTTTAGTAATATATAGATAACCTCCCCTAATTACCTTTGAAGGACAGTTGAGTGTTTTTATGCAGGAAAACACTCTAAGTGTTATGAAGAGAAGTTCCATAATAGTAAGATTAAACGAGAACTTACCAGTTTGATCTTTATTTTATGAGGAGTTACGATGAGCGATTACGTGAAGAAGCCCGCCAACCCGCATGTGTGTCAAACTTCAAAGCAGCGGTGTGAAATCACAGATAACAATAGTTGGACTGAACATAGTAAGATTGGAGAGAATTAAAGCTACCAGATGATCTTTATGATAAGAGGGTTGGGAGCATAGGGCACGTAATCGCTCATCGTAACTCCTCATAAAATAAAGATCAAACTTCAAACTGGTAAGTTCTCGTTTAATCTTACTATTTTACTTCGGAGTCACGTGAGTGATTCCGTGAAGATTTCAAAGCTCTGTGATTTTATGCCATGGATACGAGTCCATGCATCACACATTGCACCAGTTGACGACCATGGATGAGTGAAATATAAATAATGCATTCAGGCATGACATAAATTTAAACATGCTGATGCTTTAATGAGCAAATGAAAATAATAGTGACCCCTCTCATCCAGGGGGAAACTATAAAACAGAATCTAAAATGGAATTTGCAAATACCCCTGGTCTGGCAACGGGTTTATTATAAAACCTTTGGTACGTCAGTTCATTTGACCATCCTGCCGCCGCAAGGATGGGGTCGAGAGGGACGTCCAGTACCCTCGCTGCTGACGTTGATGCAGCCCTGGTGGAGTGAGATATAAAAATGTCAATGTTCACTCCTGCACAAGCCAGAACCAGTTCTAACCACCTCAAAATGGTCTGGACTGATACCTTTTTATGAGTTTTTTTGCAACTAATGAACATAGTTAATTTGGAGCCTCTAAGGCTCTTGGTGACCTTGATGTACTGTTGTAAATGTGTAACTACACACAACTGAAGGTCCATGGGGTATTCCATGAAAACTAGTTTGAGCCCTGACGCTCCTGGTCTGCTCTGTTTGATTAAATCATAAACATAAAATGTAATATTATTTACAGTTGAAACCATTCTGTCTAGTCGCAGCTGATGCAACGCCTGGACCCATTGCGCTGAAACCAGCGCCATGAGCATGACCACTTTGAAAGTGAGTTTGGGCAAAGACAGGGATGTAGCTGGAGCCCACTGGCGAAGCAGTGTGAGCACCACGCTCACATCCCAAATCTCCGAGTACCTGGGCCTGGGGGGATTAGTGTTAAAAATACCCTTCATGAACCTGGATATTAAGGGGTGAGGCCCAACAGAGTGGTGTCCCGATCCTAACAATAAGTATGACGATAAGGCACTCCTGGCACTATTTATGGCGCTATAGCTCAGTCTCGGTGTATGCTGTGTGGGTGGAAACAAATTGAGAAGGAATTCGATTTGGAACCCTTGTATACTGTGCAGTATAAACGGATCTGATGTTATCCTACACCATTCATTCAAAAGCAAGTGCAATCTCCCACCAACAGTTTCAGCGAACAGTTTGTAGGGGTGCTGCCGCCGGAGTGAAGCTTTACTAGTTCCAGGTCCTGGTCTGCTCTGTTCCAGAATTACAAAAAACAAAGTGGAATATTAGTTAGTAATATACTGAATTAAAAGAAAAGAAAAATAATCAATTCTGCCAATAAACATAATGATGAAAGTGACAGTGCAATTAAACATTTTTTTAAGCAGATCCTCCTCATTTCAATCATGTTCATTCCCCTACCATCAGGCAGATACTAAGGAGAAATGCCTTCCGTCAGAGCTGGTTGGATCTGGAACTCACCACTTGAAAGGGAAGGAGATACAGAAACATCATCACATCTAATACTTGGACTACTATAGTTGCTTTATGTACTCTAGTTTTTGCACTATCATGGTCTAGTTAATGTTGAATAACTGTTAGTTCATTGTACATATATTTTTGTTGTTGGTGCGTCTAATTGTGCCTGTAAATTGCAGCAAGTAAGAATTTCATTGTTCAGGGTGATCTCCGGTAGATATAAAAATGACCACTCTTGGTTCTCTCGACTCTTGAGTATATTCTTCTTCATGGACCAAGCTGGGAAGTAGTATTTGGGTGCAATAACTTTTATTGGCAAGCATGAAGAAGCTAAATGATCTTCTTTATGTGGTAAATATCTGTGTTGTAAGGTCAGAAATGCCTTAGTTAACTGATAATTTCTTGTGTTTAGTTATCTTCCAAATTCCTCAAAGAACAAAACAATCCACAGTGTTCTATTTAATATGTCTTGGGATTATAGTGGCAAGTACTATTTATGCCACACAAGTGCCAGGCAATGACCATCTCCAACAAAAGAGAACCTGACCACTTTGGCTTGCCATTCAAAGCCAAATCACCCACAATCAGAACCCTGTGGTCATCACTGATTCACTGGAATAGCCATGTAAATACTGTGGCGCCAAGACTAGGTTAGAGGCTGTATTCTGCAACAAGTGACTCACTTTTGCAATCCCTAGGGCCTTTCCAACATCTACAAGACATTAGTCAGATGTGTGATAGTATACATTCCACTATCTAGGTGAATTTAACTCCAACAATGATATTGACAGTATCAAGGACAAAAAAAGCCTGTTCACATCCTAATGTTGTATTGTATTGTAATTAATTTATTAGCCAAGTATGTAAAAACATACAGGGAATTTGATTTGCTATAGTCATACCAAAAAAGTAACAAGACACACAACTACATAAACATTAACATAAACATCCACCACAGCGCACTGTGATGGAAGGCAATAACGTATTCAATTCAATTCAATTCAATTCAAGTTTAATGTCATTGCACAAATACAAGTATAGGTACAACGAAATGCAGTTTAGCGTCATTCGTAGTGATAGCGATATAAAAAAATAAATACAGAGTGTAGTGATAGCAGTACGGAAATAAATAAATACAGGGTGCAGACAAGTCTATCAGCTGGGCTCCGAGTTCAGCAGTCTGATGGTGTAGTTGAAGAAGCTGTTCTTCGTCCTACTGGTGCGGGACCTGAGGCTCCTGTACCGCCTCCCTGATGGGAGGAGGGCAAACAGTCCATGGTTAGGGTGTGAGGGGTCCTTGATGATCTTCCCGGCCCGCTTCAGGCACCGTTTTCGGTGGAGGGCATCCATGGCAGGGAGCGGGGCACCGATGATGTACTGGGCGGTTTTCACCACCCGTATTATCTTCTTCCCTCCTTTTCTCCCGTGGTTGGGGCAGTCGAACCATCCGCAGTCGGGGCAATCGAAGCTCCCACATCTGGGGCGATTGAAGCTCCCACGATTGGGGTGGTCGAAGCTCCTGTGGCTTGGAGCTCCCGAAGTTGATCCCTAACCAAGGGACCGCGAGCTCCACGATGTTATGTCCACAGGCTCCCATGGTTGGATCTCCCAAAGTCGATCCCCAACAAGAGGCCGCCAGCTCCTCGAAGTTAGGCTACAGTGCGGATGGAGATACGATACGGAAAAGTCGCATCTCCATCGAGGAAAGAGATTTTTAAAAGTTTCCCCCACCCCCCCACATAATACAAAACTAATATATATTAAAACATACATTTAACAACAGACTAAAAACAACAAAAAAGGAAAAGGACGAGACAGACCGTTGGCGAGGCTGCCATCATACGGCCACCAGGTGACATCATAGTGATGTCACCTGGTGGTCGACATCACTATGAGAGTGGGAAGCAACTCTCAAATGCATTGAAGCCACTATGTAGGGTTTCTTCAGCAGCATCTTGCAAAGTGCTGAGGAACGAGAGCTACAAACTCATGAGAATACCAACTTCTCCAAATTCCTCCTCAGGTCACACAACATTCTGTTTTGGAAATTCCTTCCAAATACGTACATTCCCTACCTAACTGCATCACTCTATGCTCTGCTTCTTACTATACTGAGAGGAAGTTCAGAAGGCAGCTCTCTACTATATTCTGAAGTGCAATTTAGGATAACTATTTGTGATGAATACTTGCCTTGCCAGCAATAACAAAAAGCCATGTATTATCATTGTCAATTTGGTATTGGAGATTTTTTTTTCAATCAATTGATACCAATAGAACTGTTTATATTGAAATTTTATTTCCAATAGCATATTTGAATAGCTTTCTTTTAGGCCCCTCTGCTCTTTACTCTGAGACAAAAATAGTGTGTTTCTGCCTTGGAGCTCAATGACATTGATTGGGTGTGGCTATATGGTTGTCAGTTAATTGGCATTTCTATTGTGTTGATTTTTACATTTCAGATTAATTTAAGGATTGATGCCCGAATCAATGGCAAGAGTTATCCTGCTAACTACCTGAGATCAATAACAGACTCATTAACAATGAATTTGACTGACTTTAATCCGATTTTTATTGTCTAGTGTGGATTGGATGCTGTCAGTTGAGCAAAACTACTCTTATCTGAATTACTATGGTAACAGGAAGGAGACTCTCTGGTATTATGTGACAAACAGGATGAGATGAACAGAATGAGACATCACCAACCACAAAAACTGAGCACAATAGAAGTATTTATAAATCTTGAAACAAGTCTTTTTTTTTCAACTTTTAATCTCAAAAACAGGTGGTATTAGAAATAATGTGCACAAATTATAATCTGAGTTTGTAAATACTGGGTAGATCCATTATACAACGGGGACTATTGATTTTGCTGAATTATCCAGAATAAATAATGAAGAGCAAAGGGTCTGATCTGATTCAGGATAAAAGTGCTAATAAATCAATAGTTTATGGTTAGTATAGGTTTTCGCTGGAAAAATCACTACATTTGGTTCAGAATAAATCAAAGACAGTGAGATAGATTTAGCACACAGAGGGGAATCATGGAGTGGAGGGAAATGTGGTGAATGTGGCATTTAGAATTTAGGAACAAGAGAGGATACGCTGTGGAGATGCACAGTGGGTGTGAAGAAGAGGAATCAGATCTTAGTGTGAGACAGGATTTCCAATTGCATTCTCTTACTTTAATCTCAGCATGTATCCTGTTTCAGAACGTAAGGGAAGACTGTGGAACACTTATAGGTATCATTTCTTTTAGCAAACATGGTTAAATAGTTAAAATACCTTAAATACCAATACATGATGAAAAACATTCCTTAAGATTTAATGCATCCTGTTTTGTAGATAAATCATTACAGCAGCAAGGATTCACAATGTAAAGTCGTGGTGCATAAGATCAGTATATACAGCTTGTATATGTACTGTGTAAGATATGTACTGTGCAAGATAATACCACTGATAATGTCTGTTTTCGACCATTAAAACAGTGGCTCTTCTTCACACCCACTGTCATTGGATACACAAAATGGTGCCATTTAAAGGACATGGATAATCAGGGTAATTGCTAAATTCTTTCTTTTGGCTTTTATGGCAATTCTACAATTTTGATGTTTTTCACAGAGGTTTCAAGTTTCAAGTGTCTCCAGGGAGTGGTCTGGGCTGCTGCTAAAGTGCTTGTTGTTGATTTTAATGCTTAAACCAATTACTGTCGCATATTGCATTATATAAGGTAGAAACAAGGAACTGCAGATGCTGGTTTACAAAAAAACCCCCACAAAGTCTGGAGTCTCCTCAGTATCCTGTAGTTCTGTTCTCGCTCCTCCGCCCCAGATGGAACAAGGATAGAGTTCCACTAGTCCACACCTTTCACACCACCAGCCTCTGCAAGCAACACATCATCCTCTAGACATTTTCATCAGCTCCAAAGTGATTCCACTAGCAGTCACATCTTCCCATTTCCACCCTTTTCCGCCTTCCACAGAGAACGCTCCCTCTGCAACACCTTGGTCAATTCATCCCTACCCACCCAAACTACTCCCTCCTCAGGTTATTTCCCCTGCAACAGCAAGTGTGTAACATCTGTCCCTATACCTCCTCCCTCACTTACATCCAGGGACCCCAGCCATCTTTCCAGATGAAACTGAGGTTCACATGCACCTGCTAACATCATCTACTGCATCTGATGTTCCAGATGTAGCCTCTTGTACGTTTGCGAGAGCAAGCATAGACTTGGCGACCACTTCGCCGAACACTTACGCTTAGTCTGCCAAGGCCTATTGGATCTCCTGGTTGTCAACCATTTTAGCTCCTCTTCCCATTCCCATACTGACATTTCTGTCCTGGGCCTATTCCATTGCCATGCACAAGACATGCACAAGACAAGCTATTGGGATAAGAAGAGAAGGTATTTCTGTGAATTTCAGGGAGGAACTCTCCAGCTTGAATCTCAGCAATAACCAACGTTTCAAATCCTGAGATTCACACGGTGATATCATTTAAATCTAGAAACTAATTGCAGTGGCAGTGGGGCAGCCTTATGTGGCTAAGAACGTCAACAATGTTCAGCTGAGGGGCAGATATTTATTACATCTTGTCTTTTGCAGTCTATCTTGGCTTTCTGTTCAAAGAGAAATGACTTCCATGACATTGTCTGCACATATATTACATTGCAGATACCACCTCTCAAACCAATACCCAACATCCTGGCAGTGGTCATCTTGCAGCAAACCTTCCAAAGACCAGCAAACTATCAAATTCACCACTTGCAAACCATTAAGAATAATATTGATCCACGAGCACACTCCTGGATGGAATGTCCAGAGGGATGGCAAGCAGGAAGGCCCTGCGCAATCAATTGGCAGGTCGAACACAGAAAATCACTGTGACTACCCTTTTCTATGACTGGTGCAGAATTCCTACGCAAACACGTATACCAGTACATACATGACTTGAATTAAATGAAAACAACAGTGCCATGTGTTGTAATGGAGCACTGATTCCTGATTCAGCTGTCAGAACTGTTCTGGAGGAACCTTGTGGTCCTCAAACATGCGGGTCTCAAAAACTGTGGTGGTCAGCTGTAGGTTGTGTAAACTCTGCAAAATCAATAAAAGCCAACACAAACTAAACATTCCAAACCAAATGTATCAATTAAATCATGCTGTATTTTAAGCAAACTTCAACAAACCACTAAGGCATTCCTTTGTGCCTGCCTTCCTTTACTAGTTCAGTGTTCCTTCCTCAGTGGCTGCAAGGCTGCTAAGTTCAGTGCAGCTTTGGTGGTCTTGCAGTGGCATCAAGCTGAGGAAGCCCGGCTTCAGTCTGCACCACCTTGGCATGAACAGTGAGAGTTGGGGCTGCTTGCTGACTGCAGGGGCACTGGTGAAGTAACACCACTGAGAGCGTAAATGCTAGCATTCTGTGAATGGACAGAAGACCCATTCTTAGTCACGTGTGTGACCAAAAAATGTGAACAATTCTGGAATACATCTCTTCTAATTCCGAAAGCATTACATGTATATTGCTTTGTACTGTGTATATGATTCATATTTGTTTCAAATGTTATCAAGTTAAATATTTATGTTATGCTGACAATGTTTGTTGAGGGTCAAATATGACTGGTCACGTGTGTGACCTCACACGAAAGCATTTTTTTCATAAGTTTTATCTCACATGTGAACCTTGTGAATTTTAAAAAGCTAGAATGTTCATATCTTTAGCAGACATGCATTATAGTTCTGTAGGTAGGAAAATAGCGATAAGATTAATCTCTTACAATGATTTTTTAATGTATTGCTTTATGTGATGCCATTGGTAATGTGTGTGACATTTTGGTTCATTTTCCAAAGAATGGCCCAGAAACATTATTCTCCCTGGACCCAATCCTGCCCTTTCAATGTTCTGCCTCTGAAACCTTAGCAGTGTTGGAAGAGTAGAAACAAGGATTTTGGTTTACAAAACAAGACACAAAGGTGACTAACTTAAAAACAAACCCCCTTTTTCTTCCCCCGCCCCCTCCCACCCGCTCCCAATGTCTCACCCGAACTCACACCCATTTACCCCCTTCCCCCTCCCCTTCCACTTCTATTCCATCCTCTAGCTTCACAATTCATGCCTATTCTATCCTTATCTTACACCTTTTGTCTTTTCATCTTTGGCGTTTGTCCAACCATCCATCTATCAAAAACTCCCCACACTGGTATCCACATATCACTTGCCAGGCTTTGTCCTGCTCTTCCTCTCTTCCGGCTTTCACCTGCTCCTCCCCCTCCCCCCACCACCACAATCAGTCTGAAGAAGGGTCCCAACCCGAAACCTATCCATGTTCTCAAGAGATTCTGCTTGACCCACTGACTTACTCCAGCACTTTGTTTCTTTTTTTTTTAAGGGGATATCAATTTGCCCCAATGAGTCAATGTATACAGTTATAATTATACCATTTAGGATTTACAGTTTTAATTAAATATTAACAATGATTCTCTGTCTGACATATTTTCAGCATTTGTTGTTTTGTTTACGATTTACGGGGTTATCATATAGAGCATTGGAGTGTGAAGTGTTAAGGAATATTAAGGAATACAAGGATAGTGCAGCAGTGTTAACACAAAAAGATGTTAGACAGTTGGGATAAAATACAGGGGTAAGTATACCATGGGTTAGATATAATCTCTCCTTACCATCAGCCAGGTCAGCCATGGAAGGTCAGCTTATGGAATGGCAAGCAGACTCAAGAGACTTAGTCCTTTTCCAGGGTGGATGTGGCTAGTGTTGGATACCTCTTGGCTGTCCCATTAAATACTTCCAGGGTAAGTACAGCATGGATTGGAAATGGAGTAAAGCTCCCTGTACAACATCCCATCAAACTCCTATGCTGTTCTACCAACTGCTCCCAGGATAGGTTTGAGAAAGTGTACAGAAAAACATGTTTAATTGATAAATATTTCTGAAAGATGTGATAGAGTCATATATAAACACAGACCCATCTAGCAATGTTTTAATCTCTACCTGTAGTTACTGGTATGTTTGATTCGCCAAGACATGCAATGTAACATTGCAAAAAACAGTGTCATTTTCTGAGCTACAGCATTAAATACATTTCACGTGGTGATGAACACTGTGGATTGTCTCCTGTGCAGACACAAGGCAGGGAGTCCAAACAAATACTTGCTAAATGGAATCTTAGAACAAATTTGGTAGCCTGTGATCATTGGGAGTCAGAGCAAAAGGAAACCTTTGCTTGGCTTCACCTGTTGAAGTTCCAAGAAATCCACATCACCCAACAGTTTGTTGAACTGGAGCTAAACATGTATGTCCTTGGCGGGTTTATTAGAATGGTGTCTATTTGCATAGAGTAAATTTGCACTTCTGATCCTTGAACTGTATAAAAGTTAAAGTTTTTCAAATCAGGCATTTGTGGATCAGTATTGACCAATCTCCAGCTGTTGTAACGTGGGACATGTTTGTTTTTTCGCGTCAATAAACCAATCAAGCTTTACAGTATCAAAACGCCCTCCAACACATCAAGGACAACTCCACCCACTCCAGCACGAACACTGCAATGTATATATCGATACAGGGAACAGCAGATGCTGGTTTACAAGTAAAGAGTGCTGGAGTAACTCTGTGGATTAGGCAGCATTACTGGAGAACATGGATATGTGATGTTTTGGTTCTAGACCCTTCTTCACACTGATCATGGGGGGGGGAGATCTGTAAGAGTGGAGGGGCTGGTCAAATGTAAAGGCAGAAAGTTTGAGACAAAAGGATTGGTGTTGCGAATTGTGAAGCTAGAGGAAGGAACGTTGGTGGGGGATTGGAAAGACAGTAAGACTTATTCAACCAAATTTGACTTCAAAAGCCAGGCAGATGTACTGTCGCTGAAACAAAAATATAAATAATCATAAACCAATGTAGTTTCAAGCAAAACAAGTCTTTTTGTGTGCTTAGCCTACATGGCAAGTTGGACTTACACAGTGGAAGATTAAAAACTGTCATAGTTTCTTGCAGACCCAAGAGGTATTTTGCTTGCAATTGATAAGAAAATCTGAATGCTTGTATGGATCAAATGACCTCTGATAGAGAAGAATTGAATCTGAATGGTAAAGCAGAGACACAAGAGATTGCAGTGCTGGAATCAGCCAACAAACAATCAGCCAGAGGAATATTTCAGGTAAAAACCCTACATTGAGAGTGGAAAGGGGAGATCGGCAGGATAATTAGGGGAGGCGTGGTGATACAGAAGCAAGAGGTGATTGCTGGACCAAAGAGGGGTGAAGGAGGACAGGCAGGGGAAGAGTGGGGTGAGGTTGGGAGGCAGAGGAAGTGGACGATGGATGGAGGTATACTAAAGAAAATAAAGAGAACAAAAGAAAAGAAAATAAGAGGCAGATGGAGCCAGGTGAGGGAGTGGTGGGTGAAGGCAGAGACAGCTGCCAGAAGGTGATAAGCAGGTGAATGGTAAAGCACTCGATCATGACTTTGTATCTGAGTTGGATCTGGTCCAATGCAAACTTTAGAAAGCAAAGTATCAAATGTAACCAAATCAAGGAAGAAACAATAACCTCTTTGAATTTGAATCTGGAACCAAACAATTCAAAAGTAGATTCAGCATCATAACTGTAAGGGAATCGGGAGGACTTAGTTAGAAAATTAGTTTCTAGACAAAATTTATAGTAAGTTTAAAAAAGGGAAGCAGCATCTTAAATATACAAAATGTTTTCACGATATCTGCATGGATGTTTATATTGTCATCCAATGGACAGCAATGTTATCCAGTGCATCTGCTTTTCCATCCATGTAACAAATCAACAAATGATCATGGGGACTTGAACTTTCTTACTTTAAATGTTAAACCTGTGATTCAGTGCTGGTGTGCCCCATATTCGTGGGCAGAATATAAGGCATGACCTGGAGACCTGGATTCTGTTTCCACACAGTGGCATAAGGGAATGTGACAATGCAAGTAATGTATTGTTCCCTTGTGGGTTATGTGTTGCCACCATTTTTATCTGTGCAACGGAGAGTTCGCTTCTAATTCATGTTTCACTTTCTGACACTGATGAAACTTTGCAAAAAAATCAAAAATTGCAGTGATTGACTGTTGCCTAGAATCTTTGAAAAACTCAAAAATTAGCTCAGTATAAATTAAAGATTAAGAGTAGCCTTCTCAAACTTCTCACGGGAGTAAATTAAATGAGGAATGACCCAGGCCTCCTAAAGAACAAAAGTTTTGTTCATTATGTTTTTAATTTAAAGAGATTGAATTAAATTAAAATTCTGACATTTGCCCCCTCAATTGCCAGATTGAGGTCATAAACTAGAACTGTTGCTCATATTCCACGGGTATCTCAAAACCCAATGTTATGACATTCAATTGTCCAATTTTAAATAATGCCCCCCTAAAATAATGAGACATCTGTTTAGAAGTGTTTAGATCACTGCAGAGAATAAGGCAAAGAGAACCAGAGAGAGAATCAGTTATCAACACTATATTGGTCAGTTTTGTATCCATCCTTTCAGCAAAACAAGCTTTTCCAGATAGGTAGATTTTCTATCTTCCTTACAAAAATCTCTGTGAAATCTGCCGGTGATCAAAATTGTGGGCTTTGTCAATGGTTGCATCTCTATATCAGAAAATACGATCTTTTATCTCAGTGAAAGGTGACACTGAAGTGCTAGTATATTTTCAGATAGTGAAATTAAATATTTTCTTACAAAGAAGACTTTTCATAAGTATTGCTATCAGGTTATTCTTTAATAACATCTCTAGTTGCATTGATTCATTATAATCCACCTTTGAACATTTTGAAAAATATCTTAATCACTTGCCAAGCTTTGCCACACCTCAACCTCTCTGTTCTAGCTTTTCCCTTACGTAATCAATCTGAAGAAGGGTCCCAGCCCAAAATAGTAATGTGTCCATTCAAAATTCCCTCCACAGATGCTGTCTGAACCATTGAGTTCCTCCAGCCTTTTATTTTTTGCACAGGATTCCAGCATCTGCAATTTCGCCAAAGTATTAAAGCTGTATTCTTATATTTTGTCATATCAAAGTTTTTGCACATTTACATTAAATGTATATTTTCCTGTTGACATTGGGATGGACATGTAGAATTCAATTAACCACAGCATACTGGCTTAAATGGCAGAAATTCTCCACAGTGATTTTGAGGACTAAATTAAAGCTTTAGCAACACTAAATCATGCATTAAATGTATTAAGGAATGCTTTAAGCAGTTTGGGTACTATGTAATACAGGTTTAATATTTAAAGGGTTTATGAGACCAAGCTCCCATTTATCCTTGTGAGGGCCAGGTCAGGAATTGACTTTTTATACAAGCTATCTTTTTTATAATAAAGGTATGTTATGTGACACGCAGGAATGGCTCTTAGGCTCAGTTTGCAGCCAACTGTTAAAGTTGGAACATGTAAAACTGTTAATGTATAAAAACACACAGTTCTGGAGTAACTAATTGGGTCATACAGCAGCTCTGGATATGTGACTGTTTTGGTCTGGACCCTTTCTCAGATTGTAGTGGTGGGGAGGGGGGAGAAAACTTGAAGGGAGGAGGGACAAGGCAAGGCCTGGCAAGTAATAGCTGGATACAGAGGTGAGGAGGAGAATAAAAGTGTGTGTGTGTGTGGGGGAGAGATTGTGGAAGAAGGGAGTGGTTTGTAGTTACCTAAAATTGGAAAATTCAAAGTTCATGGCGTTGGACTGTAAGCTAGCCAAGCAGAATATGAGGTGCTGTTCTTCCAGTTTGCATGCGGCTTCGCTCTGGCAATGGAGGAGACTCAGGACAGAAATTCCTTTATGGTAGTGGGAAGAAATATTAAAATGAATAGGAACCAGGAGATCCAGTTGGCCCTGGCATTAGGTGAACAGTCGCAGAGTTTACACTTGTCTCCCCGATGTATAGGAGGCCACATCTGAAACACATAATGTAGTTGATGAGGTTAGAAGAGGTGCATGGGACTTCTTCCCTCCCCCTTTCCTGTCCCCCAATCTCCTCTGTGCCCCCCGCTGGACTTGCATTTATTTTCCCCCCTCCCCTTCTCTTTTCACCTATATTCCTTCCACTAGCTTCACAGTTTGCAGCTCTTCAAACCTTTTGTCTCACACCTTCTGTCCTTTAATCTCTGGATTTTGTCCAAACATTTGCCTATCAAAACCCCCCCTCACCTGTATCCACCTATTACTGGCCAGGCCTTATCCTGCCCCTCCTCTCTTCCAACTTTCTTCCCCCCTACCATAATCAGTCTGAAGAAGGGTCCCAACTTGAAACATCATCTATTCCATCCCTCAGCCACAATCTGCAGTAGCTGTAATTTCCCAGTTCCATGACCTGAGTTATCTACCTTACCTGTCAGGCCTCTTACATTGAAATAAATGCAGTTCAATCCATCAAATGTCCCTCACAACTGCCATACTCCTGCTTGTCTTGTCTACTGAAGTTGACCTCTTTAACTTCTGTAATTGCCTCACCCTTCTCATCTGCCGCACTCTGGATCACATCCTCTCCCTTCCCCCTGCCGGACAAAACCCACATGAGTAGCTCTAGCATATTTCCCTGCCAGCATATCAATCCCCTTCCAGTTCTGCATCACATCCTCCTTTTACAGGTCACTCTTGCCACAGTGAAGATGCAAATGGTCCAGAACCTGAATCCCTGACTACTGCACCAGCTCCAAGCCATGCATTCAACTGCCCAAACAATTAAAAAGAAAATTACATAATTGCCAGACTTCACAGACTACTTTAGCAATCTCACTATCAAAATTGTGATGTCACTGCAGCTGGCAGGTATCCATTTGAGTTCACTAGCAAGAAAGGGAGTGAGGACGATAAAATGTAAATCGTCCTGAGGGGTGTTGCCAGGTGGATGTGAGTAGCATATTTCCCCCTTAGAGATTCCTGATAAAACAAAATAAGTCATCCATTTAGTGAAGAGATGAGGTTATTTTTTTTCTTTCAAAGGATTATGAGCCTTTGGAACTCTCTTCCTCTAAAGATGATGGAAACTGAGTATTGAAATGAGGAGTAGACGTTATATCATATCAGCCACGATATTATTAAGTTGAGGAGCAGCCTTGAGGGCCGAGTGGTCAACTCCTGCTCCTAATTCATATGTTAATATCTTTGTATGCTGTGGAGATTCAAAGTAAACCCTACAGACTGTTTGAAGCAGCCATTGAACAGGCCTGCAAACAATCCCTTGGACAATTTTAAACTGGGTGCTTTTCAGCTGCCTCCAAGGCATCTCATTTTGTCACCTAAAACTGGTCCTTTTGCAATAGTTTTACTTGTTTATGGATGTAACATGCAACAATTCCCATCCTGAGGTTTAATCGTCCAGAACAGAAACTTACTGAGCACCTTGCACAGGCATAATCCTTCTGTACTAATTGCCGGTATCATTTTACAGATAAATTAAAATGTACCAAACTTCTAAACTAATTGCAATTCTTATTTTTTTTTAAACTGCCGGAGGAACCCAACAGGTCATGCAGCATCTGTGGAGATAAATGGACAGTTGACATTTCAGGTCAGTACTCTTCTTTAAGATTGTCTTGAAGACCAGAAATTTCATCCATCCATTACCCTTCTCAAATGCTGCCTGATCCACTGAGTTGTTCCAACAGTTTGTTTTTGTGCTCAAGCTTACAGCATCAGCAGTCTCTTGTGTCCACATTTGACTGTTATTATTATAACCGCTCTGGAATCTTTTACAATATGGAAGATTCTATGGTAAGATAGTGGTATACAATGAATTCTGGCTCAGTCGGGACAGTGAGCTCTATTCCTGATTCCCATCCAAGTATCCAGGTCAGAGCACGGTCACTTAAAAAAAGTGAATGCAGAGTGCATCAGATTATTCACAAAGAATAACAGCCAAACATCCAGAAAATCTGTAAGAATGACTCTTTCATAGGTACAACTCTGTTAAAAATTTAAGCTGTCCCTGTTGTTGCTCCTGTCCTTTCTGTTGCTGTTATTGTTACTCTCCTTTCTGAGGGCTGGCTGATTGGAAAAGTTCCAGCTCCACCCCTGGGCTACGTGTCCATTAAATACAAAGGTAAACCTTTAATCACAGCACATACTTCACGTACAAAATCAAGCTGTAATGCATCTCCTGCAAATTAAATAGGAAGTCCAAGTGACATCAATGATACCATCAGTGAGGCTCAGGAATGGCACAGCGCCCTGCACTATTTGGTTAAGGACCCCAGTTATTCCAGAACTTGACTGTACACTGAGAACAACATATCTTGTTCAATGTCAAGAGACCTACTGTAAGCTTCTAATTGTCCATGAGAGGTGCCATGCTATTATTTGTACGTGCAGGTAACCACACATATCACAGGTACATTAATTCAGCTACACATACAATGAAACACAGACATTGACACACATTTATAGGTTCATACACATATATTTACAGCCAGCTAACGATACATAGATATACATACAGAAATACACATTCACAGGTATTGATAAGACATGCCGGTCCTTATATACACATGTCCATGCGCACTTTGGCATGTATCATATACACACATGTACACAAGTCTCTCGCAATGAATTCCTCTCGCAATAAGGCCAACATGCCATTAGCTTTCTTCACTGCCTGCTGCACCTGCATGCTTACTATCATTGACTGTGTCTGATGTACAAGCACACCCAGGTCTCATTGCACCTCCATTTGTCCTAATCTGATTCCTACTCTTTGCTTCCTGTCTGCCAACCAGTTCTTTATCCATGTGTCACTGCTTTCCAAACGTGCTGTTATAACACCTTTAATAATCGACTCAAGCATCTTCCCCACTACCGATGCCGACTCACATCTCCATATCCTCATCCCTAATGACCTACAGTCTATCCTCATGTCCCCCTCTTCTAAGTATCTAAGTATTAATATTCAGTTAAACCCTGATGCTGCATCAATATTCACAGAGGGCGTTCACACAGAGGAAGCTTAAATCTTTATTGGCTTCACTTTGAGCATCAGGGAATGATAATATTTTCAGAAATCTGAAACTTTCAGGCATTTGTCCAAGGATTAAAAAATAGCTTTGTTCTATAAATAATGTAAGGCAGTGTGCACATTGCCTTACAAAGGCAAAATTTACATTACAATAGAATTAGTTGTAGTCTTTGCAATATGACCCATTTCCCAATGCATGCATACTCATGGAATCGTGGAATTATACAATCTGAAGGCCATTTGGGAAATTGAGCATTCGCGTGAACTGTCCAAGTTGCCCCACTGCACTGCATGCTGTTTCAATTATTTTGAATTATGTTTTGAAAGTGATTGTCAAATCTCTTTCACCACTATTCTGAGCAGTAAATTACAGATTAAAACAACTTGCTGACCAAAGAAATGCTTTTTCATATCAACTCTCATACCCACACTCCTGAAAAAAAGAAAATAAAATGTTAACAAACATTAATTGATCCGGCAATAGGAGTAATATCCAACAGTCCAGTATTACTGAAAACCCTATCATGCTGGATTATCAGAATTTTACAGCATTGAGTTGCTGAATGAGTGGGCAACCAGATGGAGTACAATATGTAAAAAATATGAGGTTATCTACTTCAGTACAAAAAGCAGACTATTATTTAAATGATAAAATATTAGGAAATGTTGATGTTCTAAGGAATCTGGCTATCCACTTACATAAGTCACTGAACACCAACAAATGGGTGTAGCATGTAATTAGGATGAAAAATAGTTTGTCAACTTTTTCTTGCCAAAAGACTTGAATACAAGTAATGATGTCTTACTACATTGAGATAAAGTTTCTTGGAATAACCACACCTGGAAAATTATGTACAGTTTTGGATTCCTTACCTAAATAAGGATATACACACTGTAATGGAAGAACACTGAAGATTCGCCAGACTGGCAGATCTTTCTGTATAAGCAGCTAGTATTCTCTATTCTACGGTGTTTAAAATAATTAAAGGTGACTGAACTGAACCTCGAAAGAGTGGATATGGGTTGGCTGTTTCTTTGGCTGAAAATTTCTAAATTAAGGGTCAAAGTGTCAAATAATCGGCTGGTCATTTGGGATTGAAATGAGGAAGTGTTTTCATTGAAATTATGGTGATTCCTTGGAATATGTACCTGAAAAAGCTGTGGTGGCTCAATCATAGATTGCATTCAAAACCAAGATCGATAGATAGATTTCTGAATTTTTAATAAAGGATATGGGTATGAGGCAGGAAATCAGTGTTAAGGTGGAAGACCAGCTATAATTTGGTTGAAAGATCAAGCACGTTTGAATGGTTTCTCCAGCATCTATTTCTTATGTTCTTATTCGCCAAACTCTTCTAAATACCATTTAATATTGTTTGAGATTTTTAATATCTGTTATCCCATTTCTGATGTTAGGCTGATTCACTAAGTGTTTTTAAATGTGTAATAATTAAATACCTCTACCCTATTCCCGGCAAATAAGGAGCATTGCATAATGTGACCAGAATCTCTGGAATTTCCTTTCTAATTCCTTCAGTAATCTAGAATGGAATGCCTCTAATCCGGGTGATTTTGTGATATGTTGAGAACATCTAATTCATCATTTATTTATTTTTTACTGCATTTACTTTCAAAACAGTCTCCTCCTTTAGAGTTACGTTGGCAGCATCTTAGTTGCTGGTGAAGTGATGCAGGACAGGTGGAGTGATGCAGGACAGGTGAAGTGATGCAGGTCAGGTGGATTTCTTTCATTCAGAGGATTGAGAGTCTTCAGAATTCTCCACCCTCGGGGGTGTGGATGCTTGGTAGCAAGTTTATCCAAGGCTGAGATGGTGCCTGTGTTGGAAACCAGGAAAATCAAAAGATTAAAACATAAACTGTTGGAACACAATCTTATTGCCTCCACAGATGCTGCGGAGTTTATGTTCTGTTCTGGATTCCAGCATCTGTAGTTGCTTGTCCCTCATATGAAGAGCTTCTACCACATCATAGACCCATGAGAACATGTGCCTTCACGCTATCTAGCTTATTCTAAATACTGCATAGATTTATGCAGAAATATTCCAAATCAATTTCAGACTTCTTCATATTTAGCCTCTGTCTTGAACCCTGCTATTTCTGAGCAACTCTTCACTCTAGTTTTAATTGCATCTCCTCGTCCTGTGAACACATATTATCCTTAACATTTCATCTTTGTGATGATTCCCTTCATATCCATTTTTTGGGGATAACAATTTAGAGAGACAGAAACTCAGTAAAGAAAGTTGAACTAGTTCAATGTGTGCCAATACTGCAAGATAGTCTAAACTTCCTGTGTGGCTCAATGATTATGACCAAGATACAGACGTACAAGCAGATTCCAAGTTCACTTTAGGGTTAGTGTTGTGTCAGTTGATTCCTGTGGGTCATCTTTTCCTGGAATAATAATATTCCTGTGTTAAATCCTTTTTGTAACAACCATTCCATAACATTGAATAACTGTAATTTTGTACAACAAATATCTATCTGCAGGCATGACATAGAAACATACAGTTAACTCTTTAGTTCACACTGTGAGTGTGAAGACATATTCCAGGCTATGTGGAATTTAATTTTCGATCTGGAATTTGATTCAGATGGGACAGAAACCACATTGCAGTCAACATTGCTTCTAAATGGACCACTCCTCAGAACTGCAGGTTACAGCAAAGGCAGGGGCAGGAAGAAGGGTCTCGACCCGAAACGTCGCCTATCTCCTTCGCTCCTTAGATGCTGCTGCACCCGCTGAGTTTCTCCAGCCTTTTGTGTACCCTCGATTCTCCAGCATCTGCAGTTCCTTCTTTAACAGCAAAGGCAGGGGAGCAGGTTGGTGAGGATCCCAGGTAAATCCACGCACCACAACATTGTTTAACGTCCCAACATGAGTATTTTCAAGTTCAGACAGAATTTTCCCCGTTTTCTCCCCTCTTCTCTCATGAAGGTACTGACCCACACTGGGGTTCAGGACCACGCATCTCATGAAGGTACTGACCCGGATTCGGGATCTGTCTCCCTCTTCTCCCGAAGAAGCTAACTCTCGCTGAGATTCAGGACATCTGCTCCCCGAAGATGTTGACACTCACTGGTATAATGCTGAATTTGAAGAAGGTGTATTTGTGCTGCACATGGGACAATCACAAGGTCTAAGACATACGTGGAAAAATAATCTGCCCACCTTTGCTCATTACTCATAGTTTTCTAATACCCACATAGAGCTATTAGTCTGATGGTTCTAGGTTTTTGCTTCCATTCTCTATCTGCTGCTTATTGATTACTTTTGTTCATTGTTGGACCCTATATATACCAAGCTACAGTGAAAAGCTTTGTTTGTATGCTATCCAATCAGATCAGATAATATTATACATAAATGCTATCGTCCAACTCAAGTACAGTAGATAGAGCAAAGGGGAAGATACAGAGTGCAGAATATAGTTCTCAATATCATAGTGCATCAATTCCATAGACAAAATCCAATGTATGTAATGGGGTAGAGGTGAATCAGACAGTACCCTAGCTTATTGATGAACAGTTCAGAAGTCTGATCACAAATGGGAAAAAGCTGTTCCTGAGTCTGGAGGTGTGCACTTTCAAGCTTCTGTACTTTCTGTCAGATTGGGACAGGGAGAAGAAGGAAAGGGACAAAGGGCGGGACAAGTCTTTGATTATGTTGGCTGCTTTTCCAAGGCTGCGTGAAGTATAGATGGATTCAGTGGTCGGGAGCCTGGTCTGTATCGTGGACTGGGCTACATCTGCAACTCTCTACAGTTTCTTACAGTCTTGGGCAGAACTGTTTGCAAACCAAATTGTGATGCAACCCAAAAGTATGCCCCCTATGGTGCATCTGCAGAGTTGTTAGAAACATGCCAAATTTCTTCTGTCTCCAAAGGAAGTAGAGGTATTGCTGTGCCTTCTTAGCTATCGCATCAATGTGGTTGGTCCATGACAGCTTGTTGATAATACTAATGCCAAATAAATTAATTTATCAACCATTTCCAATTTGGCACCATTGATGCAGATTTGGGCATGTACCGCACCATGCCTCCTGATGTTGATAACTAACTCCTTTGCTTTGCTGACGTAGAGGGAGAGGTTGTTGTCCTGACTTCATGTCACTAAGTTCTCTATCCTCTTCCTCTATCTTCTCATTGTTCGTGATCTGGCCCACCGCAGTAGTGTCATCTGCAAATTTATAGACGGAGTTAGAGCCAAATTTTGCCACACAATCGTGAGTGTATATGGAGCATAGTAGGGGACCGAGAGCGCATCCTTGTGGGGCACCAGTGTTGAGAATTATCGTAGAGGAGGTTATGTCACCTATCCTCACTGATTGTGATCTGTGAGTCAGAAAGTCAAGGATCCTTTGGCAGAGGGGGTGCTGATTCCTAGGTCCTGGCGAGTTTGGATGGGATTATGGTGTTGAAGGCAGAGCCGATAAATAGGTGCCTAGTGTAGGAATCCTTGTTGTCTAGGTGTTTCAGAGATTAGTTTAGGGCCAAGGACATGGCATCTTCTGTGGATCTTTAGACCTCTAACCAGTGACTGGGATTCTCTCCACTTAATTCCAACTGATCTTGCACTAAATTCGCTCAGCCCATCTGAACCTACCTAATCTCCCGGTTGCTTAATTTAATTCTCATTCCCATTCCTACGCAGACCTTTCTGTCCCAGGTCTCCTCCATTGTCAGAGTGAGGCTAAACGCAAATTGGAGGAACAGCGTCTCATATTTCGCTTGGGCAGCTTAAAGCCCAGTGATATGATTATTGATTTCAGGTGGACAAAAGTGCTCGAGAAACTCAGCGGGTGTAGCAGCATCTATGGATCGAAGGAAATAGGCAACTTTTCGGGCAGAAACTCTTCTTCAGATATGATTATTGATTTCTCTCACTTCAGGTACCCCCGGCATTTCCTCTCGTTCTATCCCTCCCCCACCCAAGTCGCACTAGCTTCTGGTTTTCACCCTACAAACTAACAATGGCCTGTTTCCTTTATCATCGTTACTTTTTTGCATATCTTTTATTCATTGTTCTTTATCTCTGCACATCATCGTCTATATCTCTCGTTTCCCTTATCGCTAACCAGTCTGAAGAAGGGTCTCAACACGAAACGTCACCCATTCCTTCTGTCCAGAGATTCTGCCTGTCCTGCCGAGCTACTCCAGCTTTTTGTGTCTATGTTCGATAAATATTGCAATACTTTATAACACCCTAACTTGTTAAACTGTGTGGAATTCACTGTTAAGAAACACTTGCAGACAGGGTACACAACTAACCACAATTAACCTGCACCTGGAGAGTTCTCACTTCTGTCATATGAACATTAGCTCTTCCAGGATTGACTTCCCAGTAGATTACATTTTGAAAGTTCTGAAAAATAATTTCACACATTAAATAAAGCATAAATAAAAATGTGAAATAAAACTAAATTGGATGTGTTTTGCAAACCAACGGAAGGAATGTGGGCAGAGCATATTTCCATGATATCAGAATCAGCCGTGGCACTTGGAACAAAATCCAAAGTGCAGAAGCTGAAATGTGGTTCAGAGATGAAGAATAATTTTAGCTACTGTTCCTCGAAGGAACTTTAGGAGACGATTCTCAAAAATCCAAAATAGGCTTGGTTACTGGAATCTCGGAAATGTGGGCTGGTTTTAATAGACAAATGGGGAAGGTTGAAAGGTAGACTGGTGAGTGATAAAGACTGCATTGGGATTAAAAATAAAACTGCCTCCACACAGAGTGCCAGAGGCACATTCCAACGCATGACCTCATTTCCTGCATGTCAGAGTTTATTACGCCTGACTCACCGGCTCTCTGTTGCCTGGTGATTTAGTCTGGGGGCATGAGTCCCACCCTGATAAACTTTATTTCCAGAGCACGCCCTCAGGTCCAACTCAAGCATTTTGTCAGTAGTTGCGGTTTACAGCAAGTACAGACACTCCACTCGTACCACTTCCCAATTTCTCTTAAAGGAGCTAGGCAATTTCAAGGGCGGTTAAAAACACTGCCCCATTCTCTCCATTTAAAATTTTCTCTCACCCCTCCTGAATAGATTCTCATCACTGTAGAATGCAAGCATCATTTGCCCCGAATAATCCATTCAAAATTATTTTTATGTGGGGGCTGACAGATTGAATGCTCAGGGTGCTCTATTGTGGATTTCATCACAAAAGAACAAAGCTATTTTTGAGCACTAACCCAGCAATTAAGATTGGGGATTCTGCCGGAATCTGCCCTTGCTAATGCAGGTGGACTCAGGCTATCCAAATTCCCTGTTTCATTTGTGTCCCCAGAATTTTTCCCTGATTGAGAAGAGGAGCTAAAGCAATGGGTCTCCTTGTATGACTCTGAATAACTTTAATTGTTGCATTAACTCCAAAAGAATCAGTGAAAATACGTAATTTGTAAAATGTTTCTGAGCCAACCAAGATGTTATTAACTGCAGATGCTGGTTTAATCTGAAGATAGACACAAAGAGCTGGAGTAACTCAGGGGTTCAGGCAGCATTTCTGGAGAGAAGGAATGGGTGACCCTTCTTCAGCCTAGTTAAGGATATGGGAAACAAGAGATACAGATGATGATGTAGAGATAAAGAACAATGAATGCTGGGTTAAAACGTGGTCGTAGAATCAGAGAACAGGAATAATCACAGAGGTGGAGCAGCAGTAGTGGATATCTCTCGACAGATCAAGAAAGTGGCTTGTTTGGATTGTTCTGTGCTCTTTCTACTGTTTGAACCAGGCCACAACGTGCTGTTGTTAGACAGATTCAAACTACTGGAGCCTTCCCAGAATCTTCTCTTGCAGTATGAGCAGTCTTGGGGAAGGATTTCCGATGAAAATGTTATAATATGGGTGTTTAGTTTCGTAAGACCATGACTAAGGAGCAGAATTAGGTCACTCGGCCCATCGAGACAACTGCACTATTCGATCATAACTCATCTATTTTTCCTCTCAACCCTATTCTACTGCTTTCTCCCCGTGACCTTGGATGCACTTAGTAAAGAAGAACTTATCAATCTCTGTCTTAAAAATCCCCAATGTCTTGGCCTCCACAGACATCTGTGACAATGAATTCCACAGATTCACCACCATCTGGCTAAAGAAATTCCTTCTCATTTCCATTCAAATGGTACCTCCTTTTATTGTAAGTGTGTCCTCAAGTTCTAGACATCCCCATAATTTGCGGGCTAGTGGCTGAGCCTCGCGGGCCAGAACCTCGCAAGCCGGACGTAGGGCCACGCTGGCCAGCGGTGGAACCTCGCAGGCTGGCGGTGGAACCTCGCGGGGCAGTGGTGGAACCGCATGGGTGGGAGCCCGTCTTCACGGGTTGGCGATGCAGCCTCGCAGGCCGGAACCTCGTGGGCCTGAACCTGGCAGGTCGGAGGTGGAACCTCGCGGGTCGACAGAGCCCATGGCTGGGGCTTGGGTCGGCGCTAAGGAGGCATTCGGAGAGGATCCGACAGCGTTGGTGGAGAGGTCGGTGCGGCGGCCGATGATGGCATCGACCAACGGATGAGTATGGGCACGTGGAAGTGAGCACGTCACTGCCGAGGGAAGGAACATTGGAGGACCTTATGTGGGGAGACCACCGTGTGGGAGGGGGGAGTGGGGGAAGAACAAATGGGGAACTTGGGAGGGAGGGTGGGGATTAGTAACTTTGTAAGCGCCCTTTAAGGGTGACTATTGGCATACCTTGGTAAGGTATGCAAGCAAAGAATTTCATTGTGACTTGTCACATGTGACTATAAAGTATTTCATTCAATTCAATTCAATTCAACTGGAAACATCCTTTCCACGTCCACTCTATGTAGACGTTTCATTATCCGGTAGTTTTCAATGAGATCCCTCCTTATCCTTCTGAATTCCAGCAAATACAGGCCCAGAGCTTGCAAACGCTCCTCGTACGTTAACCCAAACATCCCTGGGAGCATTCTTGCAAACCTCATCATGACCCTCCCCAAGACCAGCATGTCCTTTCTCAGATATGGAGCCCAAAACTGCTCACAATATTCCAAAGGTGGCCCCACCAATGCTGTATAATGCCTCAACACTACATCCTTGCTTTTATATACTACTCCCCTCAAAATTAATACTAGCATTGCATTTGCCCTTCCTACCTGCAACTGGACCTGAAAATTAACCTTTTGGGAATCCTACACCAGCACTCCCAAGTCCCTTTGAAGCATAATGAAAGCCTTGACATTGGAGATGTTGGTCTTAGAGAAGGTGCTGACATTGGTTTGCCTATCACAAGAAAGGATGAGTAAGCCGTATAGATGTAGACTTTTCTGAGCCTTGTGGTATGATACAGACAGGAAGACAAGAATCTGAAAATCACTCGTGTAGACCATAAGATTTTTAGTTTTCAGTTCCGATCTTCAAACACCCGTTTTTTCAAGTGGCTGAAGGCTGTGTTTGCACACTGGAGGTATTTATCCTCACTGACAGGTGCATTCTCAGGTAAAATAAGTGATCAAAGTGGACCAGGATTTTGTCATGAACCCTGATTGTCAGAGAAGGAGACAGTGCAATGTGACATGGGTGGATTGATGATGGTCTTTTAATTTTCAGTTCTTTAGAGTAAAACAACTCGTCTTCTTATGCTCTTTGCTGAAGGAATCAACGGTGGTTAATGTTGCTTCTTATAATTCTCTTTGGATTTTTTTGCACAGTGAAGATCAGGGATTGCTGTACACCTTCTCTGCAGAAAACCTGAATAATTGCCTTCTCGCTAGCCAGTGTCAAACGTAGCATTTCTACCAAATACAATCAGTTAACTCGGCATGATCTAGCAACAGAGCATAGCTGGGGGCTGTTGACTGGGATCTTACTGCTTGCATTATTCAGTATCACGCCAGGTGGTGCTTTTACCCGGTGAAATACCAGTCTGGCGTTTATTCACAGCAGCTGAGTTTTGGATTATAATAATAATAATAATAATAATAATAATAATATCTTTTATTGTCATTGCACATAAGCGCAACGAGGTTTGGGTATGCAGCTTCCATCCAATGTCATAACTTAAATAACTAATAACATTTAGATTTAGATACCCCGAGAACATGGTTCGTAAAAAGAACATTAAAACAGTAGAACAGATAGTGCAGATGTGTCTGTGTGACATGACCATCTGAGGGAGACAGTCCATGGGGGTGGGGGGCACTTACTGCCACAACAGATCAACGGTGAATGCTATCTCGCTGGCCCTCCACTCCGCTCTGGACCACTTGGACAACAAAAACTCATATGTCAGGCTGTTATTTATCGATTACAGCTCGGCATTTAACACAATCATCCCCTCCAAGCTGGTTACCAAACTCTCAGAACTGGGTCTCTGCGCATCCCTCTGCAATTGGATCCTCGACTTACTCATTCACAGACCACAGTCCATTCGTACTGGTGGAAATGTGTCAGCCTCGATAACAATCAGCACGGGAGCACCTCAAGGCTGTGTGCTCAGCCCCCTGCTGTACTCACTCTATACTCATGATTGCATAGCCGGTCACAGTGCGAACTCCATCATCAAGTTCGCTGACGACACCACTGTTGTGGGACATATCACTGATGGGGATGAGTATAGAAGAGAGTTCAAGCAATTGTCCATATGGTGCCAGCACAATAACCTCGCCCTCAACACCAGCAAAACCAAGGAACTGATTGTGGACTTTGGAAGGAGTAGAATGAGGACCCACAGTCCCGTTTATATCAACGGGTCGATGGTTGAAAGGGTCAAGAGCTTCAAATTCCTGGGAGTGCACATGTCTGAAGATCTTTCCTGGTCCGAGAACACAAATGCAATTATCAAGAAAGCACATCAGCGACTCAACTTCCTGAGAAGATTACGGAGAGTCGGTTTGTCAAGGAGGACTCTCTCTAACTTCTACAGGTGCACAGTAGAGAGCTTGCTGACTGGTTGCATCGTGGCTTGATTCGGCAACTTGAGCACCCTGGAGAGGAAAAGACTTCAAAAAGTAATAAAAACTGTCCAGTCCATCATCGGCTCTGACCTTCCTTCCATCGAGGGGATTTATCGCAGTCGCTGCCTCTAAAAGGCTGGCAGCATCATCAAGGACCCACACCATCCTGGCAACACATTCATCTCTCTGCTACCTTCAAGTAGAAGGTGCAGGAGCCTGAAGACTGCAATGGTTCAGGTTCAGGTTCAGGAATAGCTACTTCCCCACAGCCATCAGGCTATTAAACTTGGCTCGGACAAAACTATGATCATTAATAACCCATTATCTGTTATATGTTATTTGCACTTTATCAGTTTATTTATTCATGTGTGTATGTATTTATATAATGATATATGGACACACTGATCTGTTTTGTAGTAAATGCCTACTATGTTCTGTGTGCTGAAGCAAAGCAAGAATGTCATTGTCCTATCAGGGACACATGACAATAAACTCACTTGAACTTGAACTTGAAAAGCCCATAACTTTCTTAAAAATTAAGAGAACTGAATGGATTTTCAGTTATTATGGACTGAAGCATTCTGAAACAAATATAAAACAATCTTACTTGGATGACCTGAAATCAAAGCATATAATTAGTTAGTTACCTAATTGTAGCTAATTACAAAATTCAATTGCTAGATCTAAACATCTATTCATTTAAGAAAAGGTTAACATTTTTAAAAGCCTAAGTGTCCAAATAACATTCACACAAGAATTCACAATATAACATGATTTTTAAATCTCATTGTCATGAATTTATAGGCCAAATTGAAGGAATTTAGTGTTTCATTCCAGTAAATTAATGGCCATTTAAATCATCTTGCGAGTGGGTTTTTGTGGAACGTGATCGATTGGAACGTTGCGGTTTTGTGGTGAATTTAACCCCCAGTCGGCAGGAAAAATACTGCCTGTTCGTATATTTTCTAAGTCACCTTTTCGCAACATGAAATTTTGATTAAAGGCATCCTAAGAAGCACGTTTTTATGTAAAAACAAACTGTGTACCTTGTATTGTCCCCTACGTGAGATCTATCCCGTTGTCGGCGTTCACGGTTTTAGAAGATGATTTTTAATTTACTCCTGCTAATACATTATCCAGTGTAGTTTAAAAATAACTCCATAAAACAAATGTCGGAGCGAATTCTCTTCAGCAACTAAACCCCCTGAGATTAATCGATTTGAATAGTCTGGAGTAAATGGCATTTTAAACCCGCCCCCCCCCCCTCCCCCTCAAAGGCGCCAAAGTCGCGCACACGGGCAGTGGCAGAACTGCAGCGCCGCTAAAGGTAAGTTTTGTAACATACCTACACCTCTGCACAGTTGGTGGCTATGGGTGAGTGCTGGAATATGGGGGAACGGGTGAGTGGTGAAATATTGCATTGGGGGACGGGTTGCATTGGGGGACCAGGCCCAGTCCCAGTTGGTCTAGTTTGTAATAAAAACAGAAAGTGCCAGAATGTTCTCATTCAGGGTTCCAACAATCACTAATCATTCCCAAATAGCAACTAAAAAGTAAATAGCATTCTTGGATATGTTACCAGGGCAATGTATTCCAGAACCAGGATTTTACTTCGGAGTCACGTGAGTGATTCCGTGAAGAAGCCCTGCCAGTGCGCATGTGCGTCATTTACATCATACGGGCTGGAGAGCGCAGCTCCACCAGCGGTAAGTTATGAACCCGCAGGTAAGTCTTTTAAAACTTTACTGCGGTTTAGTTGCGTTCTGTAAGGCTGGTTGCAGGAACCAGCAGGAACGATCCAAAACGGAAAAAATGACAAAAAGTAAGGCGAGGGATGCCGCTGTTAGGAGTAAAAAACGTACCTGCGGGACCGCGGTCAGCGAGCTTACGCCGGCTTTAGAGACGCCGGCTCCAGAGACGCCGACTTCAGAGCTGCCGACAGTTCAGCCACCGGCAGCAACTCCGGTGCTTCAGAGCACTGAGGCCACTCCTGTCGGGAGGAAGGCCAAAAAGAAAACGTCCAGGTCTGTCGACTCTGATGAGTCAGGCCAGGAAGACTCCCCTCCTTCCAATAAAAAGGTTTGAGGACATCTGGACAAGATGGAGCACCTCATAGAAAAAGTGCTTAATCATGAGGTGTTCCAGCTGGGGTTTCATACCCCCAGGGTTCCCCAGCAGCTCTCAGCAGCAACCTCTGGCAGAGGTCCGTATAACAAAGAGCTGTACAGGCAGGAGGAACAATATGCCTACGAGTCTGCATGGGGACCCATTACAGCGGCGCCTTTTCAAAGGATTCATGATACCTCCCTTGAGCACGACTCGGGAGAGCCAGGGCAGTATGGCTCTGACCCTGAAGTTGGTGGCACTGCAGAAGAGCGTGCACCAAAGCACATGAGCTATGCTCCAGGTGTGCCCGATGTGGCCAGCAAATTTGCCATACCGGCTGCAACTGGTGAAGAGATGGATGAAAACCTGGCTAGCAATGTTAACTATATGGCCTCTCACCAGCTCCAGGACTCCATAATGGAGGAAACTTCACAGCGATACCAGACACCTGTTAACTGTGCGTCGCTCCCAGTGCCCATAGTGAACCAGGCCATCTGGAGGCAAATGAGTGCATCCATGCGGGCGCAAGAGCTGAGGCTACAAAAAGTCCTCAAACTGGTTGGAGCAGGAATAACGGCGTTTGGGCGGATGGTAAAAGGGGCACCACTTTTAGGAATATGCTGGCCCTGCTGTGTAATGCTCATTTTGAGATTAATTGCATATGGAAGGTAGCCATCAAGCCGACGCTGAACCCACGCTTCGCGGCCTTGTGCAGATCCTCTAATGTCCAGACACCAAACTTTCTATTTGGGGAGGATCTGGCGAAGCAAGTAGAAGACCTGGAGGAGGAGGCTAAAACAATCAGCCTCATCAAAACTCATCCCGGGGGCAGGATGCCGCCTCGCAAGCCATACCCTTTCAGACGGCTGCAGATGCGGGAGCAGGTCAAGGACCAAGTCGGGGGGTTCCAGCTACACGCTGCTGGCACGCACCACTGCACACCCCCAACAGGGCCAGGAGACCGAGAAATCCAGCAACCATGGAGGTACGAGTAACTGGACTAGTCCAGGATATCTGGAGATCAGTCACCGGTCGGGGGTAGGTTGCAATTGTTCTATGATGAATGGTGCTGCATAACATCAGATCTATTCATTCTGGACAGTATCCGGGGGTCTCGAATCGAGTTTATTTCAGAAATACATCCACCCGTACAAAATACACCTAGTCGGGTATTCCATTATCAAACCTTCAAAGAGCAAAAATCTTAGCTCTCAAAAATCATGCAGGCCATTTTGATAGGCCTATGAAACTACCAGGGAAGGCAAAATCCGAATTAAATTGGTGGATAGAAAATGCTCAGCTTTGTTCTAACCCCATCACTATCATGAATCCCTCGGTTACATTACAGACTGAGGCCAGTGCTAAAGGTTGGGGAGCAACTAATACCACCACAAGTTGTGGAGGCAGATGGAGTGCACAAGAATGAACCCTATTCAAAACATTAGGGACTCATTATTTAGAAATGCTAAGAGCATTTCATGGACTCAGGGCCTACTGTTTAGATATGCACCAGTTGCATGTAAGATTACAAATTGACAATACCACAGTGGTGGCCTATATTAATCATATGGGTGGAATAAAGTCGATATCATGTGATGAATTGGCTAATAATATCTGGCACTGGTGTCTGGAAAGAGAGATTTGGATCTCAGCCACTTACCTTCCAGGTAAGCTAAATACAGTGGCAGACACCAGGTCACGTAAATTCAACGACAACGTAGAATGGATGTTGGATCGGAACGTGTTTACGGATATTATAGAACGTTATGGGACACAAGATATCGACCTTTTTGCATCCAGACTAAATCACCAACTTCCAACATATGTTGCTTGGGAACCAGACCCAGGGGCAGTAGCGATGGACGCTTTCTCGCTACATTGGGGGGATTTGTTTTGCTATGCATTTCCCCCCTTCTGCCTCATCAGTCGGGTCTTGCAGAAAATTAAACAAGACTCCGCAACGGGTATTTTGGTTGTTCCCGACTGGCCTACCCAACCATGGTCCCCAGCAGTACAGAAGATGGCCACAGAACCCTGCATCCGGATAAAGAAACGACCTAGTTTGTTGGTACATCCCGTTACAGGGGATAGTCATCTGTGCATGACCGCATGGATTTATTAATTTGCAGATTCTGAAAAGACCATTTCTGGGATACGGACTCTCCGACAGAACGATAAATGCCATCTCAGCGTCATGCAGGGAGTCCACCAGAAGACAGTACCTGACGTATGTCAGGAAATGGGAAGTGTTCTGTACCAGGACGAACACTACTTATTACACAGCCACCATCACGGAAGTACTGGAGTTTCTGGCTACCCTTCATTTCGATGAAGGATTAAGTTACAGTGCTATTAATTGTGCAAGGAGTGCTCTATCAAATTATCTGGGCAGAGGGAGTGATCATCTGGCAATAGGATCACACCCATTATTGTCTAAACTAAAGAGGGGAATATTTAACTCCGTCCTCCCAGGCCCAGATATAACCATACGTGGGACATAAGCATAGTCTTGACTATGTTACGAGGATGGACACACATAACGGGGCTCACCTTGGACAAACTCACATATAAGATGGTAATGATAATGGCACTTGTAACAGCACAACGGGTCCAGTCCTTATACAAATTAAGTATGGACGCCATGAGTATTATCAATGGCAAGATAACCTTTCTCATACAGGGATTATTAAAACAAGTCCGACCCGGTTCATCTGGCCAAAAATTAGAATTTCAGGCCTATCCTGCAGACACTCGACTTTGCATCATCACACTTATCTTGCAATATATAGAAGTCACTAAGACTCTAAGGGGCACGGAGAGAGCTTTACTTATAAGCCATAAACGGCCTCATCACAAAGTCACGGTGCTAATCATATCAAGATGGTTAAGGGTGGTGTTAGATGCAGCGGGGGTGGATACTAATGTGTTCAAATCTCACTCCACTAGGGCTGCTTCTACATCGGCCGCTAGGATGATGGAAGTTCCCATGGACCACATCCTGGCCACAGCGGGTTGGAGCAATGAAAAGACTTTCCAACGCTTCTATAATAAACCCGTGGCCGCTCCTGACACATTTGCAGGGACATTTTGAGCTCTGCAAAATAAATTACCCAATGTGGGGATATATTATTTTGGTATGAATAAATACCTTCTTTGTTTTTCAGCACAGTGTCATGTCTGAAATACGTTCATCCTCCTTTTTCCCAGCATGGCAGTGTGTGAGCATGGACTCGTTCCAGGGCATGAAATCACAGAGCTTTGAAATCTTCACGTAGTCACTCACGTGACTCCGAAGTAAAATAGTAAGATTAAATGAGAATTTACCAGTTTGAAGTTTGATCTTTATTTTATAAGGAGTTACGATTAGGGATTACGTGCCCTCCGCTCCCAAAACCCTCAATTATAAAGTTCAGCTGGTATGAAAGTTCTCTCTTATCTTACTATATTAGTCTACGTTTGGTATCTGTGATTTCACACCACTGCTTTGAAGAATGTCGCGCATGCGTGCTGGCAGGGTCTTCACGTAATCCCTCAACGTAACTCCTCATAAAATAAAGATCAAACTTCAAACTGGTAAGTTCTCATTTAATCTTACTATTTACATGTTCAGCTTCAGGTTGACAATACCACAGCAGTTGCATATATCAATCACATGGGTGGCATTAGGTCATTATCATGTGACAATCTGGTTAACTCCATCTGGCACTGGTGCATTACGAGAAACATCTGGGTCTCAGCTATCTACCTACCAGGTAGAGATAACGTGGTGGCAGACACCAGGTCACGTAAATTTAATGACAACCCAGAATGGATGCTGACTCCAAAAGTTTTCAAAATGATTGTCACTCGGTATGGATTGCCAGACTTTGATCTGTTTGCATCCAGGTTAAATCACCAGCTACCTAAATACGTCTCATGGGAACTGGATCCAGGGGCAGTAACGGTGGATGCATTCTCGCTACATTGGGGACGTACGTTCTTTTATGCTTTTCCCCCATTCTGCCTCATCAGTCAATGTCTCACCAAAATAGAGCAGGACTCCACTTTAGGCATTTTGGTAGTTCCAGACTGGCCCACACAGCCATGGTTCCCATTGGTTCTGAGACTGATGAAACAGCCATTCATGACTATCCCCAAATGCAGCAATTTGTTGGTTCACCCTGTGACACGAGAGAATCACCCTTTACATGATCGTATTAATCTATTGATTTGCAGATTCTGGCCAGACCGTTCAAGGGGCTCGGACTATCGAATAGGACCGTGGATGTGATTACTGCGGCCTAGAGAGATAGTACTAAAAACAAAATGTATCTCATATTAAGAAATGGGAGATGTTCTGTTTACAGTCAAATATATCTTATCATACTGCAGGCATACCGGATGTATTGGAGTTCCTTGCTACATTGCATTTTGACGAGCGATTGAGCTATAGTGCCATTAATAGTGCTCGAAGTGCTTTGTCCTCCTATTTAGGGCAAGGGTCGGGACAACACTCTGTCGGATCTCAGCCATTGGTGTCCCGATTCATGAGAGGTATTTTTACCCCTCCCAGACCTAGATATACGGAAATCTGGGATGTGAGCATAGTTCTCACACTGCTTCGGCAATGGGCTCCAATTACATCTCGGTCTTTCCAGAAGTTAACGCTCAAAGTGGTCATGCTCATGTCAGCAGAACGGGTTCAGACATTGCAAAAGTTATGACTCGACAGCATGCATTCTTCTGTAGATAATATCACTTTTTATGTATATGATCTAATTAAACAAAGCAGGCCAGGGATGGCTGGAACCAAAATAAGCTTTAAAGCATAACCCATTGACCTGAGGCTATGTGTAGTTACGCAACTGAGTCAATATATCGAGGTCACCAAGAGTCTCAGAGGCTCTGAAACTGCGATGCTCATCAGCCACAAAAAACCTCATAAAAAGGTATTAGTACAAACTATTTCTATGTGGCTGAAACAGGTTTTGGATATTGCTGGAGCAGACACTGATGCGTTTAAATCTCACTCCGCCAGGGCAGCGTCAACATCCGTAGCGAAGGCGCAGGACGTGCCTTTAAAGCCAAATCCTCGGGGCCGCAGGATGGTCCAGTGAAGGAACCTTTAATTGATTTTATGAAAAACCTGTCCTCACAGTGGAAGGATTTGGGCATGCTGTTTTGGGTTCTGTTTGAGTTTTCATTTGTAATTTCCCCCTGGGAGAGAGGGGTTATTACTGTTCTTTTATTATTAAAAATGTTCATTGTATAATTTAAACAATGTTCAATACATTATTTGTTTATCCTGTGTCAACCGAAGCAGTGTGTAATATGGAACTGGATCTACGGCATGAAATCACAGAGCTTTGAAATGTTCACGGAATCACTCACGTGACTCCGAAGTAAAATAGTAAGATTAAACGAGAACTTACCAGTTTGAAGTTTGATCTTTATTTTATGAGGAGTTACGGTGAGCGATTACATGCCCTCCGCTCCCGGCCCTCATAATAGCAAAGATCATCTGGTAGTTCTAGTCTTCTGAGTCTTACTATATCACTTCGACTGTAGTTACTGTGATTTCACGCCGCTGCTTTGAAGATTGACGCGTATGTGCACTGGCGGGGCTTCTTCGCGTAATCGCTCACCGTAACTCCTCATAAAATAAAGATCAAACTTCAAACTGGTAAGTTCTCATTTAATCTTACTATTATATTTGCTAAGTTGAATAGTAAAGGGTGCACTGACACCAGAGACCTGGTATTGCAGATTGGACAGTTCCAGAAGAAACATGAGAGATACACCAGTCTTAGTCTTGAGCAATGAGAATTGGTTTATTTTATTTACTTTGTGAAAAATTATTTAAGTTTTAAAGCTTAGTGGACATACCATGGCACTGCTCTTGGGCCATGAGGTTGGGACCATGCTTGATACCACAGAGCTGTTTCATTCTACTTTTATTCACTCATGCACAAAGTAAGCATGTATTTTCCACCTCAATTATCCATAGTATGTTAAATAATGGGTGCTGAACGCCACACTTGACATTGCCCATTCAGCCTGATTATCTGATAAAGCTGATTTGGACCGTTTTTTTTTCTTCAGTGGAGGAATGTGGGTGTGAATTTCTACCGTCTAACCTGATAGGGATTGGATCAAACAATGCAATTACTACTGTCAACAGATGAACAATGAAAACTGCTGTTCTTTCATGTTGCTGAGAGGATGTTGGAGAGAAAGTCTGGAAAGAAGCTCAGGCCCTCGAGTCCTGGCAATATCCTCGTAAATCTTTTCTGCACTTGACAACATATTTTCTATAACATGGTGCCCAGAACTGAACACAATACTCTAAATGTGACCTCACCAACATCTTATATAACTGCAACATGACTGCCAACTTCTATACTCAACACTTGAACTGATGAATGCCAATGTGCCAAAAGCCATTTAATCACCCTATCTTCCTGTGGTGCAACTTTCAATTAACTATATAACTGCACTCTTAGATCCCTCTGCTCTACAACACTCCCAAGAGCTCTAGCATTCAGTGTAGGTTCTACCCATGTTAGTTCTCCCAAAATGCAACACCTCACATTTCTCTGTATTAAATTCCAACAACCATTCCTCAGCCCACATGCCCAACCGATCAAGATCCTGCTGCAATTTTTATCTCTATCCTCGCTATCTACAATCCCACCCACTTTTGTGTCATCTGCAAACTTGCTAATCATGCCATGTACGTTCTCATCCAAATCATTGATATAGATGACAAACAGCAATGGGCCCAATACCAAACCCTGAGGCATATCACTAGTCACAGGCCTTCAGTCCGAAAAGCAACCTTCCACCATCACCCATTGCTTTCTTCCACGAAACCAATTTCCTATCCATTCAGCTATCCCTCCTTGGATTCCGTGGTAACCTTACGACCTCTGATGTTAAGCTCACTGGCATGTAGTTCTCAGCTTTTTCCCTGCAGCCCTTCATGAATAGACACAATATTTCCAGTCTTCCGGTACCACACCTGTATTAAATGACGCCTCATAAATCTCTGCCAGGGCTCCTGCAATTTCATCTCTAGCTTACTACAGTGTCCTCGGATATATCTTATCAAGCCCTAGAGATTTGTCTACCTTCATACACGTCAGGACACTTAGTACCTCCTTGACCATTGCGGAAGAAAATATTAACATCCCTTCTTTCATAATTTTGATTGGTATTGAATAAGGCAACGAAAGGGTGTTTGGATGTGACAATTGGCATCTCTCATTGACCAGGTGTAGAAGAGGTTTGTGGAAATCGGCAAAGTAAGATTAGACGTATTACCTCTTGTGTAGGAATGTGTTGAAGGGTGGATGGTAAATGTAAACATGAAATAGTAGACGGTGATAAGGAAGCTTGTTTCTCTAAGCAGTGTGTCACAGTAGACCACCCGCGCCCCCTACCGCTAGTAGCGTAGATATGTTGCAGTAAATGGGGGGCTTATGATTTGCTCGGAGAGGGGATGGTGTCGCGGCCCACCTAAGAGGTGAGATAGAATAATGTCAAGGTGCCCTTGTATTGTGTTTGATGTATTAACCATCAAGGTATTAACCTTGAATAAGATTAACTTTTTTTTAAAACAACTTTATGGGTTCCTTCTCTCTATCTTTCCACAAACTTTCAATTGTCAACTCCTGGAGTGGTACTCCAGGGGTTTACACATCACTACTTTCCTTACTCTCTTCTTTTCTCTCTTTTTCGTTCTTCTGTTATTTCTCTATTATTATTAAATTTAAAACAAGAAGTTGTACACGAAATGTATTATATTATACGCTATGGTTTATACTACTGTACATTGCTTCTAATAAAAATATTTAAAAAAAAAGAAAAAAGATTAACATAAGCGAAAAGTATGTTATGACTAACTAAATAATTGGTACCCATGTAGTAGATAGTATATTTTCATATAGTTGTATCCAACAAAAAATCAAAAGTTGTTTCTTGCACAGTATAACTATCGGCTAATTCTGCTGTGAAGTCAAAGAATTGGTGAGCAGTTAACTGCCGCCATCTCTCCATGATAACATGCAATAAAGTCTCTTGAAGCAAACCTGCAAAGTCTCCGCTTTTCAATTTCCTTTAATTTCTCTCTAAATTAATTTCTTCCACAACCGTAATACTGACTGCTCTCAAGACACACGCAGTGTTTGCCCCAAGTTCCTCAGTCCTTCTTATAACTTATCTTCTCCTTATAACTTATACCCACTGATTTAGGCAGAATCCTGATAAATTTCTTCTACACCTCTCCAGAGCCTCCATATCCTACCTGTTATGGGGTAACCAGAATTGCACCCGATACTCCAATTGCAACGTAACCAAAGTTTAACAAAAGTTGCAACATGACTTCCTGACGCTTATGCTCAATGCCTTGACTGATGAAGGAAAGCATATGTATTCCACCGGGTGGCGTCGTACAATGGCAGCCTCGCCAACAGTCTGTCTCGTCCTTTTTTTCCTTTGTTGTTATTAGCATGTTGTTAAATGTATGTTTTAATGTATCTTTAGCTTTGTATTATGTGGGGGGTGGGGGGGGAAACTTTTTAAAATCTCGTTTCTCGACAGAGATGCAATTTTTATTTCTGTATCTTATCTCCGTCCATACTGCGCTTTAACACCGTGGAGCTGGCGGCCTCTTGCTGGGGATCGACTTCGGGAGCTCCAACCGCGGGAGCCTGCGGACTTAACATCATGGAGCTGACGCTCCCTTTTTTCAGGGATCGACCTCGGGAGCTCCAAGCACAGGAGCCTGCGGACTTAACATTGTGGAGCTCGCGTCCCCTGGTTAGGGACCGACTTCAGGAACTCCAACCGCGGGAGCTTCGACCACCCGATCGCGGGAGGTTTGATCGCCCCGAAGCAGGAGCTTCAATCGTCCCGACTGCAGATGGTTCAACTGACCCGACCGTGGGAGAAAAGGAGGGAAGAAGATAATACGTTATTGCCTTCCATCACTGTGCGCTGTGGTGGATCTTTATGTTACTTTTTATGTAGTTGTGTGTCTTGTTGTTTTGGTTTCACTATATGACAAATCAAATTTCTTGTATCTTTTTACATACTTGGCTAATAAATTAATTACAATTACAATTAATTACAATTACATACACTGTTAATTTCAGGAGCTACAGACTAATGCCCCTCGAGATTTCTCTGTACATTAATGAGTTCTGCTTTTAACCATTCTCCTTGCATTTGACCTGCCAAAATGCCACAGCTCACACTTTCCAAAGTTAAACTCCATCTGTCATTTCTCCGCCCTTATCTGTAACTGTTCTGTATCCTTCTGTATCCTTTGACAGTCTATGGGACTGTCCACAACTCGACCAATTTTTGTGTTGTCTGCAAACTTACTACCCAACCCACTTATATTTTCATCTAAATTATTTATGTATATATCATAAACAATAGAGATTCTTGCATGAATCCCTGTGGAACGCCACCGGACACAGATCACCTGCCAGAATAACACCCTTTTACAATTACCCTCTGTTTTCTGTCTGAAGAAGTGTCTCGACCTGAAACGTCACCCATTCCTTCTCTCCAGAGATGCTGCCTGGCCCGCTGAGTTACTCCAGCATTTTGTGTCTACCTTCGTCAGACTCTGAAGAAGGGACTTGACCTGAAACGTCACCCATTCCTTCTCTCCAGAGATGCTGCCTGACCCGCTGAGCTACTCCAGCATTTTGTGTCTACCTGAGATCTAAACCAGCATCTGCAGTTCTTTCCTACAAATTCCTGGATTATCCGTATTTCCCTTTTAAACAAATGAACAACATTGCATCTTTTGCATTCCTCTGGGACCTTACCTGTGGCTAGGAAGAATACAAAGGTCTTTGTCAAGGCCCAAGCAATTTCCTCTCTTACTTATTTCAATAACCTGGGGTAGATGTCATCAGGGCCTGGTCAGAACTCCAAATCCCAACAGGAGTCAAGATTTTTGGAGAACAAAAAGGGTGTAAAATTGAAGAACGAAATCATCCTTCGTGACTTGGTTACAAAGGGGTCTTGATAAGACTGATGTAAATGCCAAGGCACCAGCTGCAAGCACCTTCTTCAGATATCAAACTCAGAGCTAAGATAGCGCCAGATATTTTTATAATGATGGCAAACAGAACAGACTATTTATGGTATATAATTATATCTTCTCTATATATTCTTGTCAGTAAAAAAGGTTAATGATTTACCCAGAATGTACCAATAATCAGTCCCATGACCTCTGTCCCTTCCTGTTGTATGATAATCAGGTGATAAAGTATGCTGCAGATCTACAGATACTATGTGGAAGCATTATACTTCACCAATTAATTGCCTTCTATTTATCAATTGTTTTTGCCTATGCAGATTTATTCTTCCTGGCTGGTGTTGACGGTGCTATTTTCTCACTGAAGTTCAGGTTTCCACCTCTCCCAAAGATGCTAACTTTCTGCAAGGATAGAGAATTAAATTTAGATACCTCTATCTCCTCAGCTAATTCAGTGCAGATTGAGCAGTAAACCAAACTGTATGGCTCAGCACCAAATTTGGGATTGAATATGCTACCAAATGTATCTGTGGAGACAATTAATGATCATTTCAGGGCTATCAGGTCAGGGCTGACTAGGCAAGTTGAGGGGACAGTTCAGTGAACTGGAGCGATGGTGTAGTTAGGAGTTTAGAATGAATAATCTCTGGCACCAGTCCAATAAAACAATCACTATTTGTTTTTTCATTCACAGTTCCTTGGATTTCTACGCAGTTACTGAGTTTAAGTACAGATACTCAATAGACAGAAAATGCTTGCTATAATGAATACCACACCAAATTTACCTCCCTACCTCACCCCCCCACTCTGCTCCTCGACCTCAGCGGCAAATACAATTCAAGCCTTTTGGCTAAATTATGTTTGTAAATAGATTTTCTTTGCTCGCTTTATGTTGCTGGGAAACAGAATGCACAGCTTTTACACAAAAGGCCTGTGAGCTGTGTGCTGTTTAGGGTCTCTGTGATTTGTGGTCTCCATTTTCACACTGGCAATGTTCCTCCCTCTCATTGTCCCAGACAATCTAATGATTTAGAATTGCCTCAACTGAAGGAATACAACATGCAATGCAAACTAAGCAGAGCAGAGCGATGGAGAGATCAAAGGTCCAGGATTGTGATGAGGTTCCACTCAGACGCATTGATGACAGATTTCCATTCAAAAGCAGAACTTACACAAAAAGGAGCAGTTGAACAGCCTGGGCCTTTGTGCCAAACAAGCTGCAGGCTGGCAGACACTGGACACTTTGCTGTGGACACAGATCCTACTGCAACAACTGCTACAGAAATTTAAGGGTACACCACCTAGTTACTTTAGGGATTCTTTAATCCCACGGGATCCTGCAAGGATTCAGATTAGTTTATTGTCATATACACCAAGCTGCAATTAAATTCCTTGTTCACGTGAAGCTCACAGAGTAAACAGTACACCTATAGTAATGATAAATACAATAATAAATACAATGTCAAGTGCAAAACAGCAAAGTGGCTTCCATACATGTCAAGAGAGTAAAGAGTGTTTTATTGTCATATGTCCCAGATAGTACAATGAAATTCTTACTTGCAGCACAATAGAATATGTAAACATAGTACACTGTAAATAATATAATAATGAGAGCGAGAAAAGGTTCAGTATGTGTGTATACACACACACACACACACACACACACACACACACACACACACACACACACACACACACACACACACACTCACTCACTCACTCACTCACTCACTCACTCACTCACTCACTCACTCACTCACTCACTCTCACTGCGGCCAGTGTGGTGTGGGTCTCTGATTATGCTGGCTGCCTTTTTGAGGCAGCAATTCCAGTAAATCCCTTTGATGGTGGGGAGGTCAGAGCCGGTAATGGACTGGGCAGTGTTCACAACTTTTTGCAGTCTTCTTTGCTCCTTGGCATTCAAGTTGCCGAACCAGGCCATGATGCAACCAGTCAATATGCTATCTACTGTACACCTGTAGAATTTCAAGAGAATCCTCTCTAACATACCAAATCTCTGAAGTAGAGGCCTTGATGTGCTTTCTTTATAATTGCATCAGTGCTGGGTCCAAGAAAGATCTTCGGAAATATGTACACCCAAGAATTTGAAATTTTTGATTCTCTCCACCATCGTCCCGTTGATATAAACAGGATTGTGGGTCCTCATCCTTCCTCTTCCAAAGTACACAATCAGTTAATTGGTCTTACTCTTATTGAGAGCCAGGTTGTTGTGCTGGTACCATTTTGTCAATCGATCATTCTCACTTCTATACTCTGACTGATCACCATGTGTAATTTGTCCAACAACGGTTTTGTCGTCGGCGAACTTGAAAATGTTGTTATCGTTCTATGAATCCAGGAGAAGACCATTTACCTCTGGAAAATGTTCTCCCTTCTATCAGATCATGGGTGTCAGAATTTCAACCCTGTCTACTGTTGTAATGTTTGAGGCCCATGACCACTACAAATGAGTCAAAAATTGTCAAAAAATGATATGCATGATTAAGAAATAACAGAAAACAGCCGCAGATCCTGCTTCATGACTCAAACGAAGCATTTTCCCTAAATCACGACCCTTGACCATTTTATGCAATTTCGCGAACAAGTGATTTCACTGCTGAATAGCCAGCTGATTTTAAAATTATTTCTTCTTCTTCTGAATGATTTGTATCCATTTTTTGTTCACTTCCCTTAATTATTTTAAACAATGAGACCCTTCAATCTATTTTACTTTAAAGAATGCAAGCTAATATTATGCAACATCTTCAAATTCGCTCAGCGTGCCTAACTTTGAATGTTTTGTTTGTTTGTATTTCATCATTGCATAAATCATTAATCGTGCGTTTTAGACCGTAATATTGTGCCCAACAGCCAACCACAAGCTTATCAGTCTAAAATTGCAAAATGAGCTGACAAAATGAAACAACAAATAATGAAGCCATATTTAATCAGCTGCAAACAACTGTTCACGTGCTCACGGTACATTCTGTACAGTGTACGTGTGCAGCAGCTAGTATCTTCCTCATTAGGAAAAATTCAGCTGTGTCACAACTGTGTTAACAGAACTCCACCATGTTGATTGCTGTAATGTTTAATTAAAACTGAGAAGGTTGCAACAGAAATTGGCCCTCACCATCTTCTAGATTCACAATCATATTTTCTTTCTCATTTTTTCTCCCTTTCTTGATTGATTCCATCATCATTGACTGGAAAACAAATGAATTAATATTTGCTGAAGATAGACACAAAACATTGGAGTAACTCAGCGGGACAGGTAGCATCTCTGGAGAGAAGGAATGTGTGGCATTTCGGGTCGCGACGCTTCTTCAGTGTGAAGAAAGGTCTCGACCCGAAACGTCACCCATTCCTTCTCTCCAGAGATGCTACCTGTCCCGCTGAGTTACTCCAGCTTTTTGTGTCCATCTTCGGTTTAAACCAGCATTTGCAGTTTCTTCCTACACAATGAATCTTTGCTAATTAGTACTCTTGGATGAACATTGATGAGCCTGGGATTTTCTAATTTATTTGTTCATGGGTTGTGGATGTTGCTGCCAATGCAGAATTTGCTGCCTGCTATTAATTACTCCTAAACTGAGGAGGCATTTAGAAATCAATCATTTTGGCGAGTATTAAGTGCCACATATAGGCCAAACCAGGTAACAACAGCAGTTATTTAATAGCCCATTTCCTCATCTGTCCTTAATCAATGGTATAGAACTTTGGTTGTTAGTCTGGTAACTTTTTCATTACATCTATTGTCATTTCTCATCTGGTAAATAATGACTTTGTCTCAAGAATCACATCTAATATACTTGGGAATTACAGATTAATTTCCATTAGATCTCAACAATGCCTCTTTCATGAAGTCATTGCTTGCCCAACCAATGCAACATCTCCATTCCCAAAACCACAGATACAATGAGTTTTGATTATTTGACAAATTATTAGCTTTATGTAAAGGAGATACATAAAAAAGAATGGGAAGAAAATATCAGAAAATATCAGAAAATTCAGCAGAAATACAAAACTTTCGTCCGTTAGTCGTGTTAAATACAATTTTAAAGGTGAAGGCCCAGTCTCCGACCTGATCTGAGCATGATAGAGAATTAAAGTAGAGGCTCCCAAGCATCTGGTACACTTGTCCATCATCGTGATAGAGATCTGATAGTTACTGTTGGAGTAGCTAGAGGAGGGAATACATTTTGTAAACTGACACTCATCCAGGCAAGTGCTGAGTATTCCATCATGCTCCTGAATTGCACCTGGAGAAGGTGGAAAGGCCTGAGGGTGTTAGAAGGCAAGTCACTTGTTACAGGACAATTTTCCACCTTGTCAGCAGATGCCTGTAATTCAACTTATTGGCAATCTTGCAAACTGCATTCAAGTGTTTTGTAACATGGCTATCTAAACTTTGTTTGGTCTTCTAAAATGTAGAGGAGACTGCGCAATGAGAAGTAAATACACTGTACCATTGCTTTTCTCAGTAGCTAACCCATGGTTTTCTGAGAGTATTTGTTAGCTGCTGAATGAGCTTTGCATTGCATTTGCCGAACTCGGGAATGTTTTATAAAACAGTACAAGCTGCTGTATTTTGTATGTGACCTACAATAAGTATATTAAGAAGGAAAATCAAACCATCCTCTAAGCCAGCTGCATGGTTTCAACAATGCATCAACTTGCCAGTATGTTCATTGTTGAATCAGAACTTGAGAGTATTGATCTGTTTGTCACCCATTTCTTTCTCCCTTCTCATCATTTGTGCCTTTTCAGTTCCCCTTCTTGGTCCTGTATATTTTAGCTGCCAACAAGCTCGGATTGCTTTGGTGAAAGAGACTGTGAAAAGATGGTTGTCACTAGGTAATGATGTCAAATTACCATGGAAACTATAGATATAAGCACAGAGGGAAATGTATACATTAGAAGCCCTCCAAAAGCGAAGCATGTTACCAAGAATTAAACCGGAGAAAGGTTTATTGTGTTCTAATGGCTTTCCTGAACTTTGTGGTGAGAAAATAACTGCATTTTGAACACAAAAGAAATTTAGATTTTGTTTAGTGCTAATCAATGCTTGGAATGTAATGCAACTTCATCACCAGGGAACCAGACAATTGCTTGTCTAGCAGTGAAATATTGCTCTTGATGGATGAAGGGATTAGCTTCAGTGAATGTTTGTATTTCAAATTCATTTTTTTTAGTTGGACATTTACTGTTCCAAAATTAGATTAAATGCAGAAACATTGCAAAAGGTTGCAATCCACAGACAGCTGAGTGCTTGTGACAAATGATAAACCTTAGAGAACTGACTAAGATATCATATCAGAGAGAAAGGGTTGTGGGGGTTATGGGGGAGGAAGCTGGAAGAGCAGAGGGACAGGACAAAACCTGGCAGGTAATAGATTGATAGGGGGGGGGGGAGGGGGGAGGTAGCAAGTGGTTGGACAAAGGCCAGAAATGAAATGACAGGAGGTGTGAGACAAAAGGATTGAAGAGTTGTGAATTGTGAAGACAATTGTGAGGAAGGGATATACCGGTAGGTAGAAGTGGAGGGGTAGAAGAGAAATAATACCGATTCTAGTTAAGGTAGGGGATAGGGGAAGGGGTGGTGGAAGCAGGAGGGAGGGTTTGTGAGGAAAGAAGGGAGAGGAGGGTGGGGCTTTAGTTACCTAAAATTGGAGAATTCATTGAGCATACATTTGGGTTGTAAGCTACCCAAGCAGAATATGAGTTGCTGTTTCTAAAGTTTGTGTGTGACCTCACTATGGCGATGGAGGAAACTCAGGACAGCAAGGACTGTATGGGAATGCAAAATCCAGTAGGCCTTGGCAGACTCGTGGAAGGCAGAAAGGGGTTGAATGGAAGGAAGGGGCAACATGCAGCATTCTTCTTTTGCTGCCATGTGCAGATATTTGTCTGTTGTTGTTTGAGAAGGAGTTCCAGATTTTTGATGCAGTGATATTTTGCTCTATAGCTGATTCAATTCATGGATGAAAACAAAGAATTCCATGACATAGTTACATAGAAATGGAATATTTCACAATATGCAATATTTAAGGCATCATGGTGGTGCAGTTACTAGAGCTCAAAACAGGAACAATGCCAGTTCAATCCTGACTTCTGCTACTGTCATTGCATACCACAGTTTCTGTGGCCCCAACTTCCCCTCACGTCCTAAAAAACGTGCAAATGAGTAGGGTAATTGGCTTCTCCAAGGTGGGGTTGATAGGAATGTAGGTTGAATAGGTTGAGGGGAAAATAAGTGGGTAAATGGGATTTTTACATGTGTTAGACGATGAACCAAGCAGTCTCCTTCTATGTTGTAAGGAAATATAGGATGCTTTTACAAAGGAAACATATTGGATCATCAATACCATTCCAAAAGTACTTCACTTCTGGCTCTAAGTATTTTTGTACTTTGAAGTTATTAAAGAATTAATTACTTCAATTTCTCTCTTCTCCTATCCATGTTATCTCTTTGATGCATTACTAATTGTAGGTATAATAGGACTAACATTTTCTACGCATAATTCACATTGTTACCTCAGGGAACTGTTGACTTTTATTACTAAGCATAAAACCACATTACTCGAGGAACTGGGAATACTAGGCGTGTGACTGCATGATGAGAAAACAGGCGCCAAAGTGTCCATCCTCCAATGTTGTGCCGTCTCCAAGCAATACAGCATTTAGTCATTGTTAAGTCAATAATGATATATTGCATTATGTTGATATAGTCAATGATTAAGGTCTTCCTGCAGCAAAAAATGAGCTCCTGGAAGAATTTGGGTGTGTCAGCATTACAGCTGAGCAAAGTGGACTACCGAGGCATGAGGGAGGAGCTGGCAAAGATTGATTGGAAAGGGGCTTTCATTGGAATACAGGTAGAGCAACAATGGCAGGAATTTATGCGGATAATTGGGAAGGTGCGGGATCATGTCATTACAAAGAGAAAGAAAGATTCCAGGGGTAGAATAAGACGACCACGGCTGACAAGGGAGGTCAAGGACAACATAAAAGCAAAAGAGAAGGCGTATTACATTGTAAAGATTGGTGGGAAGCCAGAGGATTGGGATGTTTTTAAAGAACAACAAAAGATAACTAAAAATACAATACGGAGAGAAAAGATGAAGCGTGAATGTAAGCTAGCCAATAATATAAAAGAGAATAGCAAGAGTTTCTACGGATATACAGTGGCTTGCAAAAGTATTCATACCCCTTGAACTTTTCCACATTTTGTCACGTTACAACCACAAACGTAAATGTATTTATTGGGATTTTATGTGATAGACCAACATAAAGTGGTGCATAATTGTGAAGTAGAAGGAAAATGATACATGGTTTCCAAATTTTATTACAAATAAAAAACTGAAAAGTGTGGTGTGCAAAAGTATTCAGCCCCCCTCAGTCAATACTTTGTAGAACCACCTTTCGCTGCAATTACAGCTGCAAGTCTTTTGGGGTATGTCTCTACCAGCTTTGCACATCTAGAGACTGAAATTGTTGCCCATTCTTCTTTGCAAAATAGCTCAAGCTCAGTCAGATTGGATGGAGAGCGTCTGTGAACAGCAATTTTCAAGTCTTGCCAGAGATTCTCAACTGGATTTAGGTCTGGACTTTGACAGGGCCATTCTAACACATGAATATGCTTTGATCTCAACCATTCCATTGTAGCTCTGGCCGTATGTTTAGGGTCGTTGTCCTGTTGGAAGGTGAACCCCTTCCCCAGTCTCAAATCTTTTGCAGACTCTAACATGTTTTCTTCCAAGATTGCCCTGTATTTGGCTCCATCCATCTTCCCATCAACTTTGACCAGCTTCCCTGTCCCTGCTGAAGAAAAGCATCCCCACAGCATGATGCTGCCACCACCATGTTTCACAGTGGGGATGATGTGTTCAGGGTGATGTGCAGTGTTAGTTTTCCGCCACACATAGCATTTTGCATTTTGGCCAAAAACTTCAATTTTGGTCTCATCAGACCAGAGCACCTTCCTCCACATGTTTGCTGTGTCCCCCACATGGCTTGTAGCAAACTGCAAACGGGACTTCTTATGGCTTTGTTTCAACAATGGCTTTCTTCTTGCCACTCTTCCATAAAGGCCCAATTTGTGGAGTGCTCGACTAATAGTTATCCTGTGGACAGATTCTCCCACCTGAGCTGTGGATCTCTGCAGCTCCTCCAGAGTTACCATGGGCCTCTTGGCTGCTTCTCTGATCAATGGTCTCCTTGCCCGGCCTGTCAGTTTAGGTGGACAGCCATGTCTTGGTAGGTTTGCAGTTGTGCCATACTCTTTCCATTTTCGGATGATGGATTGAACAGTGCTCCGTGAGATGTTCAAAGCTTGGGATATTTTTTTATAACCTAACTCTGGGAATAGGAATTAAAACGATGGGAGATATGTATGAAAAGGGAAAACTTTTATCATTCCAACAATTACAACTAAAATATAATTTGAAAAGTAATCAATATTTCAAATATCTTCAAATTCAAGATTATTTGAAAATATATATACAAGGATATCAAACTTTAACCCCAGATTTAATGGAGGAAGGAATGAATAGAAAGGCAGAATCAAGCAATTTAATATCTTACTTATATAATATAATTCTAAATATAGAAACACCAATGACAGAGGCAATTAGAAGGGACTGGGAACAAGAGTTATTGATAAAAATTCTGAACGATAGATGGGAAAAGAATGTATTATATGTAAACAAATGTTCAATTAATGTAAGACATAACCTAATTCAATTAAAAATTTTACATAGATTATATTATTCGAAAGCTAGACTGAATAAAATATTTTCAAATGTTTCCCCCATCTGTGACAAGTGTCTAACTCAAAATGCCACTACAGCACATTCCTTTGTCTCTTGTACAAAATTGTACAAATTTTGGAATGACATTTTTGGAATTTTTACAAAACTATTTAACACAAAATTGAACCCCGATACAGAACTGATTATCTTTGGATCAATGGAAGAGGGAAGTAAACTAACTATATTCCAAGAAGCTTTTCTTAATTACTGTCTAATAACAGCAAAAAAACGTATACTCAAATTTTGCAAAAACGCAACCACGCCAACGTTCAAAATGTGGATGTCAAACATGTCTGAAACGCTACATCTTGAAGAAATGAGATTCCTCCTACTAGGCAAAGTAGACCAATTCTTAAAGACTTGGTCTCCTTTTATCAACTTTTTGCAAGCATATGGTGCAACATAACATAACCTTAGAAATTAAATGGTTTAGAACCGGGTGACGGATGGTCAAAAATACAAAATAGGTAGATCTCTCCTAATCTCTTTTTTCTTTACTTTCTCCTTCTCTTTCAATCTTTTTACCTTCTCATCTCTGTCCTTTATTTCTTTTGCTATCTGTTTCTACTCGCTTGTCTATCTATTCCGACACTCTGTTTCTTTTTTCTCTCACTGTTCTTTTATTAAATCAAAAGTATGAAGGTGTACAAGAATGAAAATATGTATGTATGTATTAGGTACTTAAGTACCACACTATTGTACTTACTTCTAACAATGTGTAAATAAATAAATAAATAAATAAATAAATAACTCTGCTTTAAACTTCTCCACAACTTTATCCCTGGCCTGTCTGGTGTGTTCCTTGGGCTTCATGATGCTGTTTGTTCACTAATGTTCTCTAACAAACCTCTGAGGCCTTCACAGAACAGCTGTATTTATACTGAGATTAGATTACACACAAGTGGACTCTATTTACTAATTAGGTGACTTCGGAAGGCAATTGGTTGCACTGGATTTTATTTAGGGGTATCAGAGTAAAGGGGGCTGAATACGTTTGCACGCCACACTTTTCAGTTTTTTATTTGTAAAAAAAATTGAAAACCATGTATCATTTTCCTTCCACTTCACAATTATGCGCCACTTGGTGTTGGTCTATCACATAAAATCCCAATAAAATACATTTACATTTGTGGTTGTAACGTGACAAAATATGGAAAAGTTCAAGGGATATGAATACTTTTGCAAGCCACTGTATAAAGAGTAAAAAAGAAGCAATAGTTAACATTGGGCTGCTGGAGAATGATGCAGGAGGTGACAATGGGAAATCTAGAAATGGCAGAGGAATTGAATAACTTTTTTGCATCAGTCTTCACATTGGAAGACACGAGCAGCGCGCCTGCGATCCCAGAGAGTGAGGGGGTGGTGGCTAGTGGAGTGGCGATTACTAAGAAGAAGTTGCTGGGAAAACTGAAAGGTCTGAGAATGTACAAGTCACAGGGACCGGATGGGCTTCAGAGACTGTGAAGGCATTAGTTGTGATATTTCAAGAATCACTAGAGTAGGAGTGTTTCCTGAAGATTGGAAAATTGCAAATATCACACCACTGTACAAGGAGGGAGCGAAGCAGAAGGGCAGAAACTATAGGCCGGTTAGCCTGACTTTGGTGGTTGGTAAGACTTTAGAGTCTATTATAAAGGATGAGGCTACGCAGTACTTAGAAGTTCATGATAGGCCGGTCAGCATGGTTTCGTAAAGGGAAGATCTTGCCTAATGAATCTGCTGGAGTTCTTTGAGGAAGTTAACAGCAGGACAGACAGAGGGGAGGCTGTAGACTTTGTTTACCTAGATTTTCAGAAGGGCTTTGATAAGGTGCCGCACGTCAGGCTGCGAAGGAAGATGAGAGCACATGGTATTAAAGTGAAGATACTAGCATGGATAAAGAGTTGCAATAAAAGGCGCTTTTTCTGGTTGGCTGACAGTGACTAGTGGAGTTCCGCAAGAGTCGGTGCTGGGGCCGCTTCTGTTCACGTTGTATATTAATGTGATTTGGATAATGGGATTGAAGGCTTTGTGGCCATGTTTGCAAATGATGCTAAGATAGGTGGGGGGGGGGGGGTGCAGGCTGTGTAGAGGAAGCAAGGACTCTGCAGAAGGACTTGGACAGGTTAGGAGAGTGGGCAGAGAAGTGGCAGATGAAAATCAGTGTAGCAAAGTGCGGAGCCATGCATTTTGGTAATAAGAATTAAGGAGTAGATTATTTTATAAATGGGGGGAGAATCCAGAAATCGGAGGTGGAAAAGGACTTGGGAGTGCTGGTTCAGGACTCCCAAAACGTTAATTTGCAAGTCAACAAGGCAAATTCAATGCTAGCACTGGAATGGACTGGAATACAGAGATGTAATGCTGAGGCTTAATAGGGCGCTGGTCAGGCCACATTTGTGAACGAATTTGGGCCCCATATCAGAGGGGAGGGTCCAGAGGAGGTTTTACAAGAATGATTCCAGGAATGAGTAGGTTATCATATGATGAGCACTTGACAGCATTGGGCTTCTACTCGCTGGAGTTTAGAAGGTTAAGGGAGAACCTCATTGAAACCTACAGAGTAATGAAAAGCATAGAGTGGATGTGGAAAGGATGTTTCTGCTGGTGGGATAGCGACTTAAAAGGCGCTCTTTTAGAAAGGAGGTGAGGAGGAACTTCTTTAGTCAGAGGGTAGTTAATCTGTGGAACATTGCCACAGAGGGCTGCAGAGGCCAAGTCAGTGTATATTTTTAAGGCGGAAATAGAAAAATTCCTGATTAGAACGGGTGTCAAGGGTTATGTGGAGAAGGCAGGAAATGGAATTAGGAGGCAGAGATTAGCCATGATTGAATGGCGGAGTAGACTTGATGGGCTGAATAGTCTAATTCTACTTCTATAACTTGAACTTGTGAACAGATACCTATTGTATAGAAGCAAAATGGAGAGGTGAGACAGTGGCTAATAGTTATTTAGAAATATAAAAAGAGAGAGAGGGAGACAGGGGAAAACATTTTGGCAGCTGGATAGGTATAGGGGAGGGCAAGGGGCAGGATAGAGATGGAGGCTGGTAGGTGATAGGTGAAACAAAACAAGGGAAAGATGTTTGGCTGGCAGAAACAGATGAGTGAGAGGAAAGGAAAGGTGAACCTCGGGAGAAGAAACTCAGGCAGAGTGGGTGGGTGATGGAGGAGGGTGATGAGCGGGGTACTAAAGGGTTGGGGGGGGGGGGTTGGATGAGAAGAGAGAGTCCCTGGGTGAACTAGTGACTGTAAGAGTGATTGTTAGGCTGGTTTGATACTTGGGAGCAGTAGAGCGTGACAGATTTGAGTTTCTGTGAATCTAATATCTTGTGCGACATTGTTTCAAAGTTACATTTTATCTTTCACTTAAAGATTGTACGGTTTATGTGAATGATAGTTGTACCTTTTGGAAGGAAGCAACATAAAGTCATACAGCATGGAAATAGGCCCTTTGCCCAAATCGTCCATGCTGACCAGGAAGCCCCGTCCAAGCTAACTCCCTGAAAGTGGCAACACAAGTAGATGGAATGGTAAAGAAGGCATATGGTATGCTTGCTTTCATAGGTCGTGGCATAAGAATATAAGTGTCAGGAAGTCATGGTACAGTTTTATCGGACTTTGGTTAGGCCGCATTTGGAGTATAGTGAGCAGTTCAGGTTGCCCCAATATAGGAAGAATGTGGAGTCTTTGGAAAGAGTGCAAAGGAGGTTTTCCAGAATGATGCCTGGATTAGGTGGTATGAGCTACAGGGAGCGGCTGGACAGACCAGGATCATTTTCTCTGGAACGCCAGTGATTGCGGGAAGATCTGATATAAGTATATAACATTATGAGAGACACAGACAGGTCAGACAGAACGTTTTCCCCTGGATGGAAAAGTCAAATACTAGAGGGAATAGCTTTAATGTGAGAGGGGCAAAGTTTAAAAGAGATGTGCGGGGCAGGTTTTTTTTTACATTGCTGGTGAGTGCCTGGAAAGTGCTGCCCGAGATGGTAATTCAGGCAGATACAATAGTGGCATTTCAGAGATTCTTGGATAAGCATACGGATATGCAAAGAATGGAGGGATATAGATAAGATAAGAGTTGGTCTTGGCATCAGTTTCAACATGGATGTTATGGGCCAAAGGGCCTGTTCTTGTGCTGTACTGTACATCTGTAAGATCACCCCCCAGGCACGTGCGCTCCAAAAAATAGAGTTCTAGCCTAATGACTTAAAGTAGCTTGTTTCTCACTAAGCTGTGGCTATGGTTACATATGCCTCATCCCTATTTGCCTCTGAACTAAGGAAGCAGCAAAGTTTCTGGAGACATCGTTTGGACAAATTGGATAAGCAGGACATTATTGAAGCAGATGGACATCCCAATAATTTTAGGTTTCCATTACTGAAACCACTTTTCTTTATTAATTACATAATTATTTAATTGAGTTTAAATTCCTACAGCAGTCACAGTGACATTTGAGCCCATGTCTCTGGATTAGATTACTGCTTGTTCGACCAATAATTTAGCCACTACACAATCTGGGTCCAATGGATACTTTTGCACGTTTGAATGAATCAATACTAATTGGGTCTAATCTATTCCAAAGATTCATCAGTTACTCACTAGTATCTTATTTCGATGTTTGTGTTTCTGAGCACTATCATTGTGACTCCTGCGAGAACGTTCCCCATAGTCATTAGTTATATCATTATATCAGGTCCTCTTCTTGCGAATGAAACATAAACCAAAGGAATAGCTAAAAGGAACTTAATAAAGGAACAGGTCCTGTTCACCTATTACCCATACTCCTCGTCTAACTTTATGTTCAAATCATTCCGTTGCCTTTCTTACTCCTCATCTATATAATATTCTCCATCCCTCAAAGACTCCAAGACCTATACCCTCCTCCAATTATGGACCCCTAACCATTCTTGATTTTTATCAAACCAATTAGCTGCAATGTTTTAAGCTGCAAGTCACCCTCATCCTAAAAAATCTTCCACTTGGGCTAAGCTATATGGGTCATTTGTTGCAATAGCTCTTTCTGTGCCTTACTGCCAGTCCTCAATGTCAATTCCAAGAAGTGGTTTTAAATGTTTTACAAGGAATATATCGTTGCAAGTTTTTAAACTTTCAAAAGTTACTAATAAATTATCTGATGTAATCTCTTAGTCAGCTTGCAAGTGATAATTGGCACTTTGGGTGTGGAACCAGGAGACTAAAGGCACTTTAACTAAAGGTCATGCTGCCTGACCTGCTGAGTTACTCCAGCACATTGCGTCTTTTTCTGCCCTTTAAGTACTCACTTCTAAGAATATCAAGAACTTGTTTTCTTCCCTTTTACAGGCAGTGCAGAATTATGAATAAAGAAGCAAATTATGCTTTGTCTCCTCCCAGTAAATTAGTAGGTTTGAAATGTAGGTACATAAATCTCTCTACATACATGCTGTAACACCTAATCTTTTGTATGTAGATGGCTCTAAGACCATTATCTGTGTAATAACTACACCGACTCCATGTAAACAGCAATGTAATCAGAGTATGGTAATCATGGTCAGAAGCCAACTAAAGTAGTGGGTGCTGAAAATACGCCCAGCCATGCAATAGAACGGAAAGATATTATGTACCGGAGGCAGAAGTAGTAATCAAGAACATATGGGCAGTGATAAAATAGCAGCAAAGCAGTGGACTACAAAACATGCAACTGTCAATTTAGAAACAAGGAACTGCAGACGTTGATTTACAAAACAAGACACAAAGTGCCTGAGTAACTCAGTTGATCGGACAGCATCTCTGGAGAACATGGGGAGGTGATGTTTCAGATCCTTCTTCAGACTGATTGTAGGGGTGGGGAAAAAGCTGGGAGGGAGAGGGCAAAACCTGGCAAGTGAGAGAAGTGAGGGGATTTGATTGACAGATAGGTGGACAGAGGTGAGATCAAAGGTGTAAGATAAGTATCGAAGAATTGCAAATTGTGAAGCCAGAGGAAGGAATATAGGTACGAAATAGGTACGAATCCAGGTGGGGAAACAGGGGAGAGGGAGGAAGGAGGAGGGGAGAAGAGAGGGGGAGGGGGGAAGGGAGGGTGAGGGGGAGGGGAAGGAGAGGGAAGGAGGAGGGGGAGAGGAAGGAGGAGGGGGAGGAGGGGGAGAGGGAGAGGGGAGGGAAGAGGGGGAGAGGGGAGGGAGGAGGGAAATAAAAGGAGGGGTTTTGTTGGTGAGAAGGGAGAGGGTTAATTTACCTAAAATTGGAGAATTAAATGTTCATACCGTTGGGTTGTACGTTGGGTTGTAAGTACACGGGAGATCCAGTTGGCCTAAGCAGACCAAGGTTAGAGGAGATGCGCGTTTCACTGTGGAGGACTGCAGGAGTCCCGAGATGGATTGTCTGAAGAAGGGTCTCGACCCAAAACATCACCTATTACTACTGACCCACTGAGTTACTCCAGCTTTTTGTGTCTATGAAAGCATCCCTGTCGCTTCCCCAGAAACCTGTGATGTTGCAGTTGGAGAAGCTGCCTATGACCCTTTCAAACCAGCACTTTACAAGACCCAGGAGTACATCCCGCAGGACAATCTTAAAGTGGGATGTCTCCAACACAAACGACCAGTGGAAAGGGCCATTATATGTCCACTTTTTAAACTTTTTTAAGATTTTAAAACTATTAAAGATTTGAGTCTGTGGTTTTTGTAAGATTACAATTTTATTATATTTATAACCATAAATGTATTTATTGGAGTGTTAGCTATAATATTGTATTTGTGTGATTTTGTCGGTGCACATGTATGTAAATATATATATACTTTATTAAATGACATCTTTTGATTTTGTAAAATAAAATTAATCAGTGGGGCAGGAGAACACATAAAGAGCTGTTTTCAGTATATTGGATTTAGGACCCAGTCACATGATGCTGCACACTAATTCTAGTTGGAGTAAAGCAGCTGCAGGTTTCCCCTGACAATCAGGCTGATGTTTTGCCCAGTCAGTAAACTAATAACATAGATTCAATGCATCAACAGTATCATCAAACCCAACTCATTGTGCAGAAAACTGATGAGGTCTACGTGCAGCTTTGCCCTTTAACACTGGCAGAAAGGTGGGGCTAACTGCTGACAATTATTTGCAACTGTAAAAATAAAGGAACATTGGCACGCGCAGGACACTCTGACATACGTCCACCAACACCACACCCATTAAGGAATGCAAAAATAAATGTTTCAGTCACTCAGATCACATATCAGAAAAACAGTCGTGACTCCGCCAAACGACAGGGACTTCCCATTCTATGACAGTAACTCCTTTGCCCAGGTGTCAAAGGTGGCAAACAGCTTTATTCCTCTGCCAATTGTATAAGATGCAATAAAACCAAAACAATCATCAGGTCAGGCAGCAGCCACAGAGAAACAGCCAAGGTTTAAGATCAAGGACCTACAGCATCATTAGATTGGGAAGAGTTTGAAATGAAACAATTTTGAAGTTACGGAGAAAAAGGGGGAGGGCCAAAAAGAACAAAAGGAAATGTCTGATAGGGTGGAGACCATCAGTGATTCAGTGACAGAAGTGCTGGTGGTGCCAGCTGAAAGAGGATAATAAAAGTTAGTGCATAACAAAAGGTCTAGAAGAGGTGTAAATGGAAGGAGATGAATGAAATCATGAATGCCAAACAAGGAGTGAAATAAAACTTGATGGAAATATGAGAACCAGGAATAGAAACATAGAAATTAGGTGCAGGAGTAGGCCATTCGGCCCTTCGAGCCTGCACCGCCATTCAATATGATCATGGCTGATCATCCAACTCAGTATCCCGTACCTGCCTTCTCTCCATACCCTCTGATCCCCTTAGCCACAAGGGCCACATCTAACCCTCTTAAATATAGCCAATGAACTGGCCTCAAGTACCCTCTGTGGCAGAGAGTTCCAGAGACCCACCACTCTGTGTGTGAAAAAAGTCCTTCTCATCTCGGTCCTAAAGGATTTCCCCCTTATCCTTAAGCTGTGACCCCTTGTCCTGGACCTCCCCAACATCGGGAACAATCTTCCTGCATTTAGCCTGTCCAACCCCTTAAGAATTTTGTAAGTTTCTATAAGATCCCCTCTCAATCTCCTAAATTCTAGAGAGTATAAACCGAGTCTATGCAGTCTTTCTTCATAAGACAGTCCTGACATCCCAGGAATCAGTCTGGTGAACCTTCTCTGCGCTCCCTCTATGGCAATAATGTCCTTCCTCAGATTTGGAGACCAGAACTGTACGCAATACCCCAGGTGTGGTCTCACCAAGACCTTATACTACTGAAGTAGAACCTCCCTGCTCCTATACTCAAATCCTTTTGCTATGAAGGCTAACATACCATTCGCTTTCTTCACTGCCTGCTGCACCTGCATGCCTACTTTCAAAGACTGGTGTACCATGACACCCAGGTCGGGCTGCATCTCCCCTTTTCCTAATCGGCCACCATTTAGTTAATAGTCTGCTTTCCTATTTTTGCCACCAAAGTGGATAACCTCACATTTATCCACATTGTACTGCTAACACACCTCACAGCTAACACTGCCCCCCAGCTTAGTGTCATCCACAAACTTGGAGATATTGCCTTCAATTCCCTCATCCAGATCATTATTGTATATTGTAAATAGCTGGGGTCCCAGCACTGAGCCTTGCGGTACCCCACTAGTCACTGCCTGCCATTGTGAAAACGACCCGTTTACTCCTACTCTTTGCTTCCTGTTTGCCAACCAGTTCTCTAAACACATCAATACTGAACCCCCAATGCCGTATGCTTTAAGTTTATATACTAATCTCTTGTGTGGGACCTTGTCGAAAGCCTTCTGGAAGTCCAGATACACCACATCCACTGGTTCTCCCCTATCCATGCTACTAGTTACATCCTCGAAAAATTCCACAAGATTCATCAGACATGATTTACCTTTCATAAATCCATGCTGACCTTGTCCAATGATTTCACCACTTTCCAAATGTGCTGCTATCCCATCTTTAATAACTGACTCTAGCAGTTTCCCCACTACCGATGTTAGACTAACTGGTCTGTAATTCCCCGTTTTCTCTCTCCCTCCCTTCTTAAAAAGAGGGGTTACATTTGCTACCCGCCAATCCTCAGGAACTACTTCAGAATCTAAAGAGTTTTGAAAGATTATCAATAATGCATCCACTATTTCTGGTGCTACTTCCTTAAGTACTCTGGGATGCAGCCTATCTGGCCCTGGGGATTTATCGACCTTTAATCCATTCAATTTACCCAACACCACTTCACGACTAACCTGGATTTCACTCAAGTCCTCCTTTGACCCCTGCTATTTCCAGCAGATTATTTATGTCTTCCTTAGTGAAGACGGAATCAAAGTAGTTATTCAATTGGTCCACCATATCCTTGTTCCCCATGATCAACTCACCTGTTTCTGACTGCAAGGGACCTACATTTGTTTTAACTAATCTCTTTCTCTTCACATAGCTAATGAAATTATCACATATCTAACAAAATTAGTTGATGTTAAGTTGTTGAATTCGGTGTTACATCCTGAAGGCTGTAATGTGCCAAGCTACAGGAAAGAAGCATTCCTACTCTCAATTTCTCTGCTCCCAAGTTGAGGCTTTCCATTCAAGGACATCTGAGATGTCCTCTTTCTTGAGTAAACATGGTTTATCCCATGCTTGTCGTAGATGGACCCATCACCTGTGTCTCATCTGTGTCCCGTAGTTCTGCTCTCGCTTTCCATCCCCCCAGACGGAACAAGGATAGAATTCCCCTGGTCCTCACCTTGCCATGTCCCATCCTTTTGCTGGATTCCACAACCACAACATGTTAAGATTTAGGTTTGCGACAGAGAAGGCGAATTAAAAATCCAAATTCAAAATAACTTAATTGGAGGAAACCAAGTTTTAATGGGATGAATTGAATTCAAAGTTGACAAGCAAAACTGGAGAAAAACAATGGGTAGCCTTTAAAGAAGACATGACTCAGGTACAGTAAAGGCATGTTTCCAAAAGAGATAAATGAAGAACAATCAATCAGTTATTTGAATGATGAAAGGGATACCATGGAGTAAAAGGCAAAAAACAGGCTGGACCCGTATCTATTCCTTCTGCAATTGCAGAGGTAAGTGTATCATAGATGTCAGTTGATAGCCTATTCCCTATGATTGGGACAAAGATATCAAGAAAGGGGAAAGAGGCGTCAGAGATAGCTGCCGTATACTACAAATATACCGGCTCTCACAGTTTTCTGGACTACGCTTCCTCCCAATCTGCCTCTTGCAAAGACACTATCCCCTATTAATTTTGCCGCATCTGCTCTCAAAATGGGGCTTTCCATTCTATGACGTCTGAGATGTTCTCATTTTTTCATAAATGTGGTTTACCCTGCTATTGTTGGTGGATCTTTCATCTCCTGCATCTCCTCTGTGCCCCGTAGTTATGTTCTCACTCCCTCTACACCCAGATGGAACAAGGATAAAATTCCCCTGGTCATCACCTTTCATTCCATCAGCCTCCGCATCTAACACTTCATCCTCTGACATATTTGTCACCTCCAACGTGAACATTCCCTCCATGTTTTATCATCCCTACATCTTTCTGCCATCCACAGAGACCGCTCCCTACACAACTCTTTGGTTCACTCATCCCTTCTCATCTAAACCACACCCTCCCCAGATAGTTTTCCTTACAACCACGGGAGATATAATATATGTCCCTAGACGTCTTCCATTACCCCTCATCGAGGGACCACAGCAGTCCTTCCTTCTGAGACAGAGGTTCACGTAGACCTTCTCTATCCTCATCTACTGCGTTGGATATTTCTGATGTGGCCTCCTGTATAGCGGTGAGACCAAGCGTGGATCTGCGACCATTTTGCTGAACACTTGCTAAGGTCTGCTAAGGCCTATTGGATCTCCTGGTTACTAACCATTCACAAACTGACCGTCTATCCTGGGCATCCTTCATTGCCAGAGTGTGGCCACATGCACACTGGAGGAACAGCACCTCATATTTCGTTTGGGTAGCCTATAACCCAATGGTATGAACATTGAATTTTCCAATTTTAGGTAACTATAAACCCTCCCTTCCTTCTTTCTACCCCCTTCTTTTCCTCACTCCCCTCCATTCTTGCCTGTGCATCACCTGGACTTGCACCTACTTCTCCCGTCCCACTTCCTTTGCACCTTCATTCCTTCCTCCAGCTTCACAATTCACAACTCTACAATCCTTTTGTCTGATACCTTCTGTCTTTCATCTGCCTATCAACCCCCACACCCCTCACCTGTATCGACCTGTTACCTGTTTTATCCTGCCCCTCCTCTATTCCAACTTTCTCTCCCCCACCTGCTGAAGAAAAGATAACAGAGTAGCATGGGGAATGATTATTTTTCAGAGTAAAGTAAGGTAAGTAAGTTCATGTCATAAGAGTAGAATTAGGTCATTCGGCCCACTGACATTCATACATGGCTGATTTATTGTTCTCTCTCAACCCAATTCTCCTGCCTTCACCCCATAACTTTTTAGACCTTTACTAATCAAGAATTTGTCAATCTCTGCTCTATAAAACACCCAATGACTTGGCCTCCACTGCCATTTGTGGCAATGAATTCCGCAGATTCACCACCCTCTGACTAGAGAAATTCACCCTCATCTCTATTCTAAAGATACATCCGTTTATTCTGAGGGTGTGCCCTCTGGCCCTAGAATCTCCCACTAGTGGAATCATCCTCTCCACATCCACTCTATCCAGGCCTTTCACTATTCGGTACATGACAATGAGGTCCCTCCTCATCCTTCTAAACTCCAGCCAGTACAGGCCCAGTGTTGTCAAATGCAAAGATTGACTGTCCCTTGAGATCGATATTTGGGCTGTTGCTTTTATTGATTTATATTAATGACCTAGATTTGGAGTATGACACAATTGATAAATTTGAGGATGACACAAAACTTAGCAGTATTGTGAATGGAAGAAAGGATGGTGATAGATTACACCAGAGTCCAAACAGGCTGGTGGAATGGGTAGACTGATGGCACATGAATTTAAAGCAAAGAAAAAAAAGGTGATATATTTTGATTGCAAGAATGAGGAGAGGGAATTTAGAATATTGTTATAAAGAGGACACAACAATAGAGAGACACATGTGCACAAATCATTCGAAGAGTGAGGAAAGGTTGAGCAAGTGATTACATACACACAATTCTGTGCTTTAATAATAGATGAATACGGTATAAAGGTAGGGAAGTCACACTGAATCATTATCAACCATGAGTCCAGCCTTAACCTGAGTATTTGCTCCAGTTCTGGTCACCCTATTGTAACATAGAAACTAAGGTATTAGAGAAGGTCTTTTTAAAAGATTATTAGAATTGTTAATAGAATGAATGATGGAAGTAACAAGAATAAGTTAGCCTGGTTGACAAAGTTAGCCTAAGTTAACAAAGTTGTTTTCTTTGAGAAGTAGGCTCAAGGGTGATTTGAAGGGAATATATAAACTGATGGTGAATCTGGGCAGTGTAGATAATGGGCGATATTGCCTGTGATAGAATGTTTGAATCTTGGGACCACTGGTACAAAATAAAGACGAGACTTAATAATAAAGAACATCTTTTAATATGCAATGTGTGATTGGAATGTGGAATGTACCACCTGCAGATGTGAAGGAGGTAAGTTCAGCTTTGGCTCTCAATAGAGGAAATATAGTGAAGAAAAAATTACAAGGTTATCAAGAATTGATCTGGTAGAAAGCCAGCACAGATATGATGTGCTATAACCATTTTATGATTCAAGGAGGGAGACCCATAAAGCTGGAGCAACTCAGCGGGACAGTCAGCATCTCTCGAGAGAAGATCTGTGTCTCCAACCCTTTCCCTACTTCGACCAAAATCAGCCAATTCAACTATCTTTCCCAAATGGCTAACTTTGCATTTCCACTCAATCCCAAACATAGTCTTCAATATAAGTCTTATGGCCTGTTTACCTCATTCTATCTCACTACACGTCATCTTCCTTATAATCTGCATTACTTTTCAAAGCTGACCTACAGAGCAGATTGTTGGGCACCTCACCCATATTGCTTGACAGCCTCACCCTCTGCCCTTACATTTACAGTGACAGGACCTTAAAAAAAGTCGAGCTATTCATTTTGATCAATAACCCAATGGTACAATAATGAAATCTAGCCACTGCACGTAAGTGATTTTTCCCTACTCAAGGTTGACCTCCTCAAAATTGTGTCATGCTTTTCTTTGCTGTTGTGGAATTCTGAGGTTCCAGTGTTAGACTGGCAAATAAACAATTTTAGGATACATATAGGACTTTGCCTGCTTTTTTTGTCAAACATACTGGAGGCGCCACCTGACAAAAGTAGGTGCATGTTTATCAGTCGGAAACAAGAGTTGATAAAGGCTGAGTACTCAAAGCTGATTTACAGCAGAACATCCCTCTATATTGTACAAACAAAGGAACTGGTGTGGCAGGTTATGCTGTATCCGGGGCATGCTGCCAAATGTACATAACCCAGTGTTTCAGATTGCATGTTTTTTTGTTTCTGTGTGGCATGCTCCTCAGATGGAGATGATGGGTAACCGGGCTTGTTTATGTTCCAAAGACACTTGCGCAACAAGACCCAGAAGCAAAGTTCCGGCCATACTGGTATTACTGGATCAACAAAAGATGGGATTTTCTCTTTCTTTTTTTGTATTTGTCACCAAGCAACCAAGTGTTTGTGTTTTAACCCTGAGTTTTCTGACTTCCTCTTTCAGAACATTTTTCGTCTTTGCTCCGGGATTGTATCTTTGAGCTTCAGCTTTTCGTTTTAGCCAGGTTTTGAGCATTTTATTTTGCACAATAATTTTTTTTATGAAAGATGGAAATTGTTACAGGCAGTCTGCAGTAGCAGTCTTATTTCTCCATTAGGTTCAAGTCTAAATAGAAAAATGGTTCAGAGGTGAGAAGTTCAGATTCCTGCAGCAATGGGATCAGTTCAGAGATACGAGGGACCTGTTAAAAGGGTGCACGGCACGCACCTTAACAGAACAGGGATCAATTCTTCTATGAAGAAGAACTAAATCAATAGGAGGTAGATGAAACATGAGAAATATGGCAAAGACAAATAAAAGAGTTCCATTATAGTAGGGAGGGAGATGGGAACCAAATGCACAATAGGCTGGGATGAGTTTTGAGTGAATGCACAATGCATGGTTATTAGATTGCCCCAAGGCTTTGCAATTTCTGATTACATATTCAAGAGTTGATCAAAGATGTTTAAGAGGAAGAAGTAATTAACGGTCAAAGATAAAATCTATTTGGTAGACTGAGGTCACGGCCGGAGGCCTTTATCGAGGCGCCGCAGTCTCAATTCCTTCCGGATCACCGCGCAGAAGCCCAGGTCGGGGCCTCGCGGGTCAAACGGAGGAGACCGGGTCGGTGGAGCAGCCGGCGGAGCCCGCGGCTGGGGCCCGGGTCAGCACCATGGAGGCGTGAAGTGGGGTGTTGACAGCAGTGAGGCCTCGGCGGCGGTGAAGCCTTGCGACAATGGAGCCTCGGCGGTGGTGAACCCTCGTGGGTCGACCCGTGGCCGAGGGTCGATGACAGCGTGGAGGACCACCGTGAGGGGGGAGGGGAAGAACAATGGAGGACCTGGTGTGGGGGGATCGTCGTGAGGGAGGTGGGGGGAGAACAGTGGACAATTGGGGAGGGTGTGAGAACAACGGACAATGAGGACCCGGCGTGGGGGCACCGTCATGGGGGTGGAGGGGGAGGGGGAGGGGGAGGGGGAGGGGGAGGGGGAGGGGGGGGGAGGGGGGAGGAGAACAAAATGAGGAGTCAGCTTTGTAACTTTGTCAGTGACGTAGGTGACTGCTATTTGTGAACATTGGGTATGCAGCAAATAATTTCACTGTGCCTAATCACATGTAACAATAAAGTATCCCATTGGTTAGAATTAAGGAACAATAGAGACGTTATCACCCTACATATATCATATTATATTCCACCAAATATTAGGATAAGAGTTGAACTAACTTGCAATGGCAGAAAGATTTATGAACTTCAGGTAATGATAACAGGAACCAATAATTGTCCTAAATAAAGACTGGATAGTGCAAATAACAAAGAGGGGTGGAATTCCTGAAAGGCATAAAAACAAACATTAATTTCCAGAGCAGACAGGAAGAAAGCAGAATTGTATCCGGTTTTAAAAATGAACCAGGGTTATTTCTGTGCTGGAGAATTGGGGGATGAATGATGAATGATCATAATGTTAGTAACTTTATAAAAAGTTATGACATATATCAGGTAACAGAAATTGTTAACAAACATTACTAAAATACAGTTAAATTCAACGAGTTAGGAAGGGACCGAACTAGAAGGGATCTAGTAGATAACTGAGGGAAATAACGCTGAAAACCGAAGAAGCCGTTGTCATAATGAAGAACTGTCTGAAGAAAGGTCTCGACCCAAAACGTCAGCCACACTTTCTATCCAGAGATGCTGCCTGTGCCACTGAGTTACTCCAGCACTTTGTGTCTATCTTCGTCAGAATCTTCCAATTGTCCCTTGATCGACAGAATTGCAAATCTTGCAAAAAACAAAGTGCCCGATGAACTCAGCGGGCCAGGCAGCATCTGTGGAGGGAAATGGACAGGCAGGCACTTCTTCAGACTGTTCTAAACTTTGCTTTTTAGAAAGATTGTAGCTTTTGATTAAAGCAACTTTGACTCTCTGATTCAAAACTGTTGGAAGTGAAAGTGAAGATGTTGGAGATTGGTTGTTTTGTATACTGGAGCAAAGTATATTTATGCTTCGTAGAGTCAGTTTTAGTACCATAGGTACCATGCAGTGGTATAATATTATTCAACAAACGCCAACTTCTTAAAGAAAATTAGGGATGAAAAATAAATGGATGTTTGGCCAGTAATATTCACATTCCTTGAATAAATAAAACATAATGCAAAGGTAGAATTAATTGGATTGTCCCCTCAAAGGTCCAGCACTGGGAAGATATACTAATTGATCTCCTTTCTGCTGCATCATTTTCAGAACCCAACTCCATTCCAAATAATTATGTACATACCTAACTGTTCATCTCAGAAGTCAAAAGTTACACGACAAGAAGGGATGCCAATTCTCCTGAGTTTCCAGAATTGAAGATTAATCACCACGCCATTGCTGTAAACAGTCAAATTGAAATTTATTGAGAAATTGGGTGCTTTTTTCCCATTTTTTAAATACATTTATTCCTTACAGAAGGGGAATTAAGGCTCTGTGATTGCAATGCCCTGTTGAAGATCAAAAAGTGTACGAGGAACCTCTGGGAATACACTCAAAGTTGCCAATCCTACATTGAAATGGACAAGGGTTAGAGAGTCGTAGAGAAATACAGCATGGAATCAGGCTCTTCAGCCCAGTTATACGTGTTTTATATTTATTTCATTTCATTACCCATTGCCCATGAAACCCTTGACTATCCTTACTATAAGCTGAGTGTAATTTTTCAATTTTTTTTTATTTGGATCAGTTCTTTGAGTGCTTTAGTATTTTTTATTGCTTTTATGTTTGCTACTATCAGCAATTTTTGGTTATCAAAAAAAAATATTTTAAGCTAAAATACTTCATTCTCAATAGACTGCAATTAAATTAATAATAACATGATTACTTATCTGCTCGGAATTTACCTTAATTCTTTCTGTGGGAAGTTTTTCCTTTACTTTTATTTAATTGTGAATATGTTGTGCTTTTATGCCCTATTTTCTCCTGCACATTAACTCTTCTGGCCTTTTTCATACTGCACACCACTGACCAACCCATCCCACAAATATAGGGGATTGGTCAGCAATCCATATGAGTGATTCAAAAGCCATATCTTGAAACAAAATGAATAGAAATGTAAGTTAAGCATGTTTTCCAGTTTGGTCTTTTAGATGATTTATTTATGGTTTTCAATGAGTTCAAAGTTTAAGTCTCAAAACTATAAGCATATTGGTGTCTGGTTTAGGTCCCAGCCTGTAACTCAAGCTCTTCATTATATTATACATAAATCATTGGACTATTTGATCGGATTTCAGTCCATATCTTATTCCGAGTATCTATTATTTTTCTATAAACCATCCAAGACATTGACTGGATTCCAGCCTGTAGCTCATGTCAGGTATACATTATTCTGTGCTTAAATCACCAAATACATTTGATTAAATTCTAGCCTGAAACTTACTTTTATATATTTTATTCTTCATATAAACACAAAGAACCTATCAGTTAGATTCTAGATCGCAGTCAAAAATATTAAGTATTTCTATAGCTTCTAAAGTAAACCTTCACTCCCCAAATCCCCACCTTACTCACACTGTGACATCGCCCCTTACCAGATTGGGTTCCTTTGATATGAATCTGTTCTGCAAGGCCTCCAGCTGAATCTACTCCTGTGAGAAGATTCTGACTGAATTCACGTTTTGGCCAATAAATCAAACAAGGATTTAGAAGCAAGTTTTCATTTTTGATTCCCCAAAGGCATTTGCTATGGCCTGATGAATTTACGGTACAATTTCTGTCTCACAGCAAGCATCAATCTCATTAAATGGCTGGGCTTTATTGAGGAGCAAAAGTTTATAAAGAATCTTCTTTATGAAAATCACAAATTCTTAAACCCATCTAACTGCACAACAAATGAACCTACAAGATATGACTGTTCGCAAACAAACAAAATAATGGTTAACAGGCAAGGAAAAAATATTAAAAGCCTGACTAAAAAAAAAGATTTTAAGGAAAATCTTGGAGGAAAAAGTAAAATTAAAGTAGAACAGAAGCTTGGAGAGGGAATTGTAAAACTAAAAGAAGCATAGGAAAGTATGGCTGTCATTTGAATAAATTCAAAGAAGTTCGTGGCCAGAAGAAGAGTTGTGGGACTGGCAGAATTTATATCATGGAGTTATATATCATGGAGTTCGAAAAGCAAGAATGAGATTTTAAAATCCAGGTGTTTCTTAATTGGGATCCATTGTAGGCCAATTGTAGTCCAGCGGGTGGAAGGATGTCCAAATTAGGACAACAGGCAATAGAGTTTTAAATATTTAGGAAGGGGAATGAGAGAGCCAGCCAGGGATGCAGTTGCATAGTCAAATCCACAGATAACAAAAGTGTGGATGAAGATTTCAGAAGGAGATTAATAGACACAGAGACAAAATCAGGTAACAGTACAGCATTTTTGTAATGGCTGTGCTTCAAAATGCAATTCAATATTAAGTGTATTACCAAGATTACGAACAGGCTGCTTCGCTTTTAAAAATTAGAAATGTAGCCGATGGCTATGGAACAGAATTGTGCAGAGTACTGAAGACCATAATTTTGATCTTTCCACATACTGTTTAAACTTTTTTGCCCAGGTGGAAATATCAAGACTAGAGGCCGTGGCTTTAAGGTGAGAGGGACCAAGTTTAAAGGAAATGTGATGGGCAAAGTGTTTACATTGTGGGTGGCATGTTGCCAGTAGTGGTGGTGGAGGCAGATACAATAGGGACGTTTATGAGGCATTTAGATATGCACATGGATTTGCAGGGAATGGAGGGATATGGGTTGGAAGGAACTTCAGATGCTGGTTTAAACCGAAGATAAACACAAAATGCTGGAGTAACTCAGCGGGACAAGCAGCATCTCTGGAGAGAAGGAATTGGTTACATTTCGGGTCAAGACCCTTCTTCAGACTCAGGTAGATAAGATCAGTTTATCTTGACATCATGTTCTGCACAGACCCGTGTTCCTGTGCTATACTGTTCTATGTTCTATGTATAGAACAAACTGGTTTCCCTGGATTGTGCAATTCATTTTGTTCAGGCATGATTGATGTGAGGCTCTGGGCTCCGGTTCATGATATAAAATGGATTTTATGTATCCTGGGCATCCAAGGAAAGGAAATTATCAGCTATTGAATTTTTAAAAATCAGGTTGCACCAATGAGGACACTTCTGTGGTCGGTAAAATTCACATCATACAAAAGTCAAGCGGTGAACATCTCTTACCGTTGATTAACTATAACTGACACCAATCGCTGATTTCTCAAACATCAAAATTGTGGCAGGAACCACTGACTAGAAATGGAGATCGGCTAACCACGTAATTACTGTGGCTGAAAGAGTAGTTCAAATGTCAAACATTCTGTGACAAGAAGCTCACTCCTCTGATTTCCCAAAAACATTTGATTTACAAGGCACAGATCAGGAGTGTAGAGAATATTCTCCACACAAGATTTAAACATTGAACAAATAAAAACAATTTAATTGAATGTCACTTTATTCATCATCTTACACATTCATTTCTTTAGCAAATGTGCATACCATCTACGTATAAGATGCACGGCAGCAATTCACCAGGGCTACTTTAAAAGCACCTCTGGAACCAATTACTACTACCACCAGGAAAAACAGACAGGAGTTGCATCGGAACACCACCATCTACCGATTTCCCTCTCAGTCACACCTCATCCTAACCCGGTAAACAACGGAGGTTTCATCATCCTTTGGTCAGATTCTCAGAATTCCTTACCATGATTTCCTTACCCATCGCACTTTGGAAGCATTTTCTGCACGTAAACTGCAGCAGTTCAAGAAGACAACTCATCTTCTTAAGAATTCTCAGAGCAATTTGAGAATGACCATAAGTACTGCTTTTCCAAACTATTCCAACTTACCCAAAAAATATTCTTCCGTTCATAAGATTAATACAAATAAAAATCACTTGAGAAACTTGCACTGTCCCCAACGGCACCATCTTGGTTTATTGAACACACTCCAGCTTCCAAGCCCAATGCTTTATCACAAGTTCTGTGAAAAATTGTGTACCGATGATCCACACCTCCAGGATAGAACATGGACAATATGTCTGTGAAAGCAGACAAATACAATTTGAGTCAGCTTGTACTCAGTTTGGCTTGAATATGCAATATATTGCTTGAAATTTCCAAGCAATCTTAGGTGTCTTTAACTTCCACACTCAACAGTAATCTAATTCTGGGAGGAATTCAGTTTCAGTTCAGTTTAGTTTATTATCACGTACTGAGTTACAGTGAAAAGATTTTTGTTGTGTGCTATCTATTCAGAGAAAGACAATGCATGATTGCAATCAAGCTGTTGCTGTGTTAAGATATATGATAAGGGAATAAAGTTTAGTGCAAGGTAAAGCCAGCAAAGTCCGATCAAGGATAGTCCGAGCGTCACCAATGAGGTAGATAGTAGTTCAGCACTGCTGTCTGGTTGTTGCCTGATAAGCTGGGAGGAAACTGTCCCTGAATCTGGAGGTATGCATTTTCACACTTCCATACATTTTGCATGATGGGTGCAGGGAGAAGAGGGAGTGGTCACGATGCGACTCGCCCTTGATTATCTGCTGGCCTTGCCGAGGCAGTATGAGGTATAAATGGAGTCAATAGAAGGGAGGTTGGTTTGTATGATGGTCTGGGCTGCGTCCATAATTTGCTTCAATTTCTTGCGGTCCTGGATGGAGCTTCTCCCAACCAAACTGTGATGCATCCTGATAAAATGCTTTCTTTTTTTTTTAATAAATTTTTTTATTAGAAGTAAATACATAATAAAAAACATTTTGTTGTAGTCATACATTATTAATATTGTTTGTATTATCAATTGTATAATAATTGTACTATGTATTTTTTAAATTTTTATATAGATAGAAAATAATAGAGAGGGAGAGAAAAGAAACCAAAAAATTAAAAGAGAATGGAATAATCAGCTAATTATACATCATTGGAGATATGTCTGTGGATTATAAAATGTAATTCTTCATCTAATCCTTGATTCGGGTTTCAGTCAGGTTCTCGTACCGAACCGGTTTGCCCCTTCAAATAGTCAATGAATGGAGACCATCTTCCGGTAAATAGTTCTTGTTTGTCCATTAAGACAAATCTTAATCTTTCCAAATGTAGGGTCTCCGATGCTTTCTATGGTGCATCGGTAGAAGTTGGTGAGTCTGCACAGTCATGGATGTACAAGGGGTAAAGAACGGGGCTGAGAACGCATCCTTGCGGTGCACCAGTGTTGAGGATTATAGAAGAGGATGATTTGTCTCCTATCCTCACTGGTTGGGATCTGCTGGTCAGGAAGTCGTGGATCCAGTTGCAGAGATGAGTGCTGACACCAAGTCTCGCGAGTTTGTTGGAAGGAGGAAGAAACATAAAGAATTCTGATATTTTTAATTTGCAATATATTTCTAGGTCAAGGGGATAAAGAAGGACTTAATTTTCTTTTCAGATATAATAATTGTTATTGTTTAACTTCCTCAAGAGTACTTTTCAGTATAGATTAGATTTGTGATGTGATTTAATTAATTGGCTGTTTTTTTTGGTCTAAAATATCAGATAGTTTTTACACGAAAGGAGACATGTCATCAAATGTTGAAATATACATTTTTTTTTCCAGTAGTACATTTACTATTCAAGTAATATTAATATTTCTGTTAATATAACAAACATGGATTTATATTATACTATTTATGTACCAATGTAATGCTCCAATTAGAAATTGCAGAGGATAGGCCTGATTTGATTGGATATCATGAAAAATATCCAGTCAACCCTCCAGTCTGTGGGATTAGCTTCATTTCAAGATGTCACGGTGTCACTACAGTTGGATTAGGCTCCCTGGGGCTGGTGGAAGTAAGATTAGTCAGCTTCCCTAAACCCGGTCACTATCCAGTAAGGAAATTGAATGTGCAAGAAATTTCAAACAGAGCTGAAGTGGCTTAGCTGTGATTCTCCACAACAAGCAAATACTCCCATGGTGGATTATAATGCAAGGCACAGATTTCAGCTATTTCACAGCGGGCAAAGACAAAAAACTTTTTTTTCAATAATAAACTTTATTCACAACGGTTAGAACAAACAAGCCTAAAGTATGTTCCATAATGGATACATCCAATAAAGTACCAGATTGATAGGTTCCTGCTATACACACCCTCTTTAATTCAGGTACACCCAGACAACTAAAGAATATTTTCATTGTTTCTGGCTGAGTAGCCTTTTTGTCTCTGATGTATGTTCAACTTGTGAGGAATGTCAGTTCCAAAAACCAGACTGTCCACATAATTTCAAGAAAATCTTAAACAAGCATGCTGGGGTGGAATTTAGCATAACACATAATCTCTGATGGCTGTAGCCTTCCAGCAAATCCCTCCCTGTCTTTTCAATGTCATTGTTTCAAATAGTCTGCAATTTAGACACCCTCTGTGACCTTTACCAATAACGAGCAATACTGCATCGCACCCAATTTTTTTTGTTCTTAAATTTACTTTAGTTAATTTACTTCTTCCTGTGTTACTTAACTGGTCAGCATTACTGGGAACTGAGAGTAATTGGGCTTTTGTATACAACCAACTATTTTTAAAAGCAACTTTATCGTTAGTTCTTGAGTTATCTTTTGTTTCCTATTCTTTACAATTGGCCTTTCCAGAGAGTAGAGGTCACCAAATAGTGAGACCCTGCCTGACAAGCCATGAAAAGTTGCTAAAATGCACTTATGAATGAAACACCACACATCTAAGGTACAGCAGAATGAAGAGTGCAAATACTTAGGGTGGAGCACCAGGTGACAATTGATGAGCTACTTTGCTTTTGGAAACATTGACCTTTTCTGTGGGAGCAGTGTAGGAGCAGCACATCCAAGTGCAGTGTATCTCATAACACTCTTGGTGTGCCCTATAGATAGTTGTACCTCAGTACACGTGACAATAAACTGAACTATCAGATTAAGACTTTTAAAAGTCTGCAGGTGAGTTGGTCCCCAAGGATACACACACAAACTTTGTTCCTTCAGGTTCATTATTTATGGCACAGACCAATTACATTTCTCATCAATGGTGACTCTCAAAATGTCATAAAGGATTCAACAATCTACATCTAACTGAATGTGAAGCATAAGTAGTTAGAACATTTTGCAGGAAATGGTAATTGACTGGTACTTGTGTGATATAGATGTTACTGTCCACTTATCAGTCCATGTGTGAATGTCATCCAAATCTTACTGTACGCAAATACTGTACGCAAATGTTTGCGCCAAACCTGATGTCAAGTTAAACAGATCTCATCTGCCTAGTACATGATCCATATCAAAATCAAAGTCAAACTTATTCATCACATGCATCAACTAATGTACAGTGAAATGAATTGGCCATGTAGCAATACAGTTGAAAAAAAGAACACACAATACACAATAGAATTTAACACAAACATCCACCACAACATTCTTCACTGTGGTGGAAGGTAACAAAGTTCAGTCAGTCCTCCTCCCTTTGTTCATCCGTGGTCAGGGCAATAAACCCTCCGTAGTCGCCAGTACGGACGGCCGGATTTACAGGCCCTCTCATTGGAGTGCCCGAATTGGCCACTTTTCTACTGGAGACCCCGGCTTCAGGATGTTATCGGCGCAGGCCGGTGGTCGGAGCTCTTCTCCGGCGCTCCTCGGCAAGGGATCCCAGACCCCGGATGGTAAGTCCACGCCACACCTGTGGCTAGAAGCTCCGCAGACCACAGCCCCCACGATCCCAAAGTCACCAGGCCAGTGATTGAAGCACTCCTTTCTGGCGACCCCCGGCAAGGGATTGCCGCCGCTCCTCTATTCCTTGCATTTCCATGTGCCTATCTAAAAGCTTCTTAAACTCCACTATCAAATCTGACTGCACCACCACCACTGGCAATGTGTCCCAGACTCCCACTACTCTGTGTAAAATACTTGCCCCGCACATCTCCATTAAACATTCCGCCTCTCACCTTATAGCTATGCCCTCTAGAGTTGGATGTTTCCACCCTAGGAAATAGTCCCATTGACTATCATTTTACTCACATTTTGTCAAATACTGCCTTGATGTGAAGAGCAAACACTTTCACCTAGTCATCTTTTTGAGGTCTACAATGAAGTCTTGAGCCAAGTGGTCCTCAGAAAAACCAACCGAATAACAGCGTTCAGGTTAGCATTGAGTAAATACTCTTCATGACATTGATAATTATACATTTTTCACTCTGTTTATGATAAACATAGACCTATGAACAATTAAATACATTATATTTGTCCTGATATTTATGGATACATTTCTATAATATTAGGTGGAGGCTAGACTTGCAGTATTACTGGACCAGCTTTCCTGGAGACACTCCTTGTTGAACCACAGTGCAAACTTACCAGGTTCTATGATCTTTGGTATACCCAGTGTTCTCAGATGTCTTTTTATTTCATGAAGAATTAATTGGATAAAGTCTGGCTTCCATGAAAGTGGTGACCTCTGGTGGATGTTGAGTTGGATTATCTACTCGATTCTTTAGGTTGAAACGAAGACTTCAGCCTATGGCACTTTCTGTTGAGGATGGGCATGTTCTTGAACCATCTTCTTTCTGTTGGTTCTGTAATTATCAATCACCATTCTCAAATGGATATAGCAGGACTGGAGGAACTGGTTTGATCCTATCTTTGTGGAATTGTTCAACTGTGTCCATTGTAAGTTATTTTAACTGTTTAACATAATAGTCCTTCACTGAACCCATACCAGGTTGGCACTCACTGTTGGATATGCTGGTCCTCCTCCTGGCAAGCATTTCCTTATTCCTCATTGAACCAGAGTTATTCTTGTGATGTGATGGTAAGGGTAGAATGAAGATTATACCTGCCATGCAGCTTCATGCATGATTAGCTACAAATCTGCAGCAGCTGATAGCCCAGAGCACCTCATGAATTCCAAATATTGGCGACTGATCATTTTTTAATCTATGCCACTTGGCATAATAGCACTACCACAATCAATGTAGGCCATCCTCAGTAAACAGGTGACACTTTGGGCCAGCTTACACTTATTTTTACCTGATGGTTTCAAAGGGAACTAGTTGCTAAACGCATATCAGTGTCTTCCAGATTTCCATGTTTGCACACAGCAGCACAGAAATACAGATTGTGCTAGAGGTCAAATGACAGGGCTTCTGATCCCCACATCTTCTGCTAGACTCAGTATTCCTCATGATCAGGCTAAGGGACCAGACACTTCGAAGCAATGGAGAAGCATTCTGATAGAATAAGTTTCTGATGGACTATAAATTAGCCATTGGGGTAGTTGAATGGGGCTTACTGCCCTACTTGACTTTCACAGTCTGCTCCACATTGTGAATGATAGTGGCAATGATGTGTCCAGGATCTGGGAGCCATGAAAGGTGAATGCAATTGCAGGCATTCTGTGGCAGAAAAATGTGAGGTATAATTTTTTGTCTCCAAAAACAACTGCACGGGTGTATTAAAAAATATATTTGCGACATGTAGATTGGCCAGCTCATGGTCAAGTAGATTAAACCATCATATTAGTTCTCTCACCAGACTATCATAAATAGTCTGGCATCTATATTCTTCAAAATTTAACCAGCTCCGCCTTTGATTGTGCATATTAACCAATCTTGGTGAAGTTCCCCACCCAAAATAGACATTGTGCCCATCTTAGTCCTGTGCCTTTTTTAAGTGTCGTCCAAGGTGGAGGAATACTGATTTGGCTGAAGGAATTCAATAGATAGCAATCAGCAGGGAATACTTTTGCAGTGTTTGACCTCATGCGTTTTTGTGTCAATGTTGATCACTTCCACCCAACTGTATGCTAGTTTGCTGCTGCCTCTGGTAGGTGTGTACTACCAGAGAGCCAGATTGTAATAGAGACTCTGTGATATGGACTGAAGATATGATGCTATGAGTAAAACTAGACAGACTGTTCCTTGACTAATGTGAGAAATGGCTTTCCAATTTTAGGCAGAGATCTGAAATATCCACGAGGCTGACTTTACAGGGTTAACTCATCTGGGTGTGTCTTTGCTAGTGCCTGAAGCTGAATTGTCCTTCCGTTTTATTCTGATTGTATTTTGTTACCAGGCTGATATAACTGAGAGGCTTGCTGGACCGTTTCAGGGCACAATTAAGAGTCAATCATAATGCTGAAGGCGTGAGTCACACTGTCAGACCTCCTTCCCTAACAGGGTTTAGTAATCCAGAAATGTCCAGATCATTTAAGAGCTGCCACAGAGCTTATGGCCAAAGACAGCATGGAGATTGCAGTCAGCTAAGGAACATGTACTTTATTTTGGAAAGTTGGAATACTTAATTGAATATGTACCTCTCTTTATATCTCACTTCTAAACATTTCACAATCTCTTCTGGTTTACAACAATTACAAATAGTTGCCAGAAGTGAAATGAGAGTATGACCAGTGTGTTGTGGGTCCCTGAATATGCTGGCTGCCTTTCTGAGGCAGCAGCTCCAATAGATCCCTTCAATGATGGGGAGTTCAGTACCCGTAATGGACTGGGTCGTGTCTACTAGCTTTTGTAATTTCCTTTGTTCCAATGTTCCTCCTGCACCAGAAATCATCTGTGAACCATGCAAAGGAAATCAAGCCTGAATTCTGTCAAGATGTATCTGCATTCAGATATGAAAAGTCTCTTAACATTATTCATTAGAGTGGATACTTAATTAGACTGGAGCCATATCCAATGTGAATCTCTCATCACTTCCTCTCTTGTTCCCCTCCCTCTCCCTCCTGTTCACCCCCTCTTCCAACTACTTTTGCAGTGCCAAAAGCGGAATCATTGAGACATAATGCCTAAATTATGGAGGATGCAACATAATACCTTAGAAGAGGAAGGCTGAGGATCCACGAACCTGTGGTGGAGAAAGTCACCAACTTCAGGTTCTTGGACGTGAAAAATCTCTGAAGGTCTGTCCTAGACCAGCACATTGATGCAATCATAAAGAGAGCCTATCAATGCCTCTACTTCCTTAGAAGATTGTGGAGATTCACTATGTCGTTAAATGCTCTCTTCAAGTGAAGTGACAAGCCTACTGAACTGATATTATGTGAAACAAGCTCCTCAGGTTGTTCCAGAAAGATTTTCAAGATTGTAATGACATGCTTAGCAAACATTCATGCTAACCTATGCAGTCTACAACAATCATATATATTTTTTCATTATTTTTACCTTGGGTTTTATTTTCCGCCCTCATTTTCCCTCCATATTTTTTTTTTCTTTTTTCTCTCCCTTCTCCCTCATTTCCTATTTTTCCTTCCTTATTCTTACCCCTCTCTTGTCATTCATTATCGGTATGACTAATAGACCGAATGTTTCCTGCATATTGATCTGGAAGAGGTTACTGCCTTGTCTAGAATGTGTGTTCCGTTTCTGATTTGTTTGAACATGGCTCCCTCCTCCTGGGGCTTGTGTAACATTCAATGATCAGTCATGCTACTGCTATTCACAAACACTCAATTATTATTCAGACTCCAATATTATAATTCCATGAAAAACAGGTAATTCTGTGGGCAGGAAATGAGTGATTAAAACATCAAGAATGACGCTGTGACTGTTAGACTTTAAAAATATTTTAAAAATCAATCCTACTCTCAACAGAATGTGTAGGAAGAAACTGTAGATGCTGGTTTACACCGCAAATAGACACAAAATGCTGGAGTAACTGAGTAGGACAGGCAGCATCTCTGGATAGAAGGATTAGGTGAGGTTTTGGGTTGAGACCCTTCTTCAGGCCCTGTCTATTCTCAACAGTGTTACTTTATCTGATCCCAACCAACATTTCTCGGAACAAAGACTGATTTTAAATGACACCAAATCAGGAAGATGAAATGGGGATTAACCTAGAGGGCAGCATGATATGAGGGACTACGTCTGAGAGTGGGGGATGAAAATAAAATAGGGGTACAAGTGTTGGAGAAGGAGTAATATAAATTTAGCATTTTGTCTGTGCCTTTAGTTTTCAAGTGACTTGAAATCACAACCTATTGGATAAGTGAGGTAATATATCCCATTGAGTTCAGAACCAACAGGAGAGAAAGGCTTCCAAACAGTCAGACAGACAGCATTTTCATGTTGGGATGGTTCTTGGTCCCATTGAGAGACAGCACTTTCAGGGTAGAAGGACACCTGAACCATAATGAAAATCAGCATCTTCAGGGGAGGACGGGATTGAACCAGAGTACTTTCAGGGAGGCGGTGTCCCAGAAACCCTGTCAGAGCATCTGCAGGGATCATTTGGCCCTGAATCCAGCGAATGTCAGCTTCTTTCCAGCAAGAGAGAAAGGGAAAAAATTAGGCAATGGTTTGCATACTGTGTACATACATGTCCTTCAGCATTTTTCACCTCTGGTTTGTTTGCATTGTCATTTGCTTTAACTTCAGACAATTAAACTATGAGACAGACACAAAAAGCTGGAGTAACTCAGCGGGTCAGGCAGCATTTCTGGAGAAAAGGAATAGGTTACGTTTTTGTTCGAGACCCTTTTTCAGACTGCGGGCCAGGGGAATTGGGAATGAGAGATACAGACAGTGCTTAGGAGAAATGAATGGAACATATTAAAAAAGCAGCAATAATCAAGGAATTGTGGAGTACACGATTGGCTACTGTTGGATGTGGTAGAGGTGACAACGAGTAAACAGAGGAACGCAACAGAATGACAGTAAAAATAATCTGAGTCTGAAGAAGGGTCTCGTCCTGAAACATCACCCATTCCTTCTCTCCAGAGATGTTGCCTGTCCCACTGAGTTACTCAAGCATTTTGTGTCAATCGTCTGTGTAAACCAGCTTCTGCAGTTCCTTCCTACATAGCAAAACTAATATGATGACTAGGGTGGGGGAGGGATGGAGAGAGAGGAGATGCAAGGGTTACTTGAAGTTAGAAAACTCAATATTTATACCTGTCTGAAGAAGGGTTTCGGCCCGAAACATTGCCTATCTCCTTCGCTCCTTAGATGCTGCTGCACCCGCTGAGTTTCTCCAGCCTTTTGTGTACCCTCAATATTTATACTGCTGGGTTGTTAGCTGCCCAAGTGAAATATGATATGCTATTCCTCTAATTTACATTTGGCCTCACTCTGACAATGGAGGAGGCCCAGGACAGAAAGGTCAGTGTGGAAATGGGAAGGGGAGTTAAAGTCTTTGACAACTGGGAGATCGTGTAGGCCGAGGAGGACTGAGCGAAGGTGTTCAGCGAAACGATTGCCGAGTCTGTGCTTGGTCTCGCCAATATATAGGAGCTGACACTTGGAGCAGCGGATACAGTAGATGAGGTTGGAAGAGGTGCAGGTGAACCTCTGCCTCACCTGAAAGAACTGTTGTTGGTCCCTGGGTAGTCGAGGGAGGAGGGATAGGAACAGGTATTGCATCTCCTGCGGTTGCAAGAACGGGAGCTCTGGTGCGACAACAAGGAATAAATGATACGTAGCCCTCCCAAAAATAATAGACCAAGAGAATGAAAATATACTCTGAGTTCCAATTCTAGTCACAGAAGGAAGCTGGAATCCAAACCAGATTCATTAGTAAGTTATTAGTCACTGTAAGGCTCCTCCTGACTGAGATACTACAATACTGAAGGAAGTATGCAAGGAAGTATGATCTGTACCATGCATTTAATTGATTGATTCAGCATACTGGCTAACTATTGCAACATATCAGTTGGGTGACTGAACTGTGTATTGGCAACAATCTATGGCTATTATGTAAGTTGACCTTTGAGAGGTCAGAGGAAAGCAAGCCAATTACTGACACATGACACACTGGATCAATGTGAAATGCTGAATAGTTAACATTAGCCAGGTAACACTGTCCCTCCAAGTCAGCAGGCAATGTGGCTGAAGTTTTATTCCGTAGACTTGAAGCTCATAATATAGGCCAGAGCATTATGGAGAGATGTTATCTTTGAGAAGAGATGTTAACCAAAAACCTATTGGAACTCGCATATGTATGTAAAAGGTCCTGTAGTGCCAGGAGATACAGCATGGGAACAGGCCTTTCACACCACCGAGTCCATGCATTTACTGTAGTTTCATATTATCCCATTTTCTCCTCCACTCCTGACACACCAGGGGCAATTTACAGAGGCTAATTAACCCACAAACCACCACATATTTGGGATGTGGGAGGAAACTGGAGTACCCAGAGGAAACCCATGTGATCAAAGGGAGAATGTGCAAACTCTACACAGAGAGCACCCAAGGTCAGGATCTAACCTGGGCCTTTGGAACTGTGAGGCAGCAGCTCCACCAGCTACGTCACTGTGCTGTCCTATACCACTTTGAAAAAGAAGAGTTCTTTGCAGTACGCTGGCCAGTACTTAAACCTAAACAATTAGATGATAGAATTTGTGCACAAGACTGCTACCCTGTAGTACTCAAGATGCTCGATACCATTCAGCACAAATCAGCCTATTTGATTGGCACCCAATCTACACTCTGAAAACTCACACTTTCACCAATGGCACATTATGGCTGCAAGATGCCATGCAAGCACTCTCAAAAGCTTCTTTGACAGCATAGGACTCAGAATGGGACTGATGAGGCAGGGTTCAAAAGAAGGCAGATGGTTGTACACAATAAAATGCTTGGTGCAATACCAGGCAAAGTCTAAGAGCCTTGAGCCCATCATTTATTGCATAGAACTGGTGGCCGCTTTGATTTCAACAACTGTATACTAACCATCTGAAGAAGGGTTTCAAACCGAAACGTCACCCATTCCTTCTCTCCAGAGCATTTTGTGTCTACTATCAATTTACACCAGCATCTGCAGTTCTTTCCTAACCATCGCACATAATCAAGCTGGCCCATGTATAGCTTCCAATGCTTCACAAGCATCAGCTACCAGCCTCTAAGTACAGAATTCTGCCATGTACGTTCAATTTGCTGCCGTGCAAGGTCAGATGGTGATAGAAACCAGTGCTGCCTTTTTATTATCAGACGATTGATTATAATGATAATAATCATTATTATTACCTTACACTTCTTTTCCCTGAACTTACTTGGTGGATGCCTTTGTCCTCCTTCTCTTCCTATTTTGGTTTGCGCTATTCTGGGTGCAGGATTTTCTAATCATCAATCTCCCTATTATGTTGTAGTCTTAGGAAACAGTATTCACGTCTGATTATAACAAGACTTAGCTAAAGGTTTGAAGTGTAAAACCAAATTCATGCTTTTGCCATATCTCTCCCTTTATACTTCCTAATCTACAGCTAGGTCTGGAAATATAAACAGTAACTCACAGTAACCAATACTTCATAAATCAATCAGTAGCTAGCATTCAAAGAGCCAATTGTCCAATTAAATCGTGAAAAATCCCATTAAATTGCTCTTGCTGGATCCTTTATGCAAACTGAACATATGACATTAGATATATTGTTATCAAGTACAATTTGGCAGGTTTGCTTATTGTTTGAGTCACAATCCAGCTACTTTGCAAAATAATCATATGTGATAGCATGCTTCCCAATATGGCAGATGGTATGATTGAAACCAGTTCCTCACCCATTGTGCCCTAGCCATGAGCCCTGTGCAAACTGTGCAACCAGTTTTTGTTTATCTTTCAGAACACTTCATAATTTTGAACATCTTTCTTAAATGTCCCATTAACCTTGTCTTCTCCAGGGTAACGATACCAACCTTTGTAATTTCTCCACTTAAGGAAATTCCTTATCACAGATAATATTCAAGTAGAACTTATTTGGGCCTTCTGCATGGTTTAGAACCTGAGATGAAAAATACTCCCATTGAACTCCATCATGCAACTTAGCTTTGTCTGCATATTTATAAACTAACGATATCCTGTGCATTTTTAGTAGCGTCATCATTTTTATTCTCATTCATTTGTATGCAAATCACCCTTCTCTGATTTTTGTTCTGTACCTCTTTTATACATATGATTTGGATTATTCTTATCACTTTTGTTTTCAACATGAATCACTTTACAACTCTCCACATTAAATTTCATGTGCCATGTCCCTGTTCATGAGCCCATCATTTGATCATTTGAAGAAACAAAGAACTGCAAATGAGAGTTTATAAAAAAGACACAAAGTGCTGCAGTAACTCAGTTGATCGGGCAGCATCTCTGGAGAACATGCATATTTGACTTTTCGGGTCCAGACCATTAGTCTTTAGTTGTTCATCTGATATATTTTGTGTTTTAGCTGGAGCTCTTGTGAGATCTTGTTATGTGGATATTGCCACCAATATTTTAATGCCACATGTGTTGAGACAACCTGAGGATTTGAACGGAACTGCATAAATTGTAGCTTTTTTCTTTCTTATTGGATGGGTTTTATGGCTATGCAGCTCCAGTGGAACATCTAGTTCTAGACATGCTTTAGCACTAGTTTTGTGTAAAGCGACAGGCAGCAACATTCTACTGCACTTGAGGGCAGAGATATTATTTGCAATAAAAAAAGTCTGATATGCCAAACATTGTTGTTTTTAAATCGTCGGCCTTGGATCTTGAGGGACAAATGACAGAAGGATCTTCTAGAGAGACATGGAGAATAAGGGCAGTCATGAAATGGGCAATATCAAGGGAGGAGACAGTGAATAAGGAACTAGGATGGAGGCATAATCAAGGTATTGGGAAGAGAATAAGTTGAGCAATTACATCAAAGTTTTCTAAAGGATTGGTGTCGGTAAACTGGAGACATGAACATAGGGACAAACAGAATTACATGTGAGTTACCCATAGTGCCACCTCCAGGGGGGGAGAAGGCAGGATAATGGGGTTAGGGGGAGAGAGGTAGATCAGCCATGATTGAATGACGCAGTAGACCTGATGGGTCAAATGGCCTAATTCTGCTCCTATCACATGATCTTATGATCTTAGGGACAGAGGATGCTGAAACTACACAGTACCTACAATTCTTAAAGAGGATCTATCTGTTGCAAGAACAATGCCTTGGATTCCTTGGATATGTACCAGATAAAGTTGGTCAAGTTCAGTCACGTCAAGTCGAGTTTATTGTCAGATGCACAAGTATTGTGAACTACAGATACCAATGAAAATCTTACTTACAGCAGCATTTACGGATGTAAGGACTCACACAACACACAAAAACATAAATTCTAGTTTAGTTTAGTTTATTATTGTCACATGTACCGAGGAAAAGCTTTTGTTGCATGTTCTCCAGTCAAAGAAAACACCATACATGATTACACTACAGTGCACAGATAAAGAGTACATTTAGTGCTAAATAAAGTCCGACAAAGTCTAATTAAACATAGTTCAAAGGACTCCAATGAGGTAGATAAGGGGGTCTATGATGTGACTATCTATGACATGATGGTGGATGTAGATAGGAGGTCAGGGCCACATTCTAGCTGCACGAGAGCACCATTCAGTTGCCTGATAACAGGTTGGAAGAAACTGTTCCTGAATCTGGAGGTATGTGTTTTCAATCTTCCGTACCTCTTGCCTGACGGGAGAGAGGAAGGGACGAAGGGGGTGAAACTGGTCCTTGATTATGCTGGTGGCCTTGCTGAGGCAGCGTGATGTTTAGATAGAGTTAATGGAAGGGAGGTTGGTTTGTGTGATAGTCTGGGCTACGTCCACAATTCTCTGCAATTTCTTGCAGGTTTGCATGGAGCTGTTCCCAAACCAGGCTGCGATGTATCCTGATAAAATACTTTCTATTGCACATCTGTAGAAGTCGGTGAGGGTTGTTGGGGATGTGCTGAACTTCTTAAATCTTCAAAGAAAGTAAAGGCGTTGGTATGCTTTCTTGGCCATGGCTTCAATGTGGCTGGTCCATGACAAATTGCTGGTGATGTTTTTTCTTAGGAACTTGAAGCTTTCGACCATCTTCACCTTGGCACCATCAATGTATGTACTACTTTGTTTCCTTAAGTCAATCACAATCTCCCTTTGTCTTGCTGACACTAAGGGAGAGGTTAAAGACACAAAATGCTGAAGTTACTCAGCGGGACAGGCAGCATCTCTGGAGAGAAGGAATGGATGTCATTTCGGGTGGGGACCATTTTTCAGACTGATGGTGTGACTATCTTTGGTTTAACCCAGCATCTGCAGTTCCTTCATACACAATAAGAGAGAGGTTGTTGTCTTGGCACCAGGTTAAAAGGTTCTCAATCTCCTTTTTGTACACCGGGCCACTATGGTGGTGTTGTCTGCGAACTTGTAAATTCAGTTGGTATTTGGCTGCAGTCATGAGAGTATAAGGAGAATAGTAGGCTGAAACCGCATCCTTGTGGGGCACCAATGTTGAATATCATAGGGGATGATTTGTCGCCTATCCTCACTTATTGGGGTCTGTTGGTCAGGACGTTGAGGATCCAGTTGCAGAGCGGAGTGCTGACTCCAAATTCCATGTGTTTGGTGATGAGCTTGGTTGCGATAATGGCATTGAAAGCAGAGGTATAGTCGGTGAACAGGAGTTTGACGTAGGTGTCCTTCTTATCCAGGTGTTCTAAGGATGAGTGTAGGGCCAAGAAGATGGCATCAGTGGACGACGTGTCGTGGTGGTAGCTGATCTGTAGTGGATCAAGGCTGCTTGGAAGGCTAGAGTTAATGTGTACCATAACCAGCCTCTCAAAGCACTTTATGATGGTGGATGTTACGGCCACTCGACGGTAATCATTAAGGCATGACATCTTGATTTTGTTTGGAAACAGGATGATGGTAGTCTTCTTGAAGGAGGTGAGTACCTCAAAACAGAGTAAGGAGAGATTAAAGGTGTTCGTGAACACCCCTACCAGTCAGTCCACGCATTTTGTAAGGACATGGAAAGACTGTCCAATACATGTCGACCTGTTGTGGCAGGAAGTAAATTGAAGAGGATCCAGATCATTTCTAAGACAGGAGTGCCATAACCAAAGCACTTAATTACAGTGGATATAAATGCTACTGGACAATAGTTATTGAGGCAGGTCACAGTGCTCTTCTTGGGCACCAGTATAATAGATAACACTTTTTGATGCAGGTTTGAACTTAATTCTGTGGATGTGCGAGGCTGAAGATGTCCTTGAATACTCTAGCGTGTTGGTTCATTTGCATTAACACAGAAGCAATGTATAATCCTTTTGCAAAGGTTTGCTTTGGTATGAATACCTCGCTGCTCATGGACAGCAGATGCATGACATTGATACAGAAATATGCTACCACTGCCAGATCTGAAAACAAAAAAAATAATTCTGGGCCTTCTCCAACAGCAACACTGCCACCTTCTGCAGCTGATAAAATTGTTTCAGTCAATCTGTTCCATTATATCTGTAAACATACACACCCTTTGCTACTAAATATCAGCATCACAATTCTGGTGTGGGTTCGGACTACGACCAAATACCCTTAGTCCTATGATGCAGGGCAGCAGAAAGACTGAAAATGTAAGAGACGATATGCTAAATCATCATGTGACAACGGCGTCTGGTTTAAAAAGTCTACATCCTCATTTATTTCCTCTTCCACAGTTATTTATTCTACATTTGTAGCATAACCTGTCTGGCAGCCCATGTTACACTATCTTAGTGCTGCACGAGTGCCCTTTTTGTTCCATTGATTGACCAGTTTGTTGCTGCATGAATAAATTTAGAAACTCAATTCACAAGACCAAAAAGCTCACAATGTAAAATAAACTGGAGTTGAATTTTTTCCTCAGGGAGAATACCAAGGAAATCTATGCTCAGCAATTACCTGGGAAAATAAAGGAAACAAGCATCACACCTGCTATTAAATGTTGGATAGTGTGCATGAATATTACAGATATGATATGGTGTGTGATTTACATTACAGTATCTTAACGAATATCATAGAGTACTACAATAATATTACAGAGTACCTGCACTTTTATCTTGTATTTGGCACACAACATCATCACTGTTTTAAGATATCCTAATTAATATTACAGTGCCTGATTTATATCCAGATTAATTAATGTGAAATTTGTCTTTTCTTCAGAAGTTCTTTGGAATTGAAAATGGCTTTCTCTCATTCTATTTTCATGGTTTCTGAGGTGACAATTTCTGGACTGGAGCAGTCCTTCCACCATTTACACATGGCTTCCATGCACTCTTAATGCATGGAATTGATTCTCAATATAATTCCAAATGTGCATTCTCTGCTTTTAGTGGCCATGAGCTAGCAATTCCAGGAAGCAGTGAAGATGTGACATTTTTCAATAAGGCTTTGTGTATATTCTTGAAATTTTCTCAGTTCATCTGGTAATCTTTTTCTGCAAGAGAGGTTGGAATAGCATATCTGTTTTGGAGACTCTTGTGTCAAGCATGTCAATGATGTGGCTTGCTCAGCCCAGCTAACTGTGTTACTAGTAACTGTGTTACTGGTGCTTCAGTGCTAAGGATGTTGGCCTGGGGTAGCACACTGACTTGGAATAGTTCAAAGAAAGTATGCAGATCACAAACTAGTTTGTTTAAATGAATGTAAACTAAACTCTGTACTTTTATTTAATATGTTTGGACAGCTAGAATTCTAGGTCATAAGACAACAGTGACCAAGGTTTGGCTTCCTGCAGCAACATATTATGTTATGTTCCATCCAAGTTGCAGTCGATGACGAGAGGCACACTTGTTTCATTGGATGATTTAAGGGAGCGGAGGAGGGTTCTGCATGATGTCCTGGGGAGGGGGGGGGGGGGTTAACAAAATCCACATGGGAGACAATGGTGCCCTGCATACAGAAAGTGGTCACACTACTAATGTATAGAATCAAAAGTACTAGAAATGAATAGAACCAACAGCACTAGAAATGTATAGAACCAATAGCACTAGAAATGTATAGGTGGAACAATATGAATGTTTTTCTCTACTTTGGATACACTTTTATCAATAAAGTTTATTTTGAAATAATAAAGCTACAATGAAATTACAGCCACAATTCAGGCATAAAGGTAGAAAATGGCTGCTTTAAAATTACACCTTTGTCGGGAGAGGCAAAGTGGATGAGAAATGTTATCTTCGTAAAGTGAGTTTCAAAGTCAATATTTGGTAGTCATCAGTGTATATACCCCAATCTTGAAAGTTTTGTTTGATGCCAAGGAGGACTTCTACTCCAATCTTGAAAAAATACCTGGTCCATATTTCAGAGGTAAACAAGCTGACCTTTCTGATCAATATCAACGTCGGGGTTAGAAGGGATACAACCCTCTGGCAAGGTATGATTAGTAAGGGAGGAGTAAGGAAGGTTAACTCCAAAGCGGTTATTTTCCTAACAAAATGTTTAGAACAAGTCTTGTTATATTGGACATACCATTTTATCAGGACTGTCCCAAAACCTCATGGAAACACCACCTGTCCAAGAACAGACCCCTATTATACTATATTACTGTCCAAGTGAGGGATCGCAAAGATATCCGTATCATTTATGTGTAAGTAGGAACTGCAGATGCTGTTTTACACTGCAGATAGACATTAAATGCTGGAGTAACACAATGGGTCAGGCAGCATCTCTGGAAAAAAGGGAATATGTGACATTTCGGGTTGGGACCCTTCATCAGACTGAGAGTCAGGGAGGGGAACACTAGAGGTATGGGAAGGTACCGAACAAAACACAAAACATCCTTTATACCAGACAGCTACTGATAATTGCTGGAATAGTCTATAATATTCTAAATAAGTGTGACTGATGTTTGATGAAAGAATGATATGAATTAATATATCTTTCACATTCCATTCAGAATATCCCAAAGCATTTTCTATCCAGTGAAGTGTTTAAAATCAATTATGTAATGATAGAAGTGTTTAAAATCATGAATATTTCCATTAGTTAAAAAAAGAAACAATAAATTCAGTAAGCAGAGGACACAGATTTAACGTCAAGAGTCAAGAGTGTTTAACTGTCGTATGTACTGAAACGGAATGATGACATTCTTACTTGCAGCAGCAAAACAGGTTTGTAAACACTGGTAAAACTATCAATATTGACACGTGGAAATATGGCATGTGACTGCACACGCCGTAAAAGTCCTCCTACTCAGTTTTAAACAAATAAATTAATACTCTAAGTCTAATCTAGCTTGCTGCATGTTGTAGCAGCAGTCAGCGAACGTGCTGCACTTCATGTCACTCCCTTCTGCGTGACTCCCTTCAGCACTCCAGTAGATTGATATAATCTGCACAATCCCTCTATTGTTTAAACTCCTGGTGTTGGTTCTTTTTCAATTTATGGACATATTATTTTAATTTCAGTTTTAACAATGAGTTTCTATTTAAAGGAGAGGGAATGAAATATGACACAGCTGGAACCAGATGCAAATATTATTTAAAAACATAGTACCACTTGGTTGTGATCTTGTCTGTTAGAAAGTTATGGGCTCAAGAGACATGAGCAACATGAGCAATCTCTCCAGAGACATGAGCAATATAATCTGGATTAACATTCCAGTGCTGTTGTAAGGGACATTCTGTTGTCATTTTCTTTCAGATTAGACAATAAATGCAGCTTCTGTCTCGTATCTCAGGTGGATATAAATATTCCCAAGGTATTAATTGGAAGAAGCACAATTGCCCTCATTGCCCTGACCTATAATTATAATTATTTCCCACACAACATAATTTAAAATCTGGTTTGCTCATATCACAATGTGTTTATAGAAGCTTGCCACTTAGTTAGCTGCTCTAATCCTACAGTAGCAACTGGATGTCAAAAACACTTAATTGCTATTAAACACGTTTGAATGTTCTGAGAGCAGAAGTTAATACAAGGCCATTGGTTTAACCGTTTCAAGACATGCTTAAGTATAAACGCATCAAGGTGCAGAGAATAAGACAATGTTCCTGGATTGAAACAAAATAAATTGGTGAACAATTGTAGGAAACACCATTGAGACCTAACATCAGACTAGAGCTTTGAATTCCTACAGCTCTTTCACTTAAGTACTGATTTACCAATTAAAGCACTGACCCTCTAATTTGAAAAGAACTGAATAGATTCCTTGGGTACACAAAATGCTGGATAAACTCAGCGGGTGCAGCAGCATCTATGGAGTGAAGGAGATAGGCAACGTTTCGGGCCAAAACCCTTCTTCAAAGCTCTAGTCTGATGTGTACCCTCGATTTTCCTGCATCTGCAGTTCCTTCTTTAACACTGAGTAGATTCCTTGACAGGTAGGTGCTAATCATTGTATTTTTCTGACTTTTGGGAACATTTAAATATGTTTTACTATTTATGTAAATAAATGCTTTTGTTGTTTATTGTTATTGGTGGATTTATCCTCTGCATATTTTTGGTTATTCCGTCTTGTGTTCTCCATCATAATCTCTGTGCAATTGTTCATGTATTTTTTATTTCCGTTCTCCCTCAGCTTCTCTCTATTTCAGTTATCCTCACTCTCTGTATCTCCTACTTTTTCACAATCTCTCCATATCTTATACCCTAGTCCTTTTGTCCTTTTCTGTGTATTTTCCTAATTTCCATCACTGATTGTTTTCTATTATTTCTTCTCATTATTTGCTCCATTTTCTTTTGTTGGTATTTTTTCTCATTTTCTGATACTTTTGTTGCAGGTATTTTTGTCTGTCACTATCTCTGTTCCTATCAGTCCTTCCTCTCCTTAAACCAGTTGTACCAGTCCACTCCCTCTCCTGCCTTTGAGCTGCCCTAAGCAAAACCCAGTAACAGCCTCACACCTTCCTTTTTTTTTAGGACATAATGTTCTGCCTGCTTTTGTTAGGTTTGTCCTTAAAGGAATCACTAATACTCCAATCAACTATATTGACTTTATATTCAGGAGTGAACTAATGCTGTTATGGAGAAAGGTTTTTGTCAATCTTTGGCTCTCAATTCCCTTGCAACACAAGTCCAGCCTTTAACCCTTTTGCTGCTGTATTTCATAAGAACTGTGATTTCAGTCATACTTCTATTTCTGTGATGTCTGTAAACCTCTGTTTTAAATCTGCACATTAAACTAGGTCCCAATTCTGAATGCTTGATTGGTTTTTAAAATCCAAAGCAGCTGCAGAAGCATAACTAAAAAGTTGGAAGTGTAGTTCAACATGTTTTTAAGTATTGCTCAAAACAGCTGTGAATTCCCATCAAAATTCATTGAAGTTCTGGCAGCCAGAGGGTGGGAAAAGGTAATCAATTTCTCCACTGCATTGTAACGAAATGTGAATCCTCCTCTGCCCCCACTATTTAAAGCAGTGGCTGGGTTGGGCATTAGTGCTTTAGTACATCTGTACACAAACATTCTTCTGGAATATTAAAGCATGACTGTGGCTATTTTAAAAACATAAAACATGGAACCATACAGCACAAGAGCAGGCCCTTTGACCCACAATGTCTTTGCTGAACGTGATGCTAAGACCATCATTTACCGACCTGCATATAATACATATCCCCTCCATTCCCTGCATATCCAAAGTCCCTTAAATGCCACTATCGTATATGCCCCAACCACCAACCTCAGCAGTGCGTGCCAGGCATTCATCGTCCTCTGTGGGGGGAACAAAGCTTGCCCAGCACAATTCCTTTCAATATTACCCTCTCATCTTAAAACTATGTCCTCTATTATTTAATTTATCCATCCTGGGAAAAAGGTTCTGACTGTCTACCCTATCTACGCCTTTTAGAATTTTATGTATTTCGATCAGGTCTCCGCGCAACATCCAGCATTCCAGAGAAAATAATCTGTCTGTCCAACCTCTCCCTGTGCTAATACCCCCTAATCCAGTCATCATTCTGGTAAACCTCTGCACTCTTTCCAAAGCCTCCACATCCTTCCTGTAACGGAGCTATCAAAATTGCACGCAATGTTCCAAAAGTAGCCTAACCAAAATCCTATAACACGACATCACGACTTCCTGACTTTTATACTCAATGCATGCCATATGCCTTCTTTATGATTCTATCTACTTGTGCTGCCACTTTCTGGGAATTATGGACTTGGACCTCAAGTTCCCTCTGTATAAAAGTGGGACAACTCATGAAAGAAAGGAAGCAAAAAGAAAGGAGAAAATGTAATAGTTATCAATTGCAAACACATATATTTGACAAGCAAAACAAAATTACCATCTTAACCAGTTAATTCCTTGTAGGCCATCAGTAGTTTTACTGTGGATAAGTCCAAGTTAGGCATTTGGCACATGCAAGACTGACATCAGAGAGAATATGAGGCCAACTGGACTCATTGTTTGTTGATGGTTAAGCTTAATCTCAGCCTGCGGATCATGCTCAACATTTATTGGGTTATAGAATAAAAATATTATACATTCAGGATTAATTGCCAACCTCATTCAGAGAAGACGCAAACATAAATGGAGTAGGAAAAGGAAATGTTAAAATTACCTGGTATCCATTGATTTGATGAAAGTTAGATATAAAGCACATTTTTAAAGCGAGGAAAGGGAGCATCTAGCCTGGGCCATGGCTGACTTGGAAATGTTTAATGATGAAGTTGCTTTTGCACCAAGAGTGACATCTATCACTCAAATGAAAGCAAGCACAAGCCTAAATTCTGAATTCTATAATCTATTATATACTACTAACTCCCACGCTTTAGTTTGTAGCTTCTATATTGTTCTTCTTCGGTCTCTTCAACAATTTTCTTCAGAGCAGACCAATAAAATGTTGTTCCTCTTCAGTTTATTTTTTTTTTTAAATCATATATTCATATATTACTCAAAATAGATAACTGACCAATTAGGGGTAATAATGAAACGTGTTTCATTTGCAAACAGCATTGCAAAAGCCACCGAAAACTATTCACTGGGTATAAAACATGTTTATAAATCCATCAGGTCATATTTGTATGACGTTACACATTACAATTGTATTTTTAGAAATGTAACTAATATTCTGTGCACTAATTAATTTGTCGATTTTTATTTATTTTCCATGGCAAACCTTGACAAACAACCATGTTTCTTTCCCTCCTTCTTTAGAATCACTGATTCTTCTTAGGATACCCATGACATGTGTCTCTCATACCTTATGCAGGAAGCCAAGCTATGGCTGCTCATGTAAACAAACTTTTTTGTATGGTCTATCCATACCTGGATTGTGCTTGAGAAATGCTACATAATGTTTGCCAGGATTGGAAGGTTTGCTAGACAAAGAAAAATAGTATTACTATTGCAAGCTTCTAATCAGTGAGAAAAAAGTAGGCGTTGACATGTAGGCTTACGCATACACAACAATTATGCAGATACAGAGATATACACACAAGCACAGATACACAGACCCACACACAATCTGATATGAAATGCATTTATTTTAGTGACAAGCTTGCCCATATACTCTTCACATTCATCCAGGTTGTTAAAGATAGAGAAGGTGGGGAGGATTTAGAAAATGGTTTGTTGTACAAAATAGCCAGGGAGAGTGAAGACATACATTTATTTACATGCAAATACCTATACAAATACATGTCAATGTACCCGCTCCTGAAGGCAATACTGCACGCCAAGATTATTTTTTTCTGGAGGAACTCAGGGGGTCAGGCAGCATCGATGGAGTGAAATGGACAGATGGGATTTTGGGTCAGGACTCTTCCTCTGACAGTTTAAAAACTTTTGCATTCATTTTTGCAAATTTTAAAGTAACCTTTTATGGCCTATACCTTTTATGCATAGAATTGTTAATATCTAGAATGTGCTGCCAAAGGAGGTGTGGTGTCAGATACAATTACTACCTTTGCAGGCATTTAAGAAAGACATTTAAGTAGGCAAGGCATAAACGCACACAGTTCTAGTATAGATGGGCAAAGAGATCAGCATCGACATGGTTGGCCGAAAGGCCCCTTTCTCTGCTATAAACCTCTGTTACAAAACTAGATGAACGGACCAAACGTTTAAATGCTCCTCTGGCACGTTGTGTCTTCTTTTGTATCTACATTTCCTTGTTTCTACTTTAAACATTTAAACGTACTGATACATGAGTCTTGTACCAATCTAAAAGCCACATTGCCAGGCAACATAAAACAGAAGACATGGACACAAGGAACTGCAGATGCTGGTTAATTAAAAAAACTTAAGATCGATGTTGTTTCAATTTGCCTTTGTACATTGGCTTCTGCAAGGCTTAAGTTATTTTGATGGACATGGTGGACCCCACTAAATTAAATTCACAATAAAACTGGCTTCACTTATCTCTTCATTGCTACTTTTTCAGGTTAGTGTTAAATGAGGATAAAGGACGAGTAGTCACAATTTTTAATTTGTGGTTTATATTTTCCCTTTTTGTAGATAATTCCTCTTTAAGGCAGAGGTAAGTAAGTGTGCTGACTGTAAGCCGTGGGCGGGAGGAAGACGTCCTGATAATGACATCAGAATTCAGAGCCCGCCTTTATTAAGCAAACTGCGGAGCATATTGCAACAGAGAAACATTTAATTAGACTGAGGAGCTAGACCGAGGAAGAGATGAAAAGCAGCCTGCAGAAATGTTGATGTATTCACTGCTGTACTGAGCCGGGACGATTGAAGAATTTACGCCGGATTTCCTGCCCCATGAAATCCATCAAGAGGTAGGTAAGTTTCTCGCCATTCACTGTTCTCCGTTGTCTCAGTTCGCTCGTTCCGAATATATTTGATCGGGAAAGCTCGCTCACAAATTCCATATTAAAATTATTTCTCATTATTTTATCTAAATCATTCCGGCTTCTGATTAGTTTGCTGCAAATTCCTTTGTTAAAACTGCAATATTTTCCAAGTAACTCGACACGATATCGTGTTTATTGCGCTGCCAAATGAACAAAATGCCCTATAAATCATTAGCCTTGAGCTACTCCGATCTGTTTAATATATAACCCGAACTTGCAAGTGTTATACACCATTTCAAAATTGGTTCCAAAATAATTGTTATTGCAAAAATGTTGCAAGAGAATGGTTAAAATTAACTTTATTAAACTTGGTGTAGTATTAATTACGAGACCTTTTGTAAAAATAAAAATATTACTACAATATTACCGACCTTAAGATGTGTGCATCGGATAAAATACGTGTTTCTGAGTTAGAGAGTAGAATGACTTGACCGGTACCTGGAGTTGGACAGACACTGGCCTCCAGGTCTGTCTAACTTAATCTATATGCTTCCTCCTCAACTGATTGCTTTCAACCAGCAAATGGTAGAGATAATGTTCAAATCTATCTGCGATTGCGATAGATTTGTTATTAAAGGTCAGTGAAATTCACAACTCGATTCTTCCTTCTCATGTATGCTGTGGCATTGTAAATCTTTTTCCGCCTCTCCAGTAGCAAGCCATCCAGGTTTGGAAACAGTCCAGTGAATAAAGATTTAAAGTGACATACTCGCCTCTGTCCGTTTCCTGCAGTTGCCCCCTTTTTAAAGCAGTTTGTTTACAAGAGGCAAACGATACAGTCTAAACCGTCTGCACTATGCTTTTCTTGGATTTGTTCCAAAATACTCAAATGCATTACATTTTCAGATGGTAACTAATTTTTCTAATCCCCTGAAACACACACTAGCTTTGAACACATGGCACAAACACATTTTTAAAACTGAAGACAACTATATATGATGCTCCTGGGTTGCCCCGAAGAAATGCTCCAGTACTAATTGGATGAGAAAATATTTAGATAGCAACTTAAAGCATGTGTAGGAAGGAACTGCGGATGCTGGTTTAAACCGAAGATAGACACAAAATGCTGGAGTCACTCAGCAGGACAGGCAGAACACTTAAAACATTTGTTCTGGTAGTGGCATGGTGCCTGACTATCCTACAAACATATCTGTTTTCCTGCCGGATACAGTTCTCCAGTTGCTTACTGCCCCAATATCCCAAATGAGTCATTGATTTTCATGTGGGAATTTAAACAGGAAAGCTCATCAGGGGTCCAACTGGTGGAGTGCGCATAGCATCCCGACTTGTGTAACTAACACTTTTTAAAGAAGGTTGCAGGATAGTAATACAATGTAGGTACGTTGACTAATTTCTATCACCCTTCTCTAACCTCAAAACTTTTTGGATGTGCAGTTGCAGGAATAATTACCCAGATAACACAAATTCAAATTACTTTACTCAAGGTAGCTTGAGCATTTTCTTTTAAATTAAGTTTGTTTCAAATTAAAATAATGTAATCATAAATGACAAAATACTGTACTCTGGGGAGAGGGGAATGCAGTATTTAATTGACCACAGGGGAGTGTATCATTGAATAGAACACCATAAAAAGGCACTGTTTACCTTGCCATGTTTGTAACAAATCTTCGAGCTATCCAATTAATATCACTCTTAATATTTTACTTGAGCACTGCAAATTTTTTCTTTGTAATTAAATTTTTAACCAACATCTTGTTGAAGTGCATTATTATATTTCAATCTTTCTGTTTAAAAAATAAAAAAATAAAAAACATTTTGAGAAGAAATATCACTTATGGATATGTTCAGCAGTTCTGAGTTTGTGTCATCTGCATTTTGTTTTTCCTATTGGTATCAATAAACTGCAACACCCCAAATCAGTAATGTAAAACATTATTGGTGTTATTACTCATACTCTGACTGGTCTTGCAACAATAACATAGGAAAGCTCTGCTCTGCTAACATAATGGAGATTGAAAAGATGTATTCAATACTAAGATGCTGCAAGCTTCTTTCTCGCCCGGGTGTAACATATCACCTGGAATCAGCATTTCTTTCTCCTCTGATGGCTCATCATGTGTTTGATTTAATGGATACAAGCACGTTAATCCAACTGAAGTAGCTTCTGGGATGCACAAAGCCTTGCTTCCATGGTGCTTTAAAATGAGGGGAGAGGATGTAAAATTTGAGGGTTTTTCTGAACCTTTAATTAATAAAGCTAAACCTATTGCTGGCAGCAGCTCGGCTCCAGAATTAAGCATTGTGTGTTTTGCCTAGAATTATATTTCTAAACTGAGTAGCTGCTGTCAGCATTAGAGATCTTTTCCTGTTGGGTTGTACTGACTTTGATTTTGGTGAAATGATTGCAAATGTGGCATTACTGTCTGGCAGTTTTGGTAATAATATAATGTATAAAGAGAGGATGCGTGTTTAAGAACATCAAAACAGTACAGCACAGGAACAGGCCCTTCAGCCCACAATATCCATGTCGATCATGATGCTAAATTAAGCTAGTCTCCTCTGCCTGCACGCAATCCTTAGCCCTCCATCTCTATATATCCATGTGCCTATCCAAAAGCCTCTTTAATTTCACTATTGTATCTGCATCCACCACCACGGCCTCTGTAAAATTATGCCTAAACCTATGTCCTCTGGTCTTTGATATTTCCACTCTGGGGAAAAGGGTTCTGACTTTCTACCCCATCCATACCTATTCTGGCAGTATTCTGGTGAACCTCTTCTGCACCCTCCACATCCTTCCTGCAATAGGGTGACCAGAATTGTACGCATTATTCAAAATATGGCCTAACCAAAATACTATAAAGTTTGTTTAGTTAGATTAAAGGTATGTATATGGATCCTTGGTATCCTCTTTGGATGTGTTTTAAACTTGTGGCAGTTTTCTCCTCTCCCATTTTATCTCCTACAATCTCAGATTGCTGCTTGCTCTCCTCAGGAACTTTGCCCATGTAAGACATATTTACCATGTATACTTGAGATGCTGTGACAAGCGATTTAATCATTTTAGACCATGTTTTCTTTCACCTGAAATTCAATAAGATCACGATCAAACATGGAACAAGAACCCTGACTGAGAATTCTTCCCTTTCCTAGCTCATACTGGTTGTTTGTTACGCTATCTAATATACAAGAATCGGCTAATTAAATTATAAATTCAAGAGGAACGAGGCAGGTGGCTTAAAGCCAGATTGTAAAAAGCATTTGTCAGGCAGCATCCATGGAGGAGATGGATATTTGACACTTTGGGTCGGGACTCTTGTTCAGACTGATGGACCCGCTGAGTTCTTCCAGCAGCTTGTTTTTCTTGCCCAAGATTCCAGCATCTGTTGTCTCTTGTGAATCTAGTTAACCTTGATCTCTGTTTAAAGCATATTGGGTTCAAAAAGGTTTAAATAATTAACGATAGAACCAGGAAAATATATAATTCATCTGATTCCGTTTGGTGATAATGCAGTGTTTAACTAGTTTGAGGATGTTCATTTAACCCACTGGGGTCCTCATTGTGTTCCACTGTGCAGAAAGGGAATAGCATCCTGAGAATCATAATGCTGTGTTTCCGTCCTCTGCATTTTCCTGTAGAGGTTCATCTATATTTCATGGTGAGTTGCCATACTGGCTCAGTGCATTGGACTTGGTCTGTTAAGGTAGCGTGACTGGAAGGTCTGGGTAGTCAATTGTGCAGTGTGCTCTCTAAGTTTCTAAATTGTGCACAGCACATGCAGAAACTCTCTATAAGTTTTCTTGACTAGTGATATTGCTCTTCATCTTTAACTCTATTTACGGATAGCAATCTCTTCCCCCCCCCCCCCCCCCCCCCCCGGCATCCATCTGAATGTTCCACATGCTCTCTGCATCTTCATTTCTAGCTGGTATAGTTTTCCTGTGTAACTGATGGAGAGGAAGTGAAGTCACTACTTGTGTGTTGATGAGTAGAGTTACTGTAATCTGCCACTCCCTTTGACATCATTCCCCTTTCTACCAAAAGGTTACACACTGTCCTTTAAAAAGTAGAATTCTAAAATTTGTGCCTCTGCCTAGAAAGGAGGCCTGGTCCTTTTGTAACTGAGGATCCCAGAGACTTCTATTTAAAGCCGAGGCGATCAAATATCTGGATAATATAGGAAAGCGTATTAACGTAGTTATCGAAAGTAGCACCAGATTATTTAAACCATTGAAATATGGGCTTTAGCAATCCACATCAGAAATGAACCTTGTTTCATGTCGTGGACATGTCAGGAAAAAGCAGTGAGGTTGCTTCTTACCTTTTTTCTATTCCCTCTTTTTGTATCAATATTATCATGGTCAGTGCTGATTTGCCCCTTTCCTGAGATCCAAATCCATTTGTTTATCGTAATCATAGCTAATTTCTTCTACATTTTCCAGGATCTCAAACGTAATTTAATTTTGGAGAAGGATTTTTCCATACCAGATGCTAATTTAAAAGGAGCATGAAGCCTCACTCTAAATATTTTACTGTACCAATCTTAAGTTTAAGGTGAAAGGGAAAAGATTTGGCAGGAATCTGAGGAGTAACTTTTTCACACAAAGGGTGGTGGGTGCATGGAACAAGCTGCCAGAGCAGGTAGTTGAAGCAGGGACTATCCCAATGTTTAAGAAACAGTTAGACAGATACAGTGCATGGATAGGGCAGGTTTTGACGGATATGGATCAAGCTTGCGGGCAGATAGGACTAGTGTAGCTGGGGCAAGTTGGCCGGTGTAGGCAAGTTGGGCCATAGGGCCTGTTTCCACTCTGAATCACTACAACTCTATGGCTCTAATCTTCTAACTGTAATTCACTTTATCTGTTTTCCATTTTCAGTTCTTCAATGACCAATATAAATTTTGGTCAAAGGGTGCCATTGGAGGCACATATTGGGCTACAAAATGAGCAGTATAGTTAAAAGAAAGCCCACCCCTCTGCCCCATGTGGGTATACAGGGTTGTTGAATTCTTGCCTATGTCCTGTCTCCCTCCCCCCCCCCCCCCCCCCCCCCCAGCAAAATACAAATTAAAAATGTAAATGCTTAGTCCTTCAAATAAAACAGAAAATTGTGGATTTAAAGCACAGGTTAGTTAGTACCTATTATAAGTAAGGTGTGTTTTGGCTATGTCTGTAGATTTTTTTTTTATCAGAACCCACTCGAGGAAATTCCAACCATTCGAGAGTTTTTGTTACAAGGCACAGAAACTGGTCTTTTTAACCATTGAGATTGTGCAGGCCATCGTGCACCCATTTATACTGATCCCATGCATGTCCCTTTTTTAAACCATTTTCTTCTTGCACTTGGGCAATTAACCTCCAAACTGCATGTCTTTGGGATGTATGTTGGTTTATGAGATCACTTGGTTCTATTGCATTCTGTTTTTGCTATTTAGCAAAAAACAGTCCAGTGTTGTAGTTTTAAATGTGCCTGGTTCTACACGCAGCATGTCCTTGTGTATTCTTTAAACCAGGGTTGGGCCTCTGGCTTGATGGAAATGATGGTGTGAGGATGTGGTAAACTGTGAGATTACAGATTATGATTACCCATTTATCCCAGTTTATCCCATTTAACGTGATTTTAATGCTACACAACATTGTCGAGATACAAGGAACTGCGGACGCTGGTTTGTGAAAAAGACACAATGTGCTGGAATAACTCAGTGGGCCAGGCAGCATCAACATCCCCCTCCCTCCCCCCCTCGCATGTATCCACCCATCAACACTTGCCAGGCTTTGTTTTGCCCCACCTCTTTGCCAGCATTCTTCCTCCCACCCCCCCCCCCCCCCCCCCCACCATAACCACAATCAGTCTCAGGAAGAATCGCGATACATAACGTCTCCTATCCATGTTCTCCAGACATGCCGGCAGACCCGCTGAGTTACTCCAGGACTTTGCTTTTGATAGAGTTTGCCCTGAGAATGTGGACATGGGGGCTTTGTTTCCACAAGGACTAAGTTATGGTCACTTCTGCCAATACTGTCATTGACAAATACATTCTTTGAGATAAATTGCTGAGGATAAAAGCAAGATTATTCCTTGTGTTGATTTCATCTGATTACCAGACATGTCTTTTCTCAAATCAGAAAAATCTTAGATTATTGATAAAGTACTATACCTCAGGATTTCCTCAAGAGCTCTACCTTGATAGTGTGAAGAGAGTACTGCAGCTATTGGTTGTGACTACAGAATAATGATTGGATGAATAATTCAAGACTTGTTTTTTGTCAAGGAATGCAAGACTCTGTTAACTTGAAGAGAGCACACAGACTTTAAAGGATTGGTGTCTTCTCTAAATTGCCAACATGTCGAGTGCTGGACTAGCAGCGCAGGAGATCCACAGTCCACTGAGTAATTGCTTCATGCATGGTACTCATGGTGTCATCAACAACAAAAGCTGCTGGAATCAGTCAAGTTCCTTGGACAAGTAAGTCGCTCAACAGGGTACCATTTGGTTTTGGAGGTGGTATCTTCATTGATGAGGAAGGTAGTATGATGTAGTGTGGTGCGGTTTTACCTTCAAACGCCTTTCTGTGAAAGCATATGAGGTTTCATTGCAAACATATTGGGTAATTATCATGCTAAGGCCTGAGTTTGGTGGTGTTGGGATCGGGGCTGATCTAGAGTAAATTAAATTCACTGTAATTGCTGAAACTAATACACTGAATGGGAAGCATGACCTTCCACAAAAAGCCATTGGGAAAATGGAGAGGACTAGACTTGATTCATCAATCACATAATAAACAATGCACAATAAGATTATATTGTCATGTCAGTTGTGCTGATACTTTAAAGGACCTCCATCAGGGTTCAGACTGGTAAATTAAGATCTTGTTACATCAATATGGGATTTTGCTGTGCAGAGTAAAATAATAAGGCTGATACCTAAGATGAGAGGTGGGTGGGGTAGAATTAGTTGTGAATGTGTTTTGGGACTTTCAAGCCCTTTTCAAGTATTTTTTTTAACAGCTTTGAAAAAGTAACAGTCATCAGTACCATCAGGTTTCCCAGGACTCATTTGAGGAATAATTTTGATATAATGGAAAGAGAGGGTTCAGTGGATTTAAGAGAGAGCTGGATAGAGCTCTAGGGGCTAGTGGAGTCAAGGGATATAGGGAGAAGGCAGGCACAGGTTATTGATAGCAGACGATCAGCCATGATCACAATGAATGGCGGTGCTGGCTCGAAGGGCCGATTGGCCTCCTGCACCTATTGTCTATGTCTATGTTTCTAAGGCTGCTGTCTTGGAAGGATGGGATCAGAAGAGATCAAAAGGGAAAACCATTTGTGTTTTACTGATGGGCAGTTCATGCGGATATTTGAAAAACCTTTTTTCTGTGATTTTTATTTTTTAGCACCTTCTTTGCAGACACCACGGCCATGACCTGTGCTCTGAATGCTGCTCCCCATAAACGGCCATACATTGTACCTTCAACCAACCGTACGTATCTCACTTGAGTAGGGTAAATGTCTGAGAGTTTCTGTTTTATACATAAATTACTTTTGATAAAGTCTGTGAAGGTTTATTTTTTAATTATTTGAACATGGGAGGGTGGGGGGGGGGGGGGGTTGTGGCTGCTATTGACAATGCCAACATTTATTGTACATTTTCAAATGGCCCTGCTCTAAGGAAGTAGTTGGGAGTCACTCTGATTGTTGTGAGAAAAATTCACAGTTCAATAACCTGTGGGGGGGCTCAGGAAGACTCCTTATAACGATCATTAGTAGGCAATAAGCACCAGCCAATAATGACAATTATTTTTGTTCCTCTGTGTTTGTTTGGTAAACTTTTTCTCCTACTTGTTATGATACTGTGAAACTATTTCACACAAACTGAGACAATCTCAGGCTCTGAGACCAACTCTTGGTTGGTCTTCAAAAGAATTATTGAGAGGGATGCTGATTAACCAGTGGCACTGGACCTCCGAACTCTGCAAAATGCAGAAGGATAGAGAGAAAGCTGTGACAGATTTTTAACATTTTAAAATAAAATCTTTTCCTCCCATTAAATAGGACAAGACGAGGAGCCATTCGGACTGAATAGATACTGCTGCTTTGGAAGATCATCCTTCCACAAGATACGACCACCACCTCTGAAAATGCAAAACTCTGAGGAATCATTTGTACAGCTGGAAAAGGATCAGGTTTTGTCTCATTTTAAGAAACTCTCAGTGAACACCACAGTGTTGTCACCACCTCTAACACCAGTGAGGGGAGCAACTGCACTAATTAATTTTGGATGTTCCAGTGACCGAAGCTCTAAGCCACTCCCCCCACTGCCTTTCCCTTGTGATGAGTTATTCGATGATGTTGACAGTGAGGTTGAGTCCATTACGAGCTCTGAAACTGACTTGCTCTTGCATGATAACCGACCATTGAGCTTCAGATATGGTGCTCCGAGCAGAAGGAGTTTCCGTGGATGTGGGCAGACCAACTATGCCTACTCTGAGAGTATCAGTCACACTAGATTACCAGAGAGTTGCCATGTTATAAAAGATACTTGCCTGGAAAATAAAGAGGTCACTGTACAACCTGTTAAGCCCCACCGCAAATTACGGCGTTCGCATTCAGGCCCAGCTGGATCCTACAACAAGCCTACCATACAGAAAAATGCAAGTTGCCTATCAAACTCATTGACAAATACCAGCGAGGTAAAGCCTGAGATTCCCCCTCGAGTACCCATACCCCCACGGCCAGTGAAACATGACTACCGGAGATGGTCTGCAGAGGTTATGTCAGCCATGCACTGTGATGAGGACAAACCACCAAAGGTTCCTCCAAGGGAACCTATGTCCAGAAGCAATTCACGCACCCCAAGTCCCAAAAGTCTCCCGGCCTACCTCAATGGGGTGATGCCACCAACACGAAGCTTTGCACCTGATCCCAAATATGTCAGCAACAAAGTCCTCCAACGGCAAGCAAGTGATGGGGCAACGACACGGGTACCATGTATTTTGCCAATCATTGAAGATGGGAAGAAGGTGAGCTCGACACACTACTACTTGCTTCCTGAGAGACCTCCATACCTTGACAAATTTGAGAAATATTTTGTAGAGGCCCAGGCCTCAGAGGAATCAAATGATTGCACAACAGAGAGCTTCAAGACATGTGCTTTGAGCAAACCAGTAACAATTAAACAGAAATACGTTTCCAATGTGGACGCTCCTTAGTAACAACAAAAAAGCATCAAGGAACGATCCCTAAGTCTCCTGGTTTACAGGACCAACAGAAGAAAATAAAGAGTTATAGAATGTGATTCGAATATCTCAGCAAAACTCTATAAAGTATGCGCAATATGACTTGACCATTATCTATAAACCCGATTTCCTTAAACAAGCCACAGGAAACAGGATGCCCAGTTTTGCTGTATAATTGTTTTATGATATTTTCATCAGGTTCTCTCAGTTATTTTTATTGCACTTTATCTACTTTTGGACCTTTGCAACAGTGAAGTAGACATCGGGCATGGTTAAAATACTCATTATATTTTGCCAGGTGCAGTACACAGTAAATCTCACTGTGTTTCTTAACTAGCACAACAAACTCAAGATTAGTTTCTCTGGCCAAAACCCTTGATATCTAATTGTTCAGAGACGCTTGAGGTTGAGAAATTGCAACAATTGTTGCTGGGCAGTGTGTCATGCTTGGTATTAATTCACCTCAGGAATGCTCAATGAAGGTCACCTCTCACTTAATGGCTATTTAAGTTTAAAAAAAGTATTATGTTCAAGTGAAGGGATAGAATTAAAATAACTTTTAAGCACAGAACTGCCACAAGTTCATATCTCTGTCTCTTTCTCCCTGCCAACCCACCTAACAATTTGTAGCATTTGTGTTATGATATTGGAAAATCCTGAAGTTGGGAAGGAATGGAGTCGGCTAATCTAGAAAGTTAGCAATCTATCTGCTGCTCTTTCGTCTTTATTTCCTCCCCGCTTTGAATAGAACAGAAGTAATAGTCATGAATGTGGTTGGAGGAAGAGGAGAATATGCTGTGGGTAGGGGCTGGTGGTGGGAAGTCTTCTACAATGTGGACATCTACTCGTAATCTGTCATTCACAACATATCATCACTGTTCTAACATTAACGCACAATATTATCTACACTCATTCAAAAAAATGTGCAGATGATTACTGGCAATTTAACAAGATTTGTTGCAGTCAAAGCCCTTTTGGGTTCAAGACTGAAGTCTGGTTCTGACTAACTACCCTATGATATCCAAATGCTCATTCTAAGTGATGATAAAAATGGTTCATGAAAGGTATCAGAGTACAGCCCACTTTTGCCCTTGTGTACATATCTACATGGTGGGCTGGGGCCAGACACCAGATTTCAAATGAGAGCCATCAATGTCAATGATAGCTACTTTCCCAGAGTTCTATCCATCAAAAAAGAATGCTGTTTGCAGAGGAATATAATGATTCCTATCTTTTGGATTGTGTGGCCCCTTAGTAAGATCAAACCTGGTGCTTAGCAACCAGGTGCTTAGCAACACTCGATCAACTGGAATTGGGGGAGGATGAAGGATAATCAAGAGAAACCATTCTGGAACGAGGTGGCAGAAGAGTGTTGGGCCGTTCTCACAAAGCTCCCTGTGGAATACCTGTGAAAAGGGAGTTTCAACTAGTTTTTGACTTGGAAATAAAACATTCTTCATTCCTTCTCCCTTCCCCCCCCCCCCCCCCCCCCACTCCCACTCCCTTGTATATGAATGCAAGCGTATTGATGAAAATTAGAAAATTCAGAGATAAACTGTTGTGCTCTAAAACAAAACAAGATAGGGTTGTGTAAAGGGGACTATGGTAAGAGGCTTGATATTAACCCACAAGCTTGTTTACATGATAAAGGACTGGACTAGGGACCTACATGAAGAATCTTGCAGTTACTTGTTTAGGAGGTTTTACATGTTAGAAACCAATTAACTGCATGTAACATAAATGAAGGCCTATATTTCTGCTATTGTATACTCACTGGCTGTAACATATTTTGTTTCTATAATATTTGTTGAAAAGCTACAGAATAATGTTTCTGTGGTTCTGTGCAGTATTATTACATTTATTTTTCAAAAAAATCTTGGCTCTTTTAAATTGTGTTGTCAGAGCTTTTGATTTCTATCTATATGTGCCCCTCTCCCAACACTATTGAATGATAATTTTGTTACTGTGACAATGTAATGTAAAGTCAATGAATGATCAGCAATACACCTACACACTGTTCAAGCTTGACCTACAAGTAATTCACAAAAAGTATCTGCCTTGGGGCATGTTATAGACTTTTTGTTCTCCTGTAAACGAGAGCAATAAGTTACAGATGTTATGCTAGGGTGGGCCCTATAAAACAACCCAGCTGCACAGGAGTCAATTGTACCCTCTTGTTTGGCGTCTATAGACGTACAGGAACTGAGATTGGAATGCACACACATGCGCAGAACATAATAGAAACAATTAATTATTCTCTTTCACTTGGTGTATACTGTGTGAAAAGAAAAAACATATGTAGTATTGTTCACTACCACAGGCTGTTCTAAATGCTTTACAGTCGGTGTGAAATATGGTTGACAATAGACAATAGGTGCAGGAGTAGGCCATTCGGCCCTTCGAGCCAGCACCGCCATTCAATGTGATCATGGCTGATCATCCCCAATCAGTACCCCGTCCCTGCCTTCTCTCCATATCCCCTGACTGCTAACTTTAAAAGCCCTATCTAGCTCTCTCTTGAAAGTATCCAGAGAACCGCCCTCTGAGGCAGAGAATTCCACAGACTGCCAACTATCTGTGAGAAAAAGTGTTTCTTCGTCTCCATTCTAAATGGCTTACCCCTTATTCTTAAACTGTGGCCCCTGGTTCTGGATTCCCCCAACATCGGGAACATGTTTCAATGAGATATCCTCTCATCCTTCTAAACTCCAGAGTGTGCAAGCCCAGCCGCTCCATTCTCAGCATACGACAGTCCCGCCATCCCTGGAATTAACCTTGTAAAGCTACGCTGCACTCAATACCAAGAATGTCCTTCCGCAAATTAGGGGACCAAAACTGCACACAATACTCCAGGTGTGGTCTCACTGGGGCCCTGTACAACTGAAGAAGGACCTCTGCTCCTATACTCGACTCCTCTTGTCATAAAGACCAACATGCCATTCGCTTTCTTCACTGCCTGCTGCGTACTTAGTTTCATAGACTGATGAACAAGGACCCCCAGATCCCGTTGTACTTCCCCTTTTCCCAACTTGACGCCATTTAGATAGTAATCTGCCTTCCTGTTTTTGATATCAAAGTGAATAACTTCACATTTATCTGCATTAAACTTCACCTGCCATGCATCTGCCCACTCCCCCCAACCTGTCCAAGTCACCTTGCATTCTCATAGCATCCTCCTCATAGTTCACACTGCCACCCAGCTTTGTGTCATCTGCAAATTTGCTAATGTTACTTTGAATCCCTTCATCCAAATCTTTGATGTATATTGTAAATAGCTGCGGTCCTAGCACCGAGCCTTGCTGTACCCCACTAGTCACTGCCTGCCATTCTGATAGGGACCCGTTAATCCCTACTCTTTGTTTCCTGTCTGCCAACCAATTTTTTATCCATGTCAGCAATCTACCCCTAATACCATGTGCCCTAATTTTGCCCACTAATTTCCCATGTGAGACCTTATCAAATGCTTTCTGAAAGTCCAGGTACACTACATCCACTGGCTCTCCCTTGTCCATTTTCCTAGTTACATCCTCAAAAAGTTTAGTCAAGCATGATTTCCTCTTCGTAAATCCATGCTGACTCGGACCGTTCCTGTTTCTGCTATCCAAATGTGCGGCTATTTCATCTTTTATAGTTAACTCCAGCATCTTCCCCACCACCGATGTCAGGCTAACTGGTCTATAATTCCCTGTTTTCTCTCTCCTGCCTTTCATTAGCTACCCTCCAATCTAGCTAACATTAGCTACCCTCCAATCTACAGGAACTGATCCTGAGACTATAGAACATTGGAAAATTATCACCAATGCATCCCCGATTTCTAGAGCCACTTCCTTAAGTACCCTGGGAAACAGACCATCACGCCCTGGGGATTTATCAGCCTTCATTCCCATCAGTCTACCCAACATCATTTCCTGCCTAATGTAGATTTCCCTCAGTTCCTCCGTCACCCCAGATCCTCTGGCCACTACTATATCAGGAAGATTGTTTGTGGCCTCCTTAGTGAAGATGGATCCAAAGTACCTGTTCAACTCATCTGCCATTTCCTTGTTCCCCATAATAAATTCATCTTTTTCGGTCTTCAAGGGTCCAACTTTGGTCTTAACTAATTTTTTCCTCTTCACATACGTAAAGAAGCTTTTACTATCCTCCTTTATATTCTTGGCTAGCTTATCTTCGTACCTCATCTTTTCTCCCCGTATTGTCTTTTTAGTTATCTTCTGGTATAAAGTGGAAGCCAATTTGTGCATCGCAAACTCTCTGACAGATATGTGGAAAAAAAACCTCAATTCCCTCTCTTGGTCCAATTCCAGCTTTCAGTCTCTCTCATTCCCCCAAGCTGATTCAGTAACACAAAGCCAGAGTTCGTAGAGCTTAATACGTAACGGCTTAAATCAGGTGGTTAGACGCATCTCATAATATATCATTCAACTCTGAGGATCATCGGAGGATTTACTTTTCACCCAAAGGAACATGAGAAATTGCATCATGCTGTTGCAGATGTTCGTTCTTCAAGTATTCAAATTCTAATTCTGCTATTGTCACTGGAGAATATTTGTGCCAAAGTGAAGAAAACATCAGGAATTTGGTAAGTACAGGAACATTCTGATATTCCAATAAAAATCCCTAGCACTTGGACTGACAGTTTTTCAGGATTATTGATTGCTATTCCTGTTAATACCCAAATATACTTATATTTTACTTGATACACAGTAGTAAAACACATTTTTCAGTGAGTTTAAAGGAAATGGAAAATACACAAGCAGACTAAGGAGTGAACCAGATGTTCAACCATTGGATTCAGGATTTCTGCAAAAAAACTTGATACTGATTATCAAGAGTTTTATCAGATGGGAATGCAGTTTAGAAGTAGTTCTGTGTCGGCAAGTATTGCCCTGAAAGCTGTGTTGCCTAACCAACTTCATGGTTATGGGAATCTCATCAGGATTACAGAGGGTCTGAAGAAGGGTTTCGGCCCAAAACGTTGCCTATCTCCTTCGCTCCTTAGATGCTGCTGCACCCGCTGAATTTCTCCAGCCTTTTGTGTACCCAGGATTACAGAGGGATTTGGAGTGGGATGAAGAGGATCCAGTTGTTCTCTTGAGGATTTTGCAGGAAAAGAAATACATTCATTTGGAAATACAGGGGTTGATGAAATTTAGTAAGCATGGCTTTGTGCATGGAAGATCATGTTTCATGAATTTGATTTGAGTTTTTTGAAGTACTCATGAAGGTTGATGAGGGCAGGGTTGCAGACATGTTATATTGACTTCAGCAAGCCTTTTGATAATATTTCGCATTGTAGCCTGTTCTAGAAGGATAGATTGCACAGATCCAGGGAGAACTAACTGGATACAGAATTTGGCTTAATGGTAGGAAGCAGGGTGTGCTGGTGGAAGGTTGTTTCATGGCCTTTTGACTATTGCTGTTATTCATCTATATCAACAATATGGATGAGATTGGCAAATTTGCAGATGACACTAGATGGTATTGCGGACGGTGAATATGGTTATCAAAAATTACAGCAGAATCTTGATCAGCTGAGCAAGTGGGCCAAGGAATGGCAAACAGAGTTTAAATCAGACATGGCAGCACCTTTACAGTGAACTGTAGGGTCCTGGTGAGTGTTGCAGAGCAGGGATAATCATATAGAAGTAAATAAAATCATGAAGGCAATAGATAGGATGAATGCACAATTTTACCAGGTTAGAGGAATCACCAACTAGAGGGCATAGGTTTCAACTGAGAGAGGAAAGATTTAATGGGAACCTGAATGGAAGGTTTTTCATACAGAGGCTGGTGGGTACATGGAACCTGCCAGAGGAAGTATTTGAGGCAGGTACAATAACAACATTTGGGCAGGTACATGAATTGGAAATATTTGGAGGAATGTGGGCCAAACATGAACAAAGAGACGAGCTTAGATAGGGCTTATTGGGCCACTGATGAGTTGAGCCAAAGAGCCTGTTACCATGCTAGGACTTAAAGTCAACAAGCGAAACCATGACACATCTATGAATCAACCTTGGAGTTACATGCATATTGTTTGCGGATGACACAAAGCTGGGTGGCAGTGTGAGGTGCGAGGCGGATGCTATGAGGCTGCAGGATAAGGTTGGGTGAGTGGGCAGATGCATGGCAGATGCAGTATAATGTGGATAAATGTGAGGTTATCCACTTTGGTGGCAAGAACAAGAAGGCAGATTATTATCTGAATGGTGTCAGATTAGGAAAAGGGGGGGTGTAACAAGACCTCGGTGTCCTTGTACATCAGTCACTGAAAGAAGGTCCTACAGCAGTTGTATAGGGCCCTGGTGAGACCACACCTGGAGTATTGTGTGCAGTTTTGTTTTCCTAATTTAAGGAAGGACACTCTTGCTATTGACGGAGTGCAGCATAGATTCACCAGGTTAATCCCCGGGACTGACATGATGAAAAAATGGATCGACTGGATTCACTGGAATTTAGAAGGTAGAGAGAGGATCTTATAGAAACATAAAATGTTTAAGGGATTGGACAGGCTAGATACAGATTCCTGATGTTGGGGGAGCAGAACCAGAGGTCACAGTTTAAGAATAAGGTGTAGGCCATTTAGGACTGAGATGAGGAAAAACAAGGGTGATGGAGTCCAGTTCACTGGATGTATTCAAGAGAGAGTTAGATATAGCTCTTTGGGTAACAGAATCAAGGGATATGGGGAGAAAGCAGGAACAGGGTACTGATTTTTGATGATCAGCCATGATCATATTGAATGGAGGAGGTTAAGATCAGGCAGATCAGTATGGGAAGGTGAATTCTACTGGTTAGACATTTTCTGCTTTGTGATATTGCAGCATCCCCTACTGTCCAGTATCTGCATCATGTCCACAACAACTTAATCTTTACAAAATTGTACTGCATTAAAAAAATCTACATGAACACGATACTCAGTCAAACAAAAGTCAGAATCCAGGAAAACGCAGTAGATCCATAAGGTTAAACTGGTGATCGTATAGAGCAGATTCTCATTTTTACAACCCAAAGCAAGAGTTATGTCTGGAATCCTGTTTTGTACAGCAATGGCAAGTTAGAGACATGCAGAGTGGCTTTCAAGTGATGGTCAGAGTAGCATGCAAACCAGGACAACATTACTTTTGGATTCTCCACAAAGATGAGGAAAGCCGCAGGGGAGAAGATGAGAGCACCTTCCAGGGTCATACAACTGCTATACTCTAATCTTTAGTGTTAAATAAAAATATCCTATTTCTAGTTTTCTTCAAGATTTTGTAAGTGATTATCTGATTGATAATAGGCACAATATTGATGATTCCTGTACCTACATACTATCTCGGAATCAAATATGAGGGGAGATCACAGTTGTCAATATTCCCCACTATTTAACAAAGAAGGAGTGTGAAACTGCGGAACTACAGACCAGTTAGTCTGACATGATTAGTGGGTAAAATGCTATAAGCTATTATTAAGTTGTACGTGGAATTTTAGAAAACATAGAAATGGCCAGAATTAACAAGAATTTATGAAAGGGATATCATATTTTTTGGATTAGAACTTGCAGAATACATAAGGGATAAACCAGTGAACATATACTTTATATGAACTTTCAAAAGACATTTGATAAGGTGGCAAGGAGGATATTAAACAAGATAAGAACACCTGGAATTGGGGATAAGACAACTGCATAGATTTTGAGCTGATTAACAGAAATAAATCAGACTGCAGAAAAAACAACACTTTTCAGACTGGGAGGTTGCAACTAAGGCATAGAGCTGGGCCCAGCTGTTGACTTTCTACATCAAAGCTTTAGGTGATATGATAACTTTTATCCAAATTGGCTGATAATACAAGGATGGCTAGTTATGAGTTAGAAAGAGAGTGCACAGATGTCAACAATGGGATATGGTAAAGCTGAATGAATAGATAGGCAAGGACATAGTAATTAAAATATGTTGTGAAAAATATGAAGTCATCCATGTTACGAGCAGAATTGGGATGTACTCAACTCCCTCTAATCTTACTACAAATTGCTCTAGTTATTATTCCGCAGGGGTCGGTGCTGGGAAAGCTACTCTTCACGTTGTATATTATTGATTTGGACAAGGGGATTGAAGGCTTTGTGGCCCAGTTTGCGGATTATACGAAAATAGGTGGAAGGGTGGGTAGTGTAGAGAAAGCAGAGACTCTGCAGAAGGAGTTGGACAGGTTGGAGAGTGACAGAGAAGAGGCAGATGGAATATATTGTAGCAAAGTGCGGAGGCATGCTTTTTGGTAGTAGGAATAAAGGAGTAGGCTATTTTCTAAATGGGGAGAGAATCCAGAAATCAGAGGTGCAAAGGGACTTGGGAATGCTGGTGCAGGATTCCCAAATAGTTAATCTGCAAGTTGAATCGTTAGTAAAGAAAGACAACTCAATGCAAGCATTTATTTCAAGAGGGCTTGTATACAAAAACAGGGATGTAATGCTGAGGCTCTATAAGGCCCTGGTAAGGCCATATTTGGAATATTGTGAACCATTTTTGGCAGCATATCTGAGGAAGCATGTGCTGGCACTGGAGAGGGTCCAGAAGAGGATTACAAGAATGATCCCATGAATGAGTAGGTTAAGCGATGATGAGCGTTTGTTGGCACTGGGCCTGTACTCGCTGGAGTTTAGAAGAATAAGGGGGGAGCTCATTGAAACAAACAGAATACTGAAAAGCTTGGATAGTGGATGTGGAGAGGATATTTCCACTAGTGGGAAAGTCTAGGATTAGAGGTCATAGCCTCAGAATGAAAGGACGTTCTTTTAGGAAGGAGATGAGGAGAAATATCTTTAGACAGTGGGTGATTTATACATGGAATTCTTTACCACAGAAGGCTGTGGAGGCTGTCAGTGTATATTTTTAAGGCATATGTAGACAGATTCTTGATTAGTACGGGTGTCAGAAGTTATGGAGAGAAGGCAGGAGAATGGGGTTAGGAGGGAGAGATAGATCAGTCATGATAGAATGTTGGAGTAGACTCGATGGACTGAATGGCCTATTTCTACTCCTACCACATGAATTTATGACCTAGTTATTGACCCCTCTGCTAAGGAAATGTCTCACTTTCTAAGTATCTCATAATTTTTAGATCCAGCATTTGGTCTCAAAATTAACATGATCCCTGGATTAACTCTTCGAGTTTGGTTCCCAAATTTAACTTCAGAAAATAAGCATTTCCAAGATTTGGTTCCAGCAAATATACAGTATATTGATTTGGACTAAGAATGTAAGTGGTTGTGAATGTGGTCTGTTAGGCGAAAAGATCTCTGGATCTTTGGCATAGGTGGTCCCTGAATTAGAGCTCGTGGTCCCAGGATTTGGTAATTCAGAAAACATGGCACTTTGTTTCAATTTCTCGTGATAATTGACCTCAGGATTTGTTCCTCTGTGTTACTGGTCCACAAATTTGATGACAGAGCACACACACTCTTGCTATCTTGATGCAACCTAGATTTGGTTTCTCAGTTTAAATCAGGGATGCATAACTATTCGTAGAAGGCAAGATTTACAATCTAAACCATTTCTGAGGGCCATACACAAGAAACAGATGTTTTGTAATAAGCCATTCAGTAAAATACATAAGAGCTAAATGTTTTCTTCAAAACGCTAATTGTTCATATTGAACACATTAATCTGGGATAGATTACAGGTTAAAATGGTAGAGTTGTAGTGGTAATCATATAAGGTGATATTTCATAAATCTCATCATTGGTATATTTCAGTGAGACAAAGGTTCCATAAGAACGATGAGCCAAATTCTCTAAATTTGAACAATGGTGTCAAATTTAGAGAATTATGCAGCTCATTGTGTCTGTGCCATCTTTTTAAGATAACTTAAAATATATATATTTTTGGCAACTAAGAGTGCTTGCACACCTCTGCCATATGTTATCCGACCTACTGTATGCACACACTAGTTCTGTATCGCAATATTATATAATAACAGACTATCTGTTGAAGGAACTTGGGGGATTAGGCAGCAGCTATGGAGAAAATGGATAGGCACATTTTGAGTTTGCTAGTATAAGAGATGAGGGGGAGAGGTGGACAAGAACTGGCAACCGATAGGTGGATTCAGATGAGGAGGTGTTGAATGTCAAATGTTCACTATATGGTGACAAGCTGCTTGTCATCAGTACTATTATGCTCACCATGGTCCTTGGCACAAGGTTTGATGTAGGTAGACTTGGGATTTGGACTAAACAGACTTAGACTTGGATCAAACTCAGATTTGGGACTTGGCTTCATGGAAGGAATGAGAGGGTGAAGGTAGAAGGTTGTTTTTCCAACGGGAGACTTGTGACTAGTCTGTTATCAGTCTGAAGAAGGGTCTCGACCAAAAACATCACCCATCCCTTCTCTCGAGAGATACTGCCCGTCCCGCTGAGTTACTCCAGCATTTTGTGTCTACCTGTGACTAGTGGTGTATCTCAGGGATCAAAGCTAGGGCTATTGTTGTTTGTGGTTTATATCACATCAATGACTTGGATGAAAATGTACAAGGCATGATCGGTAAGTTTGCAGATGACACTAAATTGGTGATATCATAGATAGCGAAGAAGGTTATCAAAAATACACCAGGATCTTGATCAGTTGGATAAGTGGACTGAGGAAGGGTGTTTAATTCAGATCAGTGCAAGGTTTTGCATTTTGGGGAGTCAAATCAGGGAAGAACCTTCACAATGGATGACAGGACGTTGGGGAGTGTTGTTCAGCAGAGATCTAGGAGTGCAGGTACATAGTTCCTTGAAAGTGACATCACACGTAGATTTTTTGGTGGGGTATTGAGCACAGTTGGGATGTTATGTCACAGTTGTACTAGATATTTGGAGTATTGTGCTCAGTTTTGGTCACCCTGCTATAGCATGTTACTAAGTTGGAAATAGTGCAAGAGAAGATTTACGAGGATGAAGCCCCAAGCTATAGAGAGAGGTTGGGCAGGCTAGCACTTCATTCATTAGAGCCCAGCAGATGAGGGGTGATCTTATAAGATCATAAGGGGAATAGATTGGGTAGATACAGTCTTTCACTCAGAGTAGAGGAATCAAGAATAAGAGGACTTAGAATTAAGGTGAGTTGGGAAAGATTTAATAGGTACCTGAGGGGCAACATTTTCACACAGAGGCTTGTGGGTTATGGAATGAACTGCCGGAAGAGGTAGTTGAGGCAGGTACTGTAGAAATTTGGACTAGTACACCGATCGGAAAGAGTTAGAGGGATATGGTCCAAATCTTGGCATTTGGAACTAGTGTACATGGAGAATCTTGGTCAGCATGGGCAAGTTTGGCCAAAGGGCCCATTTCCATGCGGCTTGACTCTATGAACACCCGAAATCAGGTGAATCTGGGGTGATTGTGCTCTATCTCTGTAATGCAATTGCGGCCAGATCATTCTTCCACACAAGTGCTCATGTGTTTTTGGTAGGGAATGCCAGTCTGCTCCTTTTATGAAGTTAGGTAGTCCAGGGAATTTCTTGGAACTGTGGATAACACTATGGCCACAGCAGCTAGTGCGATGACTTAGCATGTGGGACAGAAGCAATCCTCTTGGATTAGACTATTGCTGGTGGACGACACAAGCTCATCTAGCCCACAAGCTTTTATGGTTCATCACTGAGTTACATGAGTATAGACCTCAGTGCAAGTGATCGCTGATTTGGTTTAAATGAAAATTCTTGCTGCTCTCACCTCCTCCTTGTAGCTCACTTCATTTAATAACTTACATTTTCACACCTCTTTATTTCAGCTTCATGCTATTCCCTTCAATGTAAGAGAACGCTGGTTCTTTTCGATTAGATTGGATTCTTCCTTATTTTACAGACCAGTAACTTGGTTGTGGGGTTGGGAGATATGGTTGAGTATTGGTCTTTTGCATTTTGTACATATGCACACAATGTGGCCACTGTGCTTTGGTGGGAGTTAATGTTTTAGGCGTTGGACAAATTGCCAGTCTAGTAAATAGGTTTGTCCTTGATGGCTTTTTGAGTACTGTTGGTTTTGGAGAAACAAGCGTGTAGTGTTCCTTTACAATCCTTATGTGCCATGTGAAGAGTGGAAATTCTTTCAGGACTGGGGAGGTGATCTCTGACTTGCTTTTAAAAATCATAGCATTCTTGATGATGTTCCCGTTAATTTCCAAATAAATGGCGACTCCCCAGGATGCTGACGGTGGTTAACGTCGACAATGATGATGGCACAGACCGTCAAGAAGATGTGTGACGATTCTTGGACAGGGTCATTTGGACAGTGCGAATGTTAGTGGTCACTTTTCAACAAATGTCTACATATTATCGATGTCCTCCTTTTTGTATTGACGGCCAAAACTCGTTTTAGACGATGTTTCTCTCCGTCTCCAAGGCCAATCGTCGAGCGACCGACATCCCCGCGCCCTCATCAACGCTTGGAAGCTTCAAACGCCAACCGTTAGGTCGCGAGAGGCTGGTGGGCGGGAACCGCGGAGGCTGCGCGCGAACAGCGAGCAGCGAGCGGGCGCCATGTGTGACTGGTCCATACAGCTCGGACAACGGCATGTGGCGGGCTCAGTCGTCCTTAAACCCACTTTTAATTTTTATTCTCATCATAATTGGGCATCGAATGTTGATATTGACCGCCGTTACTCTCGCCCATCCTACCTCATGATCGTTCTGATTTTCAAATAATTTCTTCACATACACTTACTCTCATTCCTATTCTCATATATTTTTCCTTTAATGATTCTCTTACTACTCTGCATGGTGAATTTGACATCTCGGCAGCGTGACCCTCAGACTATAATACTGTTGTGTAGCTATATTTAAGAGGGAGTTAGATGTGGCCCTTGTGGCTAAGGGGATCAGAGGGTATGGAGAGAAGGCAGGTACGGGATACTGAGTTGGATGATCAGCCATGATCATATTAAATGGCGGTGCAGGCTGGAAGGGCCGAATGGCCTACTCCTGCACCTAATTTCTATGTTTCTATCTCCAATTGACCTGCCTTCTCTGTGGAGTTTGCACGCTCCAGCTGTGGCGCGCAGGTTTCCTTTAGACTTTAGAGATACAGAAACAGGTCCTTCGGTCTACCGAGTCCTCGCCGACGAAAGACCACCAATAATACAGTAACCTACATGCACTAGAGACAATTTTACAGCTCAGGAAGCCAGTTAACCTCCAAGCCAGTGTATCTTTGGAGTGTGGGAGGAAACCAGAGCACCCGGAGAAAACCCACGTGGTCATAGGGAGAACGTACGGAAAGTACAAACCTCCTCCTTGGGATTCTGGTTCCTCCCACATACCAAGAACGTACAGTGGGATTTTACAATAGAAGACTAGTGTTGGAGGAATTGCTAGATGTGGAAAGAGAGCAGATTACAGGGAAATAAGTGGAGAGATGCCGCTGATGAGATTGCTCTGGGCTGGCATAGAGGATGAGCTGTATGGTTCCCTGCACTATATGGAAATATGGGTAACTTGGCCTTGGACATAATAGTGTAAAGTGCAATAAAGTCCCAATGGTTATTTCTTGGGAAATTTAATTACTGTATAGCTGAAATGTAAACACTGTAATATATTGCATGTAGTTATAGCTACTAATTAACCACTGAACAAATAAAGTCAAAACATATTTAAAGTTACAAGCAACCAACCATGTCTTGCAGCTAGGCCCACATCAATCTAAAAAAAGACATTTCCATTAAACTTTAAATGCTAAATGCATTCAGCTTCCTTCCTCTCTTGAAGGTCCTGTTGTTTGCAGATGCTCGACATTCAATACGATTTGGTCCTGCTCTCTGAAGTTGATTCTTATTGGAAATGGAGTGCACTGATTTATTTTCCAGTACATCTCACTGTGTTAGAGTCATAAAATTGTACAGCATAGTAACAGGCCATTGGGACCGCTGTGTCTGTGCCAATCATCATTCCTACTAATTCAATTTACTAAACCTGTTTACCTGGATTAATTCCATATCCTTTATGGCCTTTTTTTAAGTACATGTCCAAATGCCTCTTAAATGCTGTTATTATTTTCTCCCTCCACCACATCCTCTGGTCATTCATTTGAGATACTACGTTTCCTTTGTATGACAAATTTACCCCTCTGATCCCATTTAAACCTTTCACCTTAAAGCTGTGCCCTCTAGTTTTAGACATGTCTACCATGAGAAACAAACTAGCTATCTTTCTTATCTATGCCTCTCATTATTTTATACACCTTTATCACGTCACCTCTTTGCTGAAGGGATCCAGCCTACCCATTATCTTCTTATAACTCAAGCCCTCCAATCCAGGGTGTTCTTATGTAAAACCTAGATATTAAGGACTGCCATGTTAAATACATGGAAGAAAAGATCCATCCCCAATGTCCATTAATTTCAGTGTTAGATTAGATACGGAGAAAAGCCTCACTGTTTACTGCTTGCTTTATGGACAACTGTCTTACTGAGTATTTGCAACATATTTTGGCATGTAGATGAGCATGTAGATGCTATGAAGTCATGCACTGGACACATGGCCATTCCGGCAAATATCTTGACTGAGATTCCAAAGGTAGACTACTGGCTTAGAGTGGATTTCTGCTCACTGAATACATTTAAGTTACGAATAAACAAGGAAATGCAGGTGCCGGTTACAAAGAAATGACATAAAGTGCTGGAGTAACTCAGCGGATGGAGAACATGGATTGGTGACGTTGAAGATACTAGAAGATCTTTCTGTAATGAAGAAGAATTAGTGTTCTCTAATCCTGCATAATGAAGTCATCCCAACAACAGTGGGAAGCAAGTGATGAATTTGGGATTCTACTCTTCATGAAGAATCAGCCCCTTTAAATAATAAAATGCAACATGTCTTGTTTTATTTTTCACACATATTTTCCATGAATTGCAGAGATCCAACACAACGTAAATTACTGAAATCAGTCATCATTGCAAATGAAACAATTGAGAATCTCAACAAGGTGACATATAGCTGTAACAATATTATCAACATGTCTCTAACTTCCTTGTTATCACAGTGCAGATTCGAATTTCAGGCCTAATTCTCTTCTACGACAGGAAATACCATTCATTTCCAGCATTTGCAGTACTTTGCATCTGAACTACTGCAGAACCTTTAACAAAAGAAGATACCAACATGTTTCATTTGGACATTATCAGAAAAAAACGATACTGAGCCAAGAGGAGATATTTGACCAAAGAAATGGTTAAAGTAGTAGAATTTTAAGAGGTATTATTTTAAAGAAAGGAGTCCTCTGCGAGAACATCAGATTTTTTTTAAGGTGACAAACTGTAGCATGCATGGATTTTAGCAGGATGCTTGACAAAGTCAAGATTGAACAAAAAAAGAAGGGTCCTATAGAATCCAAGGGAAGAATAACATGTTGGACTTGTTTCTGCTACACTGTAAACACTAAAAGCTAAAGGACCAGGTAAGGGACTGAAGCAATTTAATTTGCATCATTCTGCCTCTTCGTGTAATCCTGAATGCAGGATTGGAAATAAACCATGGTGTTCTTCTGCGGCATAAACAAAATGATGTAACATTTTGGAACAAAATAGCCCAGAGCAATACTAAAGGCACCAGTGACAGTTAGGAAAGTCTGTATGTATGAGGTGTACCTTTCCTGATTGGGGGTGACCATTGATGTCATATACAGAATGTAATACACAAAACAGATCATCATACTGAAGGCAATGAACTTAGCCTCATTGTAATTTTTTGGTAGGTCTCTTCCCATATAAGCAAAGATGAAACATGCTCCTGTTAGAAAAACAGTGTAAAGAAAACTGAGAGAGAAGGCAATGGTGTTACCAATGTTGCAGTCCAGGACAATTAATTTTGTAATGATATGTCCATGAGTGCTGGGTGGGCCTGTAATCAGCCACACAGTGCAAATGATGATTTGGATGAAGGTGCTTAAAAAGATGAATATGTACTGTCCATTATATTTAACCCAATATTCGTGGGCCTTGGGCAACTTGGCGGCCAGTTTAAATATACAGACAATTTGAAATGACCTAACCAAGATACAGGACAGGCAGATTGTGAAGCTGACTGTGAAAAACAACTGTCTCATTTGGCAGAATACTTTGCTTGGTTTGTCAATGTAGAAAAACACACAGGAAAAGCTACAGATCATTGTTGCAAGCATGAGAAAACACATTCTGCCACCAGCAGACCTGACAACTGGAGTGTTGTAATTAAGTATAAAGATGATTGCTATGATAATGGTCAGCAAAAGTCCACCATTTGCCAACATCAATAGAAATATAGAAAAAGGTGCATGCCATTCCAGATAGTTTAGCTCCCGTTCCAGGCATTGATGGCTCCTTGGAGGTGACCACTGTTGCCGGAGACAATCCACACAACTGTAGGGATCTGCAACAAATTTCATTATGATTAATTCACATGGAGGACAAGGATACTTTAAAGAAACTGTGTTGTGCACATTGGATATGGCAGAGCACCAGATTTGACCCAATTTTGGCCTGAAGAAGGGTTCCGAGCCAAAGGTCATCTGCACATTCCCTCTACAGATGCTGCCTAACAAGTTGAGTTCCTTCAGCACTTTCTTCGACTTTAACAATTTATTGAAAACCTCCCACTCCTTTCAGCAATATTGTCAACCACTTCTTTGAATGTTATACTGTATTGAAATCTGTTATAATCCTTAACTTCAGCCATGCTCATGTTGATTTTCCAGGGGAGACTATCTCATAGATATGAATGACATATAGAGCAAATTTCCTTATACACTCTTGGTAAAAAGTCCTCTGGGAGTCCTAGAATACAAAGAACAGGGTGAAAGAACAGTGATTGGGGGAAGATTACATGTTGAACTACCCTTGGACTGTAAACTGGTAAGTGTTCCGGTATTCATTGATGATGGTAACTACATTTGGTTTACCTCATAGCTGCCCACTATAGGATTTGCTACATTATTCCTGATGAACAGACCTTAAACAGATAGATACAAGAAACTGCACATGCTGGTTTACGAAAGAAAAAAGACGCAGAGTACTGGAGCAACACTGTGGGTTAGGAAATATCGCTGGAGAACATGGATAAAAGGCCAGGACCTTTCTTCAGAGCATCTTAAAGAGGTGCTAGGCATATGCTACAGCACATTCTTGGCTAATATAGTAAGTTGCAGACTTCTATTCACAGTGCGTTTGTGTTTTCATGTAACCTTTTAAGGGATTTAATAGGTCAATCACCTACTGAAAAACAGAGGCACTTTGTAGGCTTCCAATTAAAAAATGTTATTTTTAACTCTTTTCTCATCAGTTTCAGAGTGTGAAGCAACCAATTGCCCACAAATGAGATTCTCTCATCACATTACTGAACATAATTCTAGATCCAAAGTTATAGTAATGAATAGTTTTTGTTCCATTTTAATAACCCATCAATTCCCCTCCCCCCACACATGTGGAGTTAACTAGTGGCTGGTTTTCTGCAGAAAGAAAGGTCTCTGGTTGACTCAACCAATGAGACAAGAGAGGAAATACGAGCTATTTTTAACAGATTTTCCTATTAGAGGTAAGGAGTTGCAGATGGTGTGATATTTTACAATTTACAATGAGATCAAGGAAAAAGTAAATCAAAAACTAGCGGAGGAATAGTGCATAAAGACACGCACTGACCACTTTGATTCAGGAATGTTCCGGAGGGACAATCTTCACAGTTGTAGCAGCAAGGAAAAATTCCTCTTGGGACTTTCTTCTGTCCAGGTTCACACATCGTTGAACAATTAGAAAATGGAATCTGGTGGATAAAATACACAAGATCTCTCTAAGCTTCACAAAGAGACCTAGCTATCATTTGTAGAAATTAATTTTGCTGTGGAGTGGGGTTGGAAGGGGAAGCTAGGGTAGGTGTCTTCCCCATCCAAAGGCAAAAACAGTGGGGGTTTTCTCTGGAGCTTCGGAACAGTTCCACAAGAACAAACGAGACATGAACTCCTTATAAATTTCTTACCTCCTCCTCAGTTTAGGTATTTGTCAATGAGAGCTGTGAATGATACAAGTTAACACACAATCTGTCACTTCGCACTAAGAGTGGGAAGGGGTTGAGGTCTAGAAATTGAATGGAAACCATTTGGACGCATTTAGTAGTGCACCAAACAAATTGAGAGCTCACCATTGCAAAGATCAGAAACGTACACGTCTCATGTTTTCATGGGTTACTGATTAGGTCTTGCACATGGAATTATCTTTCCGGTAAATCTGGTGCAGATTGAAGTGGGATTTACAAAGGATAAAAACTTGTGAAAAGGTTGAAGTTGGCATATCTGAGGAGAGGAACAGTGAGCATCTCAAGAATCTGTTAGAGTTTGAGGGGAAGAGTGGGGGAGGAAACATAGAGATTTAGAAAATAGGTGCAGGAGTAGGCCATTCGGCCCCGAGCCAGCACTGCAATTCAATATGATATTTGCTGATCATCCAACATCAGTACCCCGTTCCTGCATTTTTTACCATAGGCCATGAGTCCGTTAGCCCCGAGCTAATTACAACTCTCTCTTGAAAACATCCAGTGACTTGCCTGTGGCAGAGAATTCTACAGATTCACAACTCTGGCTGAAAAAGATTTTCTTCATCTCAGTCCTAAATGCCCTACCCCATATTCTTAAACTGTGACCCCTGGTTCTGGGCTCCCCCAAAATCGGGAACATTTTTCCTGCATCTAGCTTGTCCAATCCCTTAAGAATTGTATATGTTTCTGTAACTGTGTCCAAGGTGATTTGTATAGGGTGGACAACATTGAATGATTCAATGGTGATTATATCACATGAGGACAAGCTGTCCAACAACAAAGCAAGTGGCTTAGATCATATTTCTGCTGAACATCTTAAGTGGATAGCTTATGAGGATAGCTCCTCTCCTTTCTATTGTTTCACTGGCTTTATGATTCATGGCTTGTTACCAGACTCAATGTTGTCTGTTCTGCTTGTCATTAAGGACAAAGTTGGTAAAGTAGGCAGCCTAAATAATTACAGGCCCATAGCTTTAGCCAGCATATTGTCAAAAGTCCTAGAAAGAAGGGGTGCCTAAATACATTGTGAGAATTTGGGCTTACTGGTATGCCCATCAAACTATGCAAGTAAAATGGGGCAATAGGGTCTCAGCCCCATTTGGGGTTAACAATGGTGTTAGACAAGGGGGAATTTTTATTGATGATTGTAATCTTTATATTGATGATCTGCCAAGCAATTGAAAGCCTGTAATACTGGGTGCATGATTGGTCATACTTTAGTGAACCATATTATGTATGCAGTTGATCTTGTGGTCTTTAGTCCATCTAGCACTGGGCTCCATCAGCTCCTTACTATATGTTCTGTGTATGGTGTGGAACATGATATCAAATATAATGCTGGTAAGAGTGTTGTTATAATCTGTAGAATCCAAAGAGGATAAATATCAAACATTTCCTGATTTTAAATTTTCTGACAATAATCTTAGTGTCTGTAATAAGATAAAATATCTTGGACATTTTATTACAGAACAAATGACAGATGATGAGGATATTTATAGGCAATGCCGTATGCTGTATGTACAAGCGAATATTCTCTTACGCAAGTTTGGGGCGTGCACAGATGTAGTGAAGTTGTCTTTGTTCAGAGCACATTGTATACCTGTGGTCAAACTACAGAAAAACAAGTTTTCAGAGACTTAAAGTAGCTTATAATGATGCCATGAGAATACTACTAAAGAAACCTAGATGGTGTAGTGCAAGTGAAATGTTTGTGTCTGCAGGAGTCAGTACTTTAGAAGCTATCCTAAGAAATCATATGTATACATTTATTTGCAGGATTAATTACTCTGAAAATGAAATTATCTTGGTCTTATCAAACATAAGGTTTAGCACTACACGCTACCAATCCCAGCTGTGAAGACATTCGTATAGTTGTCTCGTCTTTCTTTTTATTCTGGATTTTAAACATGCATTGTGTTTTTGTATATCATTTATCATGCTCTTATAAGGAAATTACTAAGCTTTTATATGTATTTTATGGTGTTTTTATCTGCAATGTATTCCATGTAATGTCGTCTTTTATCTGTACCTTGAATCTGAAGTAAAAGTTTAATGATAATAATAATAATAATAATATAAGAAACCCTCTCATCCTTCTAAATTCCAGTGAATACAAACCCAGTCGACTCATTCTTTCATCATATGTCAGTCCCGCCATCCCGGGGATTAACCTGGTGAACCTACGCTGCACTCCCTCAATAGCAAGAATATCCTTCCTCAAATTAGGAGACCAAAACTGCACACAATACTCCGGGTGTGGTCTCACCAGGGCCTTGTACAACTGCAGTAGGACCTCCTTGCTCCTAAACTCAAATCCTCTCACTATGGAGGCTAACATGCCATTAGCTTTATTCACTGCCTGCTGTACCTGCATGCTTACTTTCAGTGGCTGATGTACAAGGACACCCAGGTCTAGTTGCACCTCCCCTTTTCCTAATCTGACACCTTTCAGGTAAAAATCTGCCTGACAAATCCAGACAAGTCATTGTTGTCTGGTTAAAATAGATAGGTTAGATAAGAAATGTGGAAGGGTCAGAACAAAAATCAGGCCGGGGTGAAGAGGGAAAGTTGAACCGCAGATCAGAGGTTGGGGCCATGGGGTAAATTTAAGTATCTGTAAGTGGGCGTGAGCAGGGAGATGTGGGTTGTGACAAGGAGGGATATCCAGGGTGCAGGTGGTGGCTGCCAAGGAAGACAATTGCAATGGGAAGTATATTACTTAAAATGGACCTGCCTGAGGTGAGTTTCCACCATAGGACTCCATAGACGGGTAGAGCTAATGTCCTAAAACTGCAATATCCCATAAACATCAGGAGGTAAACAACCTGATCATGTTCGACTGTTATTGGTTGAAGAGCACAGCACTTCTCTCAATGGTGTCGCAAATTCACCAGAGAGGGCAGATAATTCCATATTTGAAGGTCTCATTCAAAGGGCAGTATGTCCAACCTCTCAGATTCCCTCAGTGTCAGTCTGAATTCTGATCTTGAATCCATACCGACTCAAGAGGTAAGATTGCAACCACTGAGCCAAGCAAAACACCTCTGGGTCAAGACATCGTGTTAATATGGATAAGTACAAGCCTTTCTGACTAGCATAAAAGTATTACATTTTTACAGAGTTCTCACCAAGTTATCTTCCAAATTCCACTGGATTAAGGATGGATTGATGCTGATCTTTCCTGTAGCTGGCATGTACGAACCAATAGTCTTAAAGTAGACTCCGACTCTCGTCCAATCCCATAAAACAATGTCATAGCCAACTGGTGGGTCTCCGTTCTCATCAAAATAGAGAGTGTAATCGTGAAGGTTAAATTTCACCGTCTTTAATCTGCTGAGTAACTGTCACACAAATAATTTAATGCAAATACATGATATCAACATTGAGATTGGGCAGTTCAACCAGTAGGTTTGACATTGTTTATAATTCATTCAGTCATCATTGAAATTCTAAATATCACCGGTGTTTGGCTCAAATTCTTTAATTGTTCTTGACCGGCTTTCCTTACTACTATTTGAGTTTGATTTTTGCCTTAATTATCTTGGGTTATTTCTGTTTTTGTTGAATTAATTATTGAAAGTTGAGCATTTGGATGTTAAATGTATTAATTGTGATTACGTTTCAGGTTAGATTAGGGGCAAATTCTGAGATTTAATGATTTACATGTCAAGGGCAAGTCTTAAGATCAATTGCTAGGTAATGGCTCACAGTTAAATCTTAAAATTCAAGTTTAAAATATGTCTTGCGGTTCGTTATGCATTCAGTTTTAGGATGTAGACACAGGAACTGCAGATGCTAGTTTACAAAAAAAAACACGGCAGTCTGAAGAAGGGTCTCGACCCAAAACATCACCCATTCCTTCTCTCCAGAGATGCTGCCTGTCCCGCTGAGTTACTCCAGCATTTTGTGTCTACCTTCGATTTAAACCAGCATCTGCTGTTCTTTCCTACACAAAGAGGAGATTGGAGAGTTGGGGATTTGGGGCAAGGGATATCAGGATTGGATGAAGTTCAGGAAGATGATGAGGTGAAATTGAGGGATATGGGTAGTAAACAATTTTGGGGGGGATGGGGACAAGATAAAGCTGAGGGAAAAGTGAGTGTGAATTGGATGGATGTGTTAAAAAACAAACAGGTTTGTTGTGCACGAAGGGCTTCTCCGATTTCCATTAATTTTTACGCTCTCATACATCTACCTAGATATGAATCACACTGGATGGGCATACACCTACCTGCCATGGGAGGAAGCTTTGTGTTCTATCACACTGTGTCGCATTACATTGGAGTAGATCGTGCAATGCATGGGCCACAGCATACACAGCTGCGTATACATTGTGTGAGATTCTCTTCTCCAGGCTGGGTGATGAAGAGTTTAAATGCTTAGCCTTCAGCCAATTACATTCTTGATCACAGGTGCCTCTGTTATTGGTATACTCTCCCAATCCCGGGTCTGGCACGATCCCTGAGTAAATGTGCTTCAGAGGTTTCTCTAGGAATTCCTTAAAGTGTGTCAACTCCCCTTCCTTAACCGCTATGCCTATAACAGCCCCAATACTCTCAATTCTTGGTATTTTTGTTATCTCCTCCGATAATGAAATGGCTTCACTTACGATCCACACTTTGGAAACAAGATTTTGAGCCACAACAAAACTGAAAAATACTTGTGCTATTAACTTATTGGAAAAGAGAATTGTAACATTGACAGTGCTGCTGATGTTGTTAATGACTTGCATGATAATCTCGGGGGAAGTAGAGATGATACCCTGATACGCAATGCAAGTCCCCAATGCCGAGGCCATTTCCACCACTTTGGTTAGTCCATTGCGTCCATATTCATTGTCACTGCCAACAACAGCAATCCAGTTCCAACGGAATTCCTGGATCAGTAAAGCCATGGCTTCTACTTGATTCTTGTCACTTGGAATAGTCCGGAAAAATGACGGGAAACGTATTTTATCACTCAGAATCTCACCAGATGCCAGGTAGCTAATCTGCAGAAGCGGAAAAAATACCTGTGTTAATGCAGAATTTCACAAACAATGAGGTATCTTCATGTGCATTTACTGTCAACTCATAGTAAGACAATCTGTGTAAGATTCCATAAAAAGCAATAAAAGGAATAAAAATGAACAAATGATCTGCCAATAATTGACACGAACACCAGGAAGAATTCCCTTACTCTTTATCACATATTATGTGCCATAGTATCTTTCACATTCACCTGTGAGGGCAGAAGTGGCCTTACCTGAAAGGTAGTTATCTGACAGTGCAGCTACCCATATTGCTGCATTGCTCTCCCAGTAGGGATTCTTATGTTCAAGTCCATTTTGGTTTGGAGATGTGCCACCACTGAGAAATATACTCATCCAGAGTAAATTAACTTTCCTTCAGGTCGTTCCATCCAGAGTATAATATGGGGTTTACTGATAAAAGTGTTAGGATTCCTAGCTGCCCTCTAGTTCAGGTGATGAACGAACTGCCCGCAATAACATCTCACAGTGTTTTAATACACCGTTGGCCTAGTCTAATCAGAACAAGCTGGAGTAACTCAGCGGGACAGGCAGCATCTCTGGAGAGATGAGCGGGTGACGTTTCGGGTCGAGACCCTTCTTTCTCTCCAGAGATGTTGCCTGTCCTGCTGAGTTACTCGAGCTTATTGCGTCTATCTTCAGTGTAAACCAGCATCCGCAGTTCCTTCCTAAACAATATTGCCATACCAAAGGAAATAACAGGAGTGACCAAAAAATTGAATTTTAACAAAGCTGTGGAAGGATAAGAGCCACATGGAGGTCGTAGAATGCAGAGGTAAAGGAAAGGGGTGTTTTAGAAGTTAGAAACTGACTAAGAGAACATTCGAGCATGGTGAAGTTTGGATGTAATGGGACAGAAGGTATTTTCAAGATTATGGAGGATGAGACATTAAAGTATTTAAACCCAAGGACAACAATTTAACTTTTGATTAAGGAACCATAAACATATGTAGATTATCATGAACAGTGGGAATAAATAAATTGGGCTTGGTACAGGATAGCTAACAAAAAATAGTTACAGTTGTACAAGACTTTGCTGAAGCCACATTTTGAGTATTGTGTTCGGTTTTGTTCACCCTACTAAAGGGACAATGTCATTATGCTGGAATGACTGCAGAGACGATTCACAAAGGTATTGCCAGGAATCAAGGGCCTGGGCCATCGGAGGAGATTGGAGAAGCTAGGATTTTATTCCTTTGAGGGTGTGAGGCTAAGAGGTTACAGGAGTGATCTTATAGAGGTGTATAAAATTGTGAGGGGAATTGATAGGGCGAATGCACAGAGACTTTTACCTTGGAGAAACGGAGAACATAGGTTTAAGGTGATAGGTGCCTGAGAGGCAACTTTTTCAGAGGGATGTGGATATAGGGAATAAGCTGCCAGATGAGGTAGTTGAGGCAGGTACAATAACAACATTTAAAAGATAGATATATAGGAACATGGATAGGAAAGGTTTAGAAGGATATGGGCCAAATGCATGCAAATGGGATAAGCTGTAATGGGGAGAAGCTGTACTTGGTCGGCATGGACAAATTGGGTGAAGGGTGTTTCTGCATTGTATGACTATGACTCAATATGATTACCTAAAATTTACAAATGTAAAAGTATAGGAAGGTGACCAACAGAAGATTGTAGTAGGAGGTAGGGCCATTAGCTGTGTTAAAAATAGAAATTAGGCTTGGTTGCCTTATGAATTTAAAGCTTAAACAGGAGCAAAAGAAGTTTACTGGCTCAGCCAAAGGTAGGCGACATAAAAAGAGGTGAGGTATCGAGAAGGTATAAAACATGTAATCTTGTAGACAGCAGCTTCCATAGTCCAAATGTTGATATTAAATAATTTACAAATGTATTCAAAACTGGATGTCAGAATAGTCGACGAACTGGTGGTATTTGGAAAGATAGTACAGACATGAAACTGGATATAATACAGTGGAATATTTTGCATAAATAACACTAGTACTTTTAAGCCTTGTCGACAGATGTCACTGCCAAGGGCAGCCTATTTCATTTCTGGTATGTCATGAATTTGCTGCTCATGACCTGGGCAGAGGAAAATCAACCATTTCTAGATCCAATAACTGTCCAGTGACACAGTGATCCATGATCATAGCGTCCAATATCGTTTGCTAAAGTATGCAAACAAATTATGCAAACATTCAGTACCTAATTTCTTTAACATATTTATGGGCGTTTACTGAGAATCCAGAGGCCTTAGACATCTTCAGAAGACCTGATCCTTCTGAAAGCCTTCAACAGAGAATGGTGGCAGTGATTTTAAATTAGACCGTGACAACAAAGCCAATTTGAGCATTATGGTAAATGAAGAGAACTGAAACCTGGACAAACTGCATCTACTGCAGCTCAGACGTTAACAAGAATCATGATTAAACTTACCTGAGGAATGAGGAAGAAACCTGAAACTCTAGCAATGGTAATTGCTATTTCGCTTGAAGCTGGCCCAATAATAGCGATCACACTGGGCTGATAGGATGTATAATTGTTTAATATCTTCACTTCTGTTCCTTGCTTGCCTGACAGGAATCTGAACATGGTCCGAATGTCCACAACTTCAGAGCCACTGACAGCAATATCATAGCCCAGAATAACGCCTGGCAACAGCGCAGTTGAGTTATTAATTTCCTCAAGGGCAAATCTCATTGCTTGGAAATAGATGAACATGTCTGTCTTGAAGATTGACCTAAGAAGACATCATTTATTTAAATTAAACTTTTACGGGCAGGAAATTTACTGTGTAGTTCAAGAATAACATGGTAGGTAATTTTCACAGGTGTCAGACATTTGGACAAACATAGGAAAGTGACAATTGCGAGACAGAAAAACGACCTATCCATTTCACTTACAGATCATTGAAAATAAAAAAGATGTTCCTGACTAACATTGGTAAATTATCTCTTCTGATGCGTTGAACAGATACAGACATGAGTTGGGAAAATCACTGTGTTGAGGAGCTTTGTGAACCAAAGGTCCGAAGTCATAGACACACACCACTCGTCGTCAGATGTTTCAGAGTATCAAGTAGACATTTTCCTAAACAAAACACAAAATGGTGGAGGAACTCAGCGGATCAGGCAGCATCTGTGGAAGGAATGCATAGACAGTTTCAAGTTGGGACGCTTCTTCAGAATGATAGGTGCAGAGGGGAGAAAGCTGAAAAAGTGGTGGACAAAACCTCGACCCGAAACGTCACTCATTCCTTCTCTCCAGAGATGCTGCCTGTCCCGCTGAGTTACTCCAGCTTTTTGTGTCGATCTTCGAGCCACAGGTGAATATAGGTGAGGAGGGCTTTTGATTGGCAAATGGGTGGAGTAAATGACAAAGATTAGAGGTGAAAAGGAGACAAAGGTGTCAGACAAGGAAAGGAATGAAATTTAAAGTAGGAAAAGAGCTGTGGGTGGAAAGGGATGGGAGCCTCAGTTGGTGAGTGTACATTTCCCTGAGTTGCCCAAACAATGAGTATATTATATCTGACCACGTTTTAACCTGAGATCCCACTTCCAGCAGCTGGATACAATACTCATTGAGATTTATGGCATGCATTCAAGAAATATGAAAAAAAACATTCAGATGGAGAGCTACTCCACGGGAACACATCCACATTGTGAGGCTGGCACCTGCCAAACCCAACGTGCAACTCCGTAAAATCCAGGACAGCAATGTCAAAACATTACTGTCTCCATCTGGGCACTTCAGCTTGCTGTGAAAGTGTGATAGCAAGTTCAGATAGGGTGAAGGAGTCTCCTCAGATGTCAAACTAAGGAGTGAGATAAAAACACTAGTGGTAGAAAATATTATCATGACTAGAATCAGCAACAATTAGACCAATTACTGTGGAATTCTATGGTTTGAAACATGCAACTTGTTGGTTGATTCCCATTAAATCTACACTTTTATTAGATCATGACAATGAAATGCCCCAGCTGTAACTCAGTTTTGGATATTTGTTGCACCACATATAAACCATCTGAATCACTTGACTAGAATGCAACTTATACCTCGATAATATGTATAAAAAACACCCGTACTTCTCAGCTGTAATTCCAGTCTGTAACTTTCTTGATGACTTCTAATATTCTATTTTTATAATTTATTAATTCACGGCAATTGGGCAAGACTGACAAGGTCAGCATTTATTACCCATTCCAAATTGTTCTTCAGAAGGTCATAATGAATACTTCAAATACAAATAAGGCAATCACTATGTGTTGTGCCAGAGGTTAGTGGAGCAATATAGAAACAAAGGCAAGTTCGACTTGGATCGAATTGAAAAGTCAGAGGTTAGGCTTAAACTGTACCCAAGTTTGATTCAACCACGATCAGGGTAATGGACGCAGTTTTAATCTCTTTATTTTAAAGATGATTTTGAGATTATGGAGAAAGTGCAGAGAATTTTTACAAAGATGATACTAGAAATACGAGGGTATGAATATCACAAAAGGACAATGTGACTGGATGGCTATCCTCTTGGGCAAAGATTGAGCGGTGACCTAACTAAAGATGATGAAAGGTTTTAATTAAGTTAATACCCAGAGAATTTTTGTGGGGAGGAATCTAACCAGAGGCCATCAACATAAAACAGTCACTAAGGCATTCAATAGGAAATTCAGAATTTCTTGACCAAAGGCGGTGAGAAAGTGGAATTTGGTACCACATGGGAGTGGTTCAAGCAGATTGTATTGATTCATTTAAAGAAAGAAGGACAAGCATTTATGGAAGGGAATTATGCTGATCTAAGGAAAGACAGGAGAAGTGTACCAAAGGTGACAGCAAGAATTGGTTATTAATACATGTGTAGGAAATAACTGCAGATGCTGGTTTAAATCAAAGGTAGATCACAAAATGCTTGAGTAACTCAGCATCTCTGGAGAGAAGGAATGGGTGACGTTTCGGGTTGAGACCCTTCTTCAGATATACTGCCTGTTTCTGAGCTATGTATCCTATGTAATCCAACATATACCATGATTGATACAAACAAAACCTATAATCATACATATAACATGACTGATACATGCAGGCCGTGCACTATTAGAAAACATTTAGCATATACCCATACCTTCAGTGTGACTAATACACACATAACTGTGCAAAGAACCTCTATACATAAAGTCACCAGCAACATACACATAGAGCACGTGCATGTATTAATGGTGTGAGAGTTATAATATCTCATCAAGGATTGGTTTTACGCACATAATTTTATTCAGCTGTTACTTACTTCTCACAGCTGGGTACAACAGGCTCCGATCTATCAACATCTTCAAGTGAAGTAGTGTGAATAGAAAACAAGCCGCCAATCACATACTCTCCTGGTGAGGTTAATATCCCTGAGCATCCTTCTGAGACAACTCTAATTGGCCCCAATATTGTGGAGTAAATATACAAGAGCAGAAGGAAGTACATTTTGCTACAGAAATGAGATGGAGCTCTCTGTGCATGGAGGAAGTTGATTTTGCCATTTCAATTTATTTTAAAGAATGCAGTGTGAGGGATGGCTGAAGAGCCAAATGATTGTTTGCATAATATTTCCATAATATTACCTGTTCACTTAAGTTGGCTCTGATGCACATACATCCCCACATCATCACACGGATCCCATTCCTCATCTTCAGCTTGTCCCATGGTTTAAGTCAAGACTGTTTAATTGTCATGGGTCCTGACTTGCAGCAGCTTAATAGACCCGTAAATGCAATACACACAAAATATATATATTTTTTTAATTCAGTAAATTAATAACTGTATTACCAGTGCAAACCCCCCCAAAGTTTTTAATACAAAGATAGCCCATAGAGGTTCATAGTTGCTGAGGTTAATGTTGTGTAATGTTCAAGATCCCGAAGGTTGTTGGGAGGATGCTATACTTGAACTTGGTGATCATAGTTTTTAGGCTCATGTACATTTTCCAGATGGTGGGAGCGAAATAATGCAACCATTCATTATGCTCTCTATCTTGTATCTGTAAAAGTCCAAAAGAATATTCATCGACATACTGAATCTTGTCAACCTTCTAAGGAAGTATAGGCATTGATGATATTTAATGTGCTAGGCCCAGGGCAGATCTTCGAGATATGCATGCCCAGGAACTTAAAACATGTTGACTCACTCAAATGCCATCTATCAATGAAGACAGGTTTGTGGATTGTTGGCTTTGCCCTCCTAAAATCAACAATCAGCTCTTTGGTTTTGCTGATGTTGAGGGCAAGATTATTGTTCAGGCACCATTCAATCGGATTTTCAATCTCCCTCCAAAATTCGAAATGGTTCCATGCTACTCAGGGTTGTTGCAATAATGCTGAGAGTTAATATGCAAATTAAAATGCCCCCCCCCCCCCCCCCCCACTGTTACCACCATCCTTCTAAGTGAAGGCACAATATTCCCCAAAAAGTCAGAGGCAGGATGAATGGGTTTGCTGGGTAGATAGATGGCTTTAAGGGATTTGATGTTGAAGTTGGAAGTTTGGATCGGTGGGTTTACCCTTTGCCTAAGGGACTTTCCTTGTTTCTACGTTTGTATCAAACGTTTGTGCCCTTTCTCTTGCTATGAACCAGGTTCATAAAAAACACTGACCTTGGATTACTTTTAACCGGAAATATAATTCATTGGTTAGTTGAACATCATTCAGCATGTGTAATATATGCAAATATTCTCAAATTAGGTAACCTAATTATTTGATTACAAAGAAAACAGATAAAAATGTCCACAAATAAAGTCGTGAATTTTCTGTTTGCACAGTAGGAAAAGACCAATTACTGTTGCGATACCTTTTGTCGGTTAAAATGACTTGTTACATTTTGCAGCCGGGTTTCTATTTACTGCTGGCCGCGGCTTCTCTAACCGAGGCATCAGGAGTTCATGGAATCAATGCAGAGTACATGATGTCTGGAGACTACATCCTTGGAGCTCTGTTCCCTTTTCATGAGAATAGCATTGGTCTAGCTCATCGGCTGAAGCCTGAAAGGGTGACTTGCAACAGGTAGGAAACTATCATCTTTAAATTCTCTCTTCACCTGAAGATGTGGACCTTCCACTCGAGTGGTAGCATCCACCTTCCCAGAAGGTGCTTTCCAGGGCTCAGTGCTCCCTGATTTTACCGGCACCCAAAGTGGCTAGCCTGCACATTTTCTTTCAAGCACTCTAGTTTTTTTTTTAAATCCAAGATTGAATCCACGACTGCCCCCTTTCCAGACCCTAACTACTCACTACATAAAAAGGGCTTATTTCGTTTTACATTTTGCCAATCACCTTCTTTCTCTGATCACTATGGTAGTGTAATGATTATGTTTCTGGACGAGCAGCCAGAGATTTGATTCTCACTGTGGCATTTAGAGAATTTAAATTGATTAAATGTCTGGAATTTCATAAAATCCAGACTTGGTAATGGTAACCGTTGGATGGAACTATTGAAACTATTCAATAGTTCATGAAACTATGAGATTGTGCAAGAAACCTATTAGGTTCATTAATGCTTGTGATTAACTAGTCTGACCTACACATGACTCTAGACCTATCAATTAAATTGCAAAAGTAGTTAACTCTTCAATGTCCAGAAACCAACAATAAACAAGTCCAACAGTTTTATACAATAATCAACATTAATTGTCCCATCAGATTCCTTATCTGAGTCCACTGAAGCAGTAGCAGTGAGGGACTCCCAGCAGTTGGCATGTGAGCCACTCTTTCCCCTGGGCCTGGCAGCAGTCCAGACGTGTCTGATGGCACATCATCCTCTAATCCAACTTCAACTGGATATATTTTTTCCATCGTATATTCTTCTGTCCGTGTTTCCTCTCTCTCTCTCTCTCTCTCTCTCTCTCTCTCTCTCTCTCTCTCTCTTTCTCTCTCTAATGCAATCATTAGGTTTTCTGAGCTGATACCTGGACCTGTTGTTTATCTCTTTTAAAATAAAAAAAAATTTTGTTTAAAATAAGTACAATGGTGTGGTACTTAAGTACCTAATACATACATACATATTTTCATTCTTGTACAACTTCGTATTTTTAATTTAATAATAAAAGAACAGTGAAAGAATAAAGAAATAAAGAGTGTTGGAATAGATAGACAAGCGAGTAGAAACAGATAGCGAAAGAAATAAAGAACAGAGATGAAAAGCTAAAAAGATTGAAAGAAAAAGAGAAAGTGGAGAAAAGAGAGATTAGGAGAGATCTACCTATTTTGTATTTTTGCCCATCCGTCACCCGGTTCTGAACCATTTAATTTCTAAGGTTGTGTTATGTTGCACCATATGCTTGTAAAAAGTTGATAAAAGGAGGCCAAGTCTTTAAGAATTGGTCTACTTTGCCTAGTAGGAGGAATCTCATTTCTTCAAGATGTAGCGTTTCCGACATATTTGAAATCCACATTTTGAACGTTGGCGTCGTTGCGTTCTTCCAGAATTTGAGTATAGGTTTTTTTGCTGTTATTAAACCGTAATTAAGAAGAGCTTCTTGGAATATAGTTAGTTTACTTCCCTCTTCCATTGATCCAAAGACAATCAGTTCTGTATTAGGGTTCAATTTTGTGTTAAATAGTTTTGTAAAAGTTCCAAAAATTTCATTCCAAAATTTATGCAGTTTTGTACAAGAGACAAAGAAATGTGCTATAGTGGCATTTTGAGTTAGACATTTGTCACAGATGGGGGAAACATTTGAAAATATTTTATTCGGTCTAGTTTTCGAATAATATAATCTACTCTTGTTTATCTCTGTTTCAGCTTTTACCCTTATGGTTATGGAATGTTTCTGGCAATGGCGTTTGCGATCGATGAGATAAATAACTCTACCTCCCTATTGCCGGGCATACATCTGGGTTATGAAATCCACGATGACTGTTTCGAGACACTGGCTTCCATCCTGCCAACTCTTCTATTTTTATCCAATGACAGAAGGAATGAGATTGATGTGCTCTGCAATTACACAGAGTACAGGGGCAGTGCAATAGCTCTGGTGGGACCATGGACTTCGGATCAGGCAATGATCACAGCCAAATTGTTAAGCTTATTTTTATTTCCACAAGTAAGTAATTCATGGTTTGCTATATGGTTGGAGACATCAGAAAACAAGCAGTAGTGAATCGGTACCAAGTTTTACATTCTGTTGAAATGTGTGGAAATGGAAACCAGGTTTAGTCTAAAATCTGCTGCTGTTGCGCTTTTTGCCTCTGTCAACCAACAATCGTTTATTGTGCTTTTTGCAAAGTGAATCTCCGCCAGTCTCCTATTAACCAGCTGCGTCCCAGGTTCAGCTCATTTGTGTTGACATGGTTGATTTCAAACAATAGTCTGGCTTCAGTTATCTTCAGTTTACAATCATGGCCAACTAACTCCTGGGGCGGGAATAGGGGAATCAGTTGAGTTGAAAGAAAGTTTGGGATAGGGAAGATGTAACCTGTGAAGATATAATAATGGGAATCTCCTTCTTTCTAGGTCAGTTACGGGGCCTCCAGTGCCCAATTAAAAAATAAGAAGATCTTTCCATCGTTCCTGAGAATGATGCCTAGTGACGATGACCAAGCCATAGCCATTGTCTCTATTGTCAGGAAGTTCAAGTGGAATTGGATTGTTGGAATTGGGAGTGATGACGAATATGGCCGACAGGGGATAGACCTGGTTCAGAGCTATGCAGCACTCGAAGGCATCTGTGTAGGCTTCATTGAGAAGATCCCTACCTACCTCAGTCTGCCCAGCAGCAGCCAGAAAATCTCAGAAATTGTGGACCATATCCGAAAAATCAATGTAAATGTCATCATTCTCTTCTCCAGTGAAGGGCCAGCTCATCAACTGCTCAAGCAGGCAATCAAGATGAACATCACCAGGAAAGTCTGGATTGCAAGTGAAGCCTGGGTTAAATCGGATGCTGTAATCCACATGCCAGGCATTGAGAGCATTGGCACAGTAATTGGTACAGTCATTAACAGCGGCAGCATGCCAGGTTTCGAAGGTTACGTTTTAAACCATCTCACCAATGTCATGGATTGGAGAGAAAAGAGATACGGTACAGAGTACCGTGGCAATCACACTGTTCCTTTTTGGCCATATCCCACTTCACATAAGCTCCTCAGTTCTGTTCAGCACCTGTCTCCTGATAACCTGTCCATTGTGTTGGATCAGCCAGTAAGACGGGACACGTTCAGTGTGTACACGGCCGTGTACAGTATTGCACATGCACTACATACCCTGCTTGGGTGCCACACTGGAAGATGCCAAACTTCAACCAAATGGTACAACTGGCAGGTACAAGTTTTTCCATGTTTGTGCACAGGGTTAAAAATAGCCCGAAGATCTGATTTGTTTCTGGACTATACGCCATCTGACCATAGGGTCTGACCACTGGATTCCTGTAACCATTTTCTTTGCCCTCAGGACTCCTCAAAAGTGATCATAAATTCCACAGTGGTGTGAGTTATTAATCTGTTGCATTAAACAATGACATGACACCCTTGCAATGTATATATATATATTATCTATATTATATATATATATATATATATATATATATATATATATATATATATATATATATATATACACACACACACACATACAAACTTAGTCCTGGGCTTGTCAAGAGATATGGCTGACTCCAGTAGCTCAGACCATCTGTGGATTGGATCAGTTCTGGCTAGTGTGGTGGAGAGACAGGACTCTCAGTGGTCTGAGGTTGAGCATCCTCATCCTTGATAAATTGCCAACATAAAACATAAAAAACGTTGAAACAGCCCAATTGGGGCTGGGGCAGTTGGGGCTGGGGTCTGTAGGCATGCAATAAGTGAGTGTTTGTCGATTATCAATGAAAACATTCGCTGGGAGAATGCTTCAGGAATACCTCCTGGATGACAAGATCTTAACTGCTCAATGAGAAAAAATCATGTTTTGAATCTGTCTTAAATATAATACAAAATGCATTTATTTTCCAGAATTAATGGATTGCTGCTTGAATTTAATATATCTTCAAGAAAAGGGGAATGCGAGGATGGTGTTAAAAGAATGATGTTAAAGATCAAAGAGTGAAAGCCTAGCTGGGTGCCCCTTTCTAACTAAGCTCACTTTAAAACCGTCACATTCATGAGGCAGGATTTAGGCCCAAAATACTTATCATCTCTTCCTGCTGCTCCTAAACTACTTAAAAACCTGAGGCACTTGTTGTGCTAAATGCGGAATTTTATAGCCGTGTAATGTACAAAGAGCCCAGCAGAACGAATGAACCTCCTGAGCTCCTAATATAGCAGGCAGGAAATGCATGCAGATTGCTGGCTGGAAGTGTATCTCCTACCACATTATGTCTGGGTAGCACAAGCAGTATAGCTGCCCAAAGATGACATGCTAAGTGGGAACACTGCTAAGTGTAGTGCAGTGTTCCTGCTTTCAAGCTTGATTTGATTAGTAGGCCAACAATTTCTTGTCAGTATCACTTCTTGACTGATTTTCTTTTGACAGCTGTTGGAAGAGTTAAAGCGAGTTAACATCAGTATCCATGGCACTGCCATTTCTTTCAATGCTGAAGGAAATACACAGAGAGGTTATGACGTAATTACCTGGACCCAGCACTCAGGACAGTTCCAACTACCAGTGATTGGTAGTTACAACGATGATTTGACAATCAATGCTTCTCAAATTCAGTGGAAGACAGACAATAATGAGGTAAAGTACAGTGACATGTATACTAAACATTGCCTATCCACCATTCTCTGTAGTCCATCTCTGCCTTCAGCTTGCTGGACCCTATGCTTTAAAATCACCTCCCTCAATCTCTTTGTTTTTCCTTAGTCATCTGTTCTATTTTTTGCTTCAATGTCTCTTGTTTGGCTCAATGTCAAAATTTTGGTCTCATGACATTGCTGCAAAATGCATTGGAATGTTTTATCATGGCAAAGTTGCTACATAAAGGCAAGCTGGAGCTGGAATCCCCCTCATGTAGTGGTCATCATTCCTGTTCTCAGTTTTGCCCCTATAAATCCAACTGACACACATTTATGTATGTCAGACAGTTGATTCATGCAGTCATTGCTTGGTTTGGCTGAAGAATGTCAAGCGCAACTGAATCTTGCTATCTTCTGCCAAAACTGCCCACTATGTCCCCTAATGGACTCCGATTCATCCATCTGGAATATTTTTCTCCTCCTCCCCTTCCACACTCACCTCCCACAACAAATAAGACTGAGAATCTGAAGAGGGGTCTCGACCCGAAACGTCACCTACTCCTTTACTCTAGAAATGCTGCCTGGCCCGCTGAGTTACTCCAGCATTTTGTGTCTATCAACAAATGAATTTTGTAGAATTCATTGCTACCAAGGTTGAATCACTGAGACATTCCCCCTCTTCTCCCACATCACAAAACCAAATGTCTTCCTTATCTTGGTCCTGAACCTTCATCTTTCTTGTCTCCCCTCATAACCTTCATCATGTATTGTCTATTGGTACTTATGTGACACATTATGAAATGCTTTATCTAAAAAATGCAAAATTACGCAAGTTATTGTTGTATTAGTCATATTTGTTTTCCAAGCAATTGGTGCTTTATTGACTTCATTAGGAACCTATCAACTGCAGTATAAACCTTCCTTCCACTGCAATGATCAGGGAGATCATCCTACACTGGGGCACAGGTATTTATGACTCCCACAACTTATACCGTTTTATTACTAAAATGACAACCCACAATATTTGAGCCAGGGGTCAATAGTTTTATGGTTCAAGCTTTGTTTGCACGTTTTTCTTGGATCCTATTAGATTACTTATGAAATGTTTTGTATCTGAGTTTATCTTTTGCTAATTAAGATTCCAATCAATTACTTGTACCTTGGAATTTATATTCCATATGCAAATCACCATACCCCCTGTTAGAATTGAAATTCAGATGATTTATATATAAAGAATTCCCTTGTCTTGAATGAAGACTGGAATTTAATAACTGTTCAGCGATTCATGCAGTTTAGATATAGACGTTGATCATACTGAATAGCAGGGGGGATATGAGGGGCCGAGTGGCCTAACCCTACTTTTATGTATCTATTTCTTGTATCAAATGCTGATTACACGCAAACATTCAATAATACATTTTGGAAGGTTTCTCCAGGTCTGTTTGACACTGGATTCTGACTACATTCTGATTCCAAGACAAGAACATTGCCACTGGGTCAAGGAGCTGTTCCAGTCACTAGGTTCATTTCAGTAATCCTTTTAACCATTGTCAGGCTCTTTGACCCAAATCAGTGGAGCAAATCTAAATGATATTTTAGTCAGTACCACTGGGCCATAAACACACTTAGATATTTGCTGTTTGCCTCACAGAGAACCCATGAGCCCTGGTACTCCAGGTTGTTTACAAGCATCAATAGAACAGTGAGAGTAGGCAACTAACAAGCATGCTACCTATATCCACAGATTCCTCAGTCATACTGTTCCAAGAGTTGTGGCCCAGGCCAGAAGAAAATTGTCGTCAGCCTTTACTCCTGCTGTTTTGAATGTGAAGACTGTCCAAGTGGATCCTTCCAGAACTCAACTGGTGAGACAAAATATTTATCTTCTGACACATGTGAACCACGAAAGATCAAAGGAATTGGAACAGATCATTCTCTGTGAACAGAAAATCCATATTTATAGATATTGGGCGCATATGTCAAGAGTAAAAGGAGAGTAAATGGTGATATCTAATTGAGAGATTTCAATATTCTATATATAATAATGGATACATAATCAAAGGGTTCAAGTACTGAGCACATGGGAGTGAATTATAGATGAAATATAATTTAGGGCTTTGGGGTCATATTAATGGACTAAGATTTACCAAGAGTGAGTTACAGTCCTGAATCCAATCAAGGAGTTATAAAGTCATAGAATCATAACAGCACGGAAGGAATAAAGTCCTATCCTGCCCAACCTCCCCCTGTAGCTCAGGCTCTCAAGTCCTGGCAACATCCTTGTAACTCTTCTCTGCAGTCTTTCCAGCCTAATGACCTCTTCCCTTCGGAAGGATGACCCAAACTGATCACAATACTCAAAATGTGGCCTCATCAATGTCTTGTACAATTATAACATAACATCCCAACTTCTATACTCAATACCCTGACTGATGAAGGCCAATATACTTAAAGCTTCTTGAACACCCTATCTACCTGTGGTGCTACTTTCAAGGAACTATGTACCTACACTCCTAGGTCACTCTGCACTACACCTCCCCAGTGCCATGTCAGGGGCTGTGCAGGCCCTGCCCTAGTTTGACATCTCAAAATGCAACACCTCGCACTTATCTGCATTAAACTCCATTAACCATTCCTCAGCCCACTCGTCCAACTGATCAAGATCCTGTTGTGATTTTTGATAATCATCTTCACTCTCTACAGCAGCACCCGATGTTGACCTTATTGTCTGAGTGTCTAAAGTGTCTAAATTGACCTAAAGTGTCTTCTTCTTCTTGCGTATGGCGTGTACAGCCTAAGGTTGTAGGACAACTTGTTCTATTTGATCTTATTTGATTGTGCACGCCGGGTTGATTGCATTCGTCGAAACAGGGTGGACCACGTGAAGGTTGCAATCTTCCACCCCGCCTAAACTGTCTGAAGAAGGTTCTCGACCAGAAACGTCACCTATTCCTTTTCGCCAGAGATGCTGTCCGACCTGCTGAGCTACTCCAGCATTTTGTGTCTATCTTTGGTTTAAACCAACATCTGCAGTTTCTTCCAACATACTTGACCTTATTAGTCTTGCAGCTGCTTGCAACCTCCTGGCATATTTGTATTTTGGGGGCCTCTCAACAGTGCACTCTCAACAGCGTGATCATCCCCTTTTTATTTCTCAGCTCCACTCAAATAGCTTCACTGGATGAACCATCAGTAATGTGATCTCAGACTACTGTCATGACATTCTCCTTAATCAATTAAGCAGCAACCATTCCTCTTTTACCGCCACGTCTATCTCTCCTGTAGCATCTGTACCCTGGAACTTTTAGTTGCCAGTCCTGTCCATCTCTTAGACACGTGTCCATAATGGCTAAAACGTCCCAGTTGTATGTACCTATCCACGCCCTAGGTTCATCTGCCTCACCCTACAAGCCTCTTACATTAAAATCAATGCAATTCATACCAACAGTCCTTCCTCACTCCCAGTCATGCTCCTGCCTAGTCTATCCACTGAATGTTCGTTGATCACCTTCCATACTGACATCCAAGCCTCTCATTTGCCTCATTCCTGCATTGGATCCTGCCCCTTTGCCAATCCAGTTTAAACCCGACCATGTTGCACTAGCTAATCTGTTACAAAATTGGTTCCCCTCCAGTTCAGGATCAGCCCATCCCTCTTGCACAGTTCATTGCTTCATATATAAGGCAAGGAATACCTGGCAGAAGTTTGCAGGCTGGAATATAATTTGGGTTCTTTATAAATGGAGTATCACAAAACTGGACTGGGTTATAGGTTGGAATAAAATTAATGGTTTGGATTTATTCGTAGAACAATTGATGCACACTAAGATATCGTCACGAATTTTAGGTGTGACAGAAATTTAGTGTTGCAGAGACTGAGAGCACATTAAGGAAGGAATGGAATCAAGGGCTCAACTGATTAGAATATCAAAAGAGTAAGTTGAGTAAATAGGCTGGAGTCTAATTAGGAAGTCTAGCAGTTTAAAAACATATATCTTAGAATGTGTTTTAGTTAGAGTATCATTGGTTGGAGAATGTGAGGACTTTTGTCATTCCTATACATAAGCATATTTATATGTTTTGAATGAGACTATTCTATTTTGTTGTTCCAGATGGCTTTTCCTGCCATCTATGCCAACCTGATGAGTGGTCACCACCAAAAAGCCCTATCTGCTTTCAGAGAACTTTGCAATACCTGTCCATGTCCTCACCTCTTGGCGCGACTCAGCTCCTGTTCATGGTACTTGAGCTCACACTAATCTTGGCAGTCATGATGATCTTTCTAATGAATTCTGGTGCTCCGATCGTGGAGGGTACTGGAGGGAAAATGAACATAGTCATGCTCATCTCACTAGCTCTCTTATGCTGCAGCTTGTTGCTGTTCCTTGGAGAACCCACCGAACTCATCTGTAAATCACGCCAGCCAGCAACTGCTCTCAGCCTCACCATCTGCACATCTATCCTTCTGATCAACTCAGTACACATCTTGCTGACCACTGAGCTCACCAATTTCAGCAAGACGTTCCTCTGTAGATACCAACAATGCGGAAGATACCTCACCCTTTGTGTCAGTCTCGGAGGGCAAGGAGCCCTTTGTTACTTGTGGCTGAATACGGATGGTGACTTTCTGATGAAGACTGTAGGTGATTCTGAAGAGGCTCTTTTCGTCTTCTGTAAGAGTGAATCAGAGCTAGTATTCTGGGTGATGTTGGGATACAGTGGCCTACAAGCACTGTCCTGCTTCATGTGTACCTTTCTGATCCAAACTCCAGCTCACACCTACAATCTGGCTCGGGAGATTAGTGCCTCCATGATCCTCTTTATCACTATCTGGATTTGCTTTGTCCCAACATATACAGCTGTGAACAAGAACCATGCACCTGCTGTGCAGACCTCTGCCATGATCCTCAGTTCTTTAGCAATACTTGGTGCCTATTTCATACCCAAATGTTTTGTCCTTTGGTTTAAGCCACAATACAACACCACTGATTACTTCCAGGTTTATAATCTAAAAATGTAAACAAAGGAGTATCAGTGATACGAAAACACTCACATTTGCTTTAGAATAATACTGAAGAAGGATCTTGACCCAAGATGTCACCTATCCATGTTCTCCATGACCTACTGAGTTACTCAAGCAGTTGGTGTCTTTTTGAGAAACCAGCATCTACAGTTCTTTGTTTCTACTCTCTTCTAATAATTAGTCACCGTGCTTTGATATCACGATAGTTCCTGCTGCACTTATATTGTTTCGATAGATAATAATATTTCTCATTTTGTTCCAAACACTTCAATTTCCCATGAGACTATCTGAATGAGTTATTTCATTTTGTAGAGATATTTTACAACCAGAGTAACTGTCCAAAGTGATTACACTCTTTGTTTGAACTAGCTTTAATGTTAGTTCAGCCCAATTGTTCAGTGATTTTACAAATATAAACTTCTCAATAAAATGAATTACTCTAAGTAGACATTAAATAATTTATTCTTTAAGTGATGCCCAGTTTATTCATTTATATCTTTAAGCACTGAGTGATGAATTGTTGTTTTATTTTTTGCGACAGGTGCATGTAATGTTGTGATTCATGTTCCAGTGATTTTCTTATTAGAACATTATGGGCTCTAATGCTGGGGCTCTCAGATATCTTGCCCATGTATATGCCTGAGCATGCATAATACATTCTGTAAAAGACCTACGATGCTACATCTTGTCTTACGTATTACTGGTTCTACCCAGAGGTTCATATCAGAGCCTTCAAACAAATTCCAAGATCAAAGCGACTAGGGAATATATTCATTTTAATTATTTACTTATCTAGGCTCTTCCAATGGGCAAAGTTAAAATTGACCCCAACATTTTCTGTGACATGAAACAAAACCTGCAGTGCGAATACATTTGAATCACATTGACATTTAGCTGAGATCAAGTGCACTGGTGTCTCATGAGAAACCTGCTATTAGTGTTCAGGCATGAGGGTATGTGCTGAGAATCCTGTCACTTCCTGCTGTTCCCTCAGGCTGTGGATTGGTGTTAATTACTGACATCCTGATGCTGATCAGGGACCAGTCTAACACCTTTTCCAGCAATAGTACTTGTTCTTTTAAAAGCAGCTGCATGAGGTTACTGCAGGTCTATGGAGGGGAAAAAAAGGGACAAGCACCACAATCATTCTAATGCAGAGGCTTCATCCACCTTCCTGACAAGTAGGGACCAGACTGTAATGATATCTTACTACATACCTCATGTTCTGAAGAGGGGGGAGGGGGAGAAGTTGACCTTCCCGGACAGATATGTTGAATGACAATAATGTTCCCAATATTCATATTCATTAGGTTCATGAATATGGGAATAATTCGGAAGGTCGGAAGTGTGCTTACTTCAATGAAAAGAGTATTGTGGGTAAAGCTGATGAACTTGAATCAATGCTTGGAATTATGATATCGTGACCATTAAAGAAACTTGGTTGCAAGAGGGACATGCCTGGCACCTCAACATGCCTGGGTTTCGATGTTTCAGACGAGATAGAGGGGGTGGTAAAAGAGGAGGAGGAGTTGCTTTGTTAATCAGGGAGAATGTCACGGTGGTAACCAGAGTGGACATACTGGAGGGCAGGTCTACTGAGGCATAATGAGTTGAGCTCAAAAATAAGAAAGGAGTAATTACTCTAATGGGATTTTATTATAGGCCACCCAATAGTCAGCGGGAGATAATCAGATATGTATTATCAGATTACGGAAGGATGAAGAACCACATGATTGGTGTAGTGGATGACTTTAACTTCCCCAATATAGATGGAGACTTACATTGGGCAAGAGGATTAGATGGGGCAAAAGTTGTTAAGTGCAGCTAAGAAGGTTTCCTTAAACAGTATGTGAATAGTCCGACGTGGAGAGGGACCATAGTGGACCTTGTATGGGAAAAGAACCTGGCCAGGTGCCTGGTGTTGCAGTGGAAGATTTTATGGATAGTGCACACAACTCCAAAAGTTTTAAGATTGTTTTGAATAGGGACATGTCTGGATGTTTTGGGCAAGGCAGATTACAATGTCATTAGGAAGACGCTAAGTAGGGTAGATTGTTATTGGGTAAGTCTGCCGAGGACATGTGGGAGTCGTTTGAAGGCCAGCTGATTAAGGTGCAGGATCAGCATGCTCCAGTAAGGAGGGGGGTAAAAGGGCTGTTCCACTGTGGCGACCTAATTGGCGAGTTTAGGAGAGTTTGAAAAAATGTCATGTTGAAGACCTCCTTCGACTATGTAGAAGACCTCCTTCAACTATGTTGAAGACTAGCTTTGGGAAAATTGGACACCGAATAGTGGAGAGTGAAGACGACATCCTTCGACCTCCCTTCGACTATGTTGAAGACTATCTACGATTACCTTCGGCTACCCTCGATTACCTACGGATAACATGCCGACCTACTACGACCTACTTCGACTAAACCTACCAGTAAAAAAAGTATCGTTTTTTTTCCTTGGCGACCTTTTTTTTACTCCTGGGCATTTTTCAACATGTTGAAAAATACGCCGCAACCTAGCTGAGGCCTCGAGTAAGTGGGGACTAGTCACGAGCATGAAGGAGAGTTATGAAGACCTCCTAGGACCTTGTGTCCACCATGCTGCGACTATGAGTCGAGGGCAAACTCGTCTGAACTTGCGAATTAGGTCTCCGCAGTGGGACAGCCCCTTAAGGATGGCAAAGTAAGGGAACTGTGGATGATCAAGGAGATTGGAAAAAAGCATGTCAGGTTTAAAAAGGTGGCATCAGACATTATGAGGAATGTAAAGCAAGTAGGAACGTACTCAAGAGGGCCTTCTTGACATGTTTGAAGCTTCGTATATCTTTTAATCATTCACATTTGTCTCCCACATTTCAATACTGTAAATCAAAGTCATTAATAGAAAGAGGAATCTATTCAACCGGTGTAGATCTTTCAAATGTCCCTTGTGAAGCCCAGCTACATTAATTACCACTTAAAATCAAAATAGCTGCAGATATTGAAATCAGCTTAGTCAAACACGTTATCTTTAACGGCTTTGAACTAACCTTTGTAAACATTACAAATATTACTTAGCTTGTGAGCTATAGCATGCGTTAGAGACTGCAAGGATCAAAATATATGGGGAGTCTGTAACAAGATACCTTACAGAGAGAGGCGCAGAACATAAGGTGTTATGAAGAGATTTTATCAGATACAAAATATATAATCTGTCAAATATAAAATATAAGGAAGATCATTTGTGCATCGGTGTTCTCTCTTTGGTGGAGCTAGTGATACTGATTACTCTTCATAGACCTTCTCTTCATCAAACAATACAAATATTCCTTTGGCCTGTTTGGTTAACCCAGTAGATTAATCCAAAATGTATTATGTCAGAGATAAATCAATTTTCAGGTTGGAAAAAAGCAAGTTTTATATCTGGAATTCTACATGCGATATTCCTCAGGGTTGCCAGCTAATCAAGGCACAGAATATAAAAGAATTGATGATAGCGAGCCTCTTCATATGCCTGGATACATGGTGACAGATGACTTGTGATCAACTCTTGTCATCATGTATGTCATCTGTGTCAGGTTCCCAGCAGATGGCAATATTGCATTGCATTCACTCAATTCTCATTGGTTCAATGGTGATGGTCATGGAGACTGTAACATATTGTCCCAATTTAACAGAACAACAATAATGATAATGACATTAACCCCAAACTGGCAAATATTCTTATGGGAATTTAACAATAAAAATAAAAATGGCATTAAACTGACAACAGCTTAATTAGTAACTGCAGAATTCTAACCTAATCTAATCCAAATCAAATCAACACAGACCTCTGTACTTAAAAAAATATATTATATGAAGTGTACATTTGTACATAGTACCTTCAAACAGCTGTCAACAACCAGTTGATATCCTGACTAGAACACCATCTAATCTATGCAGTTTTCACCTATGAAGAATATTCATCTGTGTGAAATGTGAGCCGCACGATGGGGAATGGAACCACTCTGAGTTTTAAATAAGGGATAAATAACTAAGCATTTATACCCTGGTATTTCACTCTGACACTAACACTCGTCACAATGGTCTTTCAGGTGTATTTTAGTGCTTTAATTATGGTTGCTACCAAAAGTAAAATAAAAAGAGTGATCATAACCTAATTAGCACCCTTGTAGATCATCTCATTTCTATTCCTTGGAGAACCCACCAAACCCTGCGTCAGATGACACCAGTCAATCATTATCCTCAGTCTCACCATATGCATCCCGAAACAGAAACAAAATATATCACAAACGTAAGTCTGATCTGGGTATATACTGTCAAACAGAAGGCAGGACAGACTTAACCTAATTCAAATTGATTTGCAAGGCATGTATGCATTTACAATCCCCTACATCTCACATGCAAACAGGATGTCACACACAAATATAGCAAGAACCATGCTCACAGGTGTGCATAATAAACTTGACTTCTTTTGCATCACGGTTCATTGAAGAATGGTGGAACAGGCAACAAAATATCTATTCATAGCAATTTGTATGGAGCAAGGCTGCCTTAATATTCAAGGAATGTTGTTCTTCATTGGAATATAAAGGCATGAAATTCTATTAAAAAAAATCTGAACCTTATTCAGACTCTAGGAGTTCAGTTTTGGGCCATGACATTAAGGATATGCTAGCCTTGAAGGAGATGCAGCACGTGATCACTACATTTTACCAGAGACAGACATTATGCAGAAAATTTTATTGCGTTCTCGAGATTGGAAGACAGAGGTGATAGTTAGGGATCAAAATATATCTGAAGTAAAAAGAGGAAGCGCTGGATACACTCAGCAGTCAGGCAGCACCTGTGGTGTGGAAAACAGAATTAACATTTCAAGTTGAAGACTCTTTGTTGGAATGGGGAAACAGAAAATTAAAGTCAGTTTTAAGTTGTAGAGAATATTGGGGAGCGGAGGTGTACAGAACAAAAGGGAATATTTTTGATGTGGTTGGCTAATTTTGCTGTGGATAAACTGTACATTAAGTTGGCAAGTTAATGAGGGGAGTTGAAGAAAGTTATTGAAGGCATTGAAAGAGGAAGCACAAAGGATTGTGAAAGCTAAAACATGCAGTGCTGTGGGGAATACCCAGCAGATCAGACCATGCCAGTGGAGAGAAATAAAACGGAGCCAATATTATTTATGGAAGACAACACAGAAGGCAGTGGAGGACAATTCTCTGGAGGTTTTCAAGAGAGAGTTAGATAGATCTCTTAAAGACAGAGGAGTGAAGGGACATGGGAGAAGGCAGGAACTGATTGTGGATGACCAGCCATGATCACAGTGAATGGCGGTGCTGGCTCGAAGGGCCAAATGGCCTACTCCTGCACCTATTGCCTATAAATGGCAATATACGTTTGGATGTGCGACCCTGGGCCACATGGGTACAATTCATCATTGGATTCAACAGGATTCGCGGGATTTGCACTTGCAGGTCTAAAATTTGCCACGTGTTGTGTCGCATGGTCAGAAGATTATGAATTAAACTTCCTTATTCTCTAGTTATTCTGAAAAAAACATTTAACCAATGCTTTGAAGGTTGAACCAGAATAGCTTCAGAAGTATATCAATAATCATCTGTCTCGTCTGGAGTGTTTGGTCAACACATGAATTACATCTGAGAAGAAATACCTATTAGTTTTGATTTACATTCATATGCCCTTTTTCCTTCATTCCTTTACCTTCATTATCCTATGCATTTCGATCTTGAATCTATCGCAACCAAAGCCTCACAACTCCGTGTCAAGCAGTTTCTCTTGATCATGTTCCAACTGCCTCAATGTAGCATTGTATTCCTAGATTATCAACTACTGAAAGCTGTAACTTTGAATAAAAAGTGTCCATATTTAAGTCTTATTTCATATCTAACTACAGTGTAACTACACATCCTAATTACAGTGTGGAGCCAAAATGCCTCATACTTATCCAGTCACATATGGTTGCATAATCTATAGCCACCATGAGCCCTGCCCATACTAGTCTTCCGTGAAATAAAGCCTTCTTTATACAAACTGGATACCTGGAGAACATGGATAGATGATGTTTTGGTTTGGGATCCTTCTTCAGACTGATTGTGTTGTGGGGGGAGAAAGCTGAAAGAGAGGATCGGCAGGACAATGTTTGGTAAGTGATAGGTGTCACAGGTGAGGGTTTTTTTCATGGGCAGATAGTTGGTCAAAGGGTGGAGATGAAAAGACAGGGATAAGGATATAAGAAGTGCAAATTGAAAAGCCAGAGGAAGGAATATAGGTGAGAGGTGAGGGCAAGGGGAATACTATCTTGTTTCATCTGAGGTGAGGGCGAGCGAGAGGAGAACTACAGGTCACAGAAGAGATACAAGGATAGAAATCTCCTGGTCCTCCCTTTCACTCCATTAGCCTCTGCATCCAACAGATCATTCTGACATTTCCACCACGTTCAGCATGATCTTATCAGAAGTCGCATCTTCCCATCCTCACCCCTTTCTGCATTCTGCAGAGATTGCTCCCTCCACCATGCCTTGATTCACCCATCCTTTCCCACCCAAACCACCCCCTCCCCTGGTACTTTCCCCCGCAACCACAGAGGATGTAACACATGTCCCTATACTTCCTACCTCACATCCATCCATGGACCCCAGCAGTCCTTCCGGGGGAAGGCAGTGCACATGCACCTCCTCCAAACTGATCTATTGCATTCGATGTTCCTGATGTGGCCTCCTTTACATCAGGGAAACCAAATGTAGACTCGATGACCGTTTCACTGAAAGGTTGCACTCGGTCCTCCAAAGCCTACTGGGTCTCCCGGTTGCTAGCCATTTTAATTCCGCTTCCCATTCCCATACTGACCATTCTGTCCTGGGCCTCCCCCATTGCCATAGTGAGACCATACGCAAACTGGACGAACAGCATATTCTGCTTGCGTAGCTTATAACCTTATGGTATGAACATTGAATTCTCCAATTTATGGTAACTAACCCTTCTCTGCCCCCTCTTTTCCTCTCCGCCCTTTTTTCCCTCTTCCCTCTTTTCCCTGTGCCCCATCTGGATGTCACCCATTTCTCTCTTCCCCATCCCCTTCCACCTATTTACCTTCATCTGGCTACAGAATTTGCACTTACATAGCATCACACTTCTTCTATCCTTATCTCACACCTTTTGTCTTTTCATCACTGGCCTTTGTCCAACCATCTGCTTATCAAGCATCCCTCTTCACCTGTAACCACCTATCACTTACCAGGGTTTGTCCCGCCCCTCCTCCTTCCAGCTTTTTCACTTCCATTACATTCAGTCTGAAGAAGGGTCCCGACTCCTGACCCGAAACATCACCTATCCATCTTCTCCAAAAATGCTGCCTGACCCGCTGAGTTACTCCAGCCACTCTTTAACATGCTTCTCGTTTATTCCTGTCTGAATTCCCTTCCCATTGAAAATGTCCACTGTGGCAGTGCAATGCCTGGACCCCACAAAAAGCCGCTCCAACAGTTTCAGGCTAATGGGAATTACATCCTCTTTCCACTTTATGCCAGTAATGCAAACAGAATAAATTCAGACTCTGACAAGTGTAAAAGGTAAGTTTGTTCTGTCTTGCAGTTTGAACACCCCAGGCAGCTTGTTGTAGGACTGACTCATACAGACTTGTGCAGTGCACATTTCCAACCTTGTTCCTTGAAGAGTTTATTGAGTAACTACACACCTTTCAACATTAAAAAAGTGTTCATAGATTATTCTTAGAAGCGGTATCAGTAACATTTGTGCAAGGTCCCACATAAAAGCGGTACCAGGTCAGATGATTGAAATCTTCACACAGGGGATAGGATTTAAGAGTGCTTAAAGAGCAGTAGGAAGTAGAGAGGCGGTTGAGGGAATTCCAGAGCTCAGAGCCATGACTGGAATTCATAGCTGTCCATGGTAGGGTGAAGGAAATCAAGAATGTTCAAGATGCTGGAACTGGAGCAGAAATATCTGGCATGGTTAAATCTGGAGAAGATTAAGGACAAGGACAGTGATTTAATTTTTAAATCATTGCAATAATGGGCTGGAAGCAAGTGCACTAGTGAACACTGGTGTGATGGGAATGTGTTACTTGATTTGAGATGGGATACAAATTTTGGATAATCACTTCATTTACAGGAATGGAAGGGACTACAAAGAGCCTTGGCGTCTTAGGTTTCAGGAGGTAAAAATCAGCCAGTGATCGTAGCTGACATGTGAAAGTGGAAACGATTAGGCAGCACTGAAAAATCTAGACCTGGTATAATAGTTTCAGGTGGAATAATAAAAGCGCAGCAGAGTGAGTGAACTGGAATAAAATTCTGCTGATAAATAGTGATGACTGTTATCCACAATGCCTGCAAGATAATGTTTATCAATTCCTGATCCCGGCACCACTTGTCATTGAAGGACATAAAGTGCTGGAGTAACTATATGGATTAGGCAGCATCTCCAGAGAACATGGACAGGTGTCATTTCAGGTCGGACGCTACTTCAGACTGAGTTGTTGAGTTACTCCAGAACTTTGTACCCTTTTGTGTAAACCAACATCTGCAATTCCTTGTTTCTACCTCTTGACCCAATTCCACTGGGTGGCACCAGCAATGGCTGCCTCGCTAAGTCTGTCTGTCCCTTCCTTCTTTGTGATTTAATAGTTTGTGTTAAATGTATGTTTTTAGTGGTCTTTATCTTGTTTTATGTGGGGGGGTTGGAGGGGCGTGGGGGTTGGGGGAATTTTTTTCTAACCTCTTGCCTCGGCAGAGATGCCTTTTTTTTCCGTATTGTATCTCCGTCCGCATTGCAGCCGAACATCGAGGAGTTGCCGCCGGCCTTTGCTGGAGACCGACTTTTGAGATCTCCCAGGAGGGGAGTCTATGGGACTTTAACATCAAGGAGCTCTCAATCCCTTTGCCAGGGATCGACCTTGGAGCACCAACCGTGAGAGCTTGCAGTGTTAACATTATGGAGCTCGCGGTCTCTCGTCAAAACTCGTGGGAGTTTCGATCGCCCCGATGCGGAGCTCTGACCGCGGGAGAATAAAGAGGAAGATTAGACTTTTTTGCCTTCGATCACAGTGAGGAATGTGGGGAATCCGCTGTTTATGTGGATGTGTATGTTAACTTTTATGTAGTTGTGTCTTGTTGCTTTTTTTTGGTATGGCTGTATGGTAATTAGTATATCACTGTACCTTAATTGGTACGTGACAATAAAAGACCTTTGAAACTGTGACACTGACTGTATTTCTACCGATCTTAAATCTTCACCGCCCAATTCGAAAATCCTTTCTTCCTTGTGACTTTGTGAATACAGACCTCTTTGGTAAGGGTGAATTTAGCCTGTGGTTATTGCTTGACAGTCCAATCTTTCTTTGCAGATTCTAGCTTGATGGTTTCCTTTGGGTTCAAGCAATGAAGTTCGCTATTGAAGAGATCAATAACTCTCTAACACTCTCCTACCAAATGTGACGCTGGAGTATGACATCCAGGATACATGTCTCATGTCCTCAGTTGCAATGAGCTCAGCCATTTCCTATTTACCCATGAAAGCTGAAGAAGTATTTGATGTGAAGTGTGCTCACACAAACGAGTGCTCGCAGTGCTCAGCCCCTCTACTTCTGAGCTCACCAGAATTACAGCTCGATTCTTCAGCTTCCTCCTTGTTCCACAGGAACCAGCCACTGTTGCGAGTTTAATTTCCTGCGAATCAAAGCACTGATTAAACACACAATGTTCCGCATAACACAACCCAACTTTCTACATTACTGACAGCATTCCTTCTTAATTGGCGTGCAGTAATGAGAAACTGTGAAGATCTTGACAGATCATTGCACTCTGTGTTACACCACAGATCAATCACATACCAATAAAGGAATGGTGATTGGGGGTTACACAAAAAGCTGGAGAAACTCAGCGGGTGCAGCAGCATCTAAGGAGTGAAGGAGATAAGCGACGTTTCGGGTCGAGACCCTTCTTCAGACTGGTCTGAAGAAGGGTCTCGACCCGAAACGTCGCCTATCTCCTTCACTCCTTAGATGCTGCTGCACCCGCTGAGTTTCTCCAGCTTTTTGTGTAACCCTCGATTCTCCAGCATCTGCAGTTCCTTCTTTAACAAGGAATGGTGATTAACTGAACTGATGGTTCAGGGAAGGGAATATCAGCCAGACTTCTTGCTGCTGATTGCTATCCACTGACCTTTACTGGAAAGTGCATGGATGTGTTCGGATCATTGAACTGTACAACACAGAATCAATCTGTGAGACTCATTGTCCCTGTGTCCGTTTTTGAAACAGTTTGTCTGTGACTACCAGTCCAATGCATGTTGATCATAATCCTATGGGTCCCTTTTGAAAGTTGAATACATTTGCTGATTAGATTGTGAGTGTCATTGGACTTATTGATTATAAGGATCATTTATGCTGAGGCAAATTGTTTCTTCACAAACAGAAGAATCAAATGAAGCCAAGTATTCTTATTCAGGGAATGGTTCCATTTTCTAATGCTCGATCAGAACTTGGGCGTCAATACCATGATGCGCATGATCAGAGACAACCACTTTATTCCCCAGTGAGAGTCAGGAACCCCTGAGGAACAGGATACTGCAAATAGGATTTTTCCTTTGTAAACCTGGAATATATTTTAGAGTTTAAATGAGAAATATATCATGTAAAGCAAAGGCATCTTGTAACCAAGTAGCAGGTCTGCATTGATCTGCACGTTGGCAATTGCTGAAACATCTGAATGTAACACTATTGGTGTTAATCATTTATCTCATGCATTACTCAGTAATCCAACACACAGCCACTTGACTGTATCATTGCCTAAATTAATCCAGCTCCTTCAGCCTATCACTCAATAAAAAACACTGGGAACTTTTGCATTTCGAACCCCCCCCCCCCATAACAAAACTAGAGACGAGTCAATATCTACAACTACTTCTGTTGTTGTAATCACTTGGGAGGAAATCTGGTGACTTCTGAGATAAAATGATGATGATTAACAAATGATGTAACTCACACCTGAAATTATGATTTCACTTCCTCTTATTCCCAGTATTCTTATGCAAATCCTGCTTTACATTGGAAATGTTACTGGCAGGAGATACTGCTTTAGTCACCAACACTCAACATATATACAAATATAGGTCACTGCTTGTACTCACCCCCACAGTCGATTCATTAAATTCAATGCATTAGTTATTTGAAGTAATTTTAAAGAATTTGAAGTCTTAGAGGCATGGGTTTTGCAGGGAAATGTCAGAATCTAACAACATACATCTCAACAAAGAAAGCTGGAGACACAAGGAACTGCAAATATGGTAGGCTTCAGAAAAAAACACAAAGTGCCAGAGGAATTCAGCAGGTCAGGCAGCATCTTTGGAGTGCAAGGATAGGTGTTGTTTCAGGTTGAGACCCATCTTCAGAAATGTGGAAGTTGATGTCAGTGGTTTCTGAGGAATAGCAAATTACACTCTGGAATTCGGGGGGGTGGAAGCTGCAGAGAATTCTCATCACTTGCAGTGGGAAATCCTGCAGTAGGTCAGACATTCTGCTGGGAGTGCTTCGTAAGTATTTGTTCATTTAGATTATTAAAGCATTAAAGGTTTTTACAATATTTATCTGTATTTAAATTTAAATATGTCTAAAGTGGTTTCGAAGTCATATTACTATCTTTAATGGTCTTTCAGAGTTCCCGTGAAAGTAAAATTAAAAAAATATTAACATTTTGGCACCTCTAAAAGTCATGACTTTCCTTGCTGTTGGTTTTCTTTTTTATCGTTGGTGTAGGCCAGGGGACCATCTTGAATGCCACAAATGATATCATCATAATATTCTATATCCATGCATTGCCAATGCATGAAGACCAACAGTAGCTTTCATGAGGCAGTTTCCAATGGGGAGGATGGCTCACAGTTTTTATCTTGGTGGTCAGTGCCAGGCATGAATGTTGGTAGTCAGTGCCAGTGCCAGGCATGACTCTCTGCTGACTGTAAATTCTGCCTTATTATGTGTTATAATATAAATACAATTATCACAATACAAATACAAAATCACAAACATGCACCAGACTGCCTTCCCTCCTGCTCTCCACACTCTTGAGTTTCTCACATCCTTAACCTATCCCTGTTAACCTACACCCATAGGTTTCTGTAATTTTATGTTACCTGCTGTAATGCATTGAACAGGATGAGAAAGAACGAACAGGAAGTCAACACTGGTAGTGTTTTTTGATGAATTTGAGCAAAACTTGGATGTTGAAAACACACATATGCAGAACTACTCGCAGATCCGAACTGAATTTGAGACCGCATTGAGGCATGTTCTAGTGAAGAGATCATTGTGCTGCAAGCATGGTGGGACACAAGGTTGGACATTCTGATCAAGATGTACTGGATAAGATAGAACCAGCAGAAATTGAACCTATTCAATACACAGGATTCCATAAAGGACTGGGTTGAGAGGCAGAGTTTGTAAGTTTTCTCGCCGATTCTTTTATTTACAAAGGAGTCGTATCCTTGAGAAGTAATATTACTACTTCTCTGACTTTCAGATTCTTGACTCCAATTGCTCATCCTCTTGTGGATCAAATATGGTGACAGGACAGGTGTGAGTGTGCTGATTACCCATGAAAAGACTAATGCAAAAATCTCTCCAATATGGTAAAAACCTTCTCCACCTCCACAGACAAACAGTGCATTCCATGTCAGTAAAATGAATGGTCATCACCAAGAAGAGTGAAATGTCAGAAGAGAGTGATCGAGTTCTTCCGATGGACAGGCACACTGGCCATCTTGCTGTCTGTGCTGACTACTGCAGGTCTCCTCATCATCACAACAGTAATTTGCATTTTTATCTTCAAAGTCCATTGTCCGGCTGATTGGAGGAAACCATCTCCTGTGATGCTGGTCATCATCGCCTGGTGATGCTGTTATTCATAGCCATAATAAGCTGCAGCATTTATCTTTTCCTGGAGAAACCAAAGTGGTTACTATGTAGAATCAGGCAGCCCCTTTTCTCAATTGGCTTTGTTGTCTGTGTATCAGCTATGTTAGTGAAGTCACTTCAAGTGAGTAGTTTGTTTAGCAAAACCAGCTGCACCCCACAATGGTTCACTAAGTTCATGTGGCTCAATGGCAAGTGTTTACATATCTGCTTTTCCCTGCTCCTTCAGGTTGCTCTGTGTACCACTTAGCAGTCCATGTCCCCTCCCTTTGTCTTTGTGAACTATGATATTTCTGTCATAGAAATATTCATGGAATGTGATGAGGGCTCCATGAGTGTATTTGGGTTACTATTAAGCTATAATGGCTTGCTTGCTCTTGCATGTCTGTTGTGTACTTTCAGTACTTTACAAAAGTACTGCTAAAACGTACAATCCCGGCCAACATATTACCTTTGCCATGTTCATCTACCTCACAATTGCTAGGAAAAAGCCTATACCATTGCCCAGGGCAAGTTTATCTCCTTCTATTTGCAGGTCTTGTGAGCGTGTATGGAATCATCACATCCTACTTCCTGGCCAAATGTTACATCATCCTCTTTAAACCACTGTACAACACCCAATCATACTGTCAGGAGCCTGTGGAGGCTCCATCACAAACACTGAAGACCAATGATATGCCACCCTGGTTCACCAGCAGAATCTTCCCATCTTTCCCACATCCACTTGTTCAATGGAAACACTCCTTTGTGGCTGCAAGGGTGTTGCTTACATGGCAAAATGTATTTTTAAGAAGTAACTATGCGACATTGCGATTAGTGTGAGAACCTGTGGCACACTGGTGGAAAATACTGTGCTGAATTCAACAATCCAGCATGGCACAATAGAGAGACTCCACAACATTGTTCTGTGAACCTCGACTGAAGTTCTCACTATTTATGTGACTTTTGCAAATAATGTTAGGGTGACAGACAACCCACTTCCAAATGCAAAAAAGTGCAAAGTAATTTCTTGGTCAATGCTATGAATTCCTAAATAGACAGCAGAGGTGGAGCCATGTTGATTGTCTGAGCAGTTTGTCAGGTACCCATATCGTATACCCATATCATCATTAACGTTTCAGTATGCCATCCAATAGTCTGCATGTACTTCCAAATAAATGCAATTGATGAAACAAGAGGAAGATGAAACAAACAGCATGAAGAGGTGAGAGGGAGGGGTGAGGCATGGGCTAACAAGCAATAGGTGAGATGGGGAATGATGGGTAGATGGAGTCAGGTGGCGAGAGTGGGGGCAAGTTAGGACTTAATTCCTCATAGAGGTACATAAAATCACAAGAGGCTTGGATAGTATGAAGACAGAGTCTTTCTAAGAGAAGGGGAATCAAACACTAGAGGGCTTAGGTTTAAGGTTAGCAGGGTAAGATTTAAAAGGACCTCAGGGGCACCTTTTTCCACAGAGGATGATACAGATATCGAATGCACTGCCAGTGAAAGTGTTTGAGGCAGGTCATAAAGGCATGGAGTCATTCAGCACAGAAACAGGTCACTCATTCATTCTGCAGTAACAACATTTAAAATGCATCTGGACCAGTGCATGTAAAAGACAAGTTTAGAGTTGATATGGGTATGTGCAGGCAAATGGGAATAGCACAGATAGGCATATAGGTTGGCATGGACAAGTTGGACCAAAGGGCCTGCTTCTGTGCTGTATGACTATGATTCTAATTGCTCTCGCACATGCCAACCAGACTGCCAGAATATTCTATAAGAGCTCCAGGTGTTTTATTTCCATTTAAATATGGGAGATAACTTATCCAAATCGATTCACTTCAGGATTGTAATTATGTTTTAGATGATGTGGAGATCAGTGACCCAAGAAGTTTAAATGAATACACAGGATGAATGCAAAGGGAAATTAGTCAACAATGCAAATAATATCCAAATTGAACAGTCAAAATTATAGCAATGTCCCTATCTGACTGCACAGAGCTCCTTCAACAGGTTTCAGAGGACAGTGGGTACGTAATTCCGAATTAAATTAATAATATACCTAACCTGGGAGTATTTGAAGGTGGAGAGTATAATAAGTGCTAATCTGGATCCAGCACATTCTGTCCCTAAAATCAGTATATATGACGGAACGGTGCACGCTAATATAATGCATGCAGTACCAATGTTAATCCTAATCAAAGCCTCCATTACCAACTACCCCTCTAAAATGTGGCCCCATGAGTGAGATAAACTTTCATTAATGTATGTCCTGCTGTTGAGTTTACAAATATGGTTCCAATCTCACCAAGCAAGTAACAAAACTGCTGGAGGAACTCAGTAGGTCAGGCAGGAAAATCTCACCAAGTTGGACTCGCATGATCCTTACTAAATATTCTTTCCAAAAGATAGATGCAAAAAGCTGGAGTAACTCAGCAGGACCAGCAGCATCTCTGGAGAGGAATGGGTGACGTTTCGGGTCGAGACACTTCCTCAGACTTTCTCGACCCAAAGCGTCACCCATTCCTTCTCTCCAGAGATGCTCCCTGTCCCGCTGAGTTACTCCAGCTTTTTGTGCCTATCTTCAGTTTAAACCAGCATCTGCAGTTCCTTCCTGCACATTCTTTCCAAAAGCATTAGTAAAATAAAATGGACAACGCAACGAGTGAAAAAGAAAACAGAAACAAAATAAGGCAAGAAAAATGTGATTTTGTTTTAGTGTTTAAAATAGCTTTACACCAAGGCAGCGATATATTAACTATAGAGACACAGGAACTGAATACAGTATCTACAACATTGGTACACACAATGACAGCTCCCAACAACTGATCTGCAGTTTGGATCAAACTTATTTCATTGAGTTTGATCTACAGAATAGTTACAATAATTAATTTAATAAAATTTTATCTTCTACTGTACATTTCTTTTTACATTTTCTCTTAATTATGATTAGTATTCTTTTACTTTTCAATAAATCTGCATCGTTATCATTATTACAATCCACAGTGTTGGACCAACTTGTGTCAATGTTCAAGGATTGAGCCTTGTTTACTGCTGACCTCGCACGATCTACCAATCCTCCGAGCTCTTTCTCTCGATGCCCACAGGATGAAGCAATGTTTCAAGCTGCTTCACTAAATGCTAATATTGAAGTCTTAACGAGCTTTGAAATGTTTATTTTCTTCAAATAATGTTTCAGAGTCCCGGAATGCTGCTACTTGTGCAAATGTGACAGCATTCACACTCACCTGTGCCAAGGAATAGGCTACAACCAGAACGTAAGATTAATCCAGTGCCCTTCACACTCTGACGCTCTGACTGAGGCTGTACTTAGACCTGATGGAATTGAATCTGACTCCCTGTACTGCACCATTTCCTCATTCTCTGAAATAGAAGGAAACTATCGTTACACACAAGACCCCTGGCTGTTTATGTCTGCTTTTTCAGGTTTCCCATTCCAGCATCATTCTCTTAATCTGAGGGATGCACCCCCCAGTGCAAAATGTGCCCCTGCATTCTGATTTTAAGAAAAGGTATTGGGAGAGCTGAGAACTGGAGTGGGGGGGGGGGGGGGGGGGGGGGGAGACGAGAGTGAGAGTGTGGCAAAATTATTGTTGTGGTTAATGGTAGAGTTAACAATGTAGGCTTAGTTGGTGCAGAAGATTAAAACTCCCTGTTATTAGATGATCGGTTAGTTAACAGGATACAGGAATTAAGCGTCAGATGTAATGTGTGATGTGGCTGCAGGGATCAGTGTTGGAGTTGGGTGCTCGGCTTTTTATTTTTACAATTTATATACATGACTTGGACGAAGGCACCGAAGGTATATTTGTTGCACAAAAATAAATATCCCGGCGACACAAAAATAGAGACAGGGAAGGAAGTTGGGAAGATGTTATAAGGATACTACGAAGGAATATAAATAGGTCAAGGGAGTCAACAAAGATCTGGCAAGTGGAATATAACATACAAAAACATGAAATTATCCTTTGCAGTCAGAATCACAGATGAACAACTTAGGAACAGGCTGTCTGGCCTCCGTGTCTATGCCGCCCATCACCTATCTATATTCATTCCACTTGCCTGCATTAATTCCATATCCCTCTATACCTTACTCGTTCAAGTATCTGACCAGATTCCTCTGAAATGTCTTAATTCTTCTCATGCTTCAACACATCAGATGATGTGAAAGGTTGCTAACCTGATGGTGTGCGCAGTAAGCTAATGTCTTGTGGATGACTTTATTAGACTAATGTCTTGAATGGGCAGGTTTTCTTATGACAAAGATTCAGAAGTGATATTTGAATCTTAGTAAAGTCAAAAATTTCTTCACAGCAGGCCACGTTTGTATTCTTAGAAGTGTGAGAGGGGACTTGATATAAACATGTGAGAACCTGAGGGATTTTAACAGAGTGCGGGTGGAAACAATGTTTCCTTTCGTGTCAGAACCTAAACTGGGGAAACAGCTGAAAAATCAAGGCTCACTCATTTAAGAGAGAGAGATGGACGGAACTTTATGTTTTCCTGTACATTCTTACATAAATTGGCAGGACAGCCTCAAGCAAGATTTTGTAATTTACCTTTCAGCCTACCTGGAGGGGTGCATAGAGAAAGGATGAAGGATGGTCACTTATTGGGCAGATGTTGATCCCAGTCAGAGTCAGCATTTCAGGAGAAGAGGGGGGACCTAATCCAGCATGGGTGAACACCTTTAAGAGAGGAGGTGTCTGAACCTCTGAAAGAGTCAGCATTTTCTCAAGGGTAAAGTGAAAATTTTGGGGGAAAAAACACAACAGAATCATATCCATACAACTCGTTGCTGGGAATGACAAAAAAAAGCAACGGAAAGGTATCATTTATAACGAGCAACTGTTTCAGACAGAGCACAAACTGTTAAAAAAATGACTAAATGGCAATGATACTATGAATGATTCGGTGTCATTTAGCCGTAACTATGATCAAAATTACGTCTCCAAGACTGCCTGAGGATGTTGACAACACATTAAGTGCACAAGGTGTGTCATATAGTTTCCTCTCCCCTGCAGTAGAGAAGGTCGCTGAGTGCAAGGGCTGTTTAAAAGTCAAGTGATTAATTTTTAAATTCTTTAGACTACTTTTTGAAAGGTTGTTTGTTGCCTTGTGCATTACTGAGTTGCAAAAGGACGCAACAAAAAGATGCTTGCTGAAGGGATTTGGCAAACTACACTGATAGGTCGGGGTGCACTTTAACATGGAGTCCCTGTCACAAAAGCAGATGACTGGATGGTGAGGCCCTGTGACAGAGGGACTAAAATAGACCTTTAAACATCTAAGTAGATCAGAACTTCAACATCCATTTAAAATGTACAAAAAAGCTGATGACGGCATCAAAACGTAGAATACACCAATACAATGTAGTGCTTGGCACCAATATTTACCAAAACCAAAAAATTTAAAGTTCTTATTAACAAGGACAGATGAGAAATTGAATCACGGTTAGAATTAGAAGCCTGAGGTTCCTGAAATATTAGGGGTGAGTCTCAAACAGTGGTGTGTGCAAAAAATTCAGTGTTGTTTAGTGTGAGAAGTCAGTGCTGTCACATGATGTCTATGAAGAACTCACATGGATTCCCCATGGCCTTTTGGAAGGATTGCCGGCTGCCGATGAGCTCAGGGGGGACAGCTGCTAGATCCCGGACAGGGGGAGCTCCAGGGGGCCCACATGCTTTTTGGACTGTGGGTTGGTAGATTGGCAGAACCCCTGGAAGTCCATGAGAACAGTGGCTGTGGTGACTGAGTTGGCTTGCTGGTCGCTCACAGTGCACAATGTTCCCAGTGGTGCGCTCAGGTTCGCTCTCAACCCCCACTTTCTTTGACTCTGTTTTCTGCTCCTTTTCCTTCCCCATTGAGCTTCTTCTCTCACCAACAGTCCTATTTGATCCACTGCTTTTGCTTCCTGCATAAAGAACAGAAAACACAACTCACACCTCTGTAAAACCTATCACAATGAAGTGTGCAAAAGTTAAGAGACAGTGGTACTTCGTAGAAACAAGAGTTACTAAATATTTTATTGAAATTCATTGCTGAAGCCTTGTCCACAAAGTTTCGTCAGAAATTGTGTGGTTAAGTAATTATGGCTACTACAGCCACCTTATTATTGCCAAAATAGTGAACATTTCTCCTTCCCTCCTTCATCTTTTCCAACACCCCTTCAGTCGCACTCCTCACCCCCCCCCCCCCCCCATCCTGCATGCACATCCCTCCATTTTCATCACCTGTCTCTCAGACGTTAACCCCTCCCACCAGCATAACTCCACCTCCTCCACTGTCTCCTTCCTTGGTGATTTTGTTTAGGGCTTCAATGTTAAACAGCTCTGACAAGCAGTACCATTCCTTTGGAATTTCTCACTCTTACCATCTCTTATTAAGTTTGCAAAGCAGAAATGCTGATGGATCAGAAAGCTATGGAACTTAAATTATGAACATATGTCACAGGGAGCAACATAACCAGAGGATGCTCACAGGAGGGAGAAATTCAAACATTAACAAAACCAGAATATTCTCGGTGGAATGATTTTCAGCAGTGATCAGTCCACCATGTATCCTACCTTCACTCTGCTGGCTTCCAGCACTGCCATTTCCATAGTTTAGGGTAGGCTCTTGGCATGTCGCAGGATAATACGACTGAGGCAGTGGATACTGATACGGGAACCCCTGAGCCAACTGCCAGGGGCAAGCTGGATGTGGGAGAGGAGCAAGAGTGTCATGTTCTGATGTGCCACTAGAACCTTCATTTAAGCTCAAGCCAGCCATATCTACCAGCAAAGAAAAGGAATGCAGAGACATTAGTTACAATTCCTGTCATGAGTCACTTAATAATCTTCTAATAGTGACACCGATTTCAACGAATAACAATTGTAACCGCTGCTCCCATTTTATGAGGTAGAAAATAAAATGAAGGTGGTGGCCTGTTTCCAAGCTGAATGATTATGAAATGCTGGCAGAAGATTTGCTTATACTAATAATTGCCTCCTCTGAATCCATTTTTTTGTTTCTTCACCTGCTCAATAGCATTCATTTTAGCCATTGTTGCCTCTTTAATCATTCCTCCAAAATAACATTAGTTTCTCAGTTTAAGTGAAAAGTAATTAACGGTGCATTTATCTAATTGTTCTCTCCACAGCTGCCACATGTAGATTTTATTCTAATTCTCAATGTGCACCCTTTTTTCACACTACAAAGACATATCTTGCATTCACAATTACTATTGGTATTAATTTCCTTTGAATAGTCACTCACTAACTTCATTCTCTTTGAAGTTTCCGTACCTGACTGCCATGACAGGCAAAAGCAAATGGAAGACACCATCCAAAGGAATGCACAGAAGTGATGAATCAACTACTGTATAACTTTGATTAAGATTGGATGCATACAACTGTTTGGCTATTCCTTCTCTACAGAGATGCTGCCTGACCCGCTGAGTTACTCCAGCATTTTGTGTCTATATCTTCGGTCTAAACTGTTTGCCATGTTAATTAATTTCATTTTGCCCTTCATGATTTACTCAAAAATGGATATTAAGATATCTTGTAAAACTTGGTGACTGTGTTACCATAGATATCTGGTATTGTCTGTTTGTGATTGCATCATTGAGGTAAGCATTTACTGATCATTCTAAATGCCATTGAAGGTGGTGAGGAGATGCCTGCCAAAAAGTAGGAGATAGCGAGAGAACATTATTGTTATGGTGGAACTCCAACATTGTAAATGAATGAGAGCACAAAAATAGAAAATATAGTTCCAACTGATGTGTGACCTAAAAATCCACCTTGTTGACTTTTGGATTGGACAGGAGAACACTACCTAACCCTAACCCTAACACTACCATCTGCTGGCTCCCCTTTAAAATCACTCAACACCCGGACCTGGAAATATACTCTGCTTCTTTCATTAACTTTTCATGTAAAACATGGAATTCTAAACCTAATGATAATATCGGAGTTACGAGGAACTGGTGGTTTACACAAAAGATACAAAGTGCTGGAGTATTTCAACGGGCAAGGCAGCATCTCTTGAGAACATGGCCAAGTAATGTTTGTCGGGACCCTTCTTCTGTCTGACAGTAGTGGAGCAGGGATGAGAAAGCAGGAAGAGAGCAGGAGCAGGACTAAGACTGACGAGTGATAGGCGGAGACAGGTGAGGGGTTTAATAGGCAGATGGTTGGACTAAGACCAGAGATGAAAAGACAAATGCTGTGAAATGAGGATAGAGGCGAATTGTGAAGCCAGAGGAAGAAAAGATCAGAGTGCTTTTACACATTGCAATAGCATTACAATAGGTTGATACAACAGTTCGTCCCACCTTCTCAAGGACAATTAAGAATGGATTATAAACACTAGACCTGTCAGCAACACAGAAGTTCAAACATGAAATGAAAAATCTACCCTAAAAATGTAATTCATAAGTTTCTTTGGAGGAAGAGAATTTATTTTGCAAACCTCACATGTATTTTGGAGAAAGGAATGGCTTTGCCGAAATAAAGACTTGAGTCTCTCTCTGCAACATATATAGCTGCCAGAGCGCTCTTGCAGTCCCAGCAAACATGTGCCATGTTGAGTTCATTTTCTGGGCAATAATGATCAGCACCATGCGAGACTTCAGATGGAAGTTCTCATCTCACACTGTGGCAGCAGTAAATTCCATTGCAGCTGACTCGTAGAGTCATAGAGTGACACAGTGCGGAAACAGGCCCTTCGGTCCAACTTCCCCACACTGGCCAACATGTCCCAGCTACACGAGTCCCACCTGTCTGCATTTGGTCCATATTCCTCCAAACCTGTCCTATCCGTGTAGGATAGCTATCCATGTAGGACTTCTCTTTAACATTGGAAGTGCCAGAGGCAATGCAATGAAGATTTACACAATTTCTTCCTCAGATGGCAAGTTAGCCATACATGAAGAATTTTAGACTTTTCTCTCGTTCAGAGAATGCGGAAATGTTGTCAAACCTTGCAAAATTCTCAACGGGTTTGATGGGTTAGATGTAGGGAAAATATCTTGCCTGACTGAGGATTTTAGCATTAATTGGTGGGGAGGGGCGAGTACAATTTCAAAATAGGGGGTAGGTTATTAAGAATGAGATGATAAGTTTTTTCTCCAAGAAGCTTTGATGACATTTCAGAATTCCCTACCATGGTGGCACATTGAGAAAAGGGAATCAGGGTCATAGGGACAGTACTGGAAAATGGCACTGAGGTAGAATATCAGACATCATATTGGAAAAGATTTGAAGGGCTAGATCATTTCTGCTCCTTTTTCTTGTCTACCTTTGTGTAGGGCTTGATCTATTATGATTTCCAGATTATGATTTATATTCTTAACTATGTAGAAGGTATGAATGAATTTAACAAGGGAGTTGTCAACTGTACAAAGTATGACAACTCAAAGCACCCTTGCAAGCTTGCAGCTTGTGTAAATAACTTGCGTGTAAAAGCATGGTCCAATGTTTCATCATGTACAGGCAGTCTATAAGCTACAAACACAATGTATGATTAACTTCATGTCTCACTTTAGTACTACAATGCTTAAAAGTGCTTCACAACTGATTTTCCAGACTTTCTTCTTTCAAGTACATCAATTCAATAATGTCAAAGTTGACTGCACCTATTTTTTTCAATCAGAGCTGATAATGATTTTGCTATTGCAGTTACGCCTGGTCTCAATGTGTCCTTTGTTTCTGCACTTGCTCCAGTTACTATATCCGTTACCTTACACCATCAACCCCTTTGTTGTTTAATCTCTCTTGCTTTCTACCTTTCACAGGTCTCTCATTAATTTATTTCTTGTCCTCACTTCTTTACATGGCAATTTAATAAATCTGTCACACCTCCAATTTTTTTTAGGGTCTATAAATGTGGCAACCAATCTGAAACGTGCACAATGTTTCAGCTTGACTGAATATAGCAAGCATGTGTTTTTAATAAATAAAAAAACTTGAGATTTCCATATGTGTAGTATTTTATCTCAACGGCAGCTTTATTTAAACTCAGGCTGTGCCCAATGTAGGAATGTTTAATGTGGCAACACACCATTCCCCTAGTAATATTATGGATATAGATTAGACTTACTGGCACTGAGGTCCCCAAAGATATAGTAACACTGCTCAGAGAAGGTAATTTTATTGACTGTATGCCTGAGGTAGCCATGCTTCAGCATACTGCTTGCATATTTTCTTGCTTCGCGCCGATCTTTAAATCCCTGCACACGTGAGAAAAGCCAGTCGACTACATCAGCTCCTGAAGAGAAACAAGAGATGTTCATGAGAAGAATGGGAGAAGAGTTTCTCAAACCGTACACAATTCTGAAGGGGATTGACAGGCTGAGTGCAGGAAAATTGTTTTCCCTGGCTGAGGAAATTAGGACAGGGGTGCTGGGGTGGTGGAGACTAAAACATAGTAATCAACAGTAGGGCATTAAGGAATGAGATGAGGAGAAGTTTCTTCACTTGGAGGCTGTTGAAACGTTGGAATTCTTTATCTTGAAGGACTGTGGAGGCTCAGTTATTTTCATTAAAAACACAGAAGAATAGAAGGGTCTTAAGAAGGGTTCCGACTGAAAATTGTCCATTCCCTCCTTGGATGCTGCCTGACTTGCTGAGTTGCACCAGCACGTTGTGTTTTGTTCAAGATTCCAGCATCCACAGTTGTTTGTGGCTCCCCAGGTAAATGGATGTGGATATGAAGGATGACAGACACAAAATGCTGGAGTAACTCAGCGGGACAGGCATCTATGGATAAAATGAATGGGTGACGTTTTGGGTCGAGACCCTTCTTCAGACTGAGATGAAGGATAATTGGATAAGTCCAACTACACTGCTGAGTACACAATATCCTCCCCAGCACAAATCAGCATGACTCAATCCTTGCCTTCATAGAAACAACAGTTCCAGCTGTCAGCACACACTGAGCCACGACCTGCAGAACATAACCATATTTACCTGTTAGCAACTATCCTAACTAGTTTCCATAAGTAAATGAATAAACTGGCTGGGATTTGTTGTCATTGCATTAATTGTTCAGGCGTCTGAACTAACAACAAACACTGCATTGGAAAGATACCCAGAGATATAGATAGGGTAAGTGAGCAAACAAAGTTCTGATACATTAAATATCATGTGTGAAAATGCAAAATAATCAATTTTGTCAGGAAAGCAAGAAAACATATTATCTATTAAAGAACATGGAGCTATGAGATGCAGTACCTTGTTGCACATTGCACAGAAGGCTGGCCTGCGGGTATAATAAGGAAGCAGGAAAGCTAATGGAATGTTATTATTTATTGTTTGGGGAATTAAATACAGAAATGGAAAGTTTATACTTTATATATACAGGCTGTGGTAGGACCCAATCTAGAGTACTGTATACATTATGATTCTGTGTAGGAAAGAACTGCAGATGCTGGTTTAAATCGATTATAGACACAAACTACTGGAGTAACTCAGCGGGACAGGCAGCATCTCTGGAGAGAAGGAATGGGTGACTTTTCGGATCGAGACCCTTCTTCAGACTGATGTCAGGGGAGTGGGCGGGACAGAGATAGAATGTAGTCGGATTCTTCAGAAGAAGGGTCTCGAGTCAAAACGTCACCCATTCCTTCTCTCCAGAGATGTTGCCTGTCTCGCTGAGTTACTCCAGCAGTTTGTGTCTACCGTACATTATTATTCTCCTTGTTTATGGGAAGATGTTATTGCATTAGTAACAATTCACTGAAGGTTAATTACATTTATCCCTTGAATAGCTAAAGATTGGTTTCTATCCTCTGATGTTTAGAAGAGCGAGGGGGCTTGACTGAAACACGAGATCCTGACAGGTTTTGACAGAGTACAGGTGAAGAGGATGCTTCCCCATATGGGAGAGTCCAGAATTAGGGGGTCGCACACTTTAAACTGAGATGAGGAAATTTGTTTTCTGAGACCTTGAAACTTTGGAACTGTCTTCCTTGAAGGTTAGTTGAAGGAGAAGCTCTGAATGTATTTAAGGCAGAAATAGCTAGATAGGCAGGGGGGTGAATGATTATTACATGTTGACCAGAACATGAAGGTTGCAGATTAGTTAGTTTATTTTCTTGTCATGTGTACCAAGGTACAATTTTTGTCGTGCTCTATCCAGTCAGCGGAAAATCTATACATGATTACAATTGAACCATCCACAGTGTGCAGGTACCTGATAAAGGGAATAACGTTTAGTGCAAGATAAAGTCCAGTAAAGTTCAATTAAAGATAGTCTGAGGGCCTCTAATGAGGTATAGTAGGTCAGGTCTGGTCTCTAGTTGTTGCTAGGATGGTTCAGTTGCCTCATATTTAACTTGAGGGGCTGAGAGGCCTACTCCTGTTTCTAATTCACATGATCATAATGACAAGCCCCTCAAATACTAAATGAATTGCATTTAGAAGGGTTAATGTGAGGAGAGAGTGCTGAATACCAAATAGAATAGGGTGAGCAAGAAATATAATTCTGGGAGAAAGGATAGGGAATATATATTTCTGATTTGATGGGCAAAGGCTGAGAACTGTGGAAAGCCCAGTACAGACAAAAACACAGATCTCAGTATGAATGATTAGTGCAATCAAGATCCTTACATTGTGAACAGTGAGAATGTGACACTCACCAATGACAGCATTTGAAATGGTGATCTTCAACCACAGTCTATTACGGATTTCCAGTCCCGAGTCAGCCAACTGCATTGCCTTGACGATGACTGGCATCTCACTTTTAACCGTTAGTGGCCACTCTTCAAACTCTAAACAAATTAACGGGTAGTAAAGGATTTAATAATCAAAGCACCAAAAGATCTGGTCTTGTCTAGCCTTTTTGAATTTTAGAGCCATAAAGGTTGGAAACAGGCCTTTCGCCCCAACTCGTCCATTCTGACCAAGATGCCCCATTTAAGCTAGCCCAATTTTGTGAACATTAAGAGCTATGAAGTGTGTTCAGAGGAAGGAGTGTTCAAAGCCTTCAAATGACATGGAGCCAATATCTACAGAGGCTTTTCATACCTTCTGTTTGTCTCTCAATTAGATCATGATTTATCTTAACTTCGTCTCCTGATCTTCATTCTTGCCTCAGCTGATGGGACATCAAAAACAGTTGGACAGCATCGCACTTTGACATAAAATCCAGGACAGGCTATGTGGAGCCAAACCAAAGGGAGGCAGTGACCAGAAGTCCAAGTAAAATTTTAATTTTAAGCATTTTTGTTAAAAATTCCTTGCGACTAGTTCTGTTGGAGCCCCCGGCAATCATTAAGCCTCTAAAAAAAAAATCAGAGGCTCGCTTGCAGACCCTGTTCCCCATGTAACCTCACGCAGAAGATGAAATAGGCTAGTTAATCCAATTCACTAACCAAACCTGATTTCTTGCTCCCACTCTCTGATTGTTCCCATCTGCCTACACGCAGTGCTGACCCTGTTTTCAAAGAGATTGAGGTCTGAGATCAAGGAAGCATCTCCCCTTATCTCTGAGAGTTAAAAACAGACTTAAAAAACACAGATGCAGAGATGGGACAAGAGGGTCCAACTGTCTCATAACAATGTGGCCTTCCAACGCTTCCTCAAGTGGCAATGTGCACACATGCCCACAATATTCCCTTCCCAAACAACACAGGACATTGCCCCACCGCACTGAGCAAGCTCACACCACTGCCTATCTTGCCTTGCAACTGCTGAACATAAATTTAAGGTAGTTTGACAGAATACAGAAGCTGGACAAATGCAACTTACTTTCCGAATCTGGGATGGAGCTGGTTAGTGACGAACTGGTGGAAGTAATGGCACTGGTGGTAGGGCTCATGCCGTAATGGGGGAATGATCCTGTCATGGCAGTGGTATGAGAAATCCAGGCTGCTGGGTCAATAGGTCTCACAGGTTCTGCTGTAACACAGGCAGATAGAGGATAGATTAGACTATGAGCCACATTCAGTTCCAGCAAAAGAATAAAGAGACAAAAATCTAACTACAGTGAGCATGTAAATGTCATAAAAGCATAACCATGCCTACAGGTGCATTAATATCTGAGGGAGATGAGAGCTGGAGCCTCCTCCTAAGGTTAATCTGGCTTTTCTTACCTGTGGCATATTCCTGCAATCATAATTTCATTGCAGAAAGGAGAGATGGCTATTTGTGGCTAAACATTTGCCAGTCTCCAGTGATCAATTTATTGTAGTCGGGAGGCACAGAGGGAAAGGGATGATAAACACAAGTACAAACTAAGCTTGGCAAAGATGCAAAGAAAAGGAGGATATTACCTAAACCAGATTTCATTAGTTTTGTTTTAAATAATAAAGTAAAATTTTTATGAAATTAAAAATAATAAGTAGAATTTTCATAAAATTAGAAATGATTTTACATTAAAAACAGCAACAATACAAAGTAGAAATAAAATCCATTACAATTCTAACATTGTTAAAGCATCAGAGGAAGTGTAATCAAAACCAAATTTCAGACCTGCTGGGACATCTACAATGAATAACATGATTTAGTCAACAATTGCTTCCCAATGTTGATGATACTTACTCCTGGGAATGGTGAAATAGCTCCTGGGAGTGGGGTCCCAACACTTGGCGACTGTTAAGCTGATGGGTCTGGAGAGGCAAACAGAATGGAAAAATTAGCTTACATCATCAGCCCCAGTCCAACATTAAGTGAAGAGGCATTATGCACAGCAGAGACATCGACATACAGAAAAGCTGCACTGTCAGAGTGGGGTGTTAGGCACTGAGGAAGAGTTGCACAGTTGGAGGGGCAGTAGTAAGAAAGTTGATTTCCTGGAGTGTGAAAGCAGTATTGCTCATTGAAGTGAACACAAACTGCTGAAGTAACTCAGCAGGACAGGCAGCATCTCTGGAGGACATTGATAGGCAAAGTTTCAGGTTGGGACTCTTCTTCAGCCTGAAGAATCCTTGCCCTCCAGAGATGCTGCCTTGTCCACTGAGTTACTCCAGCACTCTGTTCTATGCAAAATTCCAGCATCTGTTGTTCCGTGTGCCTACATTTTCGTCTTAAATAAAGATCCTGTACTACTATCTTAAACAGCAGTTTGCAAAAGGCAAAATATTTGTGTTCGTTTTTCTGCATTGCAAAGATGACTCGACTTCATGGGTGTAAAGTACCATGGAACATCCAGATATCTTTTTAGTCTCCATGACGCAAGTTGGTTAAATAGCGCACATACCCAGGTTTTGAGACTATTTCCCGTAGAATCCTCACAGCATCATCATTGCTCATGTTTTCAAAGTTGACGTCATTGACCTGGAAAACAGAGTAAAATGAATGTTCAGATCAGGGATAGGATCCAAATCTCGACACTAGTGAAGGAATCAGGGACTGGTTCAGAGGACTGAGAGACAGAAGGAGAAATATGGGGTGGGCAGGTTTCAGATAACGACACAAATGAGCTGAAAATTAACCAGCCTAATCATAAGATATGGTCAATGCTTTGAAGTCATCTTCCCATACTACTTCATCTCAGAACTGATCATTCACAGTCTGAAGAAGGGTCTTGACCCGAAACGTCACCTATTCCTTCGCTCCAGAGATGCTGCCTCACCCGCTGAGTTTCTCCAGCATTTATGTCGACCTTCGATTTTTCCCACATCTGTAGTGATGCATCACACCATGTCACTAACCCTTCACAGCTTTACCGAATAATTATTTGCTGTACATTCATTATTGTGATGGTATTGTGATTCATTTGGTGGTAACCAAATCTTGAGGACCGGAAGATCTCCATTCTTGCTCTGTCCAGGAGAAGGAGGTGAGAGCAGTAAAAGTGCTGAAAGGAAATCAGATGAGGCCAAGGACCACACTTAGGCCACTGTTGGAGAAGAGTGTGCAGTTCCGATAGCCATTTGATAGGAAGAGTGTGATTGTTCTGGAGAGGGTTAGATAATTTTCACCCACGAGGCTGAGAAATAATTGAATAGAAATAAACAAATTATGAGGGCTGTAGATTGGGTAGATAGTAGTAAGCTTTTCCCCTTAGCAGAAGCGTCCGTGACACAGAGGGCTCAAATTTGAGGTAAGGGATAGAAGTTATATATGGGTGGTCTGAGGAAGAAATCTTTCACCCTGTGAGTGATTCAGCTCTGGACAAACTGCCTGAGGGAGGTGGAGGAGGTAAATATTCTCACAGCATGTAAAAGGTATTTAGATGAGCATTTTAAATGGCATGGCATAGAAGGCTCCGGGTTGTGTGTTGGTATCTGTGAATAGTACAGATAAGCACTCGATGGCTGGAATGGGCATTTTGAGGTGAAGGGCCAGCTTTTGTGCGGTATAACTCTAGGATATACCAGAACACTTCAATGTTTTGCCTATAATATACAGTAATCTGAATGTTCTTCTCGATGCAGAGTTATTCTTGAACCACGCTAATTAAAGGATTTCTGATATTTTTGTCATAACATATCCATCTGCAGATGACATATAAAATATTTTTAAATTTTTTTTATTAATGATACATAACAATATATAACCAAGTAACTATATCACAGAAAGCGGTTCACTGATTGTGGACTGTTTGCTGAGATGAATTATCCAGTCTGGCTGAACAAAAACCATCTTCCCCCAGTGGTGGAATCAGTGTTCGTAAATGATTCAGCCTTGTCTTTAGTATTTACACAGTGGGACCCACAGTCAATGAAGATGGAGATTTATTGGAGCCTCCCATTAATTATCCATCACCATTCACTACTGGATGTGGCAGGACTAAAGAGCTTTGATCTGTTCCATTGGGTTTGAATTTGCTCAGCTCTGTGTATTACATGCTGTTTTTGCTGATAGCATACAAGCAATCCTATGCATGTTGAAAACTCATTTTTAAGTACGCCCGGTGTTGCTCCTTGTTAACCTTTCTTATTCTTCATTGAAGCAGACCTGTTCCATAGATGCGTTGGTAATGCTGGAGTGAGGTTACAGATTGTTGTAGTGTACATTTCTACCGTTGCTGATTGACCACAGCTCCCCAAGATATGGTAGACAAAAGTGCTGGAGAAACTCAGCGGGTGCAGCAGCATCTATGGAGCGAAGGAAATAGGCAACCTTTCGGGCCGAAACCCTTCTTCAGACTGAAAGGAATTGCAGATACTGGTTTAAATAAAAAGCTGGAGTAACTCAGCGGGACAGATAGCATCTCTGGAGAGAAGGAATGGGTGACAGGGGCCTGATCTGAAGTGAGTATTCTCACTTAGTAAGATTGTGGTGCCACAGAACACAATGAATAATTTATAGATAGGACTTTGTCTCTACAAAGGTCACTTCTACAAATGTAATCATGGGCAGATGTACCTATCCAGATTGAACAGTGAAGATGAAGCTACTCTCGAAAAAGGACATTGAAGTCACCACACGTTCATCACTACATTGTGTTCTTGCTACTTTCAGTGATACTTCCAAGTGATTTTCAAGATGTAGTAACATTAGGTATGTTACAATACCTACCTTTAGCAGCGTTGCAGTTCTGCCGTGTGCGTGACTTTGGCGCCTTTCAGGTGGGGGCGGGTTTAAAATGCCGTTTTTCCCCAGACAGTCCAAATCGATCCATGTCGGGCGATTTCGTCGCTAAAGAGAAATCGCTCTGACATTTCATTCATGAAGGTATTTTTAAACTACGCTAGATTATTTATTAACTAGAGTAGTTTAAAAATCATCTTCTAAAGCTGTGAACGCTGACAGCAGAACGGACCTAACGTAGGGGAGAAAATAAAGTGCACAGTATATTTTTACATTTTACTTCGGCGTCACGCGACATATCGTCGACCGCATGTGAGCGACAGGCAGGGAGGAGCGTTGTTCCTCTACTGCAGGGACCTGCAGGTAAGGAAAACACAAACCTGCAGTCTTTTTCTTTCAGGTGACTCTGTTTACAGGGTCTCCAGGCCGCCTCGAATCTGATTGCCGTGGGCAGTCAGCGGCGACACCAACAGCCTGGAGTCGGGCAGCCCGTTGACCAGGAGGGTCCGGACTCACACACTCGCCGGCGGAGGACGGCAGAGGCAGCCCGACTCTACACCACAGCCCACAGGGGACATCGCGAGCTGGCGGCGTGCATGAAGGAGTGGGGCTTGCAGGCTCGCCGTGCGAAGCAAACGGCGGCAGAGCAGCAGCCCGAAGGGGACACCGCAGCCCGAAGGGGACACCGCAGGCTACGCCATACATGAAGGAGTGGGGCTTGCAGGCTCGCCGTACAAAGTAAGCGACGACAGAGCAGCAGCCCGACTCTACACTGCAGCCGCAGGGTCACCACGGGCTGCCGGCATGTATGAAGGAGGGGGGCTTGCAAGCAAAGGCAGAGCGGCAGCCCGACTCTACGCCGCAGCCCGCAGGGATACTGTGGGCTGTCTGTATTACAGGTAATGGTGTTCTCCACTCAGTTTAAATGAGTGGCTGGGAGCAACCCAGAAATGCCAGTGCCTCTCCTGCATGGATTGAGGGACTGTGCCCACACTCATGGCAAACACAGCTGCCATGCTACTCCAGGGAATGTGTTGTCTTAAAGAAGCTGAGACTGCTAGCACATAAAGCTTATTAAATCATGAGAGTCTGGTCACCATTGTAGCTACTCGGCGGCTCGTTCTGTCTCCCCTACTATGCAGGTCACCAGAGCAGGGGGAGAGCTGCGCCCAGGTCATGCCCCGCTGCAGCGGAAGGCATCGACATGCCGCCGGGGGTAACCTGCTAGATTGCGGGCTGGTGATGGATCTGTTGGGAAGTCGGAGAGCCCTGCAGGAGCAGGAGGTACCAGCATTCCACCGGAACAGGCTGCCGGAGCGCAGACCGGTGGAAGCAGATTTCGGTCGGGCACCCCCGTTGCGACGGGTATAGCCGACTATGCGCCGTCACGGACCCACGTGGTCAACGGTGACGGTAAGCCTGCACGGACATCGGGGAGTCCGGCTATGGGAGCCGGCACAGACTCATTCCCGCTGCCTTTCCATCAGGCAGGGGGACCGCTAATGTCCAAACGACGGCGGACTAGCGGTATGTCCGTGCGGGAGTCGTACAGCCCCGCAGGAGCAGCTGCTGACGACCTGCCAGCGCACCTCGAGGAGGTGCGGTTCACTGGTAGAAGCCCCAGTGTCTCAGGAGAGCCAGGGGAAGTCGGCTTGTTGTCCGCGTGTAGCGGCAGCAGTCGCATGGCTTGGATGGAGATAATGGTGGAGCAACTATATCAGCGGGACCTGGATCGGCAAGAGCGGGACTCTCAGCGGTCTGGGATCATGCCGCCACCTTCAATCTCACCTTCGTCTGTCGGCAGTGCTAGGAGTCAACAGATGGCCGATTTTGACAAAGAAGCGGCAGCAGAAGAGCCCACTGCTCTAGATCCAGAAGAAGAAATGCTGGAGGTAGTGTCGAAATTTGCGAAGCCTGTATGTTCAGGGGAACCGCTCCACCCTAAACTGGCAGTAAGTATCAATTTCCTGACGACACACCAGCTCCAAGACCAGGTACTTTCAGAAACCATGGAGAAGTACAAGGATCCTGGAAATTGTGTTACCCTGAACGTCCCGACGGTCAACTCAGCCATCTGGGGGAACATCAGTTCCAGTGCAAGGGCACAAGAGGTCAAGATGCAGAAAATTCTGAAGCTGTTAACGTCGGGCATCACGGCGCTCGCCAGGACCCTCGATGGGGCGGGTGTATACGCAGAGCAGCAGGATGCTCTAGCCCTCCTGTGTAGCACACTTCGAAATAAACTGTTTTAGTCAGAGCTCCATCCGGCCCGACCTTAACCCTAAATTCGCTGGGTTGCGTCGTATCTCCACCACACCACCAAGACAGCTGTTTGGGGAGGACCTGCCCAAGCAGGTCAAAGAACTTGATGAGGAAGCCCAAACCGTGGGGCTGATGAAACCACCATCATCGTCAAGGGTGCAGATTTACCGAAGGCAGCCTTATCCTCCCTCCAAACCTCGGGGGGGGAGGGGGGGGGGGGGGGTGCAGCCGGAAGACCATCAAGAACATATCAGCCACCAGCTCCCCAACAGCAGAAGCCTTTTTTAGGGCCAGCATAGACTACCTCACCACACACCAGCTGCAGGAACAGGGATTTACCGAGGCGATCGAGCAGCACCCAGCAACGACTGAACAACAGAAACCAGAAAGACAGGCCCGCCGGTAACCATGGAGGTAAGGGGGTCTGGTTCTCTTGGAAGTACTGCATGCATAACCTCACAAGTAGGAGGGAGGTTACATACTCTGTAACATGGGGCTCTGTTTGCCCAGGGAACAGAGCAATAGACATAATAGACGCATGTAACAGCCTTGCTTGCGCCAGGGAACCGACTATTAGATATGCTGCTAAGGTAATTGGTAAACTTGTAGCTACATTCCAGCCACATAATTTGGGCTGTTACACTATCGAAGCTTGAAAAAAGCACAAATCTCAGCATTAAAAGCGAATGCTGGACATTTACGAGCCTATGCAGCTGCCAATCGAAGCATAAATTGAGCTACAATGGTGGATTAGCAATGGTTGTGATTGTTAAATCCCTTCATTACATCAAACCCATTAGTCGTGTTACAAACCGACACGCCAAGGGCTGGGGAACTACCGACACCATTCCAGTTGGGGCGGTAGATGGGATTTGCATGAGTCTACTTCTCTTCAATCACAAGGAATAAACCGTTTAGAAATGCTGGGAGCATGTAAAGGGCTGCGGGCTTAATGCACTAATCTGCAGCATACGTATGTTCGTCTTCAAAATAATACCACCGAGGTGGCATATCTAAACCTTATGGGTGGTGTCAAATCAATATCGTGTGATGAATTGCAAACATTAATTTGGCTCTGGTGGATTGAAAGAAATATTTGGGTTCAGCTACGTACCTTCTGGTTAAGCTCAATATAGTGGCGGACACCAGGTCACAAGTATTTAATAACGACATCAAGTGGATTTGAACCTCCAAATATTTGCTAAAATTATAGCCTAATATGGAACATAGAAACATAGAAACATAGAAAATAGGTGCAGGAGTAGGCCATTCGGCCCTTCGAGCCTGCACCGCCATTCAATGTGATCATGGCTGATCATCCAACTCAGTATCCCGTACCTGCCTTCTCTCCATACCCCCTGATCCCTTTAGCCACAAGTGCCACATCTAACGCCCTCTTAAATATAGCCAATGAACTGGCCTCAACTACCTTCTGTGGCAGAGAATTCCAGAGACTCACCACTCTCTGTGTAAAGAATGTTTTCCTCATTTCGGTCCTAAAGGAATTCCCCCTTATCCTTAGACTGTGACCCCTTGTTCTGGACTCCCCCAACATCGGGAACAATCTTCCAGCATCTAGCTTGTCCAACCCCTTAAGAATTTTGTAGGTTTCTATAAGATCCCCCCTCAATCTTCTAAATTCCATCGAGTACAAACCGAGTCTATCCAATCTTTCCTCATATGAAAGTCCTGACATCCCAGGAATCAGTCTGGTAAACACCAGATATCAACATATCTGGAACACCAGATATCAACCTCCTTGCGTCCAGGTTGAGTCATTGGATACCAACATATGTCTCTTGAGAACCAGATCCTGGGGCAGTGGCGATGGAAGCGTTCTCGCTACATTGGGGGCGAAATGCGTTTTTTCTATGCTTTCCCCATTCTGCTTCATCAGACAGGTGTTGCAGGAAACGCAATCAGGCTCAGCAACATAAAGGACCATGGTCAAACAGCATTGTGCAGAGAGAGTCCATTAGGAAGCAGTACCTCACCTACATAAGGATATGGGAGGTTTTCTGTAGTCGGGCCTAGACCATCTACATATCTGCTACGATCTCCAAGGTGCTGGAATCCTCACGGGTCTTCATTATGATGAGTCCCTCAGTTACAGTGCTGTATACAGTGCCAGGAGTGCACTGTCATCCTATCTCAAGACTGGAGTGGGATCTCACCAGCTGGTATCCAAACTATGAGGGGTATGGTCTAACCATCCCTCCCCGACCATGATATTATATTACCTGAGATTGGAGGTAGTGTTGAACCTACTCAGGAGCTGGTCGCCTACGACGGATTTACCACTGGACTTACTCACCTTCAAAGTGGTGATGGTAATGGCACTGAACATAGCACAACGGGTCAAGACTCTACAGGAATTAAACCTGGTAGAATGATCGACCCATAATAAAGTAACTTCTTTATAGGAGAGTTGCTTAAACTACGCAGACCTGCGACTACAGGTCTGAAAATGGGCATCAGGTATATGGAGACGGGTCTGTTTCAGCCATGGAAACCCACATCACAGGGTGATCGTGCAGACTATCTCCAGATGACTCAAGGTGGTATTCGGTGCAGCAGGTAAGACACTAACATTTTAAATGGCATTCTACCAGGGCTGCATCCACATCAGTGGCAAGGACCATGGAGGTGTTCGTGGATTATGTCCTCGCAATAGCGAGCTGGGCCAGTGAATCTACATTTCAGCGGTTTTATAACTGACTTGTAACCGCTCCCGCAACGTTGGCGGATTCAGTTTTAAGTGCTGTTCCCTAAATGTTTGTCCCCAAGTTCAGGGGGTTATTGTTATATTAACAAATGTTATTATTTTTCAGCTTGTTCAAGTCTGAAATACGTTAACATACTTCCTCCATCAGAATTACAGCAGTGTGTGAGCATGGACGTGACCAGGGCATGTAATCACAGAGCTTTGAAATCTTCACAAAGTCACTCACGGATCTCTGAAGTAAAATAGTAAGATTAAACGAGAACTTACCAGTTTGAAGTTTGATCTTTATTTTATGAGGAGTTGCGATGAGGGATTTCGTGCCCTCCGCTCCCAAACCCTCTATCATGAGGTCAACTGGTATGTTAGTTCTCTTAAATCTTACTATCTTCAGTCATTGTTGTTATCTGTGATTCCACACCGATGCTTTGAAGAATGTTGCGCATGAATGCCTGGCGGGGTCTTCACAAAATCCCTCATCGCAACTCCTCATAAAATAAAGATCAAACTTCAAACTGGTAAGTTCTCATTTAATCTTACTATTAAAACTTGGTTTTTAGGAAGGCTTTAATCACATTTTCATGTTGCGAAAAGGGGACCAAAAAAATGTATGAACCGGCTGTATTTTTCATACCGACTTCACCGCAAACCGCAACGTTCCAATCCACCGCATTCCACTAAAACCCACTCGCTAGTTGATTTAAATGGCCATTAATTTACAGGCATTAAACACTAAATTCCTTCCATTTGGCCTATAAATTCATGAAAATGAGAAATAAAAAATCATGTTATATTGTGGATTATTGCGTGAATGTTAATTGGACACTTAGGCAATTAAAAAAAAAGTTTATCTTTTCTTAAGAAATGGATAGATGTTTAGATCTAGTAATTGAATTTTGTAATTAGCTACAATTAGATAACTAACTAATTATATGCTTTAATTTCAGGTCATCCAAGTAAGATTGTTTCATATTTGTTTCAGAATGCTTCAATCTATAATAACTGAAAATTTCATTGAGTTCTCTTAATTTTTAAGAAAGTTATGGGCTTTTAACTGTTCTAGATCACAGCTTTTGAGTTAAGTCAATTGAAAGGCAATGGGGAACAAGATGCTAATTTCCGAGTATGAAAATGGTCATAACTTTCTTAATACTGAAGATATGAAAGTGAATTAGGTGTCAAATTAAACTTCTTTTAATGCTTTATCTGATGGGATAAATTGGGACTTGATTTTTTAAATCTCAACATTTTGTAACATTGCTAGTAACATTGATTTATCTGCTGTGAGAAGATGATAGCTGGTTATCAGAAGTAATTTCTTTGCCCATATGTGGCCGAATGCCTTGAGAATTCATGTGATCTTAATCAATGTTGAGGATGTCCTGCACTCTTCTTTCCCATCATCTAACCAGTGTGCAGTCCCCTCTGGTGGATCTTTTCTGCCATTGCAGTGATGTGCAGTGATTGTGAATAAGTCAGTTATGTTTTCTAAAAGGTTCTATTCTGTAAGCACACCAGTATCAGGTGGTTTCTTGAACAGTCTATGGCACAGCTCTTTCAGCTCAGATAATGGCTCATAAAAACACTATGCAGTATCTACTTGGCCAAGTGACTATCATACCTGAATTCAGTGTCTAAGTAAATGCTAAGTGGTCTGTCTGGTTTTATTTTATATCTCAGTTTCAAAGAAGCAGATGAAGGCACTTGAGTGGCTTGCTAAGCCATTTGAGAGCAGATTTTTATAGTCTGAAGTCATAAAGGGGACATTCAGGGTAAGTATGGCATATTTCCTCCCATGAAGGGTACAAGTGAACTTGCTGGACTCTTATGATAATCCAGTTGTTTGTGTGATCATCATAACGAATGCCAGCTTAGAAAAATTCCAGGTTATTTAAGTGAATGTAAATTCTTCAGTTGCCATGGTGGGATTTGAATTTAGGCAATAGACAATAGGTACAGGAGTAAGCCATTTGGCCCTTCGAGCCAGCACCACCATTCAATGCGATCATGGCTGATCATCCCCAATCAGTACCCCGTTCCGTCCTTCTCCCCATATCCCTCGACTCCGCTATCTTTAAGAGCCCTATCTAGCTCTCTCTTGAAAGTATCCAGAGAACCAGCCTCCACCGCCCTCTGAGGCAGAGAATTCCACAGATTACTCGTCCAGTAACTCTATTGTTGTACCAGCACGGTAGTGCACAGGTCACACAAAGTCCACTGGGAAGAAGCAAAGATCCTACGTACTGGACAGGAAATACTGACATATTTTCTGTTACATTAATGTTTAATTTAAAATCTGTGTCTCCATTCGAGTTCCATCCACAATCACTATGTCTCTGTCTGGATTGAATTGTGGGATGAGTGATCCATGCTTTTGATGAGAGGGCACAACATTAATGTCCTTCCTTTCCATTAACGCAATGGAAAGGAAGGACATTAGCTTGGAGCATGTGGAATCGGTATGGGTAGAGCTGCGAAACACTAAGGGGCAGAAAAGTCTGGTGGGTGTTGTGTACAGGCCACCTAACAGTAGTAGTGAAGTTGGGGATGGTATCAAACAGGAAATTAGAAATGCGTGCGACAAAGGCAAAACAGTTATAATGGGTGACTTCAATCTACATATAGATTGGGTGAATCAAATTATCAGGGGCGCTGAGGAAGAGGATTTTTTGGAATGTATGCAGGATAGTTATCTAAATCAACATGTAGTGGAACCAATGAGAGAGCAGGCTATTTTAGACTGGGTATTGGGTAATGAGGAAGGGTTAGTTAGCAGTCTTGTTGTGCGTGCCCCCTTGGGCAAGAGTGACCATAATATGGTTGAGTTCTTCATTAGGATGGAGAGTGACATTGTTAATTCAGAAACAATGGTTCTGAACTTAAAGAAAGGTAACTTTGAGGGTATGAGACGTGAATTGGCCAAGATTGACTGGCAATCAATTCTAAAGGGGTTGACGGTGGATACGCAATGGAAGACATTTAAAGACTGCATGGATGAACTACAAAAATTGTTCATCCCAGTTTGGCAAAAGAATAAATCAGGGAAGGTAGTGCATCCGTGGATAACAAGGGAAATCAGGGATAGTATCAAAGCAAAGGATGATGCGTACAAAGTAGCCAGAAAAAGCAGCATACCAGAGGACTGGGAGAAATTCAGAGACCAGCAGAGGAGGACAAAGGGCTTGATTAGGAAAGGAAAAATAGATTATGAAAGAAAACTGGCAGGGAACATAAAAACTGACTGCAAAAGTTTTTAATAGATATGTGAAGAGAAAGAGATTAATTAAAACAAATGTAGGTCCCTTGCAGTCAGAAACAGGTGAGTTGATCATGGGGAACAAGGATATGGCGGACCAATTGAATAACTACTTTGGTTCCGTCTTCACTAAGGAAGACATAAATAATCTGCTGGAAATAGCAGGGGACCGCGGGTCAAAGGAGGAATTGAATGAAATCCAGGTTAGTCGGGAAGTGGTGTTGGGTAAATTGAATGGATTAAAGGCCGATAAATCCCCAGGGCCAGATAGGCTGCATCCCAGAGTACTTGAGGAAGTAGCTCCGGAAATAGTGGATGCATTGGTGATAATCTTTCAAAATTCGTTAGATTCTGGAGTAGTTCCTGAGGATTGGCGGGTAGCAAACATAACCCCTCTTTTTAAGAAGGGAGGGAGAGAGAAAACGGGGAATTACAGACCAGTTAGTCTAACATCGATAGTGGGGAAACTGCTAGAGTCAGTTATTAAAGATGGGATGCAGCACATTTGGAAAGTGGTGAAATCATTGGACAAAGTCAGCATGGATTTACGAAAGGTAAATCATGTCTGACGAATCTTGTGGAATTTGTCGAGGATGTAACTAGTAGCGTGGATAGGGGAGAACCAGTGGATGTGGTGTATCTGGACTTCCAGAAGGCTTTCGACAAGGTCCCACATAAGAGATCAGTATACAAACTTAAAGCATACGGCATTGGGGGTTCAGCATTGATGTGGATAGAGAACTGGCTGGCAAACCGGAAGCAAAGAGTAGGAGTAAATGGGTCATTTTCACAATGGCAGGCAGTGACTAGTGGGGTACCGCAAGGCTCAGTGCTGGGACCCCAGCTATTTACAATATACATTAATGATCTGGATGAGGGAATTGAAGGCAATATCTCCAAGTTTGCGGATGACACTAAGCTGGGGGGCAGTGTTAGCTGTGAGGTGAATGCTAGGAGACTGCAAGGTGACTTGGATAGGCTGGGTGAGTGGGCAAAGATTTGGCAGATGCAGTATGATGTGGATAAATGTGAGGTTATCCACTTTGGTGGCAAAAATAGGAAAGCACACTATTATCTAAATGGTGGCCGATTAGGAAAAGGGGAGATGCAGCGCAACCTGGGTGTCATGGTACACCAGTTATTGAAAGTAGGCATGCAGGTGCAGCAGGCAGTGAAGAAAGCGAATGGTATGTTAGCTTTCATAGCAAAAGGATTTGAGTATAGGAGCAGGGAGGTTCTACTTCAGTTGTATAGGGTCTTGGTGAGACCACACCTGGAGTATTGCGTACAGTTCTGGTCTCCAAATCTGAGGAAGGACATTATTTCCATAGAGGGAGTGCAGAGAAAGTTCACCAGACTGATTCCTGGGATGTCAGGACTGTCTTATGAAGAAAGACTGCATAGACTCGGTTTATACTCTCTAGAATTTAGGAGATTGAGAAAGGATCTTATGGAAACTTACAAAATTCTTAAGGGGTTGGACAGGCTAGATGCAGGAAGATAGTTCCCGATGTTGGGGAGGTCCAGGACAAGGGGTTACAGCTTAAGGATAAGGGGGAAATCCTTTAGGACCGAGATGAGAAGGCCTTTTTTCACACAGAGAGTGGTGGGTCTCTGGAACTCTCTGCCACAGAGGGTAGTTGAGGCCAGTTCATAGGCTATATTTAAGAGGGAGTTAGATGTGGCCCTTGTGGCTAAGGGGATCAGAGGGTATGGAGAGAAGGCAGGTACGGGATATTGAGTTGGATGATCAGCCATGATCATATTGAATGGCGGTGCAGGCTCGAAGGGCCGAATGGCCTGCTCCTGCACCTAATTTCTATGTTTCTATGTTTCTAACATTCATTCATCTTTGTAAAATTCTACCAGAATCAGTGAGGCAGGTTTGACATCTGCAATCTTCATTTCTCAAAACTAAACATTACACGGTTACTGAACGGAGGCCAGGGGCTTCGATACTTCAGTTTCAGGGAACAACTTCTGACCAAAGATATTATTTGAAATGATGTGGGTACTGACCTGCAGAAGCATGTCACCAGGCTCAATTCTGCCATCAGCTGCCACTGCTCCTCCCTTCATTATCGACCCAATGTAAATCCCGCCGTCTCCCCGGTCATTACTCTGACCCACGATGCTGATCCCCAGGAAATTGTACTTCTCTGAAATAAAGGTTTGACATCAGTGATAAAGAGTTTGATGATGTGAAAAAAGGACAAAACTTCAACTTGTGAATAATGCTGACTGGTGAGGTGACAGCAGATAAAACACACAAAGAGCAGACAGAGAGGCACTTCTTCAGAATGACTCCAAAAATATACGTTGCAATATCTATATCATAAATATAAAGCGATTTCATTGATGTGGTACCATTTTAATCTTCTTTGATCAAATTCTTTTTTTTTCAAATTATGCAATTTTTAGTTATCTTTATTTTTGGAAATCTTGGATTTGGTACAGGGAGGTTCACCATATCTAATGCCCTTCCAAGATTCAACAAATGCCCCACCTGCCCTAAGATCTGTACATCAACAGGCTTGTCCTTTATATTTTTAATATCTGCTTGGATAACTTTGTTATACTGAAATCATCTCAAATTCATTAATGTAGAATTTTGAATAAAAAACATTTCTGCCAACTTTATTACTTTATGTACCACCTCAAACATGTTCTGAAAACGCTCAAAGCAAACGCGCTCCAACCAGGAACTCAGGCAAACACGCTCCGACAAGCCCTAGGCAAACACACTGTGATGAACCTCAAACAAAAGAACCCAACTTCACTGCATAATAAACGATAATCTGTATTCTGCTATTAATATTTATTATACCCTTAAGCACAGATGCACTTTCCACTGACATCAACCTCAAATCACCTCACTTACAAAACAATAAACAAATACTGAATTTTCAAATGTGCCCTTACTTAGTTGAAACTCACCCATGTTTAGCGTCACAGTGATAATATTGAGTGACATGGTGGAGTCTGTGATACTGCTCAATGATGAGGACTGTATGAAACAAACATTTATTCAGTTGTTTAACGGAACTGAAGATAGTAAAGTATTTTTGATTTTTGATGCTTGAAACATTTCTAATGGAGCAAAAGAAGATAGACATAATTTTTTATCATTCATTTCACAATCTTAAAACATCCTTAAGCAATTTGTCTACAACAGAAATCAAAGTAATTATTGCACCGACCATCTGCTTTATTGATGTTACACAAGAAACGGTGAGAACAGCAGAGGAGGAGGGAAGTTGAGAAATAAACTAAGGATTCAGAATGAGAGCTTTGATGAAGGGTGGACAATTGGAATTGAGAGATTGATAAGATGGAAAAAGGTGGGTGTGAGGACTCTAGTGAGAAAGTGAGTATATAGGCTAGAAGTACATGGGTACATGGCAGGGTTGAGGAATATGTCGAAAAGATGAAGTTGTTCTCTGACACAGGGGTTTAAACTGGTTTCTTGCAGATACCAATTTACTTACAAAGCAAGACAGTTTGTTATATATGGAAAATGCATCCATCCATTCTAATTCCTGTTGTTCCACCATTTGGCGCTGTCTCTTTAGCTGCCAAGACCCTAAACTCATTAATTCCCTTTGTTACCATCTCAGGCTCTCCACGGTTTTCCTTCCTCCAATATGTTCCTTTAAAACTCTAATTCTTTGATCTTTCTTTTGGTCAAGTGCCCGAATATTTCCCTGACAACTCATTTGCAGACTATGTTTGATGATGTTCCTATGAACTGTAATGGACTTTTACTATGGTAGACTATGTAATTGAAATTTGTTTAAGCTGTACATGGCATTTTGCTGCAAATCAAAATATTCACAATTTCATATTTTGCCTAGGAACCTTGTTGTTGGAGTTAATTGAGCAATACTTTTGTATTTACATTGAAAGCTATGAGGTAATTTCCTTTCCACAGGCTTTCCAATCCATGAGCTTGCTGCATGATTTTGGCGTTTTAATACACTGTGTATTTTGGAATGGTGCTAGCTCTCCCACAATGTCAAGTGTTGTTCCCAATCTCACCTTGTCCATCTGTCTCATGCGATGCCTCCGCCTCCTACGTTTGTGCCTCCTCATGAGTCGAGACGAAGTGCTCTGCTCCACCGAGCTGCTTAACCTAAGGAACCAAACAGAATGCAAATAGAAATCCCTAATTCATCAATCGCATTACATCCAGTTCATGTTATCGAAGCACGTTCTAGCAGAATTATCTGTACTTACCCGCATTCACACAGTTCCTCCAGAGATACACATGTGTGCAATAATAATCACTAACATGAAAGCGACATATGCAGCCTTCATTGAGTGAAAGTCAAAGCCAAATATAAACATAAAGAAACAGAGTCAAGAGGATGTCATTTGGGTCTTCGTGCTATTAAACAATTATTACTCTGCTATTAAACAAGATCATGGTGCACTCGTCTAGGAGTTAACAGCAGTTTGCTGCACTTTTCCCAGATCTCTTGACTCCTGAATATCTGTCAATCTCCGCCTTGAACATATCCAATTACTCTGCCCCCACAGCTCCCCAAGCGGAGAATTTCAAAGCGCCACAGCTCACTGAGTGCAGAAATTCCTCCAGAGATACACTCATATTTTAAATAAGAAATAAAATAAGATCATGGCTGATCTTCTAGGGGAAAGTTGCAGAAATTTCAATGAACAACTACCAGGGTGAGCAGCATTAGAAATTGTTTTTTTTTTAAATTGAGGTGTTTTCAGTTGGAACGTACAAAGTTGATGAAAGAATGGCAGAGATGTTCAAAACATGGGATTTTTTAAATAAGGTAGATCACGAAAAATCATCTTCAGCGTTCATGGAGCCATTAATCAGAGAAGATAATCCTGAATTAATGCACAAGAATTAAAAAGAATGTATTAATGTAAGGGCTCAGGGCATTAAATACTTGCCCATTTAACAGTGGATTATGCAAAATCCGGAGTAACCTTTAAAAAGGAGTATAAGTATATATTTGAAAAGACTACATTTGAAAAGGTATGGTGAATGGATATCTCATTCACAAGGTAGGCAAAAGAATAAGGGATCAAATAAGAAGAGGATGGTAAAGTGGGATGAAGCAAGATTTTCAATACAGTAGCTGTACCAATACCCTACCCATCCAATACAACAGTCATCCCATTAATGATTCAACAAATTACTGATCCAATTACTTGCCGGATAGATCAACTCAGATATTATCTTCCCGATACAAAGGCCATATTATTCCTTGTTCAATCCATCAGCCACCCTATTACATTTACAAAAGTTACCCTTTCCTCTTACCTGCTAGTATTGTCATCATCAGAGTCAATAAAGCTGCTCGAGTCCAATTCACTGCTCATCACAGTGGAGGCACTATCGTAACCACCTGCATTGCGATGCCGATCTGGTTTTGGGTGTCCATTTACTCGTGCAACTGTGGGAGAAATATAGCATTATTAGATAATGTTCAATGACTGCAAATGTGCACTCATTCTTAAACCAAAATATTGTAAATGTTCAAAATTCTTCAAAAGAAATGAAGTGCTGAAAATTAGTATCTCAGGCAGTATCTGTGGAGAGGGAAACTGAATTAATATTTCATGTCGATGTTCTTTTATTGTAACTGGGATAAGTTAGAAATTAAACTGGTTTTAAGATAAAAATCAAAAGGGGGAAGAGCAGAAAGAACACAAGGAGGACACGAACTGTGAGGACACGAAGAATCACCCTTCTCCCTCGCCTTCCACCGGTTTACGATTTGCAACATTTCTGTCCTTATCTCACACCTTTTGTCCTTTCATCTCTGTCCAACCATATGCCTATCAAACCATCCCCCCTCCCTCACCTGTATCCACCTATTACTCACCAGGCAGACACAAAATGCTGGAGTAACTCAGCGGGTCAGGCAGCATCTATGGAGAGAAGGAATGGGTGACGTTTCGAGTCAAAACTCTTCTTCAGACCCTTCTACCTACACATATTATTCACCAGGCATTGACCTGCCCCTCCTATCTTCCAGCTTTCTTCCCCCCACCCCGCACCTCAATCAGTCTGAAGAAGGGTCTGACCACAAAACATCACCTACCCACGTTCTCCAGCGATGCTGCCTTACCTGCTGAGTTACTCCAGCACTTTGTGTCATTATTTGTAAACCAGCATCAGCAGTGCCTTGTATCTCCTTAAGTATTGGTAGCCTGCCTGAAAATGGATGAGATAGGCTAGTGAATAACAAAAGATGTATCTAGGCACGGTCTCAGAGGAAACTGGAATAAACTGAATGCTAGAATTGTGAGCTCCAATGGGTGATTATTTGAAAGTGTTGAACTCATTGATGAGTACTGAAGGAGTTAATGTGCTTATTTCAAAATTATCAGTGAAAGGTGAATAGTCACAGGTTTTGTCAACATTTAATGTACAACTATTCTTGAATCCGATCAATTTGGAGTGAATTATGTGATCAGCTAAGATGTCAGTCACTGCTACAATTAGAATGAATGATGGAAAAATTCATATTGGGTGATGAAGCAAAAATGCATGATGTTGAAATATACTGTGGCAAATTAATCATTAGAGACAACAGGGGAAAGAAATCTTCATTCTTCTCACAATCTACTGACCCCATGCCAGCCACCTCGCCATGGACACCTCGTGTCTCATTGGTGTCTGGTAGAGAGAGGATAATCCCACGTCCAGACAGAATGAATTTGCAGCCAGAGAAGCTGGGTACATGCTGCTGCCAACGTTTGAAAACAAGGTAAACCCCGTTATAAAATGTTGCGGGGTCAGGAACAAATGTTAACAGGCACAGATAATTGTCTCTTGGTGCAATCTCATAATTCATGACGTGCCTGCAAATTCAAGGAGTTACTTATTTTGATACGCCTGCAGTCTAAAATTATGTAGCATTGATCAAGCCCAGGTCAACCTGAAGAAAGGTCCCAACCCGAGGTGTCATTTCTCCATTCCCTCCACAGATGCTGCCTGACCTGCTGAAATCCTCCAGCAGTTTGAGTTTTGTTCAAGGTTCCAGCATCTACAGTTCCTTGTGTCCCCAGGTAAACCTTCTCTATCCAGCTTCGAGGAGCATTTTACTGGATTTGACAGGATTTGAGTGTTAATACTGAAGCAGCTTGTCATGCTCTGCTCAGGTGTTGCTTCCAAATATGCAGAATAAACTCTGTTTCACGGTCTCCTAGGCTGCATGTATGACTGAGCAGGGTGACAGCTGTACGTTGAAACAATCACTGCAAAATAATCCTCCTGCTCATGTGTAATTCAGGAGCTAGCCGCTTCAGCGTTAACACTCACAATCCACCCCGGTTTAGTTTTCTTATTGTACTGTTTATTGGCCAGAAGTTTGGCTTCTGGCACATAGCTGCTCAAATCCCCAGCAGCATAACAAATGGCAATTAGCAAAAGCATGCCTGTCATCAGCTACGGGGCCTTCCACAGGTCAGAGCTCATTGATTAACGCATGTCAAATGAATTACGTTTCTGGTTGTTATTCGAACATCTGTTTTCTTACTTATTCCAAAGACAGAACTCCACAAGAAGCCCAAGCCCACTGCAACAATTCAGGGCACAATTCAATCTGTGCTGGTTCTATAGGTGCATGAGTAGGTATATGGGGGAATACTTTAATATATATTTTCATTTTCACAATTACACACCTGTGTGTAAATTCTTTAACTAGATGCCAGCCTGTAACTCAACCCCAGTATGTATTATTCCATACAAATCGCCCAGCCCCCTCTAATGGATTTTTAGCACCAAAAAACCTTACCCCTGAGTATGCTTGTTTCTGTACATAAACCTCCCAAAACGCTAAATTACTTCCCAGCATGTTATATTATATATATGTAATATATATTATATATTATATATATATAATCTCCAAATGTTTAAATTAAAATACATCCTGTCAGTTGTATTTGACATTTCCTCTTGTGGCATTCTCTACTCTGTACGTGCTGTGGCAATAACTCTTGTCTGTTATGTTTTAGGCTGTGCGGCAGCAATTTAACCCACCATACACATTATATTCTTTTTGAATTTTTTAAAATGAATTCACAAGATGTGGGCATCACTAGCATCAATTACCTTTACTCTATTGCACATCAGAGGGCTGACACTTAGTGGAGAGAGGGTCAATGGGAGAAGCATCAAGAGGTGGAAGGGGGAAAAATGGGAAAATTGCTCAAAGGTGGTGTGAAATGATAAACAGTGGCTGAGTAACAAATTATTGAAATTCTTCCTCCGTTTTCACCATGGTAGTTAATGACTGGGTTTGCCACTTAAACCATTGTCACGTGATCCATCGTCCCCTACAGTGTACTATAGTACCAAAGAGCTCTCACTGAATGATGAGTTAATCTTGACATGGGTCTCAAATCTGCTTGATGCTTGTGTCCTACAGTCATCCAGCACGGAAATGGCCCTTCAGCCCAACTCGTCCATGCCAATTGAGATGCCCCATCTAAGCTAGTCCCATATGCCCATGTTTGACCCATATCCCTCTTGACCTTTCCTGTCCATGTATTGCATCTTGAACAGCAATGAAAAAAGATTGACACTATTTTGGGAAAAAATTGTTGCTGCAAGATTCTCTAGTATGCAATAGAACAGAAAGGCTTTTATAGGCAGGAACACCTTGGCCCACTGCCACCTCCTCAAAATCAACCTGATGAACCTTTGAAAGCATTGGCAGCTCAATGCCCACGCCTCTACTTTCCATACGCGTCACTAGCTGACAAATGAAAGGTCGTTTGTTTCTGTTTGGCAATTATCCTTCCCTCCTAGTGAATTCTATTGCAGCTAACCGTGGTAAGGGTGGTTGCTGAGCAACAGCAACGAATCACTGTGATCCAATTTGTCTGCACAACGGGTCTTAATGTCAGAAGAAGCATGGCACACCTACTTTAAACATCAGCACCAGTTATCACAGCTGGTTGCTCATGGCTGACATACTGTACATCTCAGCAAGCATTATCTGCACCCCTTTACATCCCGTCCTAAATACTCGCAGATGATAAAGAACCCTTTTTGATGTACCCACCCACCAGAGTACACGCTTCCTGGAAGTAGGATGCCGTAATGGGGATAGAAAAGTTGAATAATCAGCCTTGTTTAACATCAACGCCACCATGAAGCAAATGTAAGCTGGAGATGAATTTCCATCGACAGTTGCCTCCTTGGTTGACGGGAACCAAATGTACCCCGTACATTTCTCCTGGAGTATTACATACTGAAGATCAGATCTGCTGAGCCTCCAGGTGAACGTAGATCACATTGAAATGTACAAAATTCTTTAATCAAGGATTAAGGAGAATGCAAACCATGCCTTTCCTTGTGGCAGAATGCGGGGAGACCCTTCTATTTTTACCACAATCGGATTAAATATTAATTTAACAGTTTGCCTCCTCTCAAAGTTGATCGTGATTACATCTTTAAATGCTTCTTGGATTTTCTTCTTCTCAGACGTGGATATTGTGATGGAAACTCTATACCCCTAGTTTTAGAGCTAAGTGGGGATACCCGTCCCGTCCCAAGACCTAGTTATTTTTAGTTGGGAATGACAGCAAGTCAATGGACCAAATGGGCTATTGTGAGTTAAAGTCAAGTGTACTCCTGTTGCTGACAGTTGTCGTTCATGAAATCTTCAATATGTTTGACCAGTGGAGGCCTCTCTGTCTTTGTTAAGCTCACCTCTTATTTTTGGCTCTAGGCAAGATGGGATCTTGAGAGCTTGGGCTGTAAATACCCTTCCCAGTGATCAAATTCTTGGTCAACATAGCGGCAGCGGCAGATGGAATAAAGGAAATGGTTTCAATGAGTAGGCTGGAGGCTCATTTCCTGCCCCTCGGAGGTGCTTCAGGTGTTCCAAGGTTGGTTGTGCGAGCGTCCCAGGGTACAGAGGCTGAACGGTGGCCATGTGAGGCAAGGGATGGTACGTTAAAGAGTCGATGTGTACAGATCGATGTGTTGATGGAGTTGGTTGCTGGCGGGCCTGCTGCAGCCTGGGGCTCGATTTGAACAGTCGGCTGAGCACGTGGATCAGACATGGCCTGCAGAGGCCTAGAGTGTTAAAACAGTGATGGAGGACATTGACAGCATAGCCTGGCCACCACCAGGAAAGGGGCCTTAATGTCCAAATTCTACATTTATAGTAACTTTGTGCTTGAATGGTATAAGATGGGAAGGGTATAAAATGATAAGAAGGGAAATGGGATGATGCCTATGTACTGCTTCAGTGTAATCTACTATTCTTACACTCTTGTACTTAAGTATGTTTGTGCCAATGTATAGTAAGATTTTTACTAAACTGCATGTAGAAAAAGGGATTTCACTGTACTTAAGCACATGTGACAATAAACTACCATTGACCATTGAGAACCCATGCAGTCCATGGCTGTCAACTAATTGCTGAGCCACTTGGAAGGTTGATCCAGAGGTTTAAGTACAATGTGATCCAACACAGGCTAGCTAATTGGAGCCAAAATTGGCTTAATGATAGGAGAGGATTGAAGGGTGTTTCTCTGTTTGGAAAGCTGTGCCCTGTGGCGTTCCACAGCGATTGGTGTAGGATATTTACTATTTGTGATGTTTATTAATGTCTTGGATGTCTAAAGATTCACCACCTTCGGAATGAAGTAATTTCTCATCTCAGTCCTAAATGGCCGACCCTTTATCCTGAGCGATGTCCCCTTAATTTAAGATTCCTCTGCCAGGGAAAAAATTCTCTGTTTAGCCTGTAATTTCTTTGAAGATTTTTGTAAGTTTCATTTGGATCTCCTCTCATTCTTCTAAACTCTGGAGAATATAATCCAAATCTACTCAACTCTTCACACTTGGCAAACCTGTGCATGCACAGTGACCCTTCACTGCACATACCATGGAAAGGACAAGCCCTTTTACGCATGGAAACCCAAATTGTATTCAATTCTTCAGATGCAGTCTCACCAATGAGTTACAAATTATAATGAGACATCTTTATTTATTAATCAAACCCTCGAGTAATAAAGGCTAACATACCACTTGCCTTCCTAATTGATTGCTTCTTATCTGTGCCTGCTTCTTTTGGGAGCCTGGCAAACATTTTATCTAGGCTTTATAATTTATCTACTCTGAAAATATTTTATACTTCTTGATAGAATCATTTATTTATTGAGTCATTGCGTTCATGGGTCTGTAATGCTACAGCAAATAGGAATTTAATTATTCCATGCCAGTTCATATGACAATTAAACACTTATGACTCTTTGCTACATTTACCATTTTCCTCCTTAGTGACAATGTCTGCATCATTCCTCATTTCTTTGAGACATAACAAAACTCATTTAGAAATTAGACAGGAGGAGATGTCATGACATTGATGAACAAGACCATGAAAGGATTTGAAAACAAGGATGAAAATATTTAAAATTAGGCAATGTTCAGCTGTGATGCAGTGCAGTTCAGGGTGCAGAGGGGTAACAGTTGAATGGTATTTGGTGTGAATTAAGGACATGTACAGCAGAGGTTTAGATAAATCTGTTCAAGGAAAGTTGTCAGGTTTGGAGGCAACAAAGGTATGGAGTGAAGGTTTCAGCAACAGGTGAGCTATGATAGGGCTCACCCATTCCTTCTCTCCAGAGGTGCTGCCTGTCCTGCTGAGTTACTCCAGCAGTTTGTGTCTATCTTTGGTTTAAACCAGCAGCTCCTTCTTACAGGGGCAGAAGTTGTACATCTAAGTGACAACATGGAATCGTGGTCTGGCGTTTACTGCAGCGTCATATACGACCTCAAGGCTGGAAAGGGTCTGCTTTAGATATCAGTGAGACAAATCACAAATATGATAGATAGTTGTAAAGAGCAATATAAAAAGATTACCTTCCCAACACAAAACGAGTAGTTTTGGAAACCAATTTCTCAATATGTGCCCTCAGCAGTTTCTAAACTGCAGATGAAATTGAACTGTAAATGAATCACTCACTTTAGCCAAGCCTCGAGGGTCTTGCATGTATTTCTGCTTCTTCTCTCATGTGCACAACATTGCTTCCACCTGGTTTAAACTGATCATTCGGCATCTGCTACACTCATATCACTTCTCATTTATGAACAAAAGAACACCACCATGTGCTAATGGTAGATTTTCATGGTTTACTGGCTTCCTGATGTCTCAATCATTTTGTAACATTCTCGCCAGCTGAAACAGACCAAGCACAAGATCCAAGTTCTATTCCCAGGTTGAGCAGAATTTGCTGATCCTGGAAATTCAAACTTGATTGGCAGGGTGGTGGAATCTCAATGCGGACAGAGGCACGTGAGAGGCTAGAAGTTGGTATGGAGGGTGTTGTGGGAAAGGTTAGTGGACAGAATAGGCAGGTGAAAGGCGAGGAAGGAGGGTTGGTTCTATCTGCATGTATTTTAATGCAAGGGGCCTGACGGGTAAGGCAGATAAGCTCAGGGCATGGATATGTACGAGCGACTGGGACGTTGTAGCCATGACTGAAACCTGGTTAAGGGACTGGCAGCTCAATGTTCCGGGGTACAGGAGCTTCAGGAGAGACAGGGGTGAGGGAAAGAGAGAAGGGGTGGTTGCATTGTTGTATCGTTAAGGATGGTTCGTCTAGTGAGGCTATATGGGTGGATCTGAGGAATAAGAAAGGGATGATCACCTTGTTGGGGGTGTACTACAGACCCCCGAATAGTCAATGGGAATTAGAAGAACAAATGTGCCAGGAGATTGCAGACAGCAGCAGATCAAATAAGGTTGTTGTAGTAGAGGATTTTAACTTTCCCAATATAGACTGGGAATATCATAGCGTGAAGTGTTTGTGAGGTTTTCTTAAGCAGTATGTGGAGGCCCCCCACACGTGAGAGGGCAACACTGGATCAAGTGTTGGGAAATTGGGAGGGGCAAGTTATGAAATGTGTGTGGAGGAGTCTTTTGGGACCAGTGACCACAGTTCGATTAGGTTTAAGATAGTTATGGATAGGGACGGAGATGGTCCACATGTTAAAATGCTCAACTGATGTAAGGCCAACTTTGAGGGTATGATGGAAGGTCTCGCTCAAGTTGGGCCGAAGAGCCTGTTTCCATGCCGTTTGGCACTATGTCATAAGTTCATAAGACATAGGAGCAGAATTCGGCCATTCGATCATGGCTGATCTATCTTTCTCCCTTAACCCCAGTCTCCTGCCTTCTCTCCATAACCTTTGGCACTTTTACTAATCAAGAACCTGGCAATCTTCATTTTAAAAATACCCAAAGATGGCCTCCACAGCTGTCTGTGGCAATGATTCACACCGATTCACTACCTTTTGCTAAATAAATTCCTCCTCATCTCCACTCTGAAGGAATGTCCTTTTATTCTGAAACTGTGCTCTCTGATCCTAGACTCTGCAACTAGTAGAGACATCCTCCCCAAATTCATAGAGAATCAAGATGTTAAAGCCAAAATCCCTAATCCAGGTTCTCACTAATTGGTTCCTACTCTACCCAGTCCTTCTCCCATCCTCACTTTTACCGCACCAGATACTTATCCAAGTATCCTCGGTATTCTATCTATCTTCCTTCACCTCCCAGGTACTGCTTACCAGCCATCTTTCCCATCTCATTATACCCCATCACTAAATTGTCTGGCTTCTGCATCCTGGCTTGAAGTTCATGTCCTGTTTCCCTCTTTGATCTGATTCAACGGCTCATGTTGCCCTACAATAACCAATCCTTGTGTGACATCAGTCTATTGAAATAAGGGAATTGTCACTCTCACAAGCTTTTCACCATTGGCTCATAATCAGAAGCAGTAATCTAGTTTGATTTGACTCCCCTCCCTAACTAGGAATTAGAGTCATAGAGTGATACAGTGTGGAAACAGGCCCTTCGGCCCAACTCAACCACACCGGCCAACAATGTCCCAGCTACACTCGTTTCACTTGCCTGTGCTTGGCCCATATCCCTCCAAACCGGTCCTATCCATGTACCTGTCTAATTGTTTCTTAAACAATGGGATAGTCCCAGCCTCAACTACCTCCTCTAGCAGCTTTTTCCATACACCCACCACCCTCCAAGTGAAAAGTTGCCCGTCAAGTTCCTCTTAAATCTTTCGCCTCTCACCTAAACCCTATGCCCTCTGGTTTTTAATTCACCCACCTTGAGCAAAAGGCTCTATGCATTCACCTGATCAATTTCCCTCATGATTGTTTATACATTTGTATATCCCTCCTATATACCTCCTGCTCTGAAAGGAATAAAGTTCTAGCTTGCCCAATCTTTCCATAAATGATGGTTGGACTAATTCAGGAAATTTTGGCCACACATGGTCAGTTTAGAGATTAATCTAATTATTTTAGAGATACAGCATGAAAACAGGCTCTTCGGCCACCAAGTACATGCCGACCAGCGATCATCCATACACTAGTTCTATCCTAACACTAGGAACAATTTTTACAGAAGCCAATTACCTACAAACCTGGATGTCTTTGGAATGTGGGAGGAAACGGGAACATCCGGAGAATATCCACACGGTCATTGGAAGATCGTACAAACTCCATACCAATAGCACCCAGTCAGGATTGAACCTGGGTCTCTGGCGCTCTAAGGTAGTAACTCTATCACTGTGTCACTGTGCCTCCCAGTGTGGGCACAGTGACACAGATGTGCTGACCACTGTAAATCACCTCTTGGTGTAGGTTAAGGAAAACAAAGAATAAAAAGGGAGGGAGAGGTGGGAGTTGATTGCCAGGTACGAGAGAGAATAAGTTGTCAGAGTACTGAGAAATCCAGTGGGTTGACTGGCCTCTTTATGCATTATTACAAGTACATGCCAGTGTTTCCAAAAATATCAATAGCCGTGAACTGGTTTGACCTGCTATGTGATGAGCAGAAACACTGTTGCCATGTGCCAACTGTTGGCCACCACTACCAGATTAGTTTGGTGTCGTACACTTCAGGCACAATCCTGTTTAGAGTACAAGGGGAAATGCCATGCTACTTCAGCTAGTTTATACCCACACTGATAAACCTGGGGTGGTGCTTCAGGAAAGCATCTCACTGGCTGCAGTGGTCTCAGGAGGAAACGTGTAGATTGGACGCCTTGATTCGATTGAGCCGTGCGCTGTGCAGACCCTGGTGTCTGCCTGTTCCTTCCAAAGCAGTGCCAGAGCCCTGACGTAACCATTGCTGCTGTCCACCGCACGATCAATGTTGAAAGCCCACGTGGTCTACAGTAAATGATCAGTTCCAAATGTTGTGTACTTCCTGCAAAATGGTTGGCTGTAATCCCACAGACCGTGCAAATATGTCTACTATAGAGGAGGCTCAACAGATCCAAGGAAGCCCCGAGATTAGTTCAGGGCACAGTGGTAAATCCACTACTCCTTCCACAGATTCCCCTTGGTATCACTCTTTGTGCTGTTGCTGGCTCTTGAATGGTGACTGACACAATCTGTAGAAAAGTTACAACGTTATTTAAACATACAGCCACTGTGATCCTTCTATCCAACATTACTACATTGATGGAATTATTCTCAGCTGCACAACAAACCAAGACCTTTGTAAAAGCAATCCATGGTTGTGGTCTGTGAAGGGAAGGAGGAATGCAACCTGATTGTCCCCTTTCCAGTCCATGAGCCCTAAAACCACCACCAAAAAAAAAGGTTTGTTCCCCTGGCTGAGGTCATGTAGCTTAGCACAGAAAGGAACTGACATAAATCAAATGTGGCACCGAGGTATAAGACTATTTCTTGAAAGATGAGGAAGCAATGAAAGCCCAAATGGCCTACTCCAATTTATGTTATTTATTATCTTAAGTTAATGGAACTTTGCTGGTGTGTGTGGCATTGATAATCATTGCACACAGTGTACTACAGATTGTTGTAACAGGGCTAACAGTGTAGTCTGCACAGTGACAGGCTGACCAATCAACATGGTCTTCAGACTTTAGAGAAACAGCGCGGAAAAGGCCCTTTGGCCCACCGAGTCCTCGCCGACCAGTGATCAGCCCATACACTAGCACTATCCCACACACTAGGGACAATTTACAATTATAACAGAGTCAATTACCTAGAAATCTGTCTGTCATAGGAATGTTGGAGTAAACCGAAGCAACCTGTCCAGGGAGAACATACAGATAGCACCCAAAGTGGTGGACCCGGGTCCCTGGCGCTGTAAAGCAGCAACTCTACCGCTGCGCTGCTGTGTCGCCAGACGGGCTGAAAACAGAATGGCATGACTTGGATCAAAAAGCAGCCTCAATATTAGTTGACCAATGCATGGGTAGATGTAAAAGAAATTACAGGCCAGGTGCCATTACTTCCCCACTAATGCCCCTTGTTCCCGCCTGCCAGGACACCTGCAAGTCTTACCGTATCAATGCTTTCAAACATCCAGGTTTGTTATTAAAATGATTTTAAAAACCTAGCCTGCAGGAAAGAGGCTAGACAGTTCTTCATTGAAGGAAATTACTGGATGTGATTGTCAATTACTTGAGCTGACAAGGAACAAACTAATGCACCTTTATAATAAATTATTCCATTATATAACAACAGATAGATAACTAAACTAGGATAGTTACAGTAGCTGATACTGGACAGTCTGACCCCATCCCAGGTATTTTAGGAATGTTGACTTCTGGTTGGTTGAATTTGTGATAACCTCCGTTTCTTTCCTTTACAAAATGGAACTTTGCATGTTATTCTTGCTTGCACTTCTCCTGCTGCTTTATCCCTGATTGGTGTTTTGCAGAGAATACTTAGCAATGCCATGTTAACAAAATAAGCTGTTGGTTCAGTCTCAGAATAATAATGATCAATGGCATCGATCATAAATGATTCAACCCATATAATTTTACCTGAAGACACGGTTGGGAACGAGAACTTGGCATCACTAATCAAAAGCTCATCTAAAGATTTAAATTGTTACCATCGTAATTTACTTGAAATAATCCTCCCATATCGGTCGGCATACTGCAATATATTAACCCATAATAAGCTCCTCTAATGCTGTAAACCAACACAGTTCAAGAACACTCAAACGTGAGCTACGCCTGGAAATCTTAACATAATTAATTTCCCTTTTAAGACATTAATTGGTATAATATCTGTCTGATTAACAAGGCAAGAATGAAAACAATATGGACCTGCTGGGCATAAGTACGCAGCCTGGCAGCAAACTGCTTCTGACGTGAATACCCAGATATTATAGACTCTAATAAAACAAATGTTTCACTGTAACAGCAAATGAAACACATTCCCAATGACTAAGAGTCTAGCCGGTCGTCTGCTGCATTATATAGATCAAACATCACTTACTGTAAAGCAGGCCAACTTCCCAAAAATCAGGTTGAAAGGTAAGCATGCCAATTTCTACACATCAGCCGTTCATAGAATGATTGCGTCTGTAGCTCCTGTACCTGTGATACAATGAGATTAATCTACTGGCCACAGATCTCCTGTTCTTCAGGCAGAAGGGCAGATGCATCATCTGACGAGAACCCAATAGCAACAGCTTATGCAAATCATTTCTTTCTCTCACCCCTTTCCTCTCTCTCTCTCTCTCTCTCTCTCTCTCTCCTCTCTCTCTCTCCCTCTCTCTCTCTCTCTCTCTCTCTCTCTCTCTCTCTCTCTCTCTCTCTCTCTCTCTCTCTCTCTCTCTCTCTCTTCTCTCTCTCATCTCTCTCTCTCTCTCTCTCTCTCTCTCTCTCTCTCTCTCTCTCTCTCTCTCTCTCTCTCTCTCTCTCTCTCTCTCTCTCTCTCTCTCTCTCTCCTCTCTCTCTCTCTCTCTCTCTCTCCTCTCTCTCTCTCTCTCTCATATCAATGCCTGCCTTAGGCATCCTACTATTATGAAACGTGCTGAATAAATTCCATCAAAGAGAGAAGCATCGTCTTGTATCGACAGGTACTAGGCTGCCCAGCCTTAGGTTTAACCCCTTCTCTGTTACAACCTGATATTTGATATTTAATCATTCTAAATTGTAAATCTTATTTTCAACTTCCTCACTTACCAATCCCTCTCTCTGCTAATCCTTCCTGGGATTCAGGTGCCTTCCCTCCTGCTGAAGGTGCTGATAGTACACCTTGCCTCTGAGCCTAGGCGGTGGAGACAGGTAAACTGTCCAACTTGTAAGCTATCACTCTCTCGTCCAGACCTTAAGCCGTAGTCAGAGTTACAAGGGATGGATCAGGCCCTTCAGTTGAAAATGTGTGCATCCTGATCATGGTGCATGCAAGGTGCCAACCCTGTGCTTGGCCCGTATTCCTCTGAACCTTTCTGAACCATGTACCATAGCAAAAATATATATATTTTATTGTAATTGCTCTCACTTCCTCTTGCAGTTCGTTCAACATAAGATCATGTGATAAGAGCAGAATTAAGCCATTCGGCCCATCAAGTCTACTCCACCATGTAATCATGGCTGATCTATCTCTCCCTCCAAACCCCATTCTCCCACCTTCTCCCCATAAACTCTCAGACACCTGTACTAATCAAGAATCTATCTAATCTGCCTTATATATATCCACTGACGGCCTCCACAGCGTTCTGTGGCAAAGAATTCCACAGATTAACCACATTCTGACTAAAGAAATTCCTCCTCCTCTCCTTCCTCAAAGAACATCCTTTAATTCTGAGGCTATGACCTCCAAACCTAGACTCTCCCACTAGTGGAAACATCCTCTCCACCTCATTCCGTATACTCTGCTGCATCTGTGTGGAAAATGTGCCTCTCAGGTCTCCTTTAAATCTTTCCAGTCTCACCTTAAACCTGTGACCACTAGTCTGAAGAAGGATTTTGGCCCGAAACGTTGCCTATTTCCTTCGCTCCATAGATGGTGTTGCACCCTCTGAATTTCTCCAGCATTTTTGTGTACCTTCGATTTTCCAGCATCTGCAGTTCCTTCTTAACCACTAGTTTTAGATTCGACTAACCTGAGAAAAAGTATTCACTTATCTATGCCTCGCATGATTTTATAACCCTCTATATGATCAACCGTCAGCATTCTTCGCTTCACAGGAAACAGTTCCAGCTTAGGTGGCACAATGGTGCAGCGGTAGAGCTGCTGTATCACAGCACCGGAGACCCAGGTTCGATCCTGATTACGGGTGCTGTCTGTGTGAGTTTGTATGTTCTTGCTGTGACTGCGTGGGTTTTCACTGGGTGCTCCGGTCCTCCCACATTCCAAAGATGTGTAGGTTAATTCGCTTCTGTAAATTCCCCCTAAGGTGTAGAATGCGAAAGTGGGACAACATAGAACTAGTGAACGGGTTGATGGTCGGCGGGGACTTGTGGACTGAAGTGCCTGTTCCAAGCTGCATCTTTAAACTTACCTTATACCTCAAGATATGAGCATTTGTAATCACCAGCAACCTGCCCTTTAACCAATGTCTACACAACACAGTTTTGCAGCACAACCTGCAAGGGCTTTTCCCCTTTCTCATCCAGGAATACTGAGACCATCTGGGAGGCACCCATGTTCAATATGTTCATTATGGATAAAAATACTCATGCCTTTCACAACTTCAGAAGGATGCAAAACAATACCCAGTCAACAAAATACTTTTTGTAGTGTAGCTGCAATATAGGAAAGATTAACAACAAAGAATTACATTTCATAACATTATTTTGGGTGCTCACCTTAGCATCCTCCCACTCCATCTATCGCTGCACATGAGATTAAGCAGAGATGATAGTTCAGCAGATTCAAGATTCCATGTCAAATCTTTTCATATTTCTCAGACAGCTGCTTGGCTGAAATAGCTATCCATTTATAAAGGAAAAAACCCTTCACTTATCTCTCATAAAGATATGTTTTAATATCCCTTAATACCAGTATGTCAATGATATCCAATCTCTACCAGAATTTCGGTTGCTAGGTCTTAACATTTTCGTTCTGCATTTTAAAACATTCCATGCCAAAACACCTTCTGTCACATTCCTCACACAACAGCATGCTGCACTATTCACAAGAGAGATAAACACATCCCTCTAAATCCAAGTAGATAAACATCGTATTTAATATTATTAATCCTCTTGCATTCCAAGTTTATTATTTATTTATTTATTCTCAAGATGCTGGTGATACTCGCAATGTTAAATCCCAACCCTAATTACATATGACATGCCAAACCATTTCAGAGGGCAGTTGAAAAACAACCACATTGCTGCCATGCTGTGGGACTGGGGTCACATACAGGCTAAATCTGGCAATGATGGCAGATTTTCTCTCTGAAAGGACCTTAGAAGATAGCTGTTTTTTGGGGGAACTATTATGAGTTACATGGTCATCTTTACTGATATTAGCTTTTCATTTCAGAATTTAAATGGTCCAGCTACTGTCGTGGGATTTGTTTATAATTCTGGAACATCAGGTTAAACCTCTAGATTGCTGGGGCAATGACATAAATGTAATGCCACAAAACCCTTATCTGGTTCAACATAAATATTAATTGTCATTCAATTCCATTGCTTTCTTGGAATTGAGCTTGGACAACAACTGAATGAGTAAAATAGAATTGGTGATTACAAAGAACATGGTTGAAGTGTTGTCACTCTAATTCATATTAAGCTACTAAATATCAATTTTACCTCAGTTCCCCATTCCAGCAACAGATATCTGCTGATACAAAACACTGATTTATTATTGGGAATCATATTTCTCAACAAACATAGAAAAATAGGTGCAGGAGTAGGCCATTCGGCCCTTCGAGCCTTCACCGCCATTCAATATGATCATGGCTGATCATCCAATTCAGTATCCCGTACCTGCCTTCTCTCCATACCCCCTGATCCCTTTAGCCACAAGAGCCACATCCAACTCCCTCTTGAATATAGCCAATGAACTGGCCTCAACGACCTTCTGTGGCAGAGAATTCCAGAGACTCACCACTCTCTGTGTAAAGAATGGTTTCCTCATCTCGGTCCTAAAGGAATTCCCCCTTATTCTTAGACTGTGACCCCTTGTTCTGGACTCCCCCAACATCGGGAACAATCGTCCTGCATCTAGTTTGTCCAGCCCCTTAAGAGTTTTGTAAGTTTCTATAAGATCCCCCCTCAATCTTCTAAATTCCAGTGAGTACAAGCCGAGTCTATCCAGTCTTTCTTCATATCATAAGGATACCACAATAAGGATTGACAGATGTATCATATCCTTCACCCAAACCAGTCTCTGTGTGGGTTTTAGGGTGGCTGACAAGGCCAATGCTAGACTAACAAACACTCATACAAATGAGGAGGAAGCTGCTGGAAAGTTTGAGAGGTGATATGTTCTCCTGCCATTTATAGTCAGCACCCGGTGCTCCCATTGCATGAGCTTGAGGATCTTGGTGTCATCCTGAATGCTCCTTTTCCACTATGAACAATCATGACCTAGGCGATTCCAAGATTAATTAGGATGCTTTGATGACATCTTTACACTGTTTCCTTTATCAGTGCTTAGAATAGTGTTTCTGATTCAGGCAGCAAGTTAAGGTACGTGAGTTGTATTGCCTGCTGTAGTTAGGGCTTCAAAACTTGAATGTGAGGTCAGGAGAGGGCAATGACAATTGTTCATTTATCCTGCCATGGGATTTGGAGGATTTTGCAGAGGCAGATTTGATGGTATCTTTCCAGTGCCTTGAAGTGACTATTGCAAGTCGTCCAAGTCTCAGAGGTATATTAGAGGGCAGGAACCATCATTGTCTTGTAGATCATGAGTTTTCAACCATTCTTTCTTCAGATGGCCAAAGGCTGCACTGATACATTGAAAATGATGGTGAATCTCTTGATCAATATTTATCTTTGAGAGGAGATGGGAACTGAATTATGGAGCATGATGGAGATTTTGCAATGGACCTTTATTGTCAAAGGTGACGTTTCAAGGAAGATCTTGCAGGTCGTAGAGACCCTTGGTTATGCAGCTGCCGAGTGAGAAGGTCATCCTCTCTTAAGTTTCAATTGATAATAACCTGGATCTTGGTCTTTAAATGTGTGCACTGCTGCACAACTATGAAGGTTGATTGATCTTTGATTTAGAATGGGTGTAACCCAGACTGATTAGCCTGTCTACCAACTTCCCCACTGTCTCTCCTTGCACCAAAGTGATGGAGGCACAAGGGGCAGCAGGTGCTGTAGTCTGGAGAAAAAACAAACTGTTGGAAAAACTCAGTTGGGTCAGACAGCTTTCATGAATGCAGAGGGATGGTTGACAATTTGGGTTAAGATCTTGCATCAGGACTAAGATCAGCTGAGCTGTAAGTCCTGATTCAGGATTTCAACCTGAAATGTTGACCGTCCTCTACCTCCATAGATGCTACCTGGCCCACATTACCTAGCAATGCCTTTTGGAGAGCCTACATGTAAACACCTGGCAAAGACGAGATCAGGTTAAGGATATGTTGATAAAGACAGTTGATGTACCATGGTGAGGGCTCTTGTACCAAAACAGCAGGAACGGTGTGCAGAGAATGAGGGATCCGGTCAGGTGGAGTAAAAGATCCCATCAGGAAAGGGAAAGAGGGGAGGCCAGAACAAAGGCAATGAAATGGAAATGGGGAGAGAAGCAGTCGAGGGCTGACTGAAATACAGAGCTTGGATCAGGCATCTGACTGAGGCATTTGTGTGAAAACCAGGTGCATCCACCTCCCTGGACACTGCTTCTGATTTCTAATAGGTTTGGGTTAATTCCCATGACACTGGGACTGAGGGGTAACCCAGGTCAAAAATGAGTGCAGTTACACCCAGATGAGAATTTAATATAGAGTTGAACTGCCCTTCAACTGATACTGTTTCTAGAAGAGTAGGAGTGGTCAAACCGCTATTCGTCATTGGTCTCCCTTTCCTTCTTGTTGTTCCCTCCACTCCCCCTGTGGATTACCATTCAAAAAAATATTCTTTGAATATTAGCTTCATTACATGTGCAACTAACGTCTGATTACAGTTGTCACTAGTGAGGAAAATAATGTAAGGTTTGTACACGAGGCAGAAATTGGAGAAACAGAGAATGATTTGAATATGATGAGAATTTTACATTGCACCAATGGAGACTGTAAAGGTCGTGTAGATTGTATTTTGCCATCCAAGAATATTGGTAATCAAGGACCCACACCATCCTGGCCACACATTCATCTCTCCGCTGCCATCAGTTAGAAGGTACAGGAGCCTGAAATCTGGTACATCCAGGTTCAGGAACACCTTCTTCCCCACAGCCATTAGGCTATTAAACCCCCCCATCAAACAAACTCTGAACTATAACAGCCTATTGCACTTTATCTGTTTATTTGTGTGTATATATATATGGTCTTTGCTATATAGACACACTGAACTGTTCTGTATTTACGCTTACTATATTCTGTTGTGCTGCAGCAAGCAAGAATTTCATTGTCCTATCTGGGACACATGACAATAAACTATCTTGACTTGACTTGGTATTCTATTATTGTTTAACACTGCTGTTTAAACTACAATTAGTTTAATTCACAGGATTGATTGCAATTCATTATTGAAAATCACTCATCGTGGAAGGATATTAATTTTTCCCAACAGGTCAAAAACAAGCAACAGATATCTTCATGACACCACCATGAAACATATGGATAATTAATGGTCGAAGTGCTAAGAGAAGCCTCATCACCGGACTTCATCCTGTCATACTGCATTAATTTGTATACAAGTATAATCTTCTAAAACTGGTTGCAGTTGACAGCTGTACTCGCAGATAAATAGCCTTGTGCAACTTTTCCCTTTTATCTCTGAAATCCTGAAGTTGTACCATATCAACAATAGGCACTAATTATAGAGCAACAGAAGGGAACACAGCCACTCCTTTTGAGGTGACTCCTGCAGGCTGCACCGCAATCGGTCAACACTTCAAACACCTTGCACGTTGGAGGCAGCTGTTGTAATGAAACAGCCAGAAGCTATAGAGCCGAGAGAAGAAAGGTGCAAGTGGCTGACTTTGATTCGGCACGAGGAGACCCATATCTCAGAAATAGGCCAAATAAGACGATCTTTTGAGTAAAAGAATACCAATAGTAAGTGGGGACAAGCTCTGTTCAGAACATGAAATTAGGTTTGTTGTAGAGACAGTCACAGAAACAAAACACTATGGTCTGGTGCATCCAACAGAATCTACTACGCTCATGTCATTTGCAAATCTGCCATATTTGCCCATAAATATTAAAAAACTCTTAACAGTAATTCCCCACATATTAACCATTTCTAGGCTCCAAAGTTGGGTAAAAGACATCATTAGAAAGCACAGAGATGCTCTTGCTTTACTGCTTTCACCAACAATGGTCAAGGTCAAAGGGGCAACAAAAAAAACCCTGTGACTGGCATCAAATATATTTTGTAATAACCAGGAATCATGGGCCAACGGGGGAGTTATTATGTTCATCAATCATTTCTTGCCAAGGGGAACTCAACAAATTATTCTACTTTTAACACTAGCTTGAATTCAAGAGATAGTTAGATAGAGCTCTTAAAGATAGCGGAGTCAAGGGATATGGGGAGAAGACAGGAACGAGGTACTGATTGTGGATGATCAGCCATGATCACAGTGAATGGCAGTGCTGGCTTGAAGGGCCTCCTCCTGCACCTATTGTCTATGTTTAATGAATACATCACAATCTGTGTAAAAAAACTTTGCATAGATCCCATCTTCTGTGGATCCTATTGACCGCTTCTCCATTCAATAGATGATACAGTGGCAAAACTACTGAATCAGTGGCCTCACACTGCAGCAACCTGGGCTCAGTCCTGTAATCTGATGCTATCTGTGAGGAGTTTGAACGTTCTTCCTGTGAGTGTATGTGTTTTTTCCTAATGCTCTTTTTTCCATTCCTACATCCCAAAGGTGTGCAGCTTGGTAGGTTAATTGGCCATTGCAAATTGCTCCCAGTGTAGGTGAGTGGTAGAGTCCGGGGGAGTCGGTGGGATACATGGGAAGAGTAGTTTACCGGGTAAATGTGGCATGTCAAGCTTTTTGATTTGAAGCACCATATCAAAAGTGTCAGTGCTTTGATCTGACACAGTCTCACTTAATTGAAATGACCTCTTTCTATGTCATAAGGAAATATGGAAAAATAAGACCATGGCTGATCCTTTATACCAGAGTCACATTCCCGTACTAAAACCATATCTTATGATCCTCCGAACACTGAAAAATCTTTCAAAGTTTATTTTGAGTTTTCGCAGCGACTGAGTCTCTACAATCATTTGTAAAAGGAATTCCAAATATTCAACATTTTCTCAGTGAAGGAATTTCTCATCTCTATCCCAAACAGCTAAATGCTTAAATTTGAGACTGTGACCCCTGATTATGGACTGCCCAGCCAGTGGAATGTACTCTAATCCTGTGTAGCATCTTACTGAAGATTTGCTGAAAGTCCAAATAAACTACAACCCCCGTTTCACATTTATCTGTCAAGTACAATTTCCTTTCACACATAGCTCAATGTTATTAGGTGTGCTAAGATTCATTTGGAAGATAAGGATGACCAGTGAACTCACTGCCTCCAAAATCATCCCCTTCAAACTCCTCGGATGTGGGTTACCAGTTAATGAAGATTTATTGTGTTTCAGTCCCATCAATTTATGCAGTATTAAGTTTTTTTCTGGTGCTTACATCTTTGAAGATCTAATTACTCAAGTCCTGAAAATGTCCACAGTTTTTGGGAGGATTTCTGTATCATCTTCCATGAAGACAAATGTAAATAATTTGTTTAATTTCCTTAATCCCCAGTGGTTCCTGCCTCATTCTATGTGACCCATGTTAATTTTAGCCCATTGTTGGCTGGAGTTCTTTGTGAAAAGGAAAATATGTAAGTAATTGACGGACTCATATTCACCCATACTTGAATCAATCACCTGTTTTGATAGCGGTGAGAAACTTTAGCATTTCTGGGTGAGCAGCAGGTTAGGCCATGAGTCTGGACTTGAGTTATCTAGATCTCCCTCAAGACTTTGCTACTCAGAGTCTGTGAGATAATTGATGTACAACATCTACCCCAAGAGAAACCATACATTTAATTTCCACTCCACAGATGCTATTAGGTAACTGGAATATCAGGACAAGCGAGGGCAACCTTAATAGCGACAAACCTGAACAGCAGGCAAGGAGTAGAAAAGGCCAATTCCAGTGGGGTCCTTTTCTTGACCAAACGTCTGGATCATGGACTTGTTATAACATATACTCCAGTTTATCACAAACACAAACACAAGACTACATGGGAACATCTTGGTTCAACTATTAGCACTACTAAATTACAACAATGTTTGAACGAGGGTCTGCAAAGCTATCCAGGTGATCATACCATACACTCCACCATCTCCATCAACCTGACCTCAAAATATCAACATCAATGGAACAGTTACTGCAGGACAATCTCAAGGATCCCATTAAACGATTGTTCTCAAATAGCAACATATCAACATAGCCTGTCAACAGCCAGCCTCCAGATACTACATTGTCTAGCTTCAGGACTGCCCTGGTATCTGAATAAATGGCCACGGTGATAATAACAGGAAGGAGAACAGATTGGATGCAAATAATCAGGAGATCAAAGAGTCTATTAACCGCAAACATAAAGCTTTCATTAAGTGAAATGAAATAGCTTTACCTGTACCTGAAGGCAGAAATCTTATATGTAAAGAACCCAGGTGGTTAAAGACAGGATAGGGGGTTCAGCAAATCACTGACAACCATGACATTGAGCACATTCTTCAGCGCTGTAAAGCCATTTATGGCTGAATACTCAAGGCCCCCAAAACAGGCTGAACTCAGGGAGAAAGGAAGTGCGTCCCTGCTGGAAGGAACATTCCTAAGATCTCCTCAGCTGCAGCTATGTCCAAGAGGTGAACCCATTTGCATCTCTCCTAAAGCAGCCTAAACAGATCATATTTGCCACCACTCCTGACCATCAGGGTCATGCCCAAATTAAAAAACAACAAGGCCTTGGATGCAGACCGTTTCTCCATGAAATCCTAAAGCTCAATGCTGAAGACCTCCAGATCAAATCCACAGTCTGAGTGCTTAAATCTGGGCAAAGGATTAACCCAGGTCCTTAGAAATACTGTAGTAGTGAGCATTATAAAAAAAAACGTCCAACTGTGAATATGACAAAAGGATCTCCCTGCTGTAAGGTAAATTATTCCCAAAGTCATCAACTGCGTCCTTCCAATGGTCAAACAGCTGAGCCCTGAATTATTGTGCAAATTTCATCCATTTATCCAGAGACACTGAGTATGTTATCTTTGTTGCAAAACATCTCCTTGAAGACTTCATTTGCAACCTCAAGATATAATAAATCCCAGGTGATAACAAGTAATCTTTGCTCTCTTAATTGGTTGGTAAATTCATCAGCCTCTGTAAATCAGCATAAGATCATAAAACACAGGAGCAGAATTATGCCATTTGATCCATCGAGTCTGCTCTGCCATTCAATCATGCCTGATCTATTTTTCCCTCACAACCCCATTCTTCTGCCTTCTCCCTGTAACCTTTGCCTCCCTTACTAAACAAGAATCTATCAATCTCCGCTTCAAAAATACCCAATGACTTGGCCTTCACAGGTCCTTAGAAATACTGTAGCAGTGAGCATCTTTAAGATGTAGCAATGAATTCCACAGATTCACCACCCTCTGGCTAAAGAAATTCCCCCTCATCTCCATTCTAAAGGTACATCCTTTTATTCTGAGGCTGTGCTTTCTACTCCTAGATTCTTCCATTACTGGAAACATCCTCTCCATATCCACTCTATCGAAGTCTTTTATTACCCATACACAATGGTTCTATTTTCCAAATCTTTCCATGTGTTCGTAACCCCAGTGTCTAGGGAGTGGATGCGAGAGTGGGATAACATAGAACTAGTGTGAACGGGTGAACGACAATGGGTGTGGACTCGGTGGGCTGAAAGGGCTGTTTCCATGCTGCATCTTTCAATTCAATTTTTAAAAATCTCAAGGGACTCCTGACAGGAGGGAGGCCATGGACAGGAGAGGAGGTAATGTGTATGCAATGCACAGTGCTGTTTTGGGAGTCGGTTAGTAGTGATGCCACAATTACATCAGGAATAAAATATTCCCACTGGTATGCAGAAATGAACCTTGTTGAGCCTTTGCTGGTTATAAATGTATTCTTTCCTTCTTCCCAAAATGTTTTAATCACTACCGTCAAGCCCCTAGTAATATGAGATCTGCAAGAAGAGGTGTGATATGGATTCTCAAACCTTCCTGCGCCACTTAATTAAGCGGTGCTTTCTTGCTAATAGCATTCCATTGCCCTTTATAAAGGTGTGATCAGTCGATAATGAAGCGCTGCCCTCCTGTACTCTTTGGGCTTCATTTAATTAAACACATACAGGGAAAGTGACTAACTTGTTTTTTTTTATAAACAAGCTACAAATTAAGATGCGCTAATATTTCCAGTTTGTGGTCACTTCAAATTCAGCATTCAGCGATATAGTCAAGAGGTGATCAACAGAATTAACTAAAAACAGTCAGCACCAAGCAGAAATTGAGTGATTCCAGCATCTGCAGTTTTGTGTTTCTGTTCATGCACTTTCTCCTTTGCTTTTCAAGAACAGATGGCAACCAGATATGCTAAAAAAAAAGATTTGGGAATAAACAAAATCTGTTTACAATTTTAAAACAGCTACTACAGGATTTCCAGTGACCAAACCACATGTCAGATCTCCTCATCATACAGAATTTCGAATTAAAGCACGATTCCAACAGAAAATCCTCATCGCCAAAACAAAATGTTCCCAGTTTTATAAAGTTTTTCCTTAAGTTTCACTTAATGAAAATCCAATCTCAGCAGCAGAATGTTAAACCTCTAACTTCAGTTCCACTCTTCCTCCTGCTTTTATTTATTTTCTGCAATGCAGTTTCAAAAATACTTTCTTTCTCCACTGCCCCTGTGCACACACTATCTTGAAGGCACAGGGGTCGTCCAATAGCCTACTCTTAAATTCCCAGCTAAGCCAACTATCATTCATTTTAAACACTCTTATCAAATTACACCTTATTAAGCTTGTTTTAATAAAACTGCTCTATTTTCCTAATCTTTCCTTCATGTTTGTACTTCCTCATTTTCCTCATACAAAGAAAAATCATCATGTTCTTGTATCCACGAGTCCATTATGCAGAAGCTTGAAAAAACTCAAAAGCTGTCTCCAACAATCAGCCAAGACTTTTATAGTCTTACTTATCCACTTCGGGAGTTGCTCTTCATATATTGTGAATAATACTCCAAATCCTTCCATTCTTTTGCATCACCTTGCTTTTCCCAAAGTGCAATTATAGGCATTAAATTCCATTCAACGTTTTTTTTTGCACAAATTCCACAATCACCATCAGCTTTTGTGTAGGTTTCTTTGTTCCTCAGGTACTATTTATTATAATAATGATAACACTCCCTCGGCACTTCAAGTAGGAATACAGACTCACAATCCTGTGATTCAGTAGTTATTAACCAAGCTAATCTGTCACCAATGGGTGCAACTGCACAGCAATGTAAACTGAACAAATTGGAACCAGGCAAATTAACATCAAACACTTTCAAAACACTCTGCAATAAATAGTCAGGAAACATCCAGTAAAGGGTTAAAAACCTCATTAATTTTAAGTATTTGCTTGTCGCAACAGCACTAAGAGGGGTGAGAATGGAATTGGTGGAGCGCATTGTGAGAGAAGAATAGCAGCTCTGATTAAATAGTCTCACCTGGCTCCTCTCACATTCCTCAGATCCTCGCCCTGCACTTCACCACAGTATTCATCTGTCAGACTGCTGAAATGAGGGGGCTTGTTGCAGTCAGGCTCTCATCTGATAACACCAAGAACATTCAGTCATCTACAGCGAAAGAATAAAAATAAAAATATGCTTTGTAGTGCTGGAGACACCAGGAACTCACTGCCAATAATCAGAAAACTAGAATAATGCACCATGCTCCTCAATCCTAACTCACCCTCACAATTGAATCCTCCTCCAGCCTAACAGAAAGTAAAACTTCTATCAATACAGACAACTTCCATCTTGTGCATACCCCATTTTAATGGCTCCAGCGCTGGCAATTGTGTTTTCTGTTGTCTTGTTTTTCCTCGCTGCCTAAAAAGATTAACTATTTAGATAATTCCATATCTGTTTTTTAGAACGTGGCCCTATAAGACACATACAAATTCCTCCACCACTCTTCCACGCAGTTGTTCATCTTTTGGTGGTGATCTTGCTGCTTACAATCTGATATTTTGTAATGCTCATCATCTGAAATTGTTTCAGTGATGTGGTGTTAAAAATTGTACTTTTTCCTTGATAATCTAGTTAAGCGCATTGGGACATTTTGCTTCATTAAAGGTGCTGTATCTACATGGAGGCTGGTACAACACTCCTTACTCTTTGTTTCTTTCCAAATTGTCTCAAGGTCATTTTTTACCATGTCTCTAAATGCCATTTTCCCTCTAGTACACATCTTATTTTTTTTGACGATTTAAATTGCCCATTTCCAAATTCTGTTCCAGTAACCTAGCTCACAAATTGATTCCCCTTTGGTGTTAAAGTTCCATCAACTCCTCTTTCTCCCACTTTAGTGTATTTCATTATTTGTAATCCTGGGAATTGGACATTTACCCTACATACATTGTCACACATTCATTGGCCAATGGATATTGTTGAAAATACAACAAGAACCTTAACCTGGTGCTCTGCTAACTGACATCTGAAAACTAGTAACACCTAACCTGACCCACACTATAGTAGCATAACTGGAATGTTGAATTCTTTCAATTAAATAGGGAAGAGCTCAGGTGATATTTACAATCTTTCCTGATGTTGTTTGGAACACACTTGAAAAGTAACATCTCAAAAGAAAAATCACTACACTTGTGACTGCAGGTAGATGGCATAGCAACTGATTACAGCAAAACACGTGCACACGCACACACGCAGAGTGGGTGTGCCCTCACACTCCAACCCACATGCTCATGTCCACATGCTGGAGAAAAATAATCCAAATATATTCACGAGGCACGCCTCCAATAGTCACAAGAACCACAAACAAGCGCACACACGGACCCTTAACATAAACAAGCAATGATGTTTTTCCTCCCCCGAGTTGTATCATTTTTAAGTCAATATGAATACATTTGCTCATTGTGCTTTCTTCAAGTTCACATGAGGTTTCTGCCAGGTTGAGCTCAATTGGCAGGACTAGAGTTCCACTCTGTTCAATGACAAACTTTGCCGAGTTTTGTTCTATGCAAATGAACCCACCAGCCAATACCACCTTTAATGTAATATTTCTGTTCGTACTACTTCAGATTGCACTGTAATCTTTGCCCAGTTCTGCACTCATCATTGTATTTATTGTTATGCCTATAATTACCATGTATACTCTTTCCTCTATGAGCTGTAACCAAAGGAGGAATTGCATTACACCCTGGTGTATATGACAGTAAATTAATCTGAATTTGAAAGATCTCGAGTTTTTAAACTCCATTCTAATATTCTTAATGTGCTGAAGCTTCGAGCAGAGTTAATCTGCACCAGAGCAATGATTACAATGTTAACACTTCACTCTTGAGATAATGTTTCCTCACGTGATAAATTAATATGGCAATTTTTTTTTTAACATTTGGAATGTCACCAATTAATTTATCATTAAAAACATTCTAGAACATTGGCAAGAACTACGGCCTCTCCGGATGATGAGAGTATGTGTGAGCTATTCATTGCAATTTGCCAACAACAGTGCTGTAGCATCATCGATTTTCCTCATCAATGATACATAACCTTAAGCAAAAACACTTGCAGGTATCTCCGATTGCATGTTATGTGGTGGCAAGTAGGCATGGGAGTTAAAATACAACAACACCCATAATCCATGCGCTATTGGGTTGATAGGCAGTGAAAGGCATGTAGTTGGGAAGTTGTTGCATGAGGGAGAGTAAAACCTTCAGGTTTCCAGCAGGTGAAGTGCAGAGCGTGCACGGCAGCTGGAGGCGAGCACAGCATTTACACTACTCCAAATGTCGTTTCAGCAGACTCAACCAACTTTAAAATAATTTTTCCTTATTCTAGGTTATAGGGTAGCCTCTCACACATTGACATAAGCCTGGTGTGTCAAAGGCCTTCCTGCTATATTCCAAGGCTTTATGATTTCAGTTGATTGAAACTAGGAATTTAACTACATTAGAGCACATGGTATTGGGGGCAGGGTGTTGACATGGATCGAAAATTGGTTGGCAGACCGGAAGCAAAGAGTAGGAGTGAACGGGTCCTTTTCAGAATGGCAGGCAGTGGCGAGTGGAGTGCCGCAAGGCTCGGTGTTGGGGCCGCAACTGTTTACCATATATATTAATGATTTGGAAGAGTGAATAAGGAGCAACACTAGCAAGTTTGCAGATGACACAAAGCTGGGTGGCAGTGTGAACTGTGAAGAGGATGTTCGGAGATTGCAGGGTTACCTGGACAGGTTGAGTGAGTGGGCAAATGCTTGGCAGATGCAGTATAATATAGCTAAATGTGAGGTTATCCACTTTGGCGGCAAAAACAAGGGGGCAGATTATTATCTCAATGGGGTTAAGTTAGGTAAGGGGGAGGTGCAGCGAGACCTGGGCGTCCTTGTACAACGGTCACTGAAAGTTGGTTTACAGATACAGCAGGCAGTGAAGAAAGCTAATGGAATGTTGGCCTTCATAACAAGATGATTTCAGTATAGGTGTAAGAGGTTCTTCTGCAGTTGTATAGGGTTCTGGTGAGACCACATCTGGAGTATTGTGTACAGTTTTAGAAACATAGAAACATAAAGCAGTGCAGCATAGGTTCACGAGAATGATCCCTGGGATGGCGGGACTGTCATATGAAAAAAGATTGAAAAGACTAGGCTTGGATTCACTGGAGTTTAGAAGGATGAGGGAGGATCTTATAGAAACATATAAAATTATAAAAAGACTGGACAAGCTAGATGCAGGAAAAATGTTCCCAATGTTGGGTGAGTCCAGAACCAGGGGCCCCAGTCTTAGAATAAAGGGGAGGTCATTTCAGACTGAGGTGAGAAAAAACTTTTTCACCCAGAGAGTTGTAAATTTATGGAATTCCCTGCCACAGAGGGCAGTGGAGGCCAAGTCACTGGATGGATTTAAGAGAGAGTTAGATAGAGCTCTAGGGGCTAGTGGAGTCAAGGGATATGGGGAGAACGCAGGCACGGGTTATTGATAGGGGACGATCAGCCATGATCTCAATGAATGGCGGTGCTGGCTCGAAGGGCTGAATGGCCTCCTCCTGCACCTATTTTCTATGTTTCTATGTTACATTGAAGCTCCACAAGATCAAACCGTAAAATCCAGGTCGATAGCCTATGTGTAGTACAAAGGGAATGCTATATAACTGTCAAATGTAATATTCATGAGAGGTCTAATATTCTTATGTTGATTTGTGTCGAAGCTACTACATTCCAGTGAGGATATTAAGCAAGGATTCTATATGTCCCAACACTTCCTGTTTGAACCACAGATGCTCTGGGATAACCCACAGCAGAGAAGGGAGATTCATTCCTCAAAAATAAAACTTCAGACTCAAAATCCCATTCTTCCCTTTTCCCATTATCATAGCAACTCCATGTGATTTATTCTCTCTCGTGTGACACACATACTTTGATCTCTAGTCCAAACCACACATTGATCCATTGTGATCCAACTAGTTTCATGTTGTGTATCACATCATGCGATTCTCACCTTGTCCGGTAAAAATCCAGTTTGCTGAGATGACTAAATGCTATGAAGACGGAGTCTATTATTATGTACATTGTTTTTGATGTAGGAGGTATCTCCCATGGTTAATGGTGGTACTCACAATCAATTCAAAGTGATACTCACAATCAATATGGACAAGTTAAAATAAATCTAGGTTTTTAGTTTAGCCCTGTGGGAACGCTCCAAAGTTATGTAACCACTAAATTAGAGTATCATTGTAATTTCTGGCTGAAGGATTTAAGATTCATATTGGTTACAAAACCTATCCAGATTCTATCCTGCATTTTAGTCATCTCAAACCTCACTTTTTAAGAATTACATTGACACCTGGTAGAATGCTAAGCAGACATGGTCAAAGGTAATTCACCGGACTAGATAGCCTGCCAGTAAAGTGCATTTTGATAGGAAAAACAAGGAAAATAAAAAAATAGAAGGATGCTGAAGGATTGTGGAAGAATTAAGAAATTAGTTCAAATGATAAGGGATAGGCAATGTAAATGGGCTGTAATGTACAGAGTAAAAGAGTACGCACATAAATTTAGACCAATTTTTTAGAAAATTGCAGATGCTGGAAAAAAATAAACTACTGAAGGAACTGAGTTGGCCAGGCAGCATCTAGGAGGGATATTGACAGATAACAATTTGGGTTGGAACTTCATTCTGAAGAAGCGCCTTGACCCTTCACATATACTGCCTGAGCTGTTGAGGTTATCCAGCCCTTTGCTTTTTAACACTTGAAATCAGTTAGAGACTGTATTTTGAGGTGCCCGCATCTCATAAAATGTGTACAAAGTAAGCTGTGGCACAGCTGATTATCCTCTCCCCTTTTAAATCAAATGATTCAGTACCCATACCCCACTATATGGATTCAAACCCAAAATCCTGGATGACATTCCCAGTGCAGTACTAAGGAAGTGCTAATGGACATTAAACCAAGCCTCTATGAATTATCTCAGGTAGCAGTTATCTCAGGTAACAATATCTGAAAATATGCAGGGAACCAATTTTAGCCAAGCACCATGACCAATATTCATTTTTCAACTATAATCAGCAAATGGATTGCCTGACATTTGTATTGCACTTTGTGAAAGCGATCCTTCTCGCCTATTATGATAGAAACATAGAAACATAGAAAATAGGTGCAGGAGTAGGCCATTCGGCCCTTCGAGCCTGCACCGCCATTCAATATGATCATGGCTGATCACCCAACTCAGTATCCCGTACCTGCTTTCTCTCCATACCCCCTGATCCCACTAGCCACAAGGGCCACATCTAACTCCCTCTTAAATATAGCCAATGAACTGGCCTCAACTACCTTCTGTGGCAGAGAATTTCAGCGACTCACCACTCTCTGTGTGAAAAATGTTTTTCTCATCTCGGTCCTAAAAGATTTCCCCCTCATCCTTAAACTGTGACCCTTTGTTCTGGACTTCCCCAACATCGGGAACAATCTTCCTGCATCTAGCTTGTCCAACCCCTTAAGAATTTTGTAAGTTTCTATATGATCCCCCCTCAATCCTCTAAATTCTAGTGAGTACAAGCCGAGTCTATCCAGTCTTTCTTCATATGAATGTCCTGACATCCCAGGAATCAGTCTGGTGAACCTTCTCTGTACTCCCTCTATGGCAAGAATGTCTTTCCTCAGATTTGGAGACCAAAACTGTACGCAATACTCCAGGTGTGGTCTCACCAAGACCATGATACAATCAGCTAAAGAGACTCCCAGAGGCGCATTTGCATCAGCCCCTTTCCCTCAATTATTTCCCTTTAACCTTATTGCGTCCTATTCCTTACATGGCTGTCAACTCTAGTTATTTTGCCTTTTAACTAGACCAAGACTAAGTTAAAGCAACCATTCATGCTACTGACATATTTTGGGGATATGGGAGAAAAACAGAGCCTACCGGGGAAACCCCAGGGGCTTCTTCAGTGAAACTGGAAACTGATGTCCATCACTGATATACTGACTGCAGTTCCAAAGTGCTTACTAGGCTATAAAGTACCCTAGGACACACTGAGATAGGGAAAGATTCCAAAATAATTTATTTTCCTTTATCCTTAACCTAAATCAGGTAGGTCATCAAATGAAAACTCAGACAATGGGTAGGCAGATAATAGCAACAGTTGTGTTTTGTAGAGCTAGAAATGTATGAGTGCATTGACACTTTTTGGCTGATCCTTGATCATTGCATTAGCTGACATAGTGTGGATTGTAATAGACATTAGCCTCTGGCTCCTGGGTGATGCCTGGAAGATTCCATTTAGAGGAATGTTGCAGGTCACTAGCTGAAACCATCCACAGATATTTAATTCCTTTTTGCAGCTTATATTACCAATAGCTATCCCTTAGGGGATAGGATATGTGCAGATGGCTTGGTGGTTTTATAAGTTCATAAGTTCATGAGTATTGGGAGTAAATTAGGCCGTTCGGCCTATCGAGACTTGTCCTCTGTTCAATCATGGCTGATTTATGTTTCCATCTCAACCCCATTCCCCTGCCTTCTCCCCATAACCTTTTGTGTGTTTGATTTCTGCTACATATCCTTAAAGGTATTTGGAACCCTGTGCATTGGGAAAATACATCATCAAAAAAACTACTGCTTTACAGCAACACTCCTTGTCTTAGCTTGTATTTGATATACAATCTTTCCTGATACTTCGATATGTACTAGTAACAGTAAAGCCGAGGGTTAAAGGGGTGATCACACACCACAGGAAAGTATTCTGCTATTGCATCCAAAGGGGCTCTCATACTAAGGGGTTCATTGGATTGAGCACCTCACCTGTTTTCCATTACTCAGAAGACAAGATAATCATATCTTCTAACCAACATGATGGACAAAAGGATGATAAAGATCAGTACAAAGATATTAGTTATCAGGCTAAATGTACAGCACATCATGGTACACAGGCAATAGCTATGAAAAGGATTAAGGGTCATTTAGTGTCAAAAGATATTATATATTGTTAACACAAAAAACTGCAGATGATTTAGAAAAAAAGGGCACGAAGTGCTGGAGTCACTAAGCAGGACAGGAAGCATCTCCGGACAACATGGATAAGTGACATTTTGGGATGAGTCTGAAGAAGTCTCCAGACCCAAAACGGCACCTATCCATGATCTTCAGAGAAGCTGCCTGACCCGCTAAGTTACTCCAGCACTTGGCATCTTTCTATTGCAAAGTTGAATTAGGTTTAGCTAATCAGATACCTCAATGTGCATTCAACCAATCACGATTTTTGATCTTTGGTTGGGATGCTTTGGAGGTGCAGAACTGTGTGGATGTAATAGACACAAGACTTGAAATTATACATCTTGATATTATAGACTAGCCAGCAATGGCACCAACCTCCTAGGTTGCGATTTCTGTGATTATATGGCAAAATATGTTTAATAACAGTCTTCAGCGGGTTAATCGAACAAGTCATGTACATTTTCCATCAGATACACTTGCAATCAGGGTGGATTAAAGTGCACTAAATAAACACCTCGAGCAGTAATAACACAGCAAAAAGGTTGCTGTTGTTGTTCTCAGCTCCCAACTCACTCTCTCCGCTCACTGATTAGCACTCTCAGGATTCTTCAAAAGTGCTACAATTAATGTCGTAACTAGAACTGGAGCATAAACAAATTAATTTATTCATGGCTCCTAAACCTTACAGCTGATGATGTGGCAATCCAGGTTCTCAAACAGCAGTGAGTGGAAGTGACAGGCTGGCTACGCCTGCAGCTCTTTCTGCATTTATCACAACTTCAGGAAGTTGATAGAATTTCCTGCTGTTTCAATGATGCAATAATTCTTGACTCTTACTCTGGCTCAATAAACTGAGAATATTAATAAGGTAGACAGCGCAGTAGGGGCTCCTGCTCCCTTTCTTATATGCAGTTTGTGTATGAAACTCCCAACATCATCTATTCATAACATTAAAAGGATAATGGGCTGCAGTTGTCTGATCAAAAATAGGAATATAATTTTGCAGAAAATTATTCTAAAAGTCTAATCAAGTGTCTGAAAAATGTCATAAACCGCAATCTCACCTCCCGAAAGAAAACAGCTTCCAATTCTGCAGGTCTAAACACAGACACATGTCACAAAACAACATCACCATCCATCATTGAGCAATGTCTTTTCACCGCATGAACTGCACCATTATCACATCTCAAGCCTAAGCTGAATATTATCAAGCTGCACTGTCAGCACAGCAACAAACTCCAAAGCATGGACAACAATGTTCCTAAATCCCAGAACCTGCAGATCGTTACCTGCGGCACTTTCTGTTGCTCCACAGAGCCTGGCTGGACTGCTAGGCTGGACTCACCATCATCGTGCATCTCTCGCTCTCTGTTCCTTCGTCGATGTCGTTCCCGCTCCCGTCTGATGCTCAGGATTGATTCTGTTCCAGTATCATTGTCCAAACCATCCCGGCTGCCGGCAGTGTTAGCACTGCAACAAACAAAAAGTACCAAAGATCAACAGCAAACACAAGGAATGCACAATGGAACTGGTGTGCCAAAGAGCAGAAAAACACAAGGAACGCATTACACAAATCATAAGTAAAAGATTATGTTAAGTTTATAATAAATGACAAATAATTGATAGTATGTTACATGCTAAGAACCAAACCAAGGACTTCCATCATCTAACTAAATTAGTTCCTCAGTGAGATTGCAGCTTCTTCCCAAATAGAAGATGCATTTCTTGATCATACTTGCCAACAATTCAGGAATAAGGTATGGACACTTTGGTGAGATAGTCAGGGCAGGTTGGCACTGTTAACAAGCAGCATACCACTAAGTCATTGCCCACAGGAGGGGATAAAGAATGAAGCAGAGGGGAGTGTTATGAAGGGGAGGGCGCAGTGAGTGAGATTGACTAATGTTGAACTCCAATCACACCAATTATTTTGCTGGAGATGAAAGACATATAATGTTTTGCAATCCAGGGATGTTCCAATGACATTAAATGAATGACTTCACAGCCAGGGCAGCACAGCGGCACAGCTGGTAACTGCTGCCTCACAGTGCTGGAGACTTGGGTTCGATCTTGGCATCCGTGTGGAGTTTGCACGTTTCCCCTTGTGACCAAGTGGGTTTCCCCTGGGTTTCTTCTACATTCCAAAGATGCGTGGGTTTGTAAGTCAATTGGCCTCTTTAATTTTGCCCATAATGTGTTGGGAGTGGATGAGAAAGTGGGATAACATGGAACTAGTGTGAACGGGTGATTGGTGTGGGCTTAGTGGGCAGATGGGCCTGTTTCTATGCTGTGTCTCTAAACTAAAAAATGTAGAGGATTGTCGTTGTAAAGATAATTCAATATGCCTGATAGATTTCAATCACAAAATGTCTGCCGAGAGGCTTCCAATTAAACTTGGAGTAGCAAAGGACACCATGCCTCATTCAACTCAAATTCTCCTCTCATCCCCACCATTTTCACTGCCTCTTTACATTTCCAAAAATCCAATGAACAAGAGTGAACAATGGGGAATATGGATCTAATTCAAACGTCTCTCATTAAATATTGTTCAGTGTTGCTGTTAGAATTTTGTGCGACCTAGCTCAGGAAGTGCCAGCATGAAATCTCTCTAAAGCTGAAGATGCATCTTAAAACTGTTTTCATTTATTTAAAATTGATCAGCAGGTTTCCCCACAGCTAATAGAGTTCTGCACAACTGAACAATGTCTGCTTTTATACATTTATATTCATTACACAATAAGCTTGTAACTATGACAACACTGGCTTCTACCCTCCACATGATCTTGGCCATGGAGTGAACTCCTAAAAATGTATCCACTCAAATCAGCACACCACAGTTGAATCATGTGAGGAAATATAGAACAAACAAGATGCAGACAGAAATGCTCATGTCGTGCCTGTAAATCTCCTCAAATCCATTTAAAGTATCTGATGCTAATATCATTTGTACTACAAGCAATATGCAATCAATGGCAGCTCTACATTCTCTCGTAGTTCAATGAACATGAACATCATCCAGAAAGATATTAAACATGCATACATTTTTAGAACAGTAGTTCAAATACAGTGCCCTCCATAATGATTGAGACAAAGACCCATCATTTATTTATTTACCTCTGTACTCCACAATTTGAGATTTATAGTAGAAAAAAATCACATGTGGTTTTGTCACATTGTCAGATTTTAATAAAGGCCATTTTTATACATTTTGGTTTTGCCATGAAGAAATTACAGCTGTGTTTATACATAATCCCTCCCATTTCAGGGCACCGTAATGTTTGGGACACATGGCTTCATGGGTGTTTATAATTGCTCAGGTGTGTTTAATTGCCTCCCTAATGCAGGTATAAGAGAGCTCTCAGCACCTAGTCTTTCCTTCAGTCTTTCCATCACCTTTGGAAATTGTTATTGCTGTTTATCAACATGAGGACCAAAGTTGTGCCAATGAAGTCAAAGAAGCCATTATGTGACTGAGAAACAAGAATAAAACTGTTAGCGACATCAGCCAAACCTTAGGTTTACCAAAATCAACTGTGTGGAACATCATTAAGAAGAAAGAGAGCACTGGTGAGCTTACTAATCGCAAAGGGACTGGCAGGCCAAGAAGACAGCTGATGACAGAAGAATTCTCTCTATAATAAAGATCCGTTGAGTTACTCCAGTGTTTTGTGTCTTTTCAACTTCAATGTTTTATACTTTCTATCAACAATTTTTCTCCACTTGATTTACATTATTCTGGCTTGCCATTTTGGTTCTTGCCTTACACACTGAAGCCACTTTCCATTTCTTTCAACAAATAAGGCATTTGGCTACTCTAAACAGTATACTGTACTTTTAGTACTTTTAACTTTACTTTGGAAACAGGCCCTTTAGCCCACAGAGTCCACATCGACCAGCGATCACCAAATACACCAGCACTATCCTACACACTATGGACAATTTACAATTTACAGAAGCCAATAAACCTACAAACCTGCATGTCTTTGGACAGAGGGAGGAAACCAGAGCACTCGGAGAAAACCCACGTGGTCACAGGGAGAATGTACAAAATCCATACAGGCAGCACCCTTAGTCAGGATCTAACCCAGTTGACTGCTGTCATAAGGCAGCAACTCTACCACTGCACCACTATGTCGCCCTTTGAGATAGGTGGTTGCATTGGTAACAGCCCCCCCCCCCCCATGCCATTACTCACTAAGCAGTGGAGTTGCCATTTGAACACACACAGCAATAACACATCCAGCATGCAGAGCCCAAAACTCTTCGACATTTTCTGAAAATATCCTTCTTAATGTGGTTATTAAGCATCTGCATATTATGCATATTGACTCAAATATTAAATCTTGCATATTTACTAATTTAAATTGAATTTGCTCAGCTATTAAATCATAATCAAATGCTGCTGACAAAGTTTGTGTAAGAAAGGCACCAAAATTACAATGTCATATCAAATTCTTCGACATTGCTGTAATACACAATCTTTCTGGTCCTGAATCTGTAATTTTCTGCAGTCTCCAAGGATGCTGGATTGAAATAATTTTGCAATCTCACATGCACCTCACCAAATTAAACATCTTTTATCTTGTGTGATGCTAAGCAGTCTGCATACGTTTCTGATCCATTAGTAAGATAGACTTACACTCGTCCTCAATTTGGATGATATTAATTGCCTCTGAAAAGCATCTCCATTCGTAAGGATCAAAGGGTTCCCACAAACATCAAACCCTTAAGAAATGGGCTAACACAATTTATTTTCCAGAGTACAAAGATTAGGTCTCAGCTGCCACACTTTGATTGTTGCAAAACTTAACTTGACAATTCATATACCAGTCATTAATTCTCATGTTCCATTGCTTCCAGTGTGCAAATTAAAGTTACCTTGACTCACTGCTCCATGTTTAAGAAAGGAGTGATGCAAAAGAAAGGAAATTCATAGGACAGTTAATTTGAGTTCTGTGGTTGGTAAAATTTTAGAGTCCATTATTAAGGACGAGGGTACTTGCAGCACATGATATAATAGGTTGAAGTCAGCATGGTTTTGTTAAGGGGAGATCTTGCCTGAGAAATGTGCTGGAGTTTTTTGAGGAAGTAACTAGCAGGATAGGCAAAGGAGAGACAGTGAATGTTGTCCCTCCTCTCTTCCAGCTTTCTCCCCCCTCACCCCCCTGTAATGTGCCTCTGAAATGGCACTGTCATATCTGCCTCCATCACCTTCCTTCCTTTCACAATGTCTAGAAATACACATTTATCACTTGTATTGCTTTTGTAAGAGCATAAACGTGCACATTTTGAATTAAATGTATTCGAACATAGGCATGACCCTAATGAAGAAACACTGGAAGAAGCCGAAACAAGAAACTGCAACAAACCTTGCAGAAGTTGGGTCAGGGATTCAATGTCTCTGCATCGCCCTCCTGTGGCCTCACCTGGAATCTTCTTCACCCTGTTTCAGACTTGCAGCCTGATCAGCAGCACAGGTTATAGCCAGAAAGCCAGCAAAATCTGACAGACAATTCAGCGTCAGACTGGGACATGACCAAGGCTAAGACAGTGGATCAAGTAGCAAGACCCAGAGACATAGTGTTGCTTTATCCATCTGTAGCATTATCACTGATTCCAGATCGATAGAAGATTGCATCAATAGCAAAGGTTTTTCTCTTTCATGCTGCAGCAATGCTTAATTATATGAATGAAATTGATGTGACAAGCAGAGAAGAATCTGCATGTGAGAGCAGGAAGTACATATACTGAGTTGGAGCCAGGAGTGTGGCCTAGAATTAATGAGGATGCCCCTGGCAATGCAGAGTGGTGACCAATGCATAAATTGAGCTTAACCACCTCAGGCAGACTAGCAGCAAACATAATATTACGATTCAGAAAGTGACATGTGCAGGGCTGCCAACTCTCACACATTGAGCGTGAGAGTCATGCATTTCACAAAATTCTCACGCTCATCACAAATTTCTCATGCTCAAAAATCTGCAGGTGCTGGAAGTTCAAAATAAAGCAAAAATTGTTTTAGAGGTGAGTAAAATCCACAAGGGGAATATATAAGGTGAATGCATAAAGGGCATTGGTTTAAAGCAGGGTTGTCAAACTACCGGCCCACGGGGATGATTTAGGGGGGAAAAAAAAAGTAGTTTAGTTTCTCCTGTGCAGATGGTGTGATAGGTGAGACATGGCGGTGGATCCAGCACCTATCCCCCTCCCCCTTCACCCCCCACCCCGAGGCACCTCTCACACCTCCCACCCTCACCTCCGGCGGCTCTGTGTCCGTGGCTGCTCTGTCCACACGTGGCTGCTCTGTCAGTTTTAACCCCCGCCCGGAGTCAGGAGCGGACTGGGTGAGTGGGGGCGTCGGTGCCGCCTCTGGAGCCGCGGGGATGAATCTCGGGCTAAGGTTCCGCTCCGGTGACCGACCCCCGGGTCACTGACCCTCACCTCCTCCGGACCCCAGCTGGACACAGAGCACCTGAGCCGGCCCGCATTCCGGCAAAGGGGGGGGGGGGGGAGGGAAACGCTCCCCGGGCATCGCCAAGTCTCCTCTCACTCCGGATGTTGTCGCCGGAAGGAACTGCAGATGCTGGTTTAAACTGAAGACAGACACTAAAAACTAGAAAACTCAGCAGGACAGGCAGCATCTCTGGAGAGAAAGAATGGGTGATGTTTCGGGTCGAGACCTTCAGACTGAAGAGGTTGAAAATCAGCCATAAAACACAATGACTGGAGATGTGTGTTATCCAACTAAGGGCAGAAATCAGAATCAGGTGTTCATCTTTATTGACGTGACACCATAATAAATATATTACAGAAAAAATAATTTAATGGGGTGGCACGATGGCGCAGCGGTAAAGTTGCTGCCTTACTACCACATGGGTTTTCTCTGGATATTCCGGTTTCCTCCCACATCCGAAAGAAGTGCAGGTTTGTAGGTTAATTGGTTTCTATAAATTGTCCCTGACGTGTAGGATGGAACTGGTATATGATAGATTACTGGTTGGTGTGGTCTTGGTGGGCTGAAGGGCCTGTTTCCATATATATGTTGTACATATATATCTTAATTTCATTGAACCATATACGATTGAATATGTGGTATTATTTTCGTCCTGTTTCTATAGTCAAAGGGTAAGGTTGATTGATTATATTTGTGCAGAACAGTGATGGAAGTCCGACTCTTGCCTTGTTTCTGTGCTTTTCTCTATATATATATATGCATAACAGCATGAATTATAATCTGATTTCCATGCATGAATATAGTCATTCATAGAAACATAGAAAAATAGGTGCAGGAGTAGGCCATCCGGCCCTTCGAGCCTGCACCGCCATTCAATATGATCACGGCTGATCATCCAACTCAGTATTCCGTACCTGCCTTCTCTCCATACCCCTTGATCCCTTTAGCCACAAGAGCCACATCCAATTCCCTCTTGAATATAGCCAAAGAACTGGCCTCAACGACCTTCTGTGCAGAGAATTCCAGAGACTCACCACTCTCTGTGTAAAGAAGTTTTCCTCATCTCGGTCCTAAAGGAATTCCCCCTTATCCTTAGACTTTATTATTGGGAATCATATTTCTCAACAAACATAGAAACATAGAAAAATAGGTGTAGGAGTAGGCCATTCGAGCCTGCACCGCCATTCAATATGATCATGGCTGATCATCCAACTCAGTATCCCGTACCTGCCTTCTCTCCATACCCCCGATCCCTTCAGCCACAAGAGCCACATCCAACTCCTCTTGAATATAGCCAATGAACTGGCCTCAACGACCTTCTGTGGTAGAGAATTCCAGAGACTAACCACTCTCTGTGTAAAGAATGTTTTCCTCATCTCGGTCCTAAAGGAATTCCCCCTTATCCTTAGACTTTAACTCCTTGTCCTGGACTCCCCCAACATCGGGAACAATCTTCCTGCATCTAGCTTGTCCAACCCCTTAAGAATTTTGTACGTTTCTATAAGCCCCCCTCAATCTTCTAAATTCCAGTGAGTACAAGCCGAGTCTATCCAGTTTTTCTTCATATGAAAGTCCCGACATCCCAGAAATCAGTCTGGTGAACCTTCTCCGAACCCCCTCTATGGCAAGAATGTCTTTCCTCAGATTGGAGACCATTTCATGTGCTGCACCTGTTGATCAGAGCCTGGCTCTAGTGTGGAATGTAATTAGGAATGTAATGTAGCCTAACCTTATTCATACCTAATCCAATTTAAAGCTTAAATGTTGCATTCAAGTGTAAGTTAAAAGACTCGCTACAGGATGCACCAGATTGCACAATTTCAAGCTGAAAAATGCGAAAGCTCCCTACTGTGGTAGGGGGGACACCCCCCCTCGGTCACTACGCTCCCTCGCAATTTCTCACTCTCGCAATTTCACCCAATCTTGGCAGCCCTGCATGTGACAGGGGAGCCAGCTGACAGGTAACTAGGATCAAGTTAGTATTTAATCTGGAGACAACAAACTGCAAATGCTGTATAAAAAAAAGAAACTCAAAGTTCTGGAATAATGCAGCAAATCACTCAGCTTCTGAGGAGAGAATGGATAGGCAATGTTTTGGGCTGAGGTTCTTATTCAGACATGGAGTAGGGGGAAAAAAGATGGAAACGAGAGGTGGGGACAGGATAGAGCCTAAAAAGTGATAGGTGGATACAGATGCAAAGGGTTTGATCGTCAGATGTGTGGAGTAAGTGACAAAGGCCGAAGGAGGAAAGGAGACAAAAGGATATCAGATAAGGTGAGAAGAGGAATGATAGGTAAAGACAAAGGGAGGGATATAGGTGGAAGAGGACATGGGGGAGCGGAGGAGGGGAGATCAGGAAAGAGAGGGAGGTTAAAAAAAGGTGGTGGGTTAGATTGTTATCAGGAAAGAGTTCTTGAGCAGAAAGGGGTGAAACAGTGGAATTTTGTCCCCAGATGGTAGTGGAGACAAGTCATTAAATGTATTTAAACAAGTGTACCATTTTCTGGAATACTAACTGGGTGTTAAGAAAATGCCTTGTTCCTACCTTCTCCCAACATCGACGGATAAGGGAATTGCTATTTCTATGTTTCTGCATCTTTACTGGTCTTGCATGATTACAACACAGAGTCAGTGGTCTCTGTGTGCAAACCAAAATCAGCAACATTACACAGTAGGCATTACATTCTTTTAAAATGTCCTAGTCTTTTCCAGTAAAAGAGAAAATAGAATGCACATTTATAAATGATTTCATGTCCCAAAATGCTTTGTGTCCAGTGAAGTACTTTGGAAATGTAGTCACTGTTGAGATGATGGAAACAAGGCAACATGATCCTCTTGTACATAATGGTTGTTACCAGAATGGTCTCTTAATCCAGAGATGGGAGTTAAATTCTCACCACAGCAGCTGCGGAATTTAAATTCAGTTAATTAAAAAAATCTGGAATGTTTAAAAAAACATAGCAGCAGCAATGCTCTCAATGAAAAACATTTAAGTCTACTGCCCTTATCCAGTAGGGTCAAATGTGACTCCAGGTCCCTGTCGATGTGATTCACCCACCCAAGAACTATAACAGAAATAGACAGGTGCTATTTCAGATTGGTGCAACTATAAATTGCCCCTAGTGTGTTGGTGAGTGGTAGAATCTGGGCAAGAATCTGCAGTTAATGGGAATGCAGGGAGAATCCGTTGCATAGAAAATTAATGGAGGAATTAAATTGTTCTGTTCTGTGAGCCAACATAAACTCAATGGACCGGAATGGCTGCCTTCTATGTTGCATAGAAATATGAAAGAAATATGGAGTAATCAACTTGATATGATTAAGATGCAAACAATGCCAAAGAAGCTCAGTAACATTTGCTTGGCCCAATATCTTCCATCTTAACCCACCACAAGATGCACAACTGATAGTCTTTGAGTGCACCTCACAAAGCAGTGACCATACACTGTCCCTTTTTTACCTCAGAGGGAGAGGACAGCTGGAATATTAGGACAACTCCACCCCCAAACACATCAATTTGGATTAAATCACTCTTTCTTAACAAATCCTCTTGCATAAACAATAGGAAAATGTACACCGAGGGACTCATTATAACCATATACTCACATTCAGGGACTACCCCTATTATTTAATTAAAATCCCAAGCTATCTGCGAACACAAACACAGTTGGTGACCTCTGCAAATGTTGGAACATCTCTAGCAAGAAGAAAAATTATTTGCATAAGGATGCCTGAAATCAGTTATGCGAACCCTCTACCTTCATAGAAACATAGAAACATAGAAAATAGGTGCAGGAGTAGGCCATTCGGCCCTTCGAGCCTGCACCGCCATTCAATGTGATCATGGCTGATCATCCAACTCCGTATCCCGTACCTGCCTTCTCTCCATACCCCCTGATCCCTTTAGCCACAAGTGCCACATCTAACGCCCTCTTAAATATAGCCAATGAACTGGCCTCAACTACCTTCTGTGGCAGAGAATTACAGAGACTCACGACTCTCTGTGTAAAGAATGTTTTCCTCATTTCGGTCCTAAAGGAATTCCCCCTTATCCTTAGACTGTGACCCCTTGTTCTGGACTCCCCCAACATCGGGAACAATCTTCCAGCATCTAGCTTGTCCAACCCCTTAAGAATTTTGTAAGTTTCTATAAGATCCCCCTCAATCTTCTAAATTCCAGCGAGTACAAGCCGAGTCTATCCAATCTTTCCTCATATGAAAGTCCTGACATCCCAGGAATCAGTCTGGTGAATCTTCTCTGTACCCCCTCTATGGCAAGGATGTCTTTCCTCAGATTTGGAGACCAAAACTGTACGCAATACTCCAGGTGTGGCCTCACCAAAACCCTGTACAACTGCAGTAGAACCTCCCTGCTCCTATACTCAAATCCTTTCGCTATGAATGCTAACATACCATTTGCTTTCTTCACTGCCTGCTGCACCTGCATGCCTACTTTCAATGACTGGTGTACCATGACACGCAGGTCTCGTTGCATCTTCCCCTTTCCTAATCTGCCACCATTCAGATAATAGTCTACCCTCATGTTTTTGCCACCAAAGTGGATAACCTCACATTTATCCACATTATACTGCATCTGCCATGCATCTGCCCATTCACTCAGCCTATCCAAATCACCCTGCAGTCTCCAAGCATCCTCCTCACACCTAACTATACCCCCCAGCTTGGTATCATCTGCAAATTTGGAGATGTTGCATTGAATTCCCTCGTCCAAATCATTAATATATATTGTAAATAGCTGGGGTCCCAGCACTGAGCCTTGCGGCACCCCACTAGTCACTGCCTGCCATTCTGAAAAGGACCCGTTTACTCCTACCCTTTGCCTCCTGTCTGCTAGCCAGTTCTCTATCCACATCAATACTGAACCCCCAATACCGTGTGCTTTAAGTTTGTATGCTAATCTCTTATGCGGGACCTTGTCGAAAGCCTTCTGAAAGTCTAGATATAACACATCCACTGGTTCTCCCTTATCCACTCTACTAGTTACATCCTCAAAAAATTCTATCAGATTTGTCAGACATGACTTACCTTTCGTAAATCCATGCTGACTTTGTCCAATGATTTCACCACTTTCCAAATGCGCTGCTATCCCATCTTTAATAACTGACTCTAGCAGTTTCCCCACTACCGATGTTAGACTAACTGGTCTGTAATTCCCCGCTTTCTCTCTCCCTCCTTTTTTAAAAAGTGGGGTTACATTAGCTACCCTCCAATCCTCAGGAACTACTCCAGAATCTAAGGAATTTTGAAAAATTATCACTAATGCATCCACTATTTCTGTGGCTACCTCCTTGAGTACTCTGGGATGCAGACTATCTGGCCCTGGGGATTTATCGGCCTTCAATACGTTCAATTTACCCAACACCACCTCCCGGCTAACCTGGATTTCACTCAGTTCCTCCATCTTATTTGACCCCCGTTCCACTGCTATTTCTGGCAGATTATTTATGTCTTCCTTAGTGAAGACAGAACCAAAGTAGTTATTCAATTGGTCTGCCATGTCCTTGTTCCCCATGATCAATTCACCTGTTTCTGACTGCAAGGGACCAACATTTGTTTTAACTAGTCTCTTTCTCTTCACATATCTATAAAAACTTTTGCAGTCAGTTTTTATGTTCCCTGCCAGTTTCCTTTCATAATCTATTTTCCCTTTCCTAATTAAGCCTTTTGTCCTCCTCTGCTGCATTCTGAATTTCTCCCAGTCCTCCGGTAGGCTGCTTTTTCTGGCAAATTTGTATGCCTCATCTTTTGTTTTTATACTATCCCTGATTTCCCTTGTTATCCATGGATGCACCACCTTCCCCGATTTATTCTTTTGCCAAACTGGTATGAACAACTTTTGTACTTCATCCATGCAGTCTTTAAATACCTTCCATTGCACATCCACTGTCAACCCTTTAAGAATCACCTGCCAGTCTATCTTGGCCAATTCACATCTCATACCTTCAAAGTTACCTTTGTTCAAGTTCAGAACCCTTGTTTCTGACTTAATTTTGTCACTCTCCATCCTAATGAAGAACTCAACCATATTATGGTCACTCTTGCCCAAGGGGCCACGCACAACAAGACTGCTAACTAACCCTTCCTCATTACTCAATACCCAGTCTAGAATAGCCTGCTCTCTCGTTGGTTCCTCCACATGTTGGTTGAGAAAACTATCCCGCATACATTCCAGGAAATCCTCTTCCTCAGCACCCTTGCCAATTTGATTCACCCAATCTACATGCAGATTGAAGTCACCCATTATAACCGTGTTACCCTTGTTGCACACATTTCTAATTTCCTGTTTGATGCCATCCCCAACTCCAATACTACTGTTAGGTGGCCTGTACACAGCTCCCACTAGCGTTTTCTGCCCCTTAGAGTTTCGCAGCTCTACCCATATCGATTCCACATCCTCCACGCTAATGTCCTTCCTTTCTATTGCATTAATCTCCTCTCTCACCAGCAACGCTACCCCACCTCCTTTTCCTTTTCGTCTATCCCTCCTGAATATTGAATATCCCTGGATGTTCAGCTCCCAGCCTTGGTCATCCTGGAGCCATGTCTCCGTGATCCCAACTATAGCATAGTCATTAATCGCTATCTGCACCTTCAACTCATCCACCTTATTACGAATGCTCCTCGCATTGAGACACAAAGCCTTCAGGCTTGTTTTTACAACACTCTTACTCCTTATACAATTATGTTGACAAGTGGCCCCTTTCACATCGATCCCTATTACACTTGGCCATACTCTCCTATCCCTTTGTGAGCTTTCTTTCCCGTTAATTCTGGGGTCATTAACCATCCCTTTACTCTCTTTCCCTTTAACTCCGTTCTCGATTATCCCATTTGACACCCCACCCCCCTTATTCAGTTTAAAACCATCCGTGTAGCAGTGGCAAACCTGGCGGCCAGAATGCTGGTCCCCCACCTGTTAAGTGCAATCCGTCCCTTTTGTACAGTTCCCCCTTACTCCAAAACAGATCCCAGTGATCTAAGAATCTAAATCCCTGCCCCCTGCACCAGTTCCTCAGCCACACATTCAGGTCCCGTATCTCCCTGTTCCTGCTCTCGCCAGCACGAGGAACTGGAAGCAAACCGGAGATAACAACCCTGCAAGTCCTGCTTTTCAGCATTTTTCCAAGCTCTCTGAAGTCCCGCTGCAAAATATTAATCCCCTTCTTTCCAACATCATTTGTGCCAACATGCACGACCACTTCCGGCTGTTCACCTTCGCCCTTGAGGATTGTCTGCTTCGGAAAAAGCGCGCCAACAACTACGGAACCTGAAAGTCTTAATAAACATAGTAATAGCATTACATAATAATAGTTTGAAGCTCAGATTCCAGGTAATCAATCTTGAGTCTGATTTCTTCAATCAACCAATGCTTGCTGCAGATGTGGTCACTAGGAACCACAATGGTTTCCATCACCTCCCACATCACGCAGCTACAGCACATCACTGCACCCCTATTCCCAGTGGTTACTTTTACTTTATTTATTACCAAGGGCTCCTTTTTAAACTTCCCTCTGCTGCTGCTCCACTTCCGGGCTTGAAACCAATTAGCTTGCCAGCTCAGCAGTCTGCTGAGCACTCACAAAATCAATTCTCTAACAGGTTGCTGTAGCAACCCAAAAAAAAGGAAGGGAGAAAACAAGAGTGCACAGGCAAGACAATGATTGAAGCAGCTCTTCAGAGCAGCTGAACTCTATTGGTAGAAAACCCAATGCTCAGTGTGCTGTGCATAATTGTATCTTCCATTTAAAATTACATGCTGCCTTTGTGGGAAAACATAAAGTTAAGATCTCATGGTCAAACCTTAAAGGAAAATATGATTGACACAAACTACTATCTATCAGTGACAATTCATCTGGTGACTGTCGCACAAGCAACTCTAATAAAGTGTCAACAGTCAATAGTCAGATTTATTCGTCACATACACAATAAAGTGCAGTGAAATGAACTTGCCAGCAGCGATACAATAACAAAGAACACACAATACACAACATAAATTTAACACAAAATCCACCACAGCATTCATCACTGTGGTGGAAGGCACTAAGTTCAGTCAGTCCTCCTCCATTTTCCCCCGTGGTCGGGACCCCAAACCTCCACAGTCGCCGCTGCGGGCGGCCAGATGTACAGGCAAGGGTAAGTCCCGAATCGGTGCCTCACTACCGGAGACCGCGGCTTCAAGATGGTGTAGCCCGCAGGACGGCGGTCGAAGACCTAAGTCCCCGCCGCGGTTAGAAGCACCACAGACCGCCGCTTTAAGAAGTTGTAGGCTGCGGGCCAGCGGTCGGAGCTCTTCACCAGGGATCCCCGGAGAGGGATCCCGCTCCGGATGGTAAGTCCCCGCCGCGCCCGTGGTTAGAAGCACCACAGTCCGCGGCTTCTAGATGACGTAGGCCTCAGGCCGATGGTTGGAGCTCTTCTCCTCCGGGGTCCCCAACGAGGGATCCCAGGCTCTGGACGCCGCGCCAGCTGGAGCTCCGCAGACCGCAGCTTCAGGCTGACGTGGGCCAGCAATCGGGGCACTCCTTTCTGGCGACCCCCAGCGAGGGCTCGCCTACTCCGTGATGAAAAGTCCACGCTGCGCTCGCTGCTGAAGCGCCGGGCCCGATTCTGGGAAAGGCCGCACCAATCCTTGGTGTTAGGCCGCGAGGGAAGCGACATGGAAAAAGTCGCCTCTCCGTGGAGGAGACGACCAAAAGCGGTTCCCCCCATACCCCCCTCATCACCCCCCACACAAGACACACCGAGAGACATTAAAACACACATTGGACAAACTAAAAAAAAACACAAAAAAAGTAGAAATGCCACCTCGTAGCGCCCCCCCCCCCCCCCCCCCTCCGGTCAGAGGAACGGCAACCTCAAGATCCTGGGGAGGTGAGGAGGGAGCATGGGGAAAATTGAGGGTGAGGAGGGTGTAGGGAGATGGGAAGGGAAGTGGGGGAGATGAGGAGTGTGACTGGGGGGATTGAAGGGGGAGGGAGGGGAAAGTGGGGGAGGTGAGGAGGGAGAGGGGGATAGAGGGGGAGAAGAGGGGATAGAGGGAGAGGAGGTGGGTAGGGAGGGGAGAGGAGTTATGGAGCGAGGGAGGAAGTGACTAAGGGTAATGGGAAAGGAGAGGGAGGGAGAGGTGAGGGAGGGATTGGGGAGGGGAGGAGGAGAGGAGAAAGAAGAGGGAGGGTGAAGAGGAGGTGGAGAGTGTGCTGGGGATGAGGGGAAATGAGCCGCGCCTGCGCAGTTGGGGGCTATGGGTGAGTGGTGGAATATTGCGTTGGGGGAACGGGTTGCGTTGGGAGACCAGGCCTCCCGTGTGACAGGGACCCAACGGGTCCCACTTATAGTGCCTTCTGAATCCTCCACTGTGCCACAACCTGAGCCATTTTCTTTCTCATTTTAAAGTTCCCTTGCCCAATTTCAGTCAGCTGACCGGATATCTCCCCTTTCACCCACAGTGGGTTAACGTATCCTTCTCGTTAAGCGTCTGAAGTTAAGACCGTTATAATTCCATCAGAATGTAACATACACTGCTAGAGCTCACAACAAAGAACATAGGAGAGGAATCGATCTGTATCCAGTTCCTGCACCAAGCGAAAGGCAGTACCCTTTGGAAAAGAAGGGACAACTTTCAGCAAAAGGAAAACTCTGAACTCAGAACTGACTCAAGTAAAGGGATGAGACTAAACTTTAAAAAAAATGGAACCAGCTGATGATTCATGACTAAATGCCTCTTTCTGCGCTATATTACTCCCTCTCTAACCAGAGCAAAAACAGAATCAGGGTGAAGAGCATCCTTAGTCTAGTCCTTTGATGTGGCATTTAGCTGGCGCCACATCAGCTCAGAAAGAGGACCTGTAACCTGTCACACCCATGGGAGAAAAAGGACCCAACAGGAACACCACAGTACAATCTATACACTCTTCACTTGCACCTCCTCCAATCAATCTACATTCTTACTCATCTCGCCGATGTGCAAGAATCCACATCTTGAACAACGGATACAGTAGATGAGGTTGGAGGAGGTGTAGGTGAACCTCTGCCTAATCTGAAAGGACTGTCAGGGTCACTGGACAGAGTCGAGGGAGGAGGTATAGCGACGGGTGTTGCGTCTTCTGCGGTTGCAGGGGAAGGTACCTAGGGAGTGGGTGGTTTGGGATGATTTAACCAGGGAGTTGCGGAGGGTACGGTCTCTGCGGAAGGCGGAAAGGGGTGGAGATGGGAAAAGGTGGGTAGTGGTGGGATACCGTTGGAGGTAGCGGACATTTCGGAGGATTATGTGTTGTATGCTGATGGGGTGGAAGCTAAGGTCTACGTGACTAGGGGAAGGGGGTGCAAGGGCGGAGCTACAGGGTACCGAGGAGACATGAGTGGGAGCCTCATCTATGATCGTTCCCTAAAGAATTAGGACATCTCGGGTGTATTTCTGTGTTGCATGAATCCATGACTCTAAATGTGCTTGAATGATCACGTACTGAGAAAGCCAATACCGAGAGCTTTGTGACATGGCTCTCTACACAGTTTAGAAAGAGCAACCATAAATAAACAATCTAGATTCTCAATTCTTGTTTAAGGATTAATCATATTGTCCACAAATTGTGACTACAAAATTTGAAAGCTATTTAATACAATTTGTTTCAGAAAATGTGTTGCCGGTCTGAGAGTTAATCAAAACCAATTTTTTTTTTTTTTAAAGCTGGATGTTGGGTTGGATGGAATAATGATCAGAAGACAACCTGCAATTTCTTTATTGTTCACAGTTGTACTCCACCAACAAGGTTGGCATTTATTGTGTGAGCTTTAAAATAATTAATATCCTAATATACTTTATAAAGAAAATTCGCAAATAAAATCTAACACTGATACATAAAGCACATTTGCACAAATTATAAAGAGAACATTCAAAGGGACAGAGGCTAAAGTTTAGGGAATAGGGATGCACGGGAGGCCAGAATTGAGGCAGAGGATCATTGGACGAGGTTACAATGAAAGGTTCTAGTTTATGAAGGAACATGGATTTGAGGAATTGACAGACTATGTCAGGAAGGTCCTCGACAAACAGTATTTGGTGAGTATAAGCAAGTCAATGACACAGTTTAAAAAAAATTGATTCCTTTTACATCCTTTATAACAAGAGGTAATTTAAAAACAAGTACATTCGCTCCTCAAATGTCAAACATGCACAAACAAATGTCAGTTGCAGTCCCCTTAGAAGCACAGCAGGGGGAAATAGTGACAACAAAACTAGTGCAAACAAAAAAAAACACACCTTTAACCACAGAAAAAATGTAAATGGCTGAACCACCTCCTGATACATCTGTAACCCCTTAAATGCCAGGAGTGAAAGTTGCAATTCATTAAATTGAGAATAGGTGATTTTGTTAAGCTTCAGTACATCTCTCCACATTGAGCGATCAACATCAGGGCTGGGTAAGAGTTGGAAGTGAGAAATTGCGAGAGACCAAGCCCGAGGGGGCCGAGCGACCGGGGGGGGGGGGTTACTGTCTTCCTCTCAGCTGGGACTTTTCCAAAATGCAAAGTCCAATAACTGTATATTTAAGCAATATTATTCTATTAACTGTGATCTTGAGATTACATCATATTTTCTGTGGTATTCATAACACAACAATGATAACAAGATCTTTGTTTTGATTGCACCTACCAACATGCATACATTATTACATTGCAGTTAATATGTACCGAGGGCAAATTTTTGTTCCAATGCTCCCCATTCCCAATTACTTTTACATTGAAGTGGTTGAAATCCAAGTGAAGTTTAAATGGCATCATAAAAGTAAAACCTCCAGAATGGATGATGTTAATTACGTGGTTGGTTGGGGTCAGTATCAGCACAATTAATATATTAAACTTTGAATCTTCAGATGTCCTGGTTCAAGCTAAAACTAAAGACAAATAATAATCTCCTCACACATTCCCCTGCAAGTATCTCTGTCACTCCTTTAAAATATGCCCTTTCTTTGAACAAGCTCATAAATATCACATCTGAATCAGTTTCCATCTGATTACACTCCTTGAGGATGTTCATCTACGTGTTCAATTAATAAAACAACGAGATTGGGGACATTTCCATTCAACCTGTCAAAGGAATTGGGGGGGGGGGGGTTAGAAATAGTCAGAGAGGTTCTTAGGCGCTCCCACCCCCCCCGGTGAATGCTATGTACTTACCTTTTCTGGTTCTCTCCTGAGTGCAGGCCCCAAGGCTGGGAGTCAGGAATCAAGGGGTTAAGAGCTCCTGTACCCGATTGGCCAAGCAGCGTCAGGTGACCGGTGACTCATCGGAAGCTTAAATAGCAGAAGTTCCCAGAACTCTCTCTCTTCTTCGCCGATCCCTGACAAGTGAACGGGCTGCCGGTCTGAGCTGCAGGAGGCCTGGCTGCATGGCATAGAACTTTGTGTATTGTTACCTATAGTTATCATTTAATGTTGTATTGGGACGGATAAGGGCTGACCTGAGGGTTTTTGTGTATTTTGTTGCAGGGTTATCTCTATTTAGGCAGGATTAGAGTCTCCAGTTTGACGGTCCATTGCGAGGCTGGCTGGAGCACTGTTATATTTATTTTGTTAGTCGATTCTTGTCCCTCACTGTGTTGTTTAAATCAGGTTCGGGTTTTGTCTTCTTTTAACAAAATTAAAGACTATTTTCTTAAACTTGAACCTGTTTTTTTGATTATGCTACGCGACTATGAGGTACCTGCCTTCGGGAGTGGTAACAAAATGGGGGCTCGTCCTAAGCTTTGAGGACCCTAGACAGTTTGGGGTTTTTTTTGGTAGGCTTCTAGTGACTGAGGAAGTCTGTGTTGTGAGGGGATTTTTTTTCTCTTCCATTTGTGGTAACATTTGTGCCCAGGGTTTGGCTGGTGGTTTGGTCCTGACATTTGATATGGAGTTTAAAGCGGAGGACTTTATCGAGGCTCCTAGTCGGGAGTTGTTCGACAAATGTACGAAGGAGCAGTTGTTAGTGCTGGCAGAGAGCTATAAGGTGCCTATTGATAAGCATTCGAAGAAAGAGGCTATGAAGTCGGTGTTATGGTCTGCGCTGAAGAGGAGTGAGGTATTGCCTGCTGAGGCAGACAGTCCTCTAGCTTCTACACAGCCTGGTCAGGATATGGGGGACCTCATTCGATTGAGGGAGTTAGAGCTTGAAATGAAAAAGGAGGAGCTTGAAATGAAAAAGAAGGAGAGGGCCTGAAGAGAGAAAGAGCTCATGCTTGAGATGAAACACCTCGAGATGCGGGAGAAGGAATTGAGTGCCTCCCGAGTTTCTTCTGGGGAAAGGGAGTTTGATATGAGCAAGAACATCCACCTGGTTCCCCCGTTTAATGAGAAGGATGTGGACAAGTATTTTGCAGTGTTTGAACGGGTGGCTTCGTCCTTGAAGTGGCCTAGGGACATGTGGTCCTTGCTTTTGCAGTGTGTCCTTGTGGGTAAAGCACGGGAGGTGTACTCGTCTTTATCTCTTGACAACAGTCTGGACTATGAGTGTGTGAAGTCTACGGTATTAAGGGCTTATGAATTAGTTCCAGAGGCGTACCGGCAGAAGTTCCGGCGCTTTAGGAAGTTTGATAGTCAGACATGTGGAGTTTGCTTGGGAGAAGGAGGCACTTTTTGACAGGTGGTGCGCTTCTCAAGGAGTGAAGGATTTTATGCTGCTGCGGACCTTGATGATTATGGAAGACTTTAAGAACTGTCTCCCTGAGAGGGTTGCTACTTACCTTAATGAGCAGAAGGTGAAGGAGGTGTCTAAGGCCACGGTGTTAGCAGATGAGTATGTTTTGACTCATAAAACTGAGTTTGTTGGGCAATCCTATAGTTTTGGTGCTCGGCCGGTTAATCGTGGTGGTGTCGCCGGTGGCAGTGTCAAAGCTGTTTCTGTGCCTGCAAGTGTCAGCACAGTGATACTGGGGGAGGTCCGAGCTGATAAGGTTGACGGAGATCTCAGGACTAAGGAAGGTCCTGTGTGCTACTATTGTAAAGGGAGCGGGCACATCATAAAGTCGTGTCCCGTCCTGCACAAGAAAAATGCAAAGCCTGTGGTTTTGGTTGGTACACAAAATGACTTAGCAGGAGGTAGAGTTTTCATTACTCCTGAGGTGATGACTGTTCCGGTGGTGCAGAGTCCTGATAAATTGGCTATGCAGCATCCGACAGTCTTCACAGCTTGTGCTGTCACGAGGGCTATGGCTAAGATCCAAGCAAAGTTTGAAGATGTAGTGGACCTGAGTGAGAGCGTTTTTGGGGATCAGGATGATGGATCCTGTGTTGTGAAGGGTGTTTCTACATCTCAAGATGGGGTCTTGTCTGAAAATGTGCCGGTGTCGCTGTCACGTGACCGGCTGCTTGAGGAGCAAAAGAGTGATCCAGGTTTATCGGATCTGTTCGACTGCGTGGTGTCTGAGGGTGATATGGATTCCACAGCAAAGGGGTATTTTCTGAGGAATGGCTTACTGATGCGAAAGTGGTCTCCCTTGGATACGTCAGGGCATGATGATCGGAGCGTGGTTGATCAGATTGTGATACCTCGTCGGTATAGGGACGAGATACTCAGTTTGGCTCATGATGGACCTCTGGGTGGACATTTGGGGGTCAATAAGACGTATGACCGTATCTTACGGAATTAATTTTGGCCAGGGTTGAAAAAGGACGTGAAGCAGCACTGCAGGTGTTGTCACATTTGCCAGGTGGTAGGAAAGCTGAACCAATCAATTGTTCCTGCGCCTTTACATCCAATCCCTGTGGTCGGGGAGCCGTTTGAACGAATTCTAGTTGATTGCGTGGGTCCTCTACCTCGGACAAGGGTGGGCAACAAGTTTTTATTGACAATTATGTGTGCGTCTACCCGCTTTCCGGAGGTGGTCCCTTTGCGTAACATTACTGCCCCTGCCATTGTGAAGTCTCTCACTAAGTTTTTTTTGTTGTTCGGTCTGCCCAAGGTTGTGCAGAGTGACCAAGGTTCCAACTTCATGTCAAAGGTTTTTGGTCAGGTAATGAAGTTGTTGGATATTGAGCATTGTTACTACAGTGCGTATCATCCTGAGAGCCAGGGAGCTCTCGAGCGCTTTCACCAGACTTTGAAATCTATGTTGAGGACTTACTGCCTGGAGTTTGAAAAAGATTGGGATGAGGGGGTGCATCTAGTTATGTTTGCGGTGCGTGATGTCGTGCAGGAGTCTTTAGGGTTCAGTCCTGCTGACCTGGTGTTCGCGCATACTGTTCGTGGTCCGTTGAGGGTCCTGAGGGAGAAATGGTTGCAGGAGAATTCAAAACGTAGTATTTTAGACCACGTCTGTACTTTTAGGTCTAGACTGCGGAGGGCATGCAAACTGGCAATGGGTAATCTTGATTCTGCTGAGTCTAGGATGAAGGGCTGGTTCGACAGGAAGGCTTCTAGTAGGAATTTTTCACCAGGTGACAAGGTCCTGGTGTTGTTGCCTATTCCTGGTTCCAGTCTGCAGGCTTGGTATAGTTGTCCCTATCAGGTGGTTAAGAAGGTTGGTGCAAGGGATTACGTTATTGGTACCCCTGATCGGAGACGTAAGACTCAGCTCTGCCATGTCAACATGCTGAAGCAGTACCATGAGAAGGAGCATGTACGGGTTGATGGGGAGGAGCTTTGTCCTTCGGTTTTGTCTAAGCCAGGTTTGGCTGTAGCAGTGCTGCCCCCTGACACGGGTGGTGATGTGGGTGAGGCACGGTTGTCTGTGGCAGTGACGCAGGGAAAGCTGTGCAACTCTGAAGCTTTGGAGTCGCTTCCCTTGCGGTTGTCTCATTTGTCTGAAAGTCAGCGGGATGATCTGCTTGTTTTGGTGGGGTCAAATGGGTCACTGTTCTCGGATGTGCCTTCTCAGACGTCTGTGCTGCAGCAAGACATTGACGTGGCCGGTGCTGCGCCAATTAAACAGCATCCGTATTGGGTCAACCCTGAGAAGCGTCATCGTCTAAGAGGTCAGGTTGACTATATGCTGCAGCATGCAATTGCTGAACCTAGTTGTAGTCCGTGGAGTTCTCCGTATCTACTGGCTACGAAGGCTAATGGGGAGGACAGGTTTTGCACGGACTTTCGGAAGGTGAATGCTGTAACTAAGCCAGATTGCTATCCTCTTCCACGGATGGAGGATTGCGTGGATCATGTGGGAAGTGCATCTTTTATGTCTAAGTTGGACTTGCTAAGTATTGGCAAGTTCCTTTGACTAGGCAGGCGAGGGAGATCTCAGCGTTCGTTACGCCTGATAACTTTCTTCAGTACACGGTAATGGCATTTGGAATGCGCAATGCGCCGGCAACCTTCCAACGGTTAGTGAACATGGTATTGCTGGTTTGTCCTTCTGTGAAGCATACCTTGATGATTTAGTTGTGTGCTCCAGGTCTTGGATCGAACACATCGGTCATCTGAAGGAGGTATTTTGTCGTCTAGCGGAGGCAAACATAACGATCAATCTGGGGAAGTGTGAGTTTGGCCAGGCCACGGTGACGTATCTGGGTAAGATGGTGGGCCGGGGTCAGGTTCACGCTCTCGAGGACAAAGTGGGACATATTGTCGCATTTCTTGTTCCAACATCTAGGACTGAACTCCGTAGGTATCTGGCTATGGTTGGGTACTATAGGGGGTTCTGTCCAAACTTCTCTGCAGTGGCTGCTCCTTTGACGGATTTGCTGAGTCCGAAGGTAGCTTTTGTGCGGTCCGCTGAGTGTCAACAAGCCTTTGATCATACTAAAGGTCTTCTGGTGCGCGCACCTGTGCTTGCGGCACCTGATTTTGAGCGTCCATTTAAGCTGGCAGTGGATGCTAGTGATCGTGGGGTTGGTGGGGTTCTTATACAGGATGATTCAGATGGGGTGGGTCATCCAGTTTCGTACTTCTCTAAGAAGTTTAATCCCCATCAGAGGTGGTACTCCACCATTGAGAAAGAAACCCTTGCTGTGTTAATGTCTCCTAGTCATTTCAAGGTTTATGTGGGCTCCTCGAATGTCCCTGTCATCGTATTCACGGATCATAACCCTTTGGTTTTTTTGCAGAACATGAAGAATAAAAAACGGCAGTTAATGAGGTGGAGTTGGCAGCTGCAAGAATACAACCTGGAGTTCAGGCACATCAGGGGCAAGGATAATATCTTGGCTGATACCTTGTCGCGCCAATAGTGTTTTAGTACTGAATAGTTTCTTCCGAAGCTTATTCAGTATCTTTGGGTGGGGGTGTTAGGCGCTCCCCCCCCCCCCCCCCCGGTGAATGCTATGTACTTACCTTTTCTGTTTCTCTCCTGAGTGCAGGCCCCGTGGCTGGGAGTCAGGAATCAAGGGGTTAAGAGCTCCTGTACCCGATTGGCCAAGCTGCGTCAGGTGACCGTTGACTCATCGGAAGCTTAAATAGCAGAAGTTCCCAGAATTCTCTCTTCTTCGCCAATCCCTAACAAGTGAACAGGCTGCCGGTCTGAGCTGCAGGAGGCCTGGCCGCATGGCATAGAACTTTGTGTATTGTTACCTATAGTTATCATTTAATGTTGTATTGGGACGGATAAGGGTTGACCTGAGGGTTTTCGTGTATTTTGTTGCAGGGTTATCTCTATTTAGGCAGGATTAGAGTCTCCAGTTCGACGGTCCATTGCGAGGCTGGCTGGAGCACTGTTATATTTGTTTTGTTAGTCGATTCTTGTCCCTGACTGTTGTTTAAATCAGGTTCAGGTTTTGTCTTCTTTTAACAAAATTAAAGACTATTTTCTTAAACTTGAACCTGGTTTTTTGATTATGTTACGCGACTCTGAGGTACCTGCCTTCGGGAGTCGTAACAGAGGAAAACAAACATAATAATTGAGTGGCAAATGACAACAGTGCTACAGACAGCCAGCCTGACACCTTGCATGTGACAGGCAGCCTGACACCTTGCATGTAATTTAATATTACACGTATCCCATTCCCCTGGATATTCCGGATTAATGAATTAAGGTTTTGTCAACTAATTACAAATCAGGCTAATTACAAATCAATAACATTAGCCAACTCCGAAACATGAAGCGCTGAGCATTGGGATCCAGACATCACGGACAACTGGCTTCAGTTCCCCGCTCACATCTGGCAGTGTTCTCCGTCTGAACCAGGGGCTGCGGAGCGTTTTTGAAAGTGGGGAGGCTGAGCGATCACTGATCACTGGCCTTAGGGGTACCCGGTTAGGGCGTGGAGCAACCGAGTGGGGAGAGGGTGTGGAAGAAGGGTGTCCCCCCTCCCAGGGTAGGAACGTTTTGAAATTTGATGTATTCAAATCATGTTTTAGTGCATTGTAGAAGTATGTTTTCAATGCTTTTTGTATGAAGTATTTTTAAGAGGTAACTTTTTAAGGGGTAACTTTATCCACAAGAAACAAGCTGCCAGAGGAGGTAGTTGAGGCAGGGACCATCCCAAATTTAAGAAACAGTTAGACTGATATATGGATAGGACAGGTTTGGAGGCATGGACCAAAAGCAGGTAGCGTAGCTGGGACATGTTGGCAGGTGTGGGCAAGTTGCGCTGAAGGGCCTGTTTTCACACAGTATCACTCTCAGACTACATTATATGCTTCAAAATCAAGTGATCGAGTTTTATTGCCATATACTCAAGCATAAAAACATAGAAAATAGGTGCAGGAATAGGCCATTGGCCCTTCGAGCCAGCACTGCCATTCAATATGATTTTGGCTATTCATCTAAAACAGTACCTCTTTCCTGTTTTTTCCCCATATCCCTTGATATCGTTAGCCCCAACAACTAAATGTAACTCTCTCTTGAAAACATCCAGTGAATTGGTCTGCACTGCCTTCTGTGCCAGAGAATTCCACAGATTCACAACTCTCTGCGTGAAGAAAGTTTGTCCTCGTCTCAGTCCTAACTGTCACCCCCTTTATTCTTAAACTGTGACCTCTGGTTCTGAACTCCCCCAAAATCGGGAACATTTTTCCTGCAGTTACAGTAAGTGAAAATCGAGCAGGCAAGCGTGTTGCTTTCTCCAACCACCCCCATTTGAAGTCCACTATCTTCCACCATACCTACCCAGTGCTTGGTACTTACTTCCAGCAGCCACTGGTTGTCCTCCAGGATGCATCGCTTCCAACGCCTTACACTGAGGCTGCTCCATGGCCGGAGCTGCAGTGAGCGACCCGCCAGCCCGGCAAACACTCCCCAGCCCTGCTCCCCGTCCGCATCTGTCCCCACCGCTGCTTCTGCTTCCAACACCCACGGCCCATGCAGTTGATATGAATTTTGAAATTTTCGTTGATCACAGATTTTCTCACGACAGAGCGTGAGAAATTTGTGATCAGCGTGAGAATTTGGCGAAAGGGGCGATTCTCACGCTCAATGCATGGGAGTTGGCAGCCCTGCCTCTCTATCCCCCTCTCTCTCCAACTCTCTATCTCCCCCTTTCTCCCTCCCCTCTCTGTCTCTCCCTCTCTCTCCCCTGAATACCCCTCACTCTCTCCCCCTTCTCTCTCTCTTCTCTCCCTCCCCTCTCTCTCCCCTCTCTCTCTCTTCCCCCTCACCTTTCTCATCCCCTCTCCTCTCTCTCCCCCCTCTCTCCCTCTCCCCCCTCTTTCTTCTCTCTCTCCCCTCTCTCTCTCTCTCATCGCTCTCCCCGTCACTTCCCCCCACTCCCTCCCTCTTTCTCCCTCCCTATCTCCCCTCACACACTCCCTCCCATCCTCTCTCTCTCCTCCTCTCTCCCCCCCTCGCTCCCCCATTTCTCCCTCCCACCTCACTCTCCCCCTTGCTCTCTCCCCTCTCTCTTTCTCCTATCTCCTCTTTCTTTTTGCCCCCGTTTCTCTTTCCCCCTCTCTCCGTCTTCTCTTTTACCACCTCTCTCTCTTCCCCCTCTCTCCTACCCTCTCCTCCATCTCCAACCCCTCTCTTTCCCCTCGCTCTCTTCCCTTTCTTCCCTCTCACCCCTCTCTCTCTTCCCACCTCACTCTCCCCTACCTCTCTCTCCCTCTAACTCTTCTCTCCCCATTCTCTCCCTCTCTGTCTGTCCCTCACTGTCTCTCCCCTCTCTCTCTCCCCCCTGTCTCCCTGTCTCCTTCCTCTCTCTCTCTCTCTCTCTCCGCCTCCCTTTGAGAATCTCTGTCCCTTCGGCACAGACACTCTCACGGCAGCGGCGCAACGCTTCCGACGCCTCCGACGGCCCGGGACCCTGAGGCTTCCACTGAAGTTGCTCCATGGCCGGAGTTGCAGTAAGCGACTCGCCAGCCCCGCAAGCACTCGCCAGCCCCGCAAACACTTGCCAGCCCCGTTCTCGGCATCTGTCCCCGGCAAACACTCGGCAGCCCTGCAAACACTCGCTAGCCCCGGATCCCCATCCGCATCTGTCTCCGCTGCTGCTTGTGCTTCCATTCCTCCCTCAGCCCCGGCTCTCCAACACCCACGGACCATGCAGTTTATCTAAGTTTTGACATTTTCGTTAATCACAAAATTTCTCACCACAGAGCGTGAGAAATTTCTGATCAGCATGAGAATTTGTTAAAATGCGTGATTCTCACGCTCAAAGCGTGTGAGTTGGCAGCCCTGTGCTTGCCTTCTGGTGCGACTGTCCTGGAAAAGGGAGATATTCTCCCTCTCCATCCCCTCGCCCCATTCGATCTCTGTCCCCTGACATCATTCTGAAGAAGGGTCTCGACCCGAAACTTCACCCATTCCTTCTCTCCAGAGATGCTGCCTCTCCCGCTGAGTGCCACCCAAGCTTGGTGCCAACTATTTATTACTACGTCATATTTTATTTACTCTCCTCCTCCTACTTACCATAGCATCTGTGCCTTTGAATCTTCCACATGTGATATAAATAGTAATTTCCCCTCCCCCCCCCCCCCCCACCCGACAGAACACAAATATTGAACGGGCAACATCCTGAAATGCGTAATCGGGCAATTTAGGGATTTGGTATAAACATCAAACCCTGCACTTTCTTACATCAAGTAACCACTCTCTTAGTTTACTGCCAAATAAATTAATACATATTGAGCTCATAAATGATGATATAATTTGATGATACGGCTATTTTCTCATCACAAAACAAACAGCAAGTAGCATTAGATTATCTCACAAGGCTGTGAGGAAGAGCAGTTATAGTGACTATGACAAGATACAAGATTCCCAGCCCATCCGTTATAAACATCTAAATCAAGTTATACAATATTTGTATGGAAAATAACAAAAAAATCCAGGTATAATTATTAAAAGACCAGAATCATAAACCCGATGAGGTGAAAAGGAATGATCTACATTCCAGGGCGTCAACACCCACGAGAGAAGAGGGAATTTAAATCCTAGTAAGAGTTGGCATCTTGTGGCAGAAGTGAGACCTCGATTCCCGTGACAATTTACCGCTTTACAAAGGGGACGTGCAGCAGGGCAAATTTGCAGTCCAAATGCAAACCAGTTACCCAATTGCAGAATGAGAACAGAAATGTCAGAAACTCCGGAAAAAAGGTTAAATCGCATTAACCGATGAGTTGGTCAGTCAGATCATGGCTTCACTCTATGTCAAATTCTTTGACCATCACTCCCCTGGATGGATAATTGAGTCAGGACAGGCAATGCATGGAATGTATCTCCACTCAATGGCCTCTACTTTGGAATTCAAACAAAAATAAATTCTTACTGAAACGATGGCGGCCTGGAATCGCCGATGCCTCCCGTCCTCTCAATGGGGGGAGGTTGCTCTGATTGACTCTCTGCACACTGTGAGCCCCCGTCAGAAAGCGAGCCTTCAGCCAGCACCAACTGTGGAAAGAGACAGATACAGCCTGAGGGATGGGGGAAGAAAATAAACAATGGGCAAGCAGCAAATCAAGGGATGGGTGAAGAGGAATGGACATTGTGGGGAACATCCAAAAGGGGAGAGACTGCTCTGAAGTCAGAAGGTGAGATAGGAAACAATTGATACTCACTGAAACTGCTGCGCGCACATATTTGCAATACTGCTCTGTTCAATACGGCCTCTCTGAAAATAGCAACCAAAACTTTATTTTACAGCAGCCTCACATTTTGCACTGGGGAAAGGTGATCCATGCAGTTCCTACTTTCAATCCTCAATCCATGCCTAGTTAACTGAATTTAAACTCTACGACAAACAGACCTGACAATCACGAGATGTTCCTGTTTGAATAACTGTGTGGATATAGGCCCAGCTGTGTGTGATGGAGAAGGAATGGGAGAGGTTTTCAAAAAGGCAGAGCTCACGTTGGGGAGTCAAGACTAGGTATACGATTGATGGAGTACTTGCAACATATTATGGGATAAACTCTATTTATATAATTTTCACCTTTTTCTAGAATAATAATTATACAATCATTAGAATGTTGAGATATAAATAAAACTTGGACAAGATAATTCAAATGAAAAATGTATTCCAGTGGTGAGTGAAACAGAAGCTTTACAGCTAATTTTTACTTAGGGAGTAGTTGCATATGGAGGAAGCTGCCAGAGGAGGTTGTCAGCAAGTATTATAACCGCATTTAAAAGGTTATTTGGCAGGTACATGGATAGGATAGATTTAGAGGGATATGAGCCAAATACAGGAAAATGGGACTATGGGGCATTTTGGATAGCGTGAGCAAGTGAGAACGAAGGACCTGTTTCCCTGCTCAATGACTCTGATTCTAATTAAATTATGATTGTTGTCACACAGAAAGGCAACTTGAACATAGCATGTTCCCACAACCAGAATGATGATTTGGGTTAGTGGATGGGCATCTGGGGAGAATTTCTGCATCCAGCTTCAAATAATTTCAAAGAATCTTTTATCTTTGGTTTAACATCTCATCTGAAAAACTGTACCATCCCTCGGTCCCACATTCTTTGGAATGGAATTCTCCTGGAAATATTACCACCCAGCCAAGGCTGACATCTTCTCAGAGGCCAGGAGGTAGAGTTTCCATCCTGCCGCTATATCACCAGAAATACATTCACTCTCACAGCTTCCTACGGGTAATGTTAGACAAATCAAACATATCACACTTTTAAGTTCTCAAATTCGCACAGTACTGTGACCAAGTGACAATATAAACTGAAGCATCTGTGTGCCAAGCCTGAGGACTGGAATGAATTTCATATTTATGAATACCTCCATGCAGCTCAAAACAGGTACACACAAAGCACTGAACTTTGTAACTGGGGAGTCCTCTGGTACCAAGACTCAATCCTTTACAATCCATTGTACAAATAAAGCACACTTTGGGAAAGGATCAAAGGTTATGCATGCATGAATTGGTTTTTTGAAGTAGCAAGGTTGAAGAGGGCATCAGTGCTGGGCCCATTCCAGTTTGTGATTTATATTAACGATTTAGATGAGAATGTATAAGGCATGATTAGTACATTTGCAGATGGCACCAAAGTGAGTGGTATCAAAGACAATGAAGAGGGTTATCAAAAATTACAGTGGGATCTTGATCAGCTTGGCAAGTGGGATGAAAAATGTCTACTGGAGCTCACTGGACGTGTGAGGAGTTGAGATAAGTGTGAGGAGTTGAATTTTGAGAAGTCAGAACAGGGCAGGAGCTTTACAGTGAATGTAGTGCCCTGGTGAGTGTTGTAGTGCAGAGGGATCTAGGAGTACAGGTGCACAGTTCCCTGAAAGTGGCGTCACACGTAGATAGGGTTTTAAAGAATGCTTCTGGTACCTTGGCCTTCATTTAATTGAATTGAATACTTTATTGTCACATGTGAGAAGTCACGGTGAAATTCTTTGCTTGCATACCCGAGGTCTGCAAATAGTCGTCACACAAAGGGCGCTTACAAAGGTTCAAAGTACCCTCCCCCCCCCCCCAGGTTCACCCTTGTTCTATCCCCCCTGCTCCTCCCCTTCGTTCTTTCCCCTCCCTCAAGATGATCGTCCCTCGCCAGGTCCTCCTTTGTTCTTTCCCCCTCCATCCCTCAATGCGGTCCTCTTTTTTCCTGGAGGTGCAACCTCTGATTCCATTTGACGCAGGCTCTGGCTGCGGGCTCTGTCTAACGAAGGCTCCAGCCGCCTCCCGTGCGTGTTCGGCCACCTTCATTCCTGTCTGGTCTCCTCCATACCCGTCCAACCTTCCGACGGAACTGAACAAGCTCCTGGCGAGTTTGGGCTTCTGTCGCACCTTTGGGTGCATTGAGATTGCGGTGCCTCGATAAAGGCAGCCGCGTCCTAGCGAGAAGGCTTCTGTCATCATTCAGGGTATTGAGTATAGAAGTTGGGATATTCTGTTGCAGTTGTACAAGACGTTGGTGAGGCTGCATTTAGAGTATTGTGTTCAGCTTTGGTCATACTGTTAGAGGAAGGATGTCATTAAACTGGAAAGAGTCAGAGAAGATTTATGAGGAAGTTGCCAGTACTCTGGGGCCTGAACCATAGAGAAATTGGGGAAACAAGGACAATTCTTTGGAGTGCAGGAGGCCAAGGTCTTTTTGAGGGCTATTAAATTATGAGAGGAATTGATAGGATGAATGCACAGTTTTTTTACCCAGAGTAGGGGAATCAAGAACCAGAGGATATTGGTACCATGTAAGAGGGGAAAGATTTAATAGGAACCTGAGGGGCAACCTTTCACTCAGAGGGTGATGGTTGAATGAGCTGCCAGAGGAGGAGAAGTTGAGACGGGGACAATAACAACATTTGAAAGGCACTTGGACAGGTGGGGCCCTGGCCACAAGAATGCCATAAAGCAAAAGAGCACTGCCCAAGGTAGAACTGAACCCCAAGGAAAGTTTTACAGGAATATAAACCACATGCAGGCAAATGGACTACTCAGATGGGGCATCTTGGTCAGCATGGAAAGGTTGGCAGAAGGGCCTGTTTCTGTGCTGTATGCCTATGATAAAAAATGGATAAGAGTTGGGTTAAGGCAAAATGGTTTTGAGGGGGCATTGAGAAGACATTCTGCGAGAGGTACCATGTACCAGTAGTTGAGGAGGCATGTGGTGACCGGCCAGATGGAGGAAACATAGTGAAGAGGGCTTATTGTGAAGGGGGAATGGAGAGACATACTATGAAGAGGATAGAGAGGACACAGTGAAGGTGGGCAGAGAATAGAGGAGGCAATGATGATGGAATAGAGGAGGTACACACAGAGGTTGGGGGTAAGAAAAGTTGGGATAGAGGAGGAACATTGTAAAATCACAGCATGGAATAATCCTCACCTGGAAGAGTGATAATAGTGAATAAATGGATTGAGATTGACTGCCCCATAGATGATTAACAGCTATGGAGCCAAGCTTTATCCTGGAATATCTGAATAGTGAAACATGAACTTTGAAACTTGTGATCAGTTTTACAACAGAGATGGAATAAATGCCACGTCCTGTAGTCACACCCTGATTTACAGCTCAACCAGATGCCAACCTGCCTTTTAGATTATCATTATCCACTGACATACGCACTGATTTTACATTCTAAGGCTTCCTGTTTGGGATTGGATACTAAGGAAATAAATTAAAACCACAAATACATACCACCTTACATGTGACACTAACCCAAGATCCCAGCCAGTGCTCAGTCATCCCATTCACTACTCTGCAGCTATCCAGTGTGATGACAGAATAAGGAACAATAATGTTCATCATTATCCAGTCATGCCAGCCAAACCCCACCCTCACCACAGCCCACGCTCACACACCACAGCACCCAATACAGGATCAACAAACAGCAGCACTTCTGCCTCAAGTAAACAGAGATAAAGAACAGGGATTTTGGCTGATTTACGTCTCTAACCCGGAGCTCCCATCATCATTGACCCAGAGGAAAGCTAACTCTGCCTGGTGCCCTCTTGCTCTGTGACCTCAGTTCTAATTCAGACCCGTGGAGTTTGGTTCCACTCTTTGTGGTGCTCTTCAATCCTGTGAAGCTCAGATTTATTCTGTACACAGCTCTGTGCTTCAGTTTTACTTTGGGTGGTGCTCTATTGCTGTATAGTGATCTTGTGGCCAAGACCCAACCTTCACTACCATTTTAATGTAAAAGATCCCAATGAAGAAAATCAAAGTTGTCTGGTGTCCACATTAATGTTTATCCCCCAATGAATGCAATAAAAGCTAAATGATCTTTCACCTTTCTGCTGTTGCAGAAATCTTGCTGCATGAAACTAAAATCAATACGTAGTCAGAACTGAGCGACAGCAACAGACAATAGCATATAGTCGAGAGTAACTGCCATGGTGAAATAATTAAATTTACTGTAATTAACCTGGTGAATCATTAAACTTTACAGAGTACATAATGCAAATCCATTGTCTCTCCTTGCTAGCTCTTTGCTACAGTAATCTAATCCCATAATATTGCACACTAACAATAGGTACTTTCAGACTTTAACAATCAGACTTTCTTTCCCCTTCTGGAATCTTCCTGCTTGGATAGTGAAGGGGTTGAGTTCACAGTTAACAGTTGTAGGGTTTTTATGTGCGAGGAAAATGAACAGCAGCTGCGCATATGAGACACAGAAACCATGAAGATTTTTGCAACATTCTCACCTCTATCTTTTCCATGCCTTGTTAGATTTTCCAAGCATTGTCAGTCCTAACATCTCCTGATATGGCTCGACTGCTGAAGCAGTTTGGACATCTTGAGTCTGAAGAAGAACCCCAACTCGAAACATTGCCCAACTATTTCCTTCACAGATGCTGTCTGACCCACTGAGTTACTCCAGCACTTTGTGTTTTGCACAAGATTTCAGTATCTGCAGTTCCCTGTGTCTCCACTTGGGACATATTACTAGTTTGAAGATGTTATATGATGAAAATTGTTTTGGTTATATAATTTCATATTATTTAATACAGTAATATAAGATGGACGTAATAACACTAGTTTTATACCAGCAGATAAGCTCTAATTTACCAAATGAAAGAGTAAGTCTGGCTAGGAAAATATTGGATGGGTCAAGACTGAGATAATAAAGGGTATGGATGAGAATTTCAGCAGATAAGCTTCAGCTTTCATATTTTATTTTGCATCATAATTTATTTTACAGCATCATATTTTATTTTACAGCATCATATTTTATTTTACAGCATCATATTTTATTTTACAGCATCATATTTTATTTTACAGCATCATATTTTATTTTGCTCTTGCTCATTTTATGATGTGAAACTACTGCCTTCTTCACATACTCTTACAATATGTATTCAGAATTTCTAAGACGTATTTCTCAAATTTTAGAAACCCATGAGAGAATGCACAAAAGTCTCGCCAGCTACACATATATCACTGATTAAGAAAGGCAATGGAAATATGGTCAACTGTTTGCCAATCAAGAATGGCAGCAAACAGACATAAAAGGTGCAGTAACTCAGAACACGAACAGATTCAGTCAGAGACATCCCCATTGGACACTACATGTGCTTCAGAACTCCTACATGTCAATTGAATAGGTTTAGGTTTTTGCATTAGGTTTTTGCAAAATAGACCAATTCTAACCATTAATCCAACTCAGTAATTCACTAAGCAGCCTTCTGCCATTCCCATTCCTGCTCTTATTTTAGACAATGTACGAATCATTTTGGCATTTCAACATATCAAAGCAGAGAGCAGAGGGATCAGGAGAAAAGGGATCAGAGGGATGACAATCAGATGGGGCTGGAGGGTAGGAGCTGGAGCAAGGAGAATCAATAACATGATCAAGAGAGTTACTATTTCTTGCTGAGGAGCCATATAAAATCAGGAGTAGACACAAATAACTACAGATGCTGGTTAATACACAGAAGGACACAAAGTGCTGGAATAACTCAACAGGTCAGGCAGCACCTTTGGAGAACATGAACAGGCAACGTTTCAGGTCATGGTGACCTTTCTTCAGACTGGGAGGGTGGGGGGACGGGGAGAAAAAAGCTGGAATTGTGAAGATGAGTTCAGAGGGGCGGTGATGATGGGTCTGCAGGTGTAGTCCTGTTTGTAGATTTTGGGGAGATGACAGAAGCAAGCAATGGGACCTGTGGAATGATAAGGTTGGATGCTGTGGAGAGATCGCAGTGGCTATGAGGTCAGCTTTCTTCTCCCCCCTGAGCAATAGTCTGAAGAATGTCTTGACCCGAAATGTCGCCTGTCCATGTTCTCCAGAGATGCTACTTGACCTGCTGAGTTACTCCAGCACCATGTGTCCTTTTGAACCATAAAATATCCCTTGACACATATGAAAAGAACCAGAGTAGTTATTCCTGATGATCAGGCCGGTATTTATCCTTCACTCAACATTACTAATTCAAGTTACCTGTTTATAACATCACATTGCTGTTGGCAGGAAGTTGTCGTGGACAATTAGCTGCTACATTTCCAACATTACCACAATCCAAAACCATTTCATTGGCTATACAAGGCATGGATATACCCTGAAAAGGGTCAAAATCTTTTTCTTTCAGGTTATCAGTAATGTCTCTCATTGTTGAGGTATCCTCCACATCCACCACATCTATGCTAATCTTTTTATCTAGCTACACATAGAAACATAGAAAATAGGTGCAGGAGTAGGCCATTCGGCCCTTCGAGCCTGCACCGCCATTCAATGTGATCATGGCTGATCATCCAACTCAGTATCCCGTACCTGCCTTCTCTCCATACCCCCTGATCCCTTTAGCCACAAGTGCCACATCTAACGCCCTCTTAAATATAGCCAATGAACTGGCCTCAACTACCTTCTGTGGCAGAGAATTCCAGAGACTCACCACTCTCTGTGTAAAGAATGTTTTCCTCATTTCGGTCCTAAAGGAATTCCCCCTTATCCTTAGACTGTGACCCCTTGTTCTGGACTCCCCCAACATCGGGAACTATCTTCCAGCATCTAGCTTGTCCAACCCCTTAAGAATTTTGTAAGTTTCTATAAGATCCCCCCTCAATCTTCTAAATTCCAGCGAGTACAAGCCGAGTCTATCCAATCTTTCCTCATATGAAAGTCCTGACATCCCAGGAATCAGTCTGGTGAATCTTCTCTGTACCCCCTCTATGGCAAGGATGTCTTTCCTCAGATTTGGAGACCAAAACTGTACGCAATACTCCAGGTGTGGCCTCACCAAAACCCTGTACAACTGCAGTAGAACCTCCCTGCTCCTATACTCAAATCCTTTCGCTATGAATGCTAACATACCATTTGCTTTCTTCGCTGCCTGCTGCACCTGCATGCCTACTTTCAATGACTGGTGTACCATGACACCCAGGTCTCGTTGCATCTCCCCCTTTCCTAATCTGCCAAAATTCAGATAATAGTCTACCCTCATGTTTTTGCCAATGTTTTGTCATGTTTTATGTCATGTTTTACACCAATCCTATTTGCCCCCATTGGGTCCATGTCCTTCTATGCCTTGCCCAATTAAGCACATCTAAATGTTTCTTAATGTCTCTCCTCGAGAAAAAGGTTCTGATTGTCTATCCTGTCTGTGCCTCTCATAATTTTATATACTTCTATCACGTCTCCCCCCAACCTCCGACATTCCATTGAAAACAGTCTACATCTATCCAACCTCTCCCTGTTGCTGAAACCCTCTAATCCTGGTAGCATTCTGGTAAATCACCTCTGCACCCTCTCCAAAGCTTCCACATTTTACCTGTAATGGGGCTGTAATAAAACTGCACATAATATTCCAAATGCGGCCTAACCAAAGTCCTATAGAGCTGTATCATGAACTCCTGACTCTTGTTCTCAAGGCCTCTAGCTAAGAAGGCAAGCATACCCCATTTGCCTTCTTTACCACCTTATTTACTTGTGTTGCCTCATTTATTGAGCTATGAACCTGGACTCCAAGATCCCTCTGCATGTCAATGCTGTTAAGGGTCTTGCCATTAACGTACACTGTCTCCTTACATTCAACCTCCCAAAGTCCAATACTTCACACTTGCTCGAGTTAAGCCCTATCTGCCATTTCTCACTTACTCACCAACCCAACTACATTTATGTCAAGGTCATTTATATATATCACAAATAGCAGAGATCCCAACACAGATCCTTGCAGAACTCCTCTGGTCACAGACCTCCGGCCAATATATCTACCTTCCACCACGACGTTCTCTTTCTACGACTAAGCCATAAAACCAAGTCATTATGAATCTCGTACATCTTAATCTTCTGGATCAGAAGAAACCTGGCAGGGCTCTGGGGAGTGTTGTAGAGCAGAGGGACCTAGGAGTGCAGGTACATACAGTAGTTCCTTGAAAGTGATGTCACAGGTAGATATGGTCAAGAAGGCTTTCAGTCAGGCTTTTAAGTGTAAGGGTCGGCGCAGTGGCTTACTGGTAGAGTTGCTGCTTTACAAAGCCAGAGACCCGGGTTCGATCTTGTCTAAAGGAGCTGTCTGTATGGAGTTTGTACATTCTCCCTGTGACCATATGGGCTTTCTCCGGGTGCTCCGGTTTTCGCCCATGTTCCAAACACATGTAGGTTTGTAGGTTAATTGACTTCTGTAAATTGTCGCTAGTGTCTAGGATAGAACTAGTGATGGGCAATTGCTGGTCAGCACGGACTCGGTGGGCCGAAGGGCCTGTTTCCATGCTGTATCTCTAAACTAAACAAGTTGGGATGTTATGTTACAGCTGGACAAGGCGCCGATGAGGCCACAGTTGGAGTATTGTGTTCAGTTTTGATCTCCAAGTGAGAGGAAATATATTGTTCAGCTGGAAAGAGTGCACAGAATATTTACGAAGGTGTTGCCATTACCTGAGGGCTTGAGCTATATGGAAAGGTTGAGCAGACTAGGACTATTCCTTGTAGCGTAAGAAGATGAAAGGTGATCTTATAGAGGTGATGTAAAATCATGAGGGGAATAGGTAGGGTAGATGTACAGTCTTTTATCCAGAGTAGGGGAATCAAGAACACGAGGACATAGGTTTAAGGTGAGAGGGGAAAGATTGAATAGAAATCTGGGGACAACTTTTATGAAATATTAACTCTGTTTCTCTTTCCAAGACCTACTGAGGGTTTCTAATATTTGGTGTTTTCGATGCACACAGTCTTTAACTGTGGATCAACCAATGTTGAAAGCAATCAGGAGCTATTGGGATAATTAGTTGAATTGTCCCCACAAACCTGCACCCCTTTCAATTAATATTACTTACCCATGAAACCACTCTTCCATTGAAGCAAGGAAGCTTGGCATTATCATCAGAAATCTCTTCCTTCACAACCCTGCAATGCAAAATAATGACAGTATTAACCAGAGTTCGGAATGCATTTAAAATAGCAGCCCAAAAGAGACCAGACGATGTAATCTGAATATTAGATTTTTTATTTATAAATACTGACATTCTATAATTTCCAAAAGAGATTCTCTCAATTCTAAATCCATATATAACGTGCTATATGTTTTATTTTTTTCAACTTATCAAATCGGCAAAATCCTTCATCATCCAATGTTTCCTAATCTTGACAGCTTTACCTTTCATCTTTACTGAAACCTGCTGACCCTGAACTCTTACTCTCTTTTAAAATCTCCCACTTGACAGCTGTTGTTTTACCCACAAGCAATTGGAAAGCAATTGACTGGCTTGGGGCAGAGACATGGTGTAAACAGAGGTACCATACTCTTTTAGGAAAGTAGTCTAGTGTTGGTGCAGGAATGCCCTCTATATACTGAGAGGAAGCTTCATTTTGAAGAGTCAAGAAAATATATGCCACTACCCCTGTCCAGACCATGCTGCACATGCTATCGTAACCTTGCCCTCCAAAGGGCTGATTATTTATTTGCTGTGGAAAGTCAATTCAAATTGCAAGCATCGCATTCATTTCTTCTTCTGCAAACAAGTAATGCGACCTGAGTACAGATAAAATAAGCACCAATACTTTTTATATCCATAACACCTAACAACATGCACATGGGCATTTATGCTTAACTTTTGCAACAAGAATACAATAGCCTTTTATTTTCTTACTGAATCAAGCTAAAAACAGCATTGTCACTAATCAGCTTAGTGAAACCCATATGGAACACCCAGCTCCTGTTGATACACTGTGTGCTTAAGAATTATAGCTGGTCACTGTTACTCTCAAGAACCTTAATGTCCAAATGGAAAGCAGCACTCCCAATGGGATCGAACTGAACCTAAAGCATCACTTCCTCGTTTTGCATTCTATCCTCTTTGAGAAAAAGGCCACCTTTATATTAGTCTTTTTAATAGCATTTTCCTGATATGTTTATTGTACATGAACACCTTCCAATAGCATTTGGAACAAGTACTTCTAAGGAAAACCACAACCTTATAGCAGTTTGGATAACAGAAATTCACCCTTAGATATTCCTAAAAAAATTGGGACTGGGAATAAAATTCACATTAAACATTTTTTTTAAGTGAATAGACAAAAAAATGATTTTCAACTCGCATTTCTTGACACATACACCGATAAAGCTGTGTTGCATTCTGGAAAATTACAATCTGAACAGTGTTCTTGGAACACATCCCATAACTCGGGGGTCATCTTTACATGGTGCAAATACTGCATTTAATGCTTCAATGCATCGAGTCATATGAGGCATGAATCCTTTGATCAATGTGTACAGAGCGGATTAGTGGATAGTGCTCTAACCCTCAGATTCTGATTCTATCTTTAACTGATGTTTACGGTATTCATTTACGGTGTTTCATTTATTGAAACACAGTAGTTGTGGGAGCACCTTGAAACTGCTTTTGTAAATCTTAGGTGAAGCTGTAAAAAGCAGAAAACAACCTTGGTATCTGTGGGCTTGGAAACAACAAAATATTTATTAAAATAAGACTACCATTCTTGATCACTCTAAAAAAAATGCTACAATACTTTGTAATATTGAGAACTAAACTAGATTTTTCTATAAACCCTGCCCAAAAGAAGACCGAGAATTTAAGGGGAAAGTGTTTCAAAGCTGCCTACCTGACAGCAGAGATCTGTCTGTGCTTTCAACTGAAACCCAGGAAAATGCATGTAAAACAATCAGTACATGTGGTACGCTAATAAAATTTAACTTCATGTTGATATAATTAGCCAAATAATTTATTTTCATATTAAAATGGTCTGCTACAAAAAAGCACAAACAGTCTGTAGGCATATCTAACAATTCCTCCAAATGGGAACAGATTCAAAATGTATAGGTCAACCCAGAAAAATTAGAACTTAAGCAGCTTCTGTCAACTCTGGTTCTCGTCATTCCATGTTCAGTTCTCCTAATCGCTCCGGAGTTGCCAATTATCACTAGAGCTAGTAGGTTGATGTGCTGGGCAACTGCAAAAAGAAGTTCCAATGTATTCCCATTACTACTGATATTCATAATAAATTAAACACATGGAAATCTATTAAAATGGTTAGGCAGAATAATCAGTTAAATATTGAATCAGAGACTGAGGATTGGAGCCATATTCACTGATCCAAACCATATTAATGGCATTGGAGACAAGAGATACTGCAGATGTTGGAATCTGGAGTAAAAAAAACAAAGTGCTGGAAGAACTCAGCATATCAAGCAGCTTCTCTGGAGGCAAAGAGATTGCCCTCAATATCTCTCATTGTTGCTGTTTGGTTAAATGTTATGAAAGGGTACAGTGTTTCATTTTAAGTGGTGATTTTTCACAGAGTAAATTTTAGCAGGTTATCTGTTGCAATAAATGGCTGCAGATAGAAGCTTTACAAGAAGATATCTCCGCAGTCAGCTCATATCAACATTTTGCAGATACAAATGTAAAGTAAAGCTTTAGTTGTCCGGCAGGTTGGGTAGCTTGCGCCCATAACAATGGCAACGAGAAATGTTTCCAGTCTTCAGGCCACAATTTCTCTCAACAATGAAAGAGTATCAGGAACAGCCTTCAGATCTAAATTAAACATTCAGAGATACAAATTCAAATCCCACAATAGCAATCATTGAATTCAAATTTAGTTACGTAATAAACTGAAATGAGAAAAAAATTGTGACTGCTGATTAGGGACATGTCGGGGCTGAAAGATTTCTGAGTCTGATGTGCAAATCCATTTTAAGGAACAAAAGCCATATTTAGTGTGTGTCATGATCATAATGCAGTGGTGCGACTTACGTAGATACTCCTTCCACCCATTCCTTCACCTTCCTTCATCAGCTCATTTTCAGCCTGTTTAACACCACTTACTCCAGCCATCAAAACAACATCGACATAAATTAAGTTGGTTATGCGCTCAAAAGCTACTATCCTGGGATGTCAGGACTTTCATATGAGGAAAGATTGGATAGACTCGGCTTGTACTCGCTGGAATTTAGAAGATTGAGGGGGGATCTTATAGAAACTTACAAAATTCTTAAGGGGTTGGACAAGCTAGATGCTGGAAGATTGTTCCCGATGTTGGGGGAGTCCAGAACAAGGGGTCACAGTCTAAGGATAAGGGGGAATTCCTTTAGGACCGAAATGAGGAAAACATTCTTCACACAGAGAGTGGTGAGTCTCTGGAATTCTCTGCCACAGAAGGTAGTTGAGGCCAGTTCATTGGCTATATTTAAGAGGGCGTTAGATGTGGCACTTGTGGCTAAAGGGATCAGGGGGTATGGAGAGAAGGCAGGTACGGGATACTGAGTTGGATGATCAGCCATGATCACGTTGAATGGCGGTGCAGGCTCGAAGGGCCGAATGGCCTACTCCTGCACCTATTTTCTATGTTTCTATGTTTCTAACAGGCTCCATATATTGATTCAATTTGCTGCCAAGTTTTACAAAGCTCCGGTGTCTACGTTATATGCTGCTAATGAACAAGCTTGATTTCTGAGGTTATGCTTATTGAGCATTTCAAGTGTAAATCAATGTATGCATATAGGTAACATTCATTTGTTTTTAGAGATATGTTTAAAGTGGTTGTGAAATGGAGTATCTGAAACAAGCGCCCTTCATAGCTTTGATCAATCAACATCAATAGAGATAGTACTTCATAGAAACTCTGGATAATGAGTCAACACACGTAGCACATGACTTGCAACCTCCATATTGTCACTGGATCATTTCAATTCCAGCCCTTCAGCTTTTAGGCATTCATTTCAGGGTTGTCCTTGAGATGAAGGCAGTTTCTGATAATGAAGCGGCCCGTATTAGCCAGTCAACAGCAAGACTTAACAGTAATGACGACCTGAAATGAGTAAAACAAAAAATCAACATTCTTGGAGTCACTGCTGACCAGACATTTAACTGGTATGGCCTCATGTAATTGCTACAAGAGCAGCTCAGGATCTCGGAGTGTTTCTGACCTTCTTTCAGTTCATATCCTAACCCCCAAAGCCTGCCAGTCATTTGCAAGGTACATATTTAGAGCGTGACAGTCACACATGTGGATGCGTTCAGCTTCAATGCTGAAGCACAAGATTATTCTAGCACAAAACAGTGCTGTGTGTTAGGTTGAAGATTCTGCCACTGGACTTGATATCCAAGTCCTTCATCTCTTACGTACTGAGATCACACTGTTTACTAAAAAAAAGAGGGATTACCACAATCAAATACTGCTGACATGATAAATTTGGCGAGTATTATACCTAGCACAGAGAAATATACAAACAAAATGCAAACACCTCAATTCACGTTTGGCTTTGACACTAATCACCATTATTCTTTGTTAAGTCAATATCCTAATAATTCTTTGTAATAACAATGTTCAAACAAACATCCCACCACCACTTTTTCATGGAAACTAGAGATGACAATCTTCATGACAGATGAAATCTAACCAATGTTGAGAACTAAATCATTTCCATTGGTCATTCATTCTATTGCTTCCTTTAAAAAAGGCAGTAACGAGAGAAGAAAGGTGCAGGTTCAACATGACATCAAAACAAGGCAAAGATGTTCTTTGCTATTCTCAAATGTGTCACAGTTCCCCATAAGATCAATAAATGGCACAACTTCAAAGACAAGACAGGCTGCTACAATCTACTTTAATGTATTGAATTGATTGCATATTGAATTGAATAAATTTTATTAGCCAAGAATGACAATGTATTTGCCTTGGTGCTTTGCTCGCAAGTAACAACACGATATACAGTAGACAATGAAAAATAAAACATTATAATTTAAACATGTGAAGAATTAAATAAAATACCAGAGCAAGTGGAGGCTACAGACTTGTGGCTGTTGAGTAGAGCTACTACTCGTGGAAAAAAAGCTGTTTTTATGTCTGGCTGTGGCGGCTTTGACAGTCCGGAGTCGCCTTCCAGAGGGAAGTGCTTCAATTAGTTTGTGGCCAGGGTGAGAGGGGTCAGAGATGATCTTACCAGCTCGCTTCCTGGCCCTTGCAGTGTACAGTTCGTCGATGGGGGGGGGGAGTTTTGAGCCAACAACCTTCTCGGCTGATCATACGATGCGCTGCAGCCTCTGATGTCAAGCTTGGTGGCCAAGCCAAACCAGACCATGATGGAGAAGGTGAGGGCAGACTCTATGATGACAGTATAGAACTGGACCATCATTTCCTGTGGTAGGTTGTGTTTTCTCAGCTGTCGCAGGAAGTACATCCTCTGTTGGGCATTTTTGACTGTGGTGTTGATGGCAGACTCCCATTTAAGATCCCTGGAGATGATGGTTCCAAGGAACTTAAATGACTCCACAGATATGACTGTGGTGTTGTTGATGGTGAGTGGGGGGAGGGGAGAGGGAGCTCCCCTAAAGTCCACCGTCAATTCCACTGTCTTAAGAGCATTGAGCTCCAGGTTGTTGCAATGGATTATTGTACCTGTTCTGTGGAGTACAACAAATTCACTTGAAGCATCAACTGTGTGTTTCAACTGAAGTACAATACACACTAAGTTGCCAAGTATTCAATATCTTTAGGGAGACACAGTTTAAGATAACAGCAATACAATAACCTGAAAGTAACATGCCTAACAGCTGGTTAATGTGCCACAAGGTAATATGCATACGCCACACTGCATCTCCTTCAAAATAATCGACAACCTCACTCATGCAAGTGCATGAGAAAGAAAACACGTCAGTAAAGAACTTGCACGTCAAATTAAGAACTTATATGCAGTATACGCCTTTAAGGCACTGCAGATTTCTTATACATCGAAAACCTTCCTATTGGATCTCTTTGCTATGTATCTCCACTTGGCCTGGGCTTGCCTGCTCACAGAGCATTCCCTGCGAGACTCAAATTTGTGCACTTAGGAGATTGAGGGATCATTATATTCATTATAATGCAATGACTGTTAAAACTATCTAAATATGGTTTTAATTAGAAATAAATACTACTGTAGCCTTCTCCATCACCACCAGTGGTACAAATAGCATTTGGCAGAAACTTTTCCCTGTCTCCCTTTATCTCGGTGGTATTCTGGGTTTGTTATTTATTTTTTCCCGTCTGCAACCCATGCAGAACCTGTAGATGTCAGTATCTGCAATAAATTGCCTGCTTTAGTAAACTAGTATAAAATGTCATATTTTATTGCGGTATTAACAGTAGATGTTTTGAATGGACAAATCAAGGCTGCATGAAATTGTCTGGCATCGATAGCAGCTTTGCTGCCTTTTGTAATAATGTGTCTCCTAGCTTTCTCAAGTTTTGGTCTTTGACGTGCTAGTTTCCACAAAAATACATTTTTGGTTCTCACATAATCAAGCCTCAATGAAGGCAGTCGACGCCGACAATATGTATATAAGACTGCACAATGCCCTTAGGTCAGCATCTTGAACAACACAAAACTCTCTCTCATTGTTCAGTGCTACTTCCATCACATTGGCAATTCTCCTGGCCTCTTCAAAGCGAGGTCTAGACTATTAATAAATGCATTCATTTATCAGCTAATCTGCATCTTAATTGTTAACAATACATAATTGAAGAATTTGAAAGCTTTCTGAAATGTGGGTCTTTTTAGGTCTCAACAAGTCACAATAACATCAGATATTGCCTGCTCTAAATACATGTAAAGAATTTGTGGCTTTGAAATATTCCTGGTAGTGTTGAGTTAGTACGAATTTAATTTTTTTTAACCACGTCATCAAATGGACATCAATTGCCACCAAATTAGCAAGTGTCACACAGATATCGAAACTCACTTCCTTTACCAGTAGGACTTCCTTTCATTTGCAGATTATTGCAACTTGCTCTGATTAATTCTTGCCAAAAGCATCTATTAAATTACTGGTCTGTGCCATTTTTCTTACTCAGCTTGGGGCTGCTTATTGACTATTTGGAAATTATGATAATCTCACAGGTGATGTTTCCTGGGCTCCTCTGTAACCCACCAGAAACCCATTCCCAATGCTCCCAAAACTAGCCGAGGATCTGGTTCTTGCATTTCGCACCCTAAAATTCACTGAACCTCGATTCCTGCACACCCTTGACACTTACTGGATACTCTGAAATTATACAGTAATTAAACAAGGCATTTGTCTCAATTAGTCCATGTCAACCAAAATGCCTATCTACTTTAATCCCAGTGGACTGCATTTGGCCCATATCCCTCTAAACCTTTGCTATCCATTTGCCAGTCCAATTATTTTTTTAAAGTTGCAACTGTACCTGCCTCAACCATTTCATCTGGTAACTTGTTCCATATATATTCCACACCAGTGTGTTAAAAAGTTAAATCTTTCCACTTTCACCTTAAATCTATGCCCTCTAGTTTTAGATTCCTCTACCCTGTAACAATTTTGCGATCACTGCTCCTCATAATTTCATATCTCTTATGTCACTCCTTAGCCTCTTTTGCTCAGGAAAACAGTCTCAACCAATCAAATCTTTTACTGATTATTCAAGCCATCCAGTTCCAGCCACAATCTTGTGAATCTTCCCAGCACCTTCTCTACCTAAATCACATCCTTCCACCACATAGCGTGGTGACCAGAACTGCATACAGTATTCCAAGTGTAGCCTAACCAACAGCTCACGTTTAACATTAAAAAAAACTGAATTAAAATGTATTTTTGAGGAGAAATTACATTCAATAATCCGAAAATGTACCAATCCAGTGATTACATCCCAGATTATCAATTTTATTGACCTTGCCAACCAAGCTGATCTCATTTTCCAGTGTTTGGCCTACATCCTTCAAAACCATTCCTGACTACATTATTGCCCAAATGTATTTAAATGCTGTAATTGTACCCACTTCTACCATTTCCTCTGGCAGTTTATTTCACATACCCATAACCGTCAGTGTGAAAAGGTTGCCCTTTACATCTTTCCCCTCTCACCTTAAATCCATCCCCTCTCGCGGTAGTAGCCTGTTTTTCCTTTGATATTAAATTATTGGACTTCAGAATAATTCATTGGATGTGAAATGTCCAAGAACACAACCAGGAAGTTCAAACTTCAAATCTTTCACCTTTATTTCTAAACCCCCAGTATTAATAAACAAATCAGCATCTCTCAATTTTCTGAATTGATCCAAAAATTAGACAAATAGAACATTAAAGTGCATAGAACATAGCACATATTTCAAGGTACAAGATTCTAAACTCCTCAATATCCCAACAAACCTTTTTGACCGTAAAGCAACAATGAATGGAACTCAAGCAAGTATTCTTTGTTTTTCATGTTAACGCCCAATCCTTTAACACACTAAATTGAAGTGAAAAGGACACTGCACAGGGAGCAATTTTAAAACCAGCTGTTACACACAACAGAGAAAGTACAATTTGGTCCCACGCCAGCAAAGAAAAACTGTAGTAGAGCTCCACAGATCAACATTCAACTGATCTTCACAGGAGAAGGGTAATGGAAAGATCAGATTAATGCCGCAAGAAATGTTTTTGGTCATGACATGCAAAGCATCTGGATTGTGCCAAACCAGGCATGACTGGAACATTCATTAATTTCTCAGTTAGTTAACTCCTCACATTATCCAATCAAGACAACAAGAAAGCTAGTCCAAGAAGTGAGAAAGGGTGATTTTTCAAAAATTCACATCTTTTTTTCACTTCTCCAAAATAGGCAGCCTTTGTTCGCCTGAATGAAGGGAGTAGTTTAGAAAACATCTGGTACTTTGCCATGCAGAATTGTGAAATCTGTGTTATTTTTCTGCCAATTGTGCACAGGAGTTTCTAATTCTGCCAAAATGCATTTAAATTACATTGCCAGAAACTAAGGTGATGGGAGGTGATTGTGCGATAGGGAAACAATTAAAGCAGAGCAAGGCACTCACTCCACTTCTTTGCTCATTGACTCACAATTTAAAATACAGGCTGCAAAAATGCCTACCACCAAATTGCCAAATATGTTTTAAATATATAGATCCAAGAAGGTTGACATCATCTGGGTCAATTTGCTATTCTTCCTTAGTCTCTAACATCACACATATTTTAAATCTTTCACAGATAATAAAAGTTTGTAAAAGTAAAAATTTGATTAAATAGGCAACAATATACTTGTGGCAGATACAAGGAACTGTGGATGCTGGAATCTTGCACAAAGAGCGCAAAGTAGTGGAGAAACTCAGTGGGTCAGGAAGCACCCCTCGAGGATATGAACAGGCAACATTTTCTCAGTCTGAAGAAGTGTCCCAACTCGAAATGTCTCCAATCCACGTCCTCCAGAGAGATGCTGCCTTAAACACTGAGTTACTCCAGCACTTTGTGTCCTTATGCGTAAACCAGCATCTGCAGTTCCTTGTTTCTACTAAGATCTTTTTAACTTTAGTTGGACTGGGATATTATAGCCATTACAGAAATACAGCTAAGGAAGTAACAGCACTGGCAGACTAATGTTCCAGGGGACAGGTGAGATAGGGAGGAGGAGAGTTGCATTTTTGATTAAGGAGAACATCACAGCAGTATTTAGAGATGACATTACTGAGGTGTTATTTTGTTAGGTTTTATGGATGGAGCAGAGAAATAAGAAGGGGATTATGAGCCTGTTGGGATTGTACAATAGACCCCCAAATAGTCAATGAGAATTGGAGGAACAAATATGCTAGGTTTTGTGGTGAGTTGCAGGAATAATAGGGAGGACACAGTAGGGGTTTAGTTGGGGTGATATTTGTTAGTTGTGTTCAGGAAAGTTTCCTCAGGCAATATATAAAAAGGAAAAGGGCAAAGCTTGACTTACTTTAGGGAATAGGGCAGGACATGCGACTCAAATGTCAGTAGGGGAGCTCTTTGAGACCAGTGACCAACGTTTCATTAGTTTTTAACCTGTTATTGGAAGGAACAGAACTGGTCCGGAACTTTCCAAATTGGGGGTAAGGTGAATTTTGATGGCATTAGACAGTAGCTTGAAAAAAAATGATTGGAGAAGGTTGTTTGTAGGCAAAGGGATGTCAACAAGTTGGAGGATTTTAAAGCAAGATAGCAAAAGTTCAAGGACAGCATGTCCCTGTTCGAGAGAAGGACAAGGCTGTTGGTAATAAGGAACCCTGCATTATGAGAGACATTGAGGTCTCTGGTCAGAAAAAAGGGAGGCATTGGACAGGTACATGCAGTTGGGATCAAATTTACGTGGTGCCCACAACGCTCTTCAATTGTTTTACAGTCTGGCCAAAGTAATTGTCAAACCAATTTATGATACATCCTGATAGGGTGCTTTCAGTGGTGGGTATGTAGAAATTGATAATAGTCATTTGATACATGATGAATTACCTTAGTCTTCTTAGTCTTCCTGTCATGCTGAATTTCCTTACGGGCCTGTCCCACTTATGCGACTTTTCAACAGACTGTCTGCGACCTTCAAGCTTGGGGGCAATCGCCTGAAAAACCGCGAGCTGGAACGACCGTCAGCGCGGAACACACACACACAAACACATCGCAAAGGCAGGGGCCAGGGAAAGCGGGGGAGCGCTGTCTGAAATTCACACGGTGCAAAGCCAAGGTGATACCCACGATGAATAGGAAGGTCAAAGACGGCTAGCACAGTGTACGGTAAGTCCTTTAAAAGAGCGGGGAGGGAGGGGAGGGGAGAAGGGTGAGATGGGGGGAGAAAAGGGGAGAAGGAGTGGAGACACTTTTAAGAAGCCAGACAACTTTTAATAAGCCAGAGATACACAGCTGTGAAGTTTAACGGGTATTTAACATTACCGGTCGGTTTTCCTTGGTTCTGAAAACTCGTGCTTATGTTTTTTCCCCCAATGAGCCAATTAAAATGCCCAGTCAGCAAAGGAGATTTCCTACGGCTACCTCGACTACCTACAACGACATGGCGACCCCACTACCACTGCACTACGAATTCAAACGTATCGATTTTCTCCATGGCAACCAATTTTTGGTCGCGGAAAATTTGTCAACATGTTGAAAATTTTTGCGCGACCATACTGAGGCCATGAATAGTTACCACCATGCGGGAACTCCTCTCGACCATGAAGGAGACGCACTAGAGACCACCTACGAACATGTGGCGACCATGTGGTGAGCTTGTGACGAGCGCAGAGTCTCCTGAACTCGCAAATGAGGTTGCCTAAGTGGGACAGGCCCTTAAGTCTTCTAGAGGTATGGGTGTGCTTTCTTAGCCTTAGAATCAATGAGCTTCGACCAGGAGAAATTATTGATGATATTTGTGCTAGGAACTAGGAAGTTATCTGATTCTTGCTCATCCTCTGAAACATTCCTTGGTAACTGCTTCTTTGAGTAAGTTTTTAAATCACTTGAGGTTTATCCTGGCATTACTTTTAGAGCAAAATATAAAGTGCTGGAGAAACTCGTCGTGTCAAGAAGCATCTGGGGAGGGACCAGACACACGACTTTTCAGGTTGAGACATTTCTGGCATGAAATTTAGTTTGATACTAGACTAAGTGGGACCCGTTGGGTCCCATTTTCACATGGGAGGCCTGGTCCCCCAATGCAATATTCCACCTCTCCACCAATTCCAATATTCCACCAGTCACGCATAGCCCCCAACTGCGCAGGCGTGGCTGACAGGTTCCCCTTGCCCTCCCCCCCCCCCACGCACTCACTCCATCCCCCCCTCAAACCCCCCCCCAGCCACTCTTAGCAGCTCTCCGGCGGCGCAGTCATTCCCTCTCTTGGGTTCCCATTGTGACGTAGAACACACAGGTATTACTGCGCAGGAGCAGCTGATGGGCACGGCAAGTGTAAAAGGGATTTATTAAAGCTTAAAATGTGAATAACTCTTAAAATATAACAACAATTTAAACATTAAAGAGGAGATTTATTCAGTCCATTCTTTCTTGTTGCGTCTCTTGTTGCGTTCTGCAGCCGGGGGAGGGGGTCGGCTTCAGGTGGGGGCTGCCGAGGGCCGGTGGGGGCAGCGCCCTGCAGCCTATGGAGGGGCACGGCTTCAGGCGGGGCTGTCGGAGGCCGGTGGGGGCAGCGCCCTGAAGCCTGTGGAGGGGCACGGCTTCAGGCGGGGCTGTCGGAGGCCGGTGGGGGAGGGGGGAGCATCCTGCAGCCGGGGGAGAGGGACGGCCTCAGGCCCTCAGACCCCGGCCAGTGGGGGGAGGGGGGGGCTTTCTGGAGGGCTAGTATGGGTGTTGTGGACCAAAGGGGACTGGTTTACAGTAGGTATGTTGCAAAACTTACCTTGAGCAGCGCTGCAGTTCTGCCGCTCCCCGTGTGCACGACTTTGGCGCCTTTCAGAGGTGGGCGGGCTTAAAGTGCCGTTTTTCCACAGGCAGGGCAAATCGATCAATGTCGGGCGATTTCGTTGCAGAAGAAAAATCGCTCCGACATTTCATGAATGAAGGTATTTTTAAATTACTCTAAATTATTTATTAACTAGAGTAATTTAAAAATCACCTTCAAAAGCCGTGAGCACCAACAACCGGAAGGATTTTGCGTAGGGGAGAAAAAAAGGTAGTTTATTTTTATATTAAAAGTTGGTTTTTCGGGAGGCTTTAATAATATTTTCATGTTGCGAAATGGGGTCCAAAAAAATGTATGAACAAACAGTATTTTTCCTCCCGACTTCACCGCTAACCGCAACGTTCCAATCCACCGCATTCCACTAAAACCCACTCGCTAGTTGATTTAAATGGCCATTAATTTACAGGAATCAAACACTAAATTCCTTCCATTTGGCCCAGAAATTCATGAAAATGAGATTTAAAAATTATGTTATATTGTGGATTATTGTGTGAATGTTATTTGGACACTTAGGCAATTAAAAAAAAGTTTATCTTTTCTTCGGAAATGGATAGATGTTTAGATCTACTCATTGAATTTTGTAATTAGCTACAATTAGATAACTAACTAATTATATGCTTTAATTTCAGGTCATCCAAGTAAGATTGTTTCATATTTGTTTCAGAATGCTTCAATCTATAATAACTGAAAATTTCATTGAGTTCTCTTAATTTTTAAGAAAGTTATGGGCTTTTAACTGTTCCAGATCACAGCTTTTGAGTTAAGTCAATTGAAAGGCAATGGGGAACAAGATGCTAATTTCCGAGTATGAAAATGGCCATAACTTTCTGAATACTGAAGATATGAAAGTGAATTAGGTGTCAAATTAAACTTCTTTTAATGCTTTATCTGATGGGATAAATTGCAGACTTGATTTTTAAAATCTCAAAATTTTGTAACATTGCTATTTACAGAGGGCTAGTATGGACATTGTGGGCTAGTCCTGCAATTGGGGACAGGGAGGCTTCAGGCAGGAGCCGGTGGTGGGGGGGCTGCCTTGGGCAACCGCTGATGTGGCCTGCCGCTTGGGGGGGGCGGGAGTGTGCGCGAGGGGAGGGGGATGGGTGTGGGTGGGCGGGGGTGGTGAGCTTTCTGGACTCACAGTTCACTCAGCCACGGCTTGTGGACTCACAATTCACTCAGCCACGGCTTGTGGACTCACAGTTCACTCAGCCACGGCTTGTGGACTCACAGTTCACTCAGCCACGGCTTGTGGACTCACGGTTCACTCAACCACGGCTTGTGAACTCACGGTTCAGTCACTCACGGCTTGTGGACTCACAGTTCAGTCACTCACGGCTTGTGAACTCACAGTTCAGCCACTCCAGGCTTGTGAACTCACAGTTCAGTCAGTCACGGCTTGTGGACCTCTGGACGCGGGCTCGACTTCTGGACTCGGGCTCGACTTCCGGACACGGTGCGACTTCCGGACACGGCGTGACTTCCGGACACGGCGCGACTTTCTGACTCAGCATGGCTTGTGGACTCACAGTTCTGGACTCAACTCTCACTCACGGCTTCCGGGCTGACTAACTCACAGCCGGCCTCCGGGAATTTATTCTCCTCGCTCCCAGAAGCGGCATTACCTTCATGGTGACGGACAGGCGAGAAGACCAATCTGCTGATCTCACGATTTTTTTAACCATCATAACTTTTCTAATATTCCAACAATCGGAACAAAACTTGGTGCGCTTGGAGCAGAGGAGAACGGTAAGGTGGCGAAAAGATCCTAGCGATATAGGGTACCAATTTTGCGCAAATTTAAAAACAACGCAGACCGGAAGTGGTCAAGATGAGAGTTTTAGTAATAGTATAGATTCTCGCAATGAGCTACCTTAGAAAGCTAATATTCCATTAAAGGCATCATACAAGTGAAAGATGTTGTTACTTTCTTCCTTTCCACAAGTTACTGGCAGACAGGAATGATCAATGAAAATGTGATATTCATGTATAAAGTACTGTGCAAACATTTATAGCTTACATAGGTGAAATATGTTAGTGAAAAACAAAATGTGATTCAGTGAACACATGATGTGATTCTTAGCTTAATGGAAAGGTATTGAAAATTACTGTGACATGAAGAATATAGTGCTACAATTGAAATAAAAGGGTTATTTCAGAATCAAAGGGATTAATTATAAAAGTAGTTAGGGCAGCACGGTGGCACAGTTGGTGGTGCTGCTGCCTCACAACATCAGAGATCCATTTAAATCCTGACATAGGTTCTGTTTGTGTGGAGTTTTCACCTTCTCGTGCAAACATCATGGGTTTTGTATGTGTGTTCCAGTTTCGTCCCATATGCCAAAGACATATTGACAGATTGACAGGTGAATTGATCAGTGAAATTGATCTCGATTTTCAGTAGATGGCCGGAGACTGGGCATGTAAGATACAATGGGTTATAGGGAAATAACTGGGGGAATGTGACTGATGGTTTTGTGCTGTGAGCCAGCATAGTCTTGGCCTCCTATGTAGTCAGGAAATATGAGATGTGATCCAGCCAGCATATGATACCCCATCCAATTGATTAATATGATAACTCTTGACTTATGTATGTAGAATTACATTTTATATGAAGTGCCAAAGAGCAGAGCAAATGCATCTATTTAACCCGGAATCTTCAATCTCACCTCAACATCCCATCTCAAACCAACAGGAAAAAATAGAGAAGGTACATGAAGTAATGCCAAGTTAAAAATAATATTCTCTTTGGCTCCATATTTTCTACCAAGGACATTAAATCTATAAGTAATTCTCTGGCTATAATATTCAGATCTCAAACAACAGTCTTTCTATCAAATGTTTTTCTCTATGTTGTTAGTGCAAAAATAGTTTTTTTTAATGAACTTACACCTTTATATGCAAGTAATAATTTCAAACGAAAGGTAGTGTTCTTAGTCTCCTGGAAACCTCACTTCTCCCTTCTGTAAATCCTTGGATTTGTCTGATGAAATAGCTCCCCAGCTACTCTTCCTCTCCTGCAACAGGCTACAGACCTTCTTGGTGGGATCCATTAATTAGATTTTCATTCACAGGAAGCTGCTTCCAGAATTTTAACTACAGGAAATGAATCTTAAACAATTAGAACACAGCTTTATTGTAAACGTATCTATGCCCTCTTCACCTTCACTTACTGCTTGCATTCCTTCAGTTTTAAACAACATGGATAACAACTAAGAATTCACTGCCGATCCAGGGGTATATGCAGCTAAGACACTGCATAAAAAGCATCAGCATTTGCATAAACATCAACGATAGGCAGTAGCATCGCATTACCACCTTTTGACCACACTTTATTGTCATCTTGTAGCGGGCAACCAGGAATGTTTTCCAAAGACAGGTTTGGAATATTAAAGCTGATCTCTTCAGCCTGCATTACATTGTTTATTCCCAAGCCATCAACTCTAACTTCCCCACAACAATTGTCTGAGACTAAATCAAATGGTTTACAACTTGCATCATATTTGACACCAAAGTGAGTTACAGACCACATATCTATCCAACTATTATTTGCATCACTGCAACATCGCCCAATTAGGCACATTTACTACTGAAACTTCTTATCATTACATTTTATAAGCAAAAAATAAACTGCTGGAAGAATTCAACGAGTTAAGCAGCATCTGTGTAGGCAACGGGACAACATTTTCCAGTCAAGACCCTGCTTAGTGATTGATATCGACAATCCTTTTGCTGAGTCCCGATGCAAGGTTTTCATCCAAAATGTCAACTATCCCTTCTCCTCCATTGGAATCTGCTTGATCCATTGAGATCCTACAGCACTTTCCTTTTTACTGCAGATTCTAGTGTTTGTAATCTTTCAAGATGCCATTTTTTAAGCATAGATCTTGTCTACCTTGGCTTTACTATCTGAACACCCTCTAGGCTACCTTTACTCATTCTGGAGGCTATTCGTATATCCACAGCCCATACCCTATGTTGCACCAAATACTGCTTTTCCACAATTTCCATGCTTTCTATCATACAGACTATTTTTCACCTTTCCAGATTTGTATTACACTGCATGAATGTTTGTGATATTAGCTGCAAGTCATTAAATTCTGGGATTCTCTCTCTAAATTCCTTCATTTCTTTTTCCACCTTGAACAACATTTATAAAATCTAACCGTGGTCCAATGTGGCTATGTATTAAACTGTGCTTGAGAACGTTTTTGTGCAGAAACTTAGCAGATTTCCCAGTTTTAAAAATAGGTACATAGTCTAAAAAATAGGTATTGTTGCTTTCCTACTAATGCTTCTCAAATAATTTCCTCGCAGGTTTTATCATCAACCTGCAAAAATTCAGTCATTCAAAGCTTTGGGCTTTCACCTTCTGGGCACTCCTAACATCTTTGTTTCACCACCCGGAGCAACATCAGTGCAATCAGTTTCCAATTAACAATAGATTTATACCCATGAGTCAAATGAGTCCCTCACTCCTGCTCATGCTTCCTTCTAAATCAGTTACCAATTGTGTTAACCTCCCTCTCTAGCCTCCGCACAAAGCACTGCAATCCCTCACTTTTTAGCAGTAACCAGTTCTTGACATTGCTCAATTTCATTCCAAAGCAACTTAAAATGGTTCCACTGTACTCATCTCCATCCTACTTTCTTCTCATTATGAATTCACTTCCTGCCAGAGCTTTGAATTACTGATTTTTTGCAGGGTGGTGATGGAAACCTCAACAAAATTATTTGAGAAGCATTAGTAGGAAAGCAACAATACCTACCTTTTCGCCTTTGTAGCTATTTTTAACACTTGAAAAGTTTCTTCACCTCTTGCCTTACAAGTGATGCTGCACAAAATTGAGTTATCATAGAATGAGCAGGATAATTTTATGCTGATAAATCTTCAAAGGACTACAAATTATTGGACAGACTGGTATTCGTTGGGAAGCAATGCAGAGTTTAGGGAGGAAAAATTACAATAGAAAAGGCATCCACCTAGATTTGATATTGTTCAAAATTTCTTCTGGGAATCATCAGCAAATCAAGGTAATGTTCTGTACAATGGAGACACAAGGAACTGATGCTGGAATCTTGAGCAAAACATAAAGTGCTGTGGTCACTCAGCAAGTCAGGCAGCATCTCTGGAGGATGGTCCCAACCTGAAACATCGTCATTTTCTATTGACCCACTGAGTTACTCCAGCACTTCGTGTTTTGTTTAGTATTTGGTTCAGTTTAGTCAGCGTGTCCACAACCTGCTTGGCAGTACCAATGAGGAGAAGTGCCAGCTAAAAGCTATAAAATTCAGCTTGAACTTAGTTTAAAATAGTTAGGCTATTGCATTCAGAAAATTTGGCCAGAGTATTATTCAAAATAGAATGCACAGCAACATTTCCTTGAGGATAACGCATAGCCTTCATCAGGGAGTTACCAACACTGTTTATAACTCGGATGCCATAGGCCAGAGAGTTATTTTCAAGATAACATGCAAGGCGCACACACGCCAATACTGCACAGACAAGTGTCAAACAGAAAATAATGCAGACCCAAAAATATGTTTCCTAAAAAATAATAGCATATATCATCTTCAGATGTAATATCCTCCCAGTCATAAGGATACCAATTCTCACTGACTAGTTTATGGTGAAAGCTGCTATTTAAGTAAAAAGTGGGCATTGCAAGCGCGTGGTATGTGCCACTGCCCATTGGAGAACAAGTTCCAAACTATAGATCCAACACAGCCCCATCTGAACAGATGCCATGCGTGGCATCACGTTACTCTCCATATTTTTATTCTTTCATATTATATATAATTTATACTTGTAGATTGCTCCCTTAGTGCTGCTGCTAACCCAGTTATTACATTATATATCACAAGTATTATTGTCAGTCTCCAACTGTGCAATGGAAGCACACGACACTAACTGGACAACTCACCATCATGGAGAGAAAAACGGGCATGCACAGTTAAGATTCGTAAGAATATTTGTATCGACTCTCGCTTAGCCATCACCCCTTTGGTTCACAATCTAGTAGCACCACACATTTCTGATTTGCATTCTTATGTTCAAATCACTCGCCTGGCCTTTTTCAGAAATTTCCTCCAGCACATACACCACATTCCTCAATTCTGGTCACATCTATCCTTTTTAATCAATCACCCATTAACTGTAGTCTCTTTAGCTATTCATGCCTCAAGTGATTATAACTTCTCTGGAGTTACACAAAAAGCTGGAGAAACTCAGCGGGTGCAGCAGCATCTAAGGAGCGAAGGAGATAGGCGACGTTTCGGGTCGAGACCCTTCTTCAGACACTTTATAACTTCTCTGGAACTCTTTGATTCCCTTTCTCTGTTTCCTCCTTTAAGAATCTCCTCAAAAGCCACCTATGCTGACCATGCATTTGGTTGTAACTTCTCCTTTGAAACCTGTGTAAAATGCTGTTTGATATCACTCCTGCTGTTTTGAGACATCTTGTTACATCAAAGAAGTTCAACAACATCAGTTTACATAACACTTTGACAAAGAAAAGTGATCGCAAAGCAGCAAGAGCATTGCCAAACTAAAATATTGTTTCTGAGCCACATAGAGAGATACAAGGGGGGATAAGCAAACGCTTGACCATCAAAACTGATTTATAGTGTAACAGAGCCATGACATCAAGAAAATAACGCCCTCAGCTCATCAATCATCAAGCACCCATTTATACTATTAAATTAATCATATTTACTTCTCCCCACATCGGCCTCAACTCTCCCCATAGTCTTCCAATCACTACACACTGAGTGAAATTTGCAGTGGTCAGTTAACCCTTCAACTAGCATGTTTTTGGGCACTGGGATGAAACCAGAGCAGGTGTGAATTGCACTCATCACTGGAAGTCAGGACTATACACAGATTTCTGCCGCTATAAGACCAGATGCCAAACCATCAGGATTTGTGAAGAATCAGAGAGCATATTATTGAAATGTTAATATACAGACAACTCTCGTTTTAACGGACCCCTTATAATGGATTTTGGTTATGCAGACCTACCGACGCTATCCCCGGCTCACAAGGTGCACCAGCGAGCCTTTCTTCACCAGCTGCTGCACTGTCCGGTTGAGGTTTCTCTTGTTGCGGCTCACATTGTAGTTCCTGGGGACAGCGATATCTTCGGGCTGCCACCACTGACGACTCCTTTCTCCACCACTGACAGGATGTACTTGGTCACCGTGGGGCTCCCTTACCTCTCACCAGCTGTCGCTTCTACCTGTTGGCCGTTGGTTTGTTCGGTCCCCATTCTACCATCACCGCCTCTTTCTTCCATCACTTTGTCCACTTGGCCTCTCCCCCCCTCCACTGCTGCCTCCTTCTCCTTCTTCCATGGAGTCCTCGACATAATCCACCTTGCAAGATGTTGGCAACTGTGGTGGAGAAGGCGGCTGTGGTGGAGGGGGGAATGGTTGAATGAACAAAGCGACAGGAGGAGGGAGAGGAGGCGGCAGTGGAGGGCTGCCCCGGGACTACAACATGAGCCGTAACAGCCGCATCACCTGGACCGTGCGGTAACTGGTGAAAAAGGGCTCACTGGTGCAAACCAGCGGCATCGGTGCCTAGTTTTAAGGTGAAAATACACAATGTGCTGGAGTAACTCAGTAGGCTGAATCACTGAAGAATGGTCCTGGCCCGATAAGTTACCTTTTGGGTATTAACCAGCATCTGCAGTTCTGTTTCTAGTAAATACAGTAATACCTTATTCGGTTATTGCGGGCAATCGGCAATAACGGACACCATTCCCTCCCCCCCACCCACGGTCCATTATAAAGAGTGTTTACTGTACTCAGATTTGAAATAGGATCTTAAAAAGTATACCTGGAGAGAGAAAATTATAGGATTCATAAGCTTGGAATTGTCAGCATTTCCACAATTAATACAGAAAGGGAGACCCTCAAAGATTTACAGGGCTGGAGGGGGATTACAGAGACAAGAAAACATCTATTAATGGGCTCAGCCTCTCAGTGACTAGCGGCAGCAGGACCTTAGACTGCAATCCTTCTCCACAAAAGCCTTTGCGTTGATTACACTCCCTGCAGCGTAGAAGTGTAATAGCCTGTCAACCACTTGGTGGGGTGTATCGTTCAAAAAGGCCAAATATGTGGTATTGGTACTTTATAAGTAGAATACATTGACTTGATGATACTGAATATATTAAACTTGATGACAATTGACTGTATATATTTATTATTAAAAGTTTATTTTTGAAATTAAAAGATAAATAATAGACAGGTTGGTTGAGGAGAATTATTTTGCAGATTACCAGGTGGCCAGAAGAAAAGGTTCAAGGATGTGCCCAAAGCCTCTATTGAAATGTAACATTCCCAGTTCATTTCTGATGCATGATACTGCTCTTCAACAATTAGAACCTTTGTTAAGATTCACGGTTAGGCCCTGAAAAACATACACCAACTCACATGTCTTGGGAGCCACCTCTCTCCTCTTTATTTCCTTCTTTCTTATTTGTTTATTTGCTTCGCTTCAGTGCACCCATTCCTAAAACCGTGTCAATGTCGCTCTGATTTAGAAGGTTGTGGTTCAAGTTCAGGTGATCTGGCCTATATTTCTCCCTCAACTAAACATGACTCAAAGAAAACAATAGCTTGTCATTATTTCCCTTGTTGTTTGTGAGAACTGATTATCTGAAAATTTGCAACACATCTTACGTGGCCGTATGACTACATTGCAACGAGTAATACATTGACTAAAAAGCTTCTTTAGCCTTGAAAGGTCCTATCTAAATGCAAGTCTTTGCTTTACTACACCATGTAGTGGTACCACCCGAGGTTAAGAGGTTTCTCCTAAATTGCCTGTCTGATATTTATGACTCTTATTTCACATGTCATCAAGCTTGATATAGCGGATATAGCTTCATCACAACTTCCCTGTTCAAACCATTCTAGATATCATGAGAAAAAGATACTGGCAGAAAAATAAGTTGAGCTTTTTAATTTAGTTAAGAGGTTTAAGAGGCGCATCTGTTTGAGTGCATATATGTGTGAATGTGTACAATTCTGCATTAGAGAGAAAACCTTTTTTTTAAAGTTAACGTGATGTTAAATGTAAATACCAATGACATCCACAAACATTCAATTAGAGGCCGTACCAGAAGTCAAAGCTATTCTTTTATTGTGTCCAATTGCCAACAGCTTAACAGCCTCTGGCATATCGATGCGTGTCATAGAGAGATACAGCACAGCCCTTTGGCTCACCAAGTCTGCACTAATCATCAACCAGCCATTTACAATCATCTTCTCACCAATCCCATTTTTTAATGCCCATACATGTGCCCAGTCCTGCAAACATAGATGCAGTTTAGTTTAGTGATACAGCAAGGAAACAGGCCCTTCCACACACCGACTCCACCCCAACCAATATTCATCACTCTTGCTGCAGGTATGGCTACACAGCCTTCTAGCCTAAATATTATACATCCCTTACTACGCTGTTTCTGTCCATTAACCAATCCTCAATCCATGCCAGCACATTACCCCAATCTCATATGCTTTATTTTATTTTTAAATAGTGGCACCTTGTTAAAGGCTCAAAATCCAATGACACCTCATCCATTGGTCAACTTATCAACTTTTGTAGATTTGAAAAACACTCTAGCTCTCTTATGAAAATATAGGGGGAGAAATAGGTGTGAGTCCAGGTGGGTCATCTCTGGCCTTTGGCTAACCGTCTACCTATCAAAATCCCCCCTCGCCTGTGTTCACCTGCTACCTGCACGTTTTGTCCTGCCCCTCCTCTATTCCAGCTTCTCCCCGCCCCGACAATCAGTCTGAATAAGGATCCCGATCCGAAGCGTCACTTATCCATGTTCTTCAGGGATGCTGCCTGACCCGCAGAGTTACTCCAGCACTTTATGTATTTTTTTTGTAAACCAGCATCTGCAGCTCCTTGTTTCTAACAAAAAACGTTGAAATAGCCAAATCAAAGAGAACAATGTTATATTTCTGGGAAGAAAAATAAAGTTAAAATGTAAAAGGAAAGGCACTGAGGGTTGTGGTAAAATAAAGTAACTGGGTTTTGAGTAGAACGCCAGAAATTGAGAGGGTAGGTTACATAAATGGGCTTCAAACCTGGAAAACCCAGTAAAGACCCAGTATTACCACCGGGTGGCACCAGCAATGGCTGCCTCGCCAACAGTCTGTCTGTCATTTCCTTCTTTGTGTTTTAACAGTATGTGTTAAATGTATGTTTTTAGTGCTCTTTACCTTGTTTTATGGGGGGGGGTCAAGGAAAAAGCATTCACGTCGTGGTCCTGTTTCCATCAATCTTTCCACCACCACACACAAGAAGCGACATGACAGACACCATTGTATGCAGATGCCGAGAAGTGTGTTCAGCTCTGGCTGAACAAATTCTAATCTTGTGTGTGCACTCGATAAGAAGATGATGTTGGGGACTGAGGGGGATGGGGGGGGGGGGGGGGAGATGGCAGAAATGTTTTCTAATCTCCTACCTCGATGGAGATGCGATTTTTTTCCATATCGTATCTCTATCCGCACTGCAGTCTAACATCGAGGAGTTGGCGGTCTTTGCTGGAGACCGATTTCGAGAGCTCCACTGCGAGGAGCCTATAGGACTTTAACATCACGGAACCTGCGATCCCTTTGCCAGGGATCGATCTCAGAGCTCCAACTGTGGGTGTTTGCGGACTTTAACATCACGGAGCCCACGGTCACTCCAAGCAGCGGGAGTTTCGACCGCCCAGACGTGAGAGTTTCGATCGCCCTGACGCGGGAGTTTTAACCGCCAACTGCGGGAGCTTTGATCGTTCTGATGGATGGTTCGACTGCCCCGATCGTGGGAGAATAAAGAGAAAAAGTTTGGACTTTATTGCCTTCCATTACAGTGAGGAATGCGGGGAATCCACTGTGATGGATGTTTATGTTAACTTTTATGTAGTTGTGTGTCTTGGGTTTTTTTTCGTATGGCTGTATGGTAATTCGCATATCACTCTACCTTAATTGGTACGTGACAATAAAAGACCTTTGCAACCTTTGAAGATGCAGTAATAAATTTATATAAAACAGCCCAAGGCATTGTTAGAATTGTGTGCAGTTTTTAGGTCTCGTAACATAAAGGACACTGAAGTTATAGACATCATACATAGTGAGGTATAACTCACTGCATAGCATTCCCTCAAATCAGATGATGTGTCTTGAAATCACACTCCACAAACTCAAGCTCCTAGCCAACTTTTATTCCTTTAACTAATATCGCTAGAAATCTGGTGTTTGTCACACTGCTTTTAATCTTACTGACATTATGTTTCCTATAATAGCCAGATGTTCCACTCAAAAGTATGTCACTGATGACCCCAAAGCTCTGAGGGCAGAGAGTTGTCAAATTTGTGTCTTTTCTCTCATTAAAGTAACCAGATTGCACCAGGGGTGGGAAATTAGGGTCATGAGAAGACGTTTGAGATACCAGGACTCCGTAAGCAAAGACGACCAAAAGCATATTTAATACAGCTTTTTTAATTAATGTAAGGTTTTCATTAGATGTATTTTTGATACTTGCAGATTCAGTAAAGCAGGATGTTACTTTAAAAGTTATGAACAAGGAAGAGGAGAAACATTCTGAAAGATTCTTTCACTTCAAATGTTGTAATGTGGACTGTTTCACCACAAAAGAGATAACAATAACCACTCTCATCAGAAAAAAATGGATAAATATTTGAATTGGAGCAAGATATATGTAGTTGTAGCAAGACAACAAAACAATGGAGCCAGTCAGAGGACCTTAGCCCTTCAATTTATATGCCATTAATAGATTATTCCTAAATTGTAAACTGACCTCATAAAATGAAAAATATTTTACTGCACCCATTGAACCTGCACCAGTTCTCCACCAACGAAATCTAATGTTCCATTTCTTGGTTCTTTCCCCCAAATATCTGGTCGATTCCCTTTTAAAAAGCCATGATTGAAGATCACACTCTTTTATCACACAGTCCCACTTGGGCGACCTAATTGGCGTGTTTAGAAGAGTTTAGGAGAGTTTGAAAAAATGTCATGCTGAAGACCTCCTTCGAGTATGTTGAAGACTAGCTTCGACTAGGTACGACTAACTACGACTAACTTCGGGAAATTGGGACACCGAAAAGTGGAGAGTGAAAACGACCTCCTTCGACTATGATGAAGACTATCTAAGACTACCTTCGACTACCCTCGATTACCTACGACTAACATGCCGACCTATTACGACTAAACCTACGAGTAAAAAAAGTATCGATTTTTTTCCATGGCGACCTTATTTTACTTGCGGGCATTTTACAACATGTTGAAAAATACGCCGCGACCTAGCTGAGGCCTAAAGTACATTACCTTCAGGAGTCTGGTTGTTGACATGGCTACAAACCCTCTACAACCAACCTCTACAGGGAGAAAGTATCTCCTCAGGTCAGCATTGTTTTCATTGTCAATCACTTTAAATCTGTGTCCTCTCGTTCTTAACCTTTCACCAGTTTATTTTTATTCACTTCAGCCTTCCCTTGAAAATTTTGAATATTACTGTTAATCATCTTTTAGAATTCTTAGTTCCAAGGAGAACAACCCAAACTTCTCCAATCTATCCACACAACTGAAATCCTTTATTCCCAGAAGTATTCTACTTGATCTTTTCTGCACTTTCAGATCCTTCCGATATTATAGTGACCAGAACTGGACTCAATACTATGGTTGTGATGTGCTTGCTTTTGGATATTGACGCTGATGATGGCCAAGATAATTACTTTTTATTAAATAAAATCACTTTTCTGCTCATCCCACCACCTTCAAAGGAACACGCACATAAATTTATATTGATATCATAAATGTATATATATATATACACACACACAAGCACATATATATACACATATACACAGCTATATATGCAGATTATATATTTAAAATAACATGTGGTTAAAGTGCACATTGTCAGATTTTATTAAAGGGTTATAAATTTTGGTTTCAACATGTAGAAATTACAGCTGGGGGGAACATAGTACCCCCCTCCCCCATTTCAGTGCACCATAATGTTTTAATGTTTGGAACACATGGCTTCACAGGTGTTTGTAATTGCTCAGGTGTGTATAAATGCCTCCTTAATGCCGGTATAAGAGAGCTCTCAGTGCATAGTCTTTCCATCACCTTTGGAAACTTTTATTGCTGTTTATCAACATGAGGACCAACGTTGTGCCAATGAAAGTCAAAGAAGCCATTATGAGACTGCGAAACAAGAATAAAACTGTTAGAGACATCAGCCAAACCTTCGGCTTACCAAAATCAATTGTTTGGAACATTATTAAATAGTAAGAGAGTACTGGTGAGCTTACTAATCGCAAAGGAACTGGCAGGCCAAGGAAGACCCCCACAGCTGATGACAGAAGAATTCTCTCTATAATAAAGTAAAAACCCCAAACAGATTAGAAACACTCTTCAGGAGTCAGGTGTGGATTTGTCAATGACCACTGTCTGCAGAAGTCTTCATGAACAGAAATACAGAGGCTACACTGCAAGATGCAAACCACTGGTTAGCTGCAAAAATAGGATGGCCAGGTTACAGTTTGCCAATAAGTAATTAAAAGAGCAACCACAATTCTGGAAAAAGGTCTTGTGGACAGATGAGACAAAGATTAACTTATATCAGAGTGATGGCAAGAGCAAAGTATGGAGGAGAGAAGGAGCTGCCCAAGATTCAAAGCACACCCCCTCATCTGTGAAACATGGTGGTGGGGGTGTTATGGCCTGGGCAAGTATGCCTTCTGAAGGTACTAGCTCACTTATCTTAATTGATGATACAACTGCTGATGGTAGTAGCATAATGAATTCTGAAGTGTATAGACACATCCTATCTGCTCAAGTTCAAACAAATGCCTCAAAACCCATTGGCCGGTGGTTTATTTTACAGCAAGACAATGATCCCAAATAGAGGGTTACACAAAAAGCTGGAGAAACTCAGCGGGTGCAGCAGCATCTAATGAGCGAAGGAGATAGGCGATGTTTCGGGTCGAGACCCTTCTTCAGACTCCCAAATGATCCCAAATATACTGCTAAAGCAACAAAGGAGTTTTTCAAAGCTAAAAAATGGTAAATTCCTGAGTGGCCAAGTCAATCACCTGATCTGAACCCAATTGAGCATGCCTTTTATATGCCGAAGAGAAAATTGAAAGGGACTGGTCCCCAAAACAAGCATACGTTAAAGATGGCTGCAATACAGGCCTGGCAGAGCATCGCCAGAGAAGACACCCAGCAACCGGTGATGTCCGCTATTCACAGACTACAAGCAGTCATTGCATGCAAAGGATATGCAACAAAATACTAAACATGACTTTTCATTTACATGACATTGCTGTGTCCCAAACATTGTGGTGCCCTGAAATGTGGGGACTATGTATAAACACTGCTGTAATTTCTACATGGTGAAAGCAAAATATATAAAAATGGCCTTTATTAAAATCTGACATTGTGCACTTTAACCACATGTGATTTTTTTCTATTACAAATCTCAAATTGTGGCGTACAGAGGCAAATAAATAAATGATGGGTCTTTGTCCCAAACATTATGGAGGACACTGTATGTGTACACACAAACACACACACACTACAGTGTCTACCTTGAGATTCTTGAGAATCTACCAACAATACCAATTTTAGAAGGACATAGTAAACTTTGGATGTGCAAGTAATTTCTAACTTCACTCATGAAAGGTTCAGCTATATTTTTTAAATGTTTGTCCCTCATCTCCAAAAGACATTTTTCCCCATCCATCATACCAGATCTCCTCTACAGCTTGATAATGATGAAATCATTTCTTAACATCCTAGATGTCAGTAAATGCAATGTTAGTTTGTTTAATGGTTCTCAGTATCATTTATTTAACTAGGCTGCAAAGGTCAACACTATACAGTCTTCCTGGAGTACGGAGTCCAGATTCACTCACGGTAATCCAAGTCACCAATAGTTTTGCACTGCTTTGGAAACAGTGGGCCAAATAGCCTCCTTTAGTGGCAGAGTGCAGTTCTTGACCCAAAGTTGTTATGTAAACCTACAATAACATCCAATACAAGATACAAGGGGCAGCAATGAATGAATGTGGTATGTTTCAGGACACGTTGCTGAAGGGTGAATGTCACTGGGGACCGTGGGAAGGGTATTTCACCAGCTAACTGGCCAAGAGCTCACCGTACAGACCACAAAAATAATCCCCACCCACCCTGCCCCACCTCAAAGACTCGACCCGCCTCAAACCCCACCCAAAACGGCATTGCCCCAAATCTCCCCACACCAAATCTCACCACCCACCCTGCCCCAATAACCCCTACCCTACCCACCTCAAAAACCAAAATCCACCCACTCGACGCTTCAAACCTCACCCCACATGGCCTTGCCCCAAATCTCACCTCGCCAACCACACCAAATTTCTGCACCCACACCGGCCCACCTTTACCCCCCAACCCTACCTGTACCGCCCAGCCCCCAAACCCTCCTCAACACACACCGCTGCGCTTCAACCACCCACAGGTAATCCCCCCTCCTCCCGGCTCCGCCCCAAACCCCCTCCTCCCACCCACTCCGCCCCAAACCCCCACCCAGCCCGCCCCCAACCTCCCCTTCTCACCCCGCCCCCACCCCTCGCTCGAGCCCGGAGCCCGGCGGACAGTGCAGGGATCCCGGCTGCCAGCGCCGGCCTCCCGCGTCCCCCTGGCAACACAGGCGACCCGACGGGCCCTGAATCAGCCCGGGCGCCTGGGGAAGCGGCCGACCGGTGACCCCCCCCCCCCCCCCCCAGCTGTGGAAACACGGGCTCGGAACTCACCCGAAGTCCAGGTCCATGGACTTGAAGAAGAATTTGAAGCTGCTGCTCGGCCTGTTGTTGAGGACCTGCTTGAAGTGACCGAGAGTGACCCGGTCCGGCGGCACCGCCACCTTCACCAAGTACGGCGTCTCTTCCTCGTCCATGTGGTAAATGATCTTGGTCTCCGCCATCAGGGATGGGAAACGCGGCGGGTGGTGGATCCAGTCCCGGCCGCTCTCCCTCAGCCCTCCCGGTTCATGGATGTGTGGGAGACGCGAGAGCTGTCAAACTCGACAGCGCGGCCTGGTGGACAGCCTCCCGCCTCCCGCCGCCTGCGCGCCACTCAAGGTCGGCCCCGCCCACCCGGAGAACGACCTCGCCCACCCGTGGCAGCCCCTCCCACTCCGGGGAAACCCCGCCCACCCGCGGCAGCCCCTCCACCCCAGGAAAACCCCGCCTACCATGTAAACCCCGCCCACCATGTAAAATCCCGCCCACCCTGGAACCCCCGCCCACCATGTAAAACCCCGCCCACCCCTGGAAACCCCGCCCACCATGTAAAACCCCGCCCACCCCTGGAAACCCCGCCCACCATGTAATACCGCGACCACCCGTGGCAGCCCCTCCCGCCTCGAGAAAACCCCGCCCACCCGAGAAAACTCCGCCCATCCACGGAAGCCCCTCCCACTCCGAGAAAACTCCGCCCTCCTGCCCCGAGAAAACCCCACCCATTATCTTTGGTCAGACCCGCCCACCCATCAGTCCCTCCCACCTTGGACAGCTCCACCCAGCAGAAACCCCCCCCCCCCCCCAATCTGCGAAACCCCCACGCACCCCAGTCAGGCTCAAACCCAGCAATGCCCTGCCCACCCGTCAGTCTCACACAACTGGGCAGGCCTGGACAGCTCCACCCACCCCAAGAATCCCCCCACCCGCCACGAGAAAACCCAGCAATGCAATGCCCACCCAAGGCAGCCCCACCCCACCAGTATACCCCACCTACCCCCATTAGCCCCACCCAACCCAACCCAGTCAGCCCCTTTCTCCGTTCCTCCCCCACCCTAGTCTTCGGACTAATATCACTCGTCCTGTTGAGTTTCCGTGCATGTAAATCCCGCAGCCAACAATGGACCATTGTGGGCTCCAACATTCCTTGATTATGGTTGCTTTTTGCATATCTTCCATTCATCTACCTGATATCTCTCATTTCACTTTCCCCAGAATCTCAGCCTGAAGAAGGGTCTTGACTCAAAACATCGACTATCCCTTTTCTCCAGAGATGTTGCCTGACCTGCTGATTTATTCCAGCTTTTTGTGTCTGTCCTCTCAACCCTGGTTGGCCGCACCCACCATGGTCAGCCTTGCATAGCCCTGGATAGAGTCCCCTCATTCTTTAGACTGCTCCTCCTTCCCCCTGACAGTTTTTTCCACTTGACAGTGAATCCCACACGGAGGCAACCCACCAACTACTAAACGGCCCCTCCCACTCCCAGAAAACCATAGGTGGACAAAAATGCTGGAGAAACTCAGCGGTTGAGGCAGCATCTATGGAGCGAAGGAAATAGGCAACGTTTCAGGTCGAAACCCTTCTTCAGACCCTTCCCAGAAACTCTTCCCAGAAAACCATGTTCACCCCAAGACAACTGGTCCCACCAGGAGATAACCTTGCCCACTCCTACACAGATGGTCACACTCCTGGATAACTCCACCCACCCAATTTGGCTCCTCCCATCTGTTGACCACATGGCTCAGCCCAGGTTCATCAGTCTGAAAAAGGGTTTCAACCCGTAACGTTGCCTATTTCCTTCGCTTCATAGATGCTGACTCTATCTATTTCTCCAGCATTTTTGTCTACCTTCAGCCCAGGATAGTCCTGCCTACCTGGGACAGCTCCTCCCACAGCTGGACAAATTTGCCCTCTGAATCAATACAGATTGCCTTCTTTAAATCAATACCGCACCAACCAGCAGTTTACGCATTTCCAGGCAAATATATCCCACTTGATATTGTGCCGTACCAGCTTCCAAAGCCTTTTGTTAGTACAAAACATGTTGGAGGAACAAGGCTCTGTGCTCTGTGCTCCCCAAAACAGCCAGAATGTTATCTAAATTTCATTTTTGTACAAACTCTACATGTATTAATTTTCCTTAAAATTGTAACATTAATTTTATACCCCAAATTGTTTGCAAAGGAAAATGCATTTATTTAGGTCATAAATTATAGATCTAATTTTCTATCAAGTGAAATATTTGAATCCATTTTTTAGTTCAAAATGTTAATATAACACAAACATTATCATACAACTTTGTCGCCTTTAGAATGCCTCTTGAAACAATGAACCCCATCCATGTATTAATGTGTAAAGGTCGCCATCTCCTGGTTTTCTGAGAGTTTTCATGTCACGGTGAACAGTGGATAATTGCCGCTTCAGTAGCCAAGTGATTCATGTTCGCAACTGTTGCTTGCTATGTGGCACATACAAATAATCCTGTATTGCAGCTTTGCCAGATTGGTACCTCATTTTTAGGTTTGTCCTGTCCTTCTGCACTCATTGATTCCTTGGCTTGACTGAAATTGAGTGAAATGCTGAACAACCAAGTTACAGATTGTGGTGGAATACAAGGTAACATTGCACCTATTTTAGACTCAAGAGAGGCAGAGTTGGTAATGATTCGCACTTGGATGTTACAATTGAGGTACTTTTTATCCTCCTTTATAACATCATATATAATTGAAGTTGGATTGCTTTGAGGATGAATCCAGAAAGTATTCCAAAATTGAAATGAAATCTCCTAAAAGGCTCATAACCGCTGTTAATTTTAACTTTCAAGGCATTATTGTCAACTAAAATTTCTGAGGGATATTGTGCAACCAGAGTTGTGTAACAGATGAATCATGTTCCTTTTAGTTGGAATACAAATCCAGTATTTGAATTGCCTACTTCTGTTCCTATTTAAAAAATGTTAATGTTTCATTTTGAGAGAAATATTGATCCTTCTACTACCATGGAAACATTTGAACTGTGAAAGGAGATTAAGCAAGGCATATTGATCTCTTTATTTCGATTCATGAGCATTTGCTCATTTTACAGCATTCTTTAGAACAGTATCAAACAGGCATACACTATATTGCATTTGAGCTTAGAATATAATAATAGCAAGATTCGATTGGTAGGTGAGAAGGCACCAATCTAACATTTTAAAAAACTGGCAATCTGCACACTTGAATCTAACTCCTGATACTTTCTATGGGGCTATTATGTTGGAATACAATACAGAGTGTCTTTTCATATTCATACATCATAGCCCAAGTTATACTAATTGCAATAGCTGCACCAGTCAGATTGCAAACCAACGCTGATGTTTTAATACACAACAGGTAAAGCACTGACAGCAGTTTGTGACAGTTACACAAATATGTATATCAAATAACTTCCTGATGTAATAAACAAAAAGCTACAATAACTGCATGAAGTGAGAAAATAGCAGATGAAGCAGACAAGAAGCATATTGAGTAAGCTCCTATAGTCTAGGAAAACAGGAATGTGCAGAACTAGAACATATGTATTCCATCTTATCTACCTCATATGTTTTCTGACAAAAACCTTCAGCATGTTCTAGTTTTTTCACATTTGAAACCTTCCAATGAAGTAAGTAATTCTGACCTATTCCCATTCCTCTTCCTCCCCACTACTACAATTCTGGAAAATCTACATTTGGTTCGGATATTAGTTGGGGTGGTGATTGGGGGTGCAAGTTGAATGTTTTCTGGAGGCACCCAGCTTGGTCCATAAGGTCTGATAAAAGATTCACATCTGGAGAATTCCAAGCTGGTAGAATTTGCCTTGGATCAGCTGCAAGGAGTCTCATGGCTCAAGACTCCCGTAATATTACATTTACGTTAGACTGTTTCTTCAGAGCACAATTCTGAATATTAGGTCCTGGTCTAATTAAATTATTACACTTCAAAATTAAAAGGGGCAATGTTTAATTGCTTGATCCTGATACAGTCAATGTCCTTTCCATGCCCTTACCCAACTCCGCATGAGCCTTTCACATAAATTTCCAACATTGTTCTAAAAATTCTAACAAAATACAATATTTGCCCCCCAAACCAGGTTTGAGTAACCTATCATTGGGTTTTTTTAAATGATAAACCAAATACTCAAAATGTCTTTTTCCATATTTTGTTTTGTGAATTGATATAATTAATTATTACAGTGACACTTAAGTTATTAAGAAAATTATAGCTCTCTTCTGCACAGCGTTTGTTAGAATGTCAATTCTTGATCCAGTTGGCCCTATTCTGCCTACAAACGTCTTGCCCATCAAAACCCAATTCCAATTCAACTCTGCTGCAATTTCATGTGCCCTTCCTCAATCCCTGCAATGAATCAATCCCAACCGTTATTCTACCCATTCCCAATCTCTCTGGAATTTAGGAGATTGAGAGGGGGTCTTATAGAAACTTACAAAATTCTTAAGGGGTTGGACAGGCTAGATGCAGGAAGATTGTTCCCTATGTTGGGGAGCTCCAGGACAAGGGGTCACAGCTTAAGGATAAGGGGTAGATCCTTTAGGACCGAGATGAGAAATACTTTTTCCATATAGAGAGTGGTGGGTCTCTGGAACTCTCTGCCACAGAGGGTAGTTGAGGCCAATTCATTGGCTATATTTAAGAGGGAGTTAGATGTGGCCCTTGTGGCTAAGGGGATCAGAGGGTAAGGAGAGAAGGCAGGTACGGGATACTGAGTTGGATGATCAGCCATGATCATATTGAATGACGGTGCAGGCTCGAAGGGCCGAATGGCCTAATCCTGCACCTAATTTCTATGTTTCTATGTTTCATTGTTTTGTGCCAAATGTAATTCCTATTTTCCCTTGATTTCCATCCCTTGCAATTGGCTTAATCTACTCCATACAGTGATCCTGTCTCATCACCCATTGCATGATCTGAGAGAATAACAAAATTTAGCTCTTGGTCTAACAAGTTCTTTTCTTTGTGCAAGCTCTGCATACTTCAAATACACCTTGCACCATGCTGATCCAAGCACCAGTACCCCTTTTTTTAAATTAATTTCATCCTGGACTTATCTTCTATTTGACTTTCATCTTATTTAGATTTAAATGGCAGCATTATCTATTCAACAGTATAGTTCTGAGTTTCTGGAGATTTAAATTCAGAGGTTGATCATATAAGCATATTCTTGGTGGCTCAGAGTTTGAAAAATATTATATTGGGAGGATTGTGATAATGAGGCTTTGATGCATGATTTCAAATAAAAAGAGTTCACAGTATGATATTTCTTAATAAAGGATTGGAAACTGCTGGATGTCCTTGCAAGTCAGAAGCTGAGAAGAACAAAAATAAGGAATCAGTCTGTCCTGGCAAGTTGACCAAAGTGCAACTTCCAGAGCACAGACAGGAAGGACGCTATTACTGAGGTCTTGGCAATTGTTAGCTTTCCTCAATGCCAATTTGCCACAGTTTTATTGGATGACACAATCACAAGCATTGAACTATAAAACATCTGCAACGGAGGGAAGGAAGAGTGGAAAAACATCTGCAAAAGGGTGGGAGGAAATGGCACTACTACCATAGCTGTACATTTACATTTTCTAGTGAACAACAGTGATTTCCTAATTGTGTGTATATTTCTGGGGTAACAGTTAAATCCAATCATATGATTTCTTGCTCTTAACTCATTCCTCCCAAAACTGTCAAACTCTTAAACCCTCACACCCTTCACTTTTTTTTCATACATCTGTAAAACACAAGTTGTGTGCCAGCTTCTATATGAGTCTCTCTCCAACCTGACGTTTGTAATGGTCAAACTTACCCTCAATTAAAAGCAAATCTGAAGAAAGTCTTTGAAACAATATTATCTGATCTCGTAGAAATAGTTGTTTTAAAAATATCATTAACATATAGAGATTTAATATTTTGCCTTAATTTTTTCTTGTTAAAAATATCAGGTGTCAAAGAGTGTGGAAACAAGCCCCTTTGGCGTAATTTGCCCATGCTGACCAAAATGCTCACATCCACACTAGTCCCACCTGCCTGTGCTTGACCCATGACCTAATCCTATCCTATGCGTGTACCTGTCCAAATATCTCTCAAACGTTATGATAGTATCTGCCTCAGCTATCTCCTCCAGCAGCTCATTCCATATACCCACCATCTTTTGTGTAAAAGTTACTCCTCAGGTTCCTATTAAATCCCCCCCCCCCCCTCACCTTAAACCCATGTCACCTGGTTCCTGATTCCCTTACTCTGGGCAAAAGACTCTGTGCATTTGCCTGATCTATTCCCCTCATGATCTTGTACACCTCTATAAGATCACATTTCATCCCCCTGCAGTCCGAGGAATAAAGACCTAACCTGTTCAACCTCTCACTGTAGCTCAGGCCCTCGAGTTCTGGCAACATTGTAAATCTTCTCTGCACCATTTTCAGCTTGACATCTTTGAATAAAAAATATTGAATGGTGTTTTATTTTTATAACAACAGCCTCGTTCAGGAAATAATAAAATTTATTATATCCTATCTTATATCACAATCATTTCAGTCGCAGCTGATGCTGCACGGTATATATGCATGTACGGCTACTACTGATTCCAGACTCATCATGACTGATCGCAGGTCTACGGCATGTAACCCAGGGTGAACCCTGTTTCCCCAGGCTAGTGTGCTGATTCTTGGCCAGCAAGATTTATGGATCACATGGAAAGAAAAGTGAATGAGAGATGGAATGGTAAGATAAAATCTGTGCTGTCTCAGTAACTGTGAGCTGAGAGAGTTAAAGGTACAGACATATGATTTTTGAAAAGGCAGCTTTGTATAAAATAAGACAAATATGAATAATTATCACACTGTTGATTTTGCATAAATGTATATAATGAATAACACTGCATCTGTGTCAGTTATTAAAATTATTGCAGGTTTGGATTACAATGGGGGAGGTAACTATTTTATGCAGCTTACACCAGAAATCATTCATGGCATATTGGAACATTTCACTTCCCGAGACTTACAACTTCAATTCTAATTGAAAGAAAATTAATTTGTGAAAGAAAGTAAGTCAGTTAGAATGAAACACTCAAATCTGGAGTGAGATTGGCATACTAAAGGACAAGATGATAACTAAACATTGTCAGAGCTAATATGAACATTCTGGTTATGGAGACAGAACAATACCAGTGATGCAAGGAGAGAGACTCACTGAAGAACAGGTTGGAGGGACATTTACATTAAAGGATTGGAGATAGACCAAAGGGGGTAGGGATAGATGAAAGAACAGACTGAAAGATGTATAGAAAGGCATAATGAGGGATTGGGATCAACGAAACAATTAGATATATATATATATCTAGAGATGGAGAATAGATGCAATGAAACATTGGCGATAGAGCAATAGACAAAGTAATAATGTACAAAGACATTAGTGCACTAAGGAACTGGGCAGGAATCATAGACAAGTTGGAAAATGGTGTGAAGGAAGACTGATACAATGGACGGATGGAGAGACTGCAAGCCTAGATATCCAGACTAATGTTAATTGTAACGCAAAAGCAAAATACTGCTGATGCTAGAAAAAAATAAAACCAAAAGTGCTAGAAACATGTAATTGGTCAGGCGGCATCAATGCTGAGTACTTCCAGCATTTTCTGCTGCTAAAAACAAGTTGTTTGGTTCCTCAGGCGATCAAACCTAGAAAGTAACTGTGCTGAGTTGAAGTGTTGTCCTTGCAACCCCTGGATTATGGTGATCACTCCTTCATTTCAAGTAAAATCAGAACCAACAATTTCGAAAGGAGCAGCACCTCGCCTTGTGTTTCTGCTTCCAAAATGTCAACCCTTCCTCTACTAACATCCTAGATTTTTGCCTACCAGCTACAGGAAATGTATTGTTTCCCTTTTAACCAACAATATTGAAGCTGGTTGTTTACCAGTGCTTGTCTCCCCTTTAAATAAAACCACTGTAGGTCTGGAATGACAGAAGTATGAGATAAATGAAAGGTTCCTGGTAAGGCTGCTTCAGGTTGTGGTTCCACAAAATCTGCTGCACAGGTTTGGGAATTTGTGTTAGTACCATTGATATGTATACTTTAATTAAGCGCTGTATTATTGAAGGATATTGATAAAGGCAAATGATTTCCTCATATGCCCTTCACTTTTCAGCTTCTGGATCCAGCCAGCAGCATCATTTTCTTTATTTCCAGTATTTCTTCTCACAATCTATGGAAAATAAGCCAAAAGGTATTCATTATCACATTTAGTGTACAAATAAGTACATTATTACAAATAATATTTGATGACACTCATGATTAATTATCAGGAATTATTTTGTAACAGTCTTCACATTACCCCGAAGCCCACACTTCATCTGTGGCAATAAGCAAAGAAGATTTTAGTCAGCAGAGATTCAAGGCTGCTCCCCCTCGTTGCCTGACTTTCCACCATAAAATAATAACATGTTATCTGGAATTGGATATATCCCTATTTTCAACCACCAAGAGAATGGCTCATTTAAAAGTGAGTCCATTTAGCATTTTAATGAGGAAGAAAGTTTGTTTTCACAATAACATGATTAAAATTATCCATAAGAAAAAAACACGTTTTGTCTTACGTTTTTTTTCCTATCTGTGGAAGGCAAATCAGAGTTGAACTGAAATGTTAACTGTTTTTGAGCACAGATGCTGTCTAATCTGTCGAGTATTTCCAACATTTTTTTAATTTCACATTTCTAACATCTCCAGTTTTTTGATGGTCATCGCTAAATAACTCCCTGTTTCACTATTGTTGGTAAAGACAGACGTTGGCCCCAATCTCAACTCAGTAATCATTTGCACAACATCTCAGTCCATCACTGTGGAGGAAGCATAAACATTGTATTTGACCCCCATCATCGTGTGGCAGTAACAGAGCCCAGCCCGCATACTTTGAGCTTGCCACTTGCACGGATATTATCTCATTATTGATCCCTATTCCACTCCCATAAGAAATTGCAGCCATTGATTTCTGTCCTATTACTGTGATGTAATCTTTGACATAGATACCTGTCCAATCGGTGTGGAAAAATAAAATCAAACATCCTTCTAATCATTATGAGAGGTAACTGGGAACACAGAACCATGTTAAATAGTTACACAGGGAAATCACAAGCACAGATCTGTACCTCTTCACCCATTGCGAGTTTGTGGCTCATTATTCCAGAATGGCAATTGGATTGCTGAATATCCAGAATATCTTTAAAGTTTAAAAAACAAATGAAAACCCCAGAAGCTTTGAGAGATTGAAGTCCTGCCATACCTCTATCTAAATTCTTTGGAGGAATCTCCCTGAGCAGCTCCACCTTCTCCCTGGACAATGCAAACTTCTCCTTTAGTATGTTGTTCTTGTAGTCTGCTAAAAATGAGAATTGTGTTAATCTCACTTTGAAACAAACACAAATATTTACCCCAGCTGTCCGTCTTGCACTCACGGCTTTAACCTTCCTTAACCTCCCAATCATCCTCCCACCATACACCCACTCTCAAGCCTTTCACCCATGAGTGCTTCCCCCTTTTAAACAGGTGAATACACTGGTACCCCATTTAACATTACCTCATTTATTTCTTATGCTCTTGATCCAAGAGTCTAAACATGTAGTGTGACCACCTTATGAGCTTGTTACCTTAGAGCAATCTCAGGTAACAAGAGTGGAGAGAGCAGTGCAGCCAAATAAAGTGGAGGAGACAGCATTCTCTATCAAAACAAATAGGGGGTGATGAGAGCAGCCTAGGATCTTGCATGTCTGTTAACACATGAAGCAGCTGATGCCAGCCTCTGCAATAGCCTGTACTCAACATGCTGGCCAGCATCTCCACACTACTTCACTTATTTTAGCCTACCCAACACCAGCCCTCCCAGGAAGCCATTGCACATTGCTTCAGTAGCTCAATCAAAATGTACCTACAGTGTATCACTTTAATCATCTCATTGCGTAGGAGCCCTGGCAACAGCAGTGGGGAGGGCAGGAAATCATGCTGGTCTCCTATAAAAGCAGCACGGTCAGTAATGCATCTCTGCATTACTTAATGCATCATTTTTTAAATTGTCCTATGGATGTACGGAAACTTAATTATTTATTTTATTTAAGCACTTTGGTTTCAACACGAGTTGATGTAAACGTGCTATATAAATACAATTTACTTACTTACTGTATATATAATGCTATAATGATTTTGTTTAGCATTGATTCCACAAGCATTCTCGTTCCTGGGATTGTAATCCAAATACAAATGCAGAAAGTCAATATTCCAATGGTCCTACTTGAGTGCAATGGTGATTCAGTGTCAGAAGTGGCTCAACTGGATTAGAAACTTCCAGGTTCACCCACTGGAGACCTCATCATAATATGAAGGCTATCATTCTGGATTAATGGGTACACTATCGAGATGGTGTATTTCGGACTCCCTTTTTGCTCTCAAATGGCCATAAATAAAATCTGTCATTATTTTAAAGGGGAGCCGGGGATTTAGCTTGGTGGAGAATAGTTATCTCTCCATCAATATACAAAACACATTATTCTGCTATTTTCACGTCACTGATTGTGGGATCTTAGTTTGCACAAATTGGTTGCCAAGGTTTGTACACTGTAACAGTGATTGCAATTCATTTTTTAGTTGCACTGGGACATCCTGAAAGAAACATGAAAGGAACAATATAGAAGCAAAGCGTGTAGGAAGGAACTGCAGATGCTGGTTTACACTGAAGATAGACACAAAATGCTGGAGTAACTCAGCAGGACAGGCAACTACTCCGGATAGAAGGATTGGGTGACATTTCAGGTCGAGACCCTTCTTCAGACCCTATTGAAGTCAGTGAGTTCTGTATGGGTGCAGGAGGTAACCCCGATGCAGTGTCAATGTTAATGAAGTCCAATGCATAGGTCTCGACGCGAAACGTCACCCATTCCTATCCAGAGATGCTGCCTCCAGCAGAGTTACTCCAGCATTTTGTGTCCAATATAGAAGAATATATTTATTTTGCACAACGAGTCCTCAGCATTACAGGTGAGACGATGGTCCAATCTCTTAATTAAATATATAGTTTTATAGCAATATACTATGATTGTATTAGGTATTTAAATGAGGACCTGTACGATAATTGAGAAAATTATTTTGCTTACCTATATTGATATGTCCATAGGACTTAATCTGATATGGCATCACCTTTTGGGGCACTGGGTCTTTCAAACACAAAGGTTTTACAGGCAGTCCATGGTCAGAAGAATTAACTGATCTCAGCTTTGAGATGGGCAGATGTTTGGACACCAATATCTGTGAATCATTGTGAACTGAGAGGCCAGTGAAGGCTTGAAGTGGAAATTAAGTACAGATTAGTCTAGTTTAAAAATATAGCAGGGAAACGGGCCTTTCTGCCCACCAAGTCCATGCTGACCAGCGATCACCTATATTGTAGTTCTATCTGGCACCCGGAGAAAATCCACACGGTCACAGAGAGAACGTACAAATAAGCTGGTATTAGTTATCATCTTTCTGCAGCAAAATGTTTGACTCTCTTTGTTAAACTAAATTAGCAGTATGGTGGCGCAGTTGGTAGATCTGCTGCCTCACAGCATCACAGTCCCGAGTTAAATACTGACCTTGGGTGCTGCCTGTGTACAGTTTGCACATTCCCTCCGTGATTACATGTTTTTTTCCGGGTGCTCCCACTCCTTCCACATCCCAAAGATGTGCAGGTTTGTAGGCTAATTGTCCCTGATGTGAAGGGAGTGGATGAAAAAGTAGATAACAGAGAACTAGTGTGCACAGGTGATCGATGGTTGGCTTGGACTCAGAGAACTAAATGGCCCATTACCATGCTGTATCTCTAAACTAAAAGCTATATTAGTTAACTAAAAGGAACAACAGCTTTACTAGCAATAATGGTATTTCATTTCATTTAAAATCTTCTTCCGCTGTTAACTACAACCTCCTGCGAGTACCCTTAGCTTTGGTACACAAGAATGGATTTTTTTTTTGGATGAGTTAATAATATTCAAAGAACCTAATGTTTGGTATAAAATTCTGTGGCTGTAGGATAGGAAAAAAATATTTTTGAAAAATCACAGAAACAAATTATGTGATATAGTATATAATATTCAAAATCACACTCAGCTCCACCATACATAATATATATATATGATATGACTGTTTTGTTTCTTAATACTAGTGCAAGAGTTGATTAGTTGTGTACCTTCCTAATCAGAGGAAGGATCCATGAGTTGGACATGAAATAATGTCAAATAATGTTGACATTATTTATGTCAACATAAATCATGGTCATTGTGGAACTATTTTCAACCATGATTGGGGTTAGGATGACTTTTTCAATTCTGTCTCTCCCAATGGAATACAGGGATGTATGGAATTGAGGAAGCTGGACAGTTGCTGTGAAGCATGAGGCTTGTGACATCATGTGGAGCTTCATTGATCTGCCAGTTGTGCAGAAGCACTGATTGTGCACGATTCAATGAGAAAACCTTACCAATGAGATAACACGTACCAAATTTTATTTCTTCGTTTTTGTTTGTTCTTAGGCCAGTCGTATCAATCACAAAATCATTGAGATTAACTTCTGTTCTCCTGCTGGTTAAAGGACAGCACAGGTTGAGATAGCAATATTTAGAAGATTCAGATTAAAGTGCTTATTTGTGTTTATTAAAAGCTTTGGAAATTGCTTCATAATTCTTGTATAAACATTATCTATAAGAAAAATAATTTGCTACCACATTTTCCTGTACAAGAGAATTTGGATTCCAGATAATTTCCTAATTAATAGACAATAGACATTAGATAATAGACAATAGACAATAGGTGCAGGAGTAGGCCATTTGGCCCTTCGAGCCAACACCACCATTGAATATGATCATGGTTGATCGTCCACAATCAGTACCCCGTTCCTGCCTTCTCGCTATATCCCCTGACTGTGCTATCTTTAAGAGCTTTATCTAACTCTCTCTTGAAAGCATCCAGAAAATTGGCCTCCATTGCCTTCTGAGGCAGAGAATTCCACAGATTCACAACCCTCAACAAAAAGTTTTACCTCCTCATCGTTCTACTATCGGCTTACCCTTATTCTTAAACTGTGGCCCCTGGTTTTGGACTCGCCCAACATCGGGAATGTTTCCTGCCTCTAGCATGTCCAAACCCTTAATAATTTTATATGTTTCAATAAGATCCCATCTCATCCCTCTAAATTCCAGAGTATACAAGCCCAGCCGCTCCATTCTATCAACATATGACAGTCCTATCATATGTCAATCCAGTCCTCCATCCACGGACCCCGACAGTCTTTCCAGGTGAGGCAGAGGTTCACTTGCACTTCCTCCAACCTCGTCTACTGTATCCGCTGTTCTAGGTGTCAACTCCTGTACATCGGCGAGACCAAGCGCAGACTCGGCGATCATTTCGCTGAACATTGACTTTTGTAACTTCAAATAGCCTTTGCTTTCCCGCTCTGTCCCTCCCCTCCCCCTTCCCAGTTCTCCCACCAGTCTTACTGCCTCCGATTACATTCTACCTGTGTCCCGCCCACTACCCTGACATCAGTCTGAAGAAGGGCCACAACCCGAAACGTCACCCATTCCTTCTCTCCGGAGATGTTTTAAAAAAAAATTCTGATTGAAAGTTCATTGGCCTGAAAAATTAATTCTGTTTCTCTCTCCAGATGATGCATGTCCTGTTGAGTATTTGCAGTATTTTCTATTTTTATTTAAAATGTTTTGATTTTAACATAAACTATTCTAACATTTATACTTAAAAGAAACATACAATAAGAAAGACCTATGCATAAGAAAGGATGTTTAGACTCCGAGAGAATGGAGGAGAGTGAGCCCATGAGTGTGGTGTAAGAGATTGGGGACAAGATAAACATTCTACAGTTAGGAGAAAGGGACAAAGAAGTCTGAAGGTCATTTTTAAGGAAGAGATCAAGAGGGCAGGAAAGTAGGAGTTTGGGAGCCTAAGCAAGATAACCCGTAGAAAGAAAGTCTGAATGCGAAATGAGCATTAGCATTATGCAAAGAAAGGAAGTTGGGTAACAAAACCAGAATTAAGAAGTAAAAGGTCTGGGGGAATGGAGGAATCAGACTAGAAGACAAAACCTCATGAGTGTACAGCAGCATCACTGGGAGCCTGGGCAAAATAGAACTGGTGCAGGGTATGCAAGGAATCCAGACAACTATTGCCAATACAGGGTACACAAAAGGCTGGAGAAACTCAGCGGGTGCAGCAGCATCTAAGGAGTGAAGGAGATAGGCGACGTTTTGGGTCGAGACCCTTCCCCAGACAATACATTTGTGTTTGTTTTTTCAGCATCAGACTGGACACTTCCTGCTGCAATTTGTACAAATGGAAAGGAGCCGTTTACCAAACATAAGGCACAAATAACAACATTACTGCTTGTACAATGCTTGTTTGGAACACCACCAGGAGCAATTACACCATGAATTAATCCAAATCTGGCCGTCATTGGCCATGAAGCTATTTGCTGCACAGCAGCACGATTTAAAGGGCCACTTGCACATTTTGAACAAATGCATTCAGTTAATTATGGAACATTCTGCTATTTGCAATATCTCCTCCTCGTGATCTCAGAGACTGGGTGATGGTAATTTCACCAATTAAAATATTCTTACATTGATGACATTGAGCTGGCCCCACTGAATGTGCCGCTTAAAATGGATGTGGTAGCCAGGTACTAGACACGGTGACGAACCCCGAGTGAAGAGATGTAGATGTTTTATCCCTTGCAAATATAAATCTTGCAATCTCAGAGGCTAAGGTTTTCCAAGTTGGACTAGATGGATTTCTTTAGTTTAGATTTATTATTGTGACTTGTACCGAGATGCAGTGAAAAGCTCTGTTTTTGGATGCTATCCAAACAAATCAGATATCCCATACTTAATTTTATTTGTCAAACATTCAATCATGCTATCAAGCTTCTATACCTTCTGCTGGACGGAAGCAGAGAGTAAAATGAATAACCAGGGTGAGACAATTGATTATGCAGGCTGTTTTTTCAAGGCAACATGAAGTGTAGATGGAGTCAATGGAGGAAAGTCTGAGCTACATCTACAAACTGCAATTTCTTGCAGACTTGGGCAAAGCTGTTTCCAAACCAAGGATGCAACCCAACAGTTTGCTTTTGATGGTGCATCTGAAATCTGCAACCACACATTGCACTGAGGCACAGTCCCTATTAATATAACACATTGCTGACAATTTTGTCTGGGAAACCAGAAATGGGCAAAATATAGTGCCTGTGCCTGCAACAGTTGTAACATCCATTTTGCAAAAACGTCCCACGACACAGTATCCGCACAATAAAGAGGACAATCATGGCAACATAGTTCAAGAGTGCAAGATTATATATGGCTCATGTAATATTGGGAATGTATCCCTTTGAGGATTGTAACATATAACAACTGCCTTCAGTTGATATATGTCTTAGTTTAGAACTGAACAAAGTTTGCTGTCTGAAAGTATGTATGTTACAGGGCCGAATACTGTATCTTATATCTTTGGTTTTTATAAAGTCTCTTTGTTGACTTGCATCACTATTTTGTACAATCTTAGGTAGGGATATTAAGATGAGGGTTATGTTAATGTGGGTTCATTGTAAGTTCAGCATTTACTTTTCCCTCACCATAGATACACTGACCTTAAAAACAGCAAACTCCATGCCTGAGATCTGCACCGTACATCACAGAACATTATCCATCGGGTTTGAGCTAATATCAATTTCAATCGTAATCTGCTCAAGTTACCTGATAACTACACATTTAATCACAAACATTGCAAAAATAAGTGCAGCGTAAAGTGGACAAATTATGATTTAATACTTACGGTTGAGCCATCTTCACATTATATTGAAGACCTGAGAAATAGAAAATATAACTGAGAGTCAAAATAATCATAGAGGAAGCATGCATCCCCCTGCACGGCCTGTAAGTTTGTAACCTCTTGATCTTGGTGCATGCATGCATGAACACACAGACTTTCTCTTCACATTTCTGCAGCAGGAGAACTGTACAAAAGACCTACCTACAATATGCACGTAAGATATGATAATTAACAATAAAACATTAAAGTAACTATGTATATCACCTCTCCTTCTGTGTTGCCGGGTAATTAGGGCAATGATGGTTATCAAAATGGCCAGAAGCAGTAGAGTCGCCAGGACGTATCCAAGTTGATGAAGAAAATGTGAAGAATGGTCCGGAATAAAAACATTGATGACATTTGGGATTTCAACTGCCGTAGATGCTAGAAACAAATAAAAAATAAGTTGTTTTCAAAAATATCATCACTCTTCACATACTGGGATCCACACAATTACATTGTTGTCTGGTACTATTTTTGTCTACACTCTGGAGTTTAGTCGTAAAGCCAAAGAACTCACATGCAGGGCCTGAAATTCTTATTTTTGCTTGAGATGGGGGCATGGGTCTTTCTGAAATTATCATTGCTTGATTAAAATAGGTATTTTGGAAATGAAATGGACTTTCTGAAACAAATTTGTAATGATGATGATTGCAATTTCATAGTCATCCATTGCCAGCCATGTTTTTACTAATGTCCACCCCTACCCGTTAATCAAGATGCCTGGCCACATCACTGTTTTTTTAGACTGTGTAAAATGTTCACGTATTTAAAACCACATTCTTAATGCAATATACAAAGTACAAGTTACAAAGTATTTTGCCAACACAATCTTGTCAAATTGGAAAAAAAAGTCACATATTTCAAACTATGTCTTTGTGGATAAAAAAAGACAGAAAGTGCTGGAGTAACTCAGTGGGTCAGGCAACATACCTGGAGAACATGGATCAGGGCTGGACCCTACTTCAGACGTTAGGGATGCTGCATGACCCGCTGAGTTTATCCAGTGCTTTGAGTCTTTTTTTTGTAAACCAGCACCTGCAGATCCTTGTTTCTATCTTATGTTTTTATGGTATCAATGTTAATATCTATGTACCCTTTTACTCCAGATAAAAGTCTGCAAGTTGATAGAAATATCTTGCATGTACAGTGCACTTTTCACAAACATCAAGTGTCACAAAACACTTCACAGCCAATAAGTAATTCAGAAGGATTGTCACTGTAGTAGCAGAGCTATAATGGAAACCGATTTACAAAATAAATGGCCTCAAAGAACGCAATATGACCAAAAAGGTGCTAGTGGATAGATAAATATTAATCAGGGTAATGGGGAAAACTTCCCTGCTCATCATCTAAAGTATTATGAGATATTTGACACGGCATGGTGGTGCAGCGGTAGAGTTGCTGCCTTACAGCGAATGCAGCGCCAGAGACCTGGGTTAGATCCTGACTACGGGTGCTGTCTGTATGGCGTTTGTACATTCTCCCCGTGATCTGCGTGGGTTTTCTCCGGTTTCCTCCCACACTCCAAAGACATACAGGCATGTAGGTTAATTGGCTTGGTAAATGTAAAAATTGTCCCAAATGGGTATAGGATAGTGTTGATGTGCGGGGATCGCTGGTCGGCGCGGATCTGGTGGGCCGAAAGGGCCTGTTTCCATGCTGTATCTCTAAACTAAACTAAAAATTATAAGCCTACATAAGTAAGATTAATAACTCATGTGAAAGATAGCTCAACTGCATATGTTGCATTTTCTCAGTCATACACTGAAGTGTCACCTTAGATCATGTGCTCAAGTTACTAAGGTTTGAATCCAGAACCTTCTAAAGGGCCTGTCCCACTTTCACGACCTAATTCACAACCTCTGCCGAGTTTACCCTTGACTCATACTCGCAGCATGGTCGTCACGAGGTCGTAGGTAGGTCGTGATGCTAGTCGTAGGTACTCGTGGCATCAAGTGGGTCGGGGCGTTTTTCTAACCTGATGAAAAATGTCCACGAGTAAAAAAGGTCGTGAATTAGGTCGTGAAAGTGGGACAGGCCCTCAGCGGCAGGATAACTACTATTGAGCCAAATTTGACACATTGAAATAAAAATTGCTAGAAATCTTCGACCTATGAGGCTGCATCCATGAAGACTGAAACAGTGATAATGTTTAAGGGTGATGGAATTAAATAGAGGCAGGCAAGAAGATGATGGTGAAAGAGAGATAAGTAATTTTTAGTGAGCAATATTAATCAACCGAGTTCTCTCACCTGTTTTGTATGCTGTCAAGGGGAGCCTTCACTCCAACAAGTATACATATATATAAATCTAGATAAATGCACATGAAATGTTGTTGCTGTTAATTTCAGATCTGTCCATTATATCTAAATGTCTCAGAGTTGCCGATCAAATACCTGCAAATTTCTACCATTTCTCACTTAAAAACAAGCTGAAACTAAAGGGAAAAAAATTTCTATTCTTGACTTCTATATGACATCAGCTTAATTTTATATTGTAGAAATTATTGCAGAGGAAGCAAAGTTTTGATCGCAGCATATTAAATGGAATGCTTTATAAATGGTCTCCAACATAAAACAGAAAATGCTAAGACGCAGGACAGTTGTTAATGAAACAGTTACATTTTTAGGTGGAAGTTGACCTGCTGATGATGTGTGAACTGTTCACTATTTTAAGCAATTTTTCTTCAGGCAACAGTCTTTAGCTTAAAGAGCAAGAACATGTTTACAAATAGATGCAGTTTTATGCAATGGCTGCGATGGAATTAGCTAGAAAGGTTTAATGGCATTTTTACAGCTGTGCATGGATCAAGAAGCCAACAAAGAGCAAATAAGGACGGGACAGGCAAGGCCTTAAGGTCAGGTTGTTTCTGATATGACTACAGCAAATTAACTCTCACACTTACATACACAAATCAACAGGACTGAAGTTAGAAGTAATGCTCAAAGTTATATAGTTTGATAAAAGTCACCCTCTAAATTCAGTTAAGGCCTCAGTTTTTTAGAAGCATATTTCATTGACAGGAAATGGATGAAATTGGGGGGGGGGGAAATTACTAAACTTATTTTAATTAGTGTCCCACTAGGTGGTTAGTGGAGTTGTTGGAGGTTTTAGTTTGAGTAATGTGACCCATTGCTGCTATGGAAGGTTAAATGCACTCAGAGCCAAAGTGCTGACATTTTTTGATCGTCTACAGCTGGAATTGTGACATCCAAGAAAAACAGTGTAGGTCTGTACTCCAGTCCTCTCCCGCCATACCATATTACCAGTGTTAATCTCCATGGCAGTCCAATATAGAACAGTCTGGTGTTTACCCAGAGCATTCTCGGGTGCTGCAGCCTGGGAAATGCGAGTTAGGAGGGAAGGAAAATAAGTTAAAGCTGTCCTACTTTTAGTCAGACACAAAACTATGCATGATGATTGCCAAGCATGAGAGCCAGTTAAAGAACTGGGTTGAAGAGCCAAGATCAGAACTCAAAGAGCTTGTAGGTACTGGGTCTCTGACTCATCCCTGCATTATACATGGAAAATACACTTAACTAAACTAAACTATCATATTTAAACCAAAGGACACAAGCCTCGTGATCTATTTGTATATGGAATTCCTTAATTTGCATTAATTTAGAAATGAATACAAGAAAGTGCAGATGTTTTTCATGAAAACAATGCTCAACTATTTATTCGTTTGTGCCCCTTGTGAGGAGCTGCCTGTCTTTTACCAATATCTAATTGGAGTCTAAAATATTTAAAGGCTCTGTTTCCATTGCCCTTTGAAGAATAGTGTTCCATAAACTTAAAAACCCCCGTGGAGAGAAAAAATGTTCACCCATCTATCATAAATGGGTGAACCAATATTTTTAAAGTGACCCCCAGTATTAGATTCTCCCACCATCTCTACATCCATTCTTGTCAGCCCTCCTAGATTTTACGTTTCAACCAAGTCACCTTCCACTGTTTGAGTGTACAAGTCCAGACCCTGTATCCTTTCCATTGAAGACAACATTCAGATATCAGTCAAGTAAACCTCTGTGGACTGCTTTCAATTAATTTATATCCTTCTTTAAATAAGGAGATCAATACTGTACACCGTTTTCCACGTGATCTCACTAATGCCCTATATATTTTACTTTCTTTTTTTCCCTATAAAAATGACCAATTTCATATTATCGCACGTTATACCCAATTTGCCTTATTGTAACTTTAGTTTGTTTACTTTACTTTAGAGATACAGTACGGAAACTGGCCCTTAGGCTCACCGCGTCCTCACCGACCAGCGATCCCCACACATTTACACACACCAGGGACAATTAACACTTATACCAAGCCAATTGATCTACATACCTGTATGTCTTTAGAGTGTGGGAGGAAACCGAAGATCTCGGAGAAAACCCACACGGTCACAGGCAGAAAGTACAAACTCTGTGCAGATAACGCCCGTAGTCGGGATTGAACACGGGTCTCCGGCGCTGTAAGGCAACAACTCCACCGCTGTGCCACCACGCTGCGCCATTACATATCTTCCTATATCTTCTTCACAATTTCTACTTTTCTTTGTCATGAGCCATATTTAGTAACTCTGCTGGGAGTCTCTGCTGAGGATGCAGTTGGCATGCAGCATGCAGGAAGCATTCCACAACTGGGGGACGTTGCAGCATGGTCTGTTGTGCATCCTGGATGCATTAGTTCAGTTTGTACTTTCTTTGTTATTTAAAATAACGGTAATAAAACTTTTTTTAAATGGTCATTAGGACCATTGGTCTACACATGATGGAGAAAAAAATAGTAGTGAGCCCTGAACCCATACCATCATTTCGTTACAATATGGCTGTCAATTCTGTTGCCCATTAGTTACCGTCACATAGCTATGATAACATCAAGAACAATGTGCTTTCATATGGTGCCTTTAATGATTTAAAACAATCAGTGGAAGGAGTAGAAGGGAGATGAGGAAAGGTCACTGAACTTAGATGGTGATAGGGTCTGAAAGAATGTTGAAGCTTCATAGCCTTTTAACATCTTGGATGGGTCCGTAGAGAGCCATGACAAGCAGGTGAATGGATCATAAGCTGGAACATATGCTTAGGCTGTGGAGTTTCTTTTCAATTGGCATGTGATGGGCTGAATGGTCTATGTGTGCCATAAATGTTCTATACTTCTGGTCCTGAAATACTAAAGCCAATGCGAAAACGCAAGTCAGGTGAATTACATGCAGCAAACTCCCTCAAACAGCAGTGAGATAATAATCAAAATATTTATTTCTTAGTAAATATTAATGTAATTAATTAAACATTGCCCAGAAAACTGGGGATAAATCTATGAGCTTGTTGAATTTAATGCTGTGCAATCTTTTGAAGGGAGCAGATGGGATCTCAGGTTTGGGTCTTAACTGAAAGATGTCTCTTCCAACTTTATAGTACCCCCACTAAACTTCTATCACTATGGGTAGTAGAACTTTAAAAGGGAGGAGAAAAAGAAATATTAAAACATGTAAAGCCAAGGTAAAGGGCCATGACAAGTTGTGAGTGCCTGATTGGCAGAGCATGCTCTAGCAGTAGGTGTGCACCAAAATAGCACAAGAGAGTCAACCTAGATTGCTATGTTCAAATCTCTGATGTGAGACTGGAACCATAAATATTTTAGTCATTGGTATAGGATCTGTCTTCAGCTGTTAACTGTACAGTTCAACCAAATGCAATGCTTGGACATTGGAAATAAACATAAGGACCCTTTCTTCTGTTCTGGCACCCGACAAAATTATGATTAAACCTGTAACTATTCCTTATTTTTTCCAATTTCCCTCTAGGTTTCAATCTTGAATATAATAATTGAGTATCTAAGGCTGGAAGGGTAATGAGTTGCAAAGTTGAACAAACGCTTAATGAAAAAGAATTCTCCTCATCAGAGTCCAAAATAACTTATCCTCAGATCATTTCATTCCCCAACACCTCCCACCACTTTAAGTTTCAAGATGGCTTTAAACCAAAGCTGTTCAGACAGCAAGGGTGGGTGTATTTTAAACTCAACAGTGTACGCAATGGCCCTGCAATCAAACCCATGAAGTGTCATATTTCTGAATTAGATTTTAAATCTACAACTGCCAGGCCTTTTATTTGCAAAAAAACACAATTCTGAGCATTTCCAGCTTGCAATATCGGATTATCTTTCATTATTATCAGCTTTTTCTCAAATTCAAATAGATCTTCACCTTTTACTATCATTGTAATTTGTACATGTTGCTGGAATGAAGACTCAATACCCTGAGATTGTGAATTAGAACCAACATTACTATGTGATTGGTGATTTGGCCATCATGGTGTTAGGTAAATTGAATGGATTAAAGGCCGATAAATCCCCAGGGCCAGATAGGCTGCATCCCAGAGTACTTAAGGAAGTAGCTCCAGAAATAGTGGATGCATTAGTGATAATTTTTCAAAACTTTTTAGATTCTGGAGCAGTTCCTGAGGATTGGAGGGTAGCTAATGTAACCCCACTTTTTAAAAAGGGAGGGAGAGAGAAAACAGGGAATTACAGACCAATTAGTCTAACATCAGTTGTAGGGAAAATGCTAGAGTCAGTTATTAAAGATGGGATAGCAGCACATTTGGAAAGCGGTGAAATCATTGGACAAAGTTAGCATGGATTTATGAAAGGTAAATCATGTCTGATGAATCTTATAGAATTTTTTGAGGATGTAACTAGTAGAGTGGATAAGGGAGAACCTGTGGATGTGTTATATCTGGACTTTCAGAAGGCTTTCAACAAGGTCCCACATAAGAGATTAGCATACAAACTGAAAGCACACGGTATTAGGGGTTCAGTATTGATGTGGATAGAGAACTGGCTGGCAGACAGGAAGCAAAGAGTAGGAGTAAACGGGTCATTTTCAGAATGGCAGGCAGTGACTAGTGGGGTACCGCAAGGCTCAGTGCTGGGACCCCAGCTATTTACAATATATATTAATGAACTGGATGAGGGAATTGAATGCAACATCTCCAAGTTTGTGGATGACACGAAGCTGGGGGCAGTGTTAGCTGTGAGGAGGATGCTAGGAGGCTGCAAGGTGACTTGGATAGGTTGGGTGAGTGGGCAAATGCATGGCAGATGCAGTATAATGTGGATAAATGTGAGGTTATCCACTTTGGCGACAAAAACAGGAGGGTGGATTATTATCTGAATGGTGGCCGATTAGGAAAAGGGGAGATGCAACGAGACCTGGGTGCCATGGTACACCAGTCATTGAAGGTAGGCATGCAGGTGCAGGAGGCTGTGAAGAAAGCAAATGGTATGTTGGCATTCATAGCAAAAGGATTTGAGTACAAGAGCAGGGAGGTTCTACTGCAGTTGTGCAGGGTCTTGGTGAGGCCACACCTGGAGTATTGCGTACAGTTTTGGTCTCCTAATCTGAGGAAAGACATTCTTGCCATAGAGGGAGTACAGAGAAGGTTCACCAGACTGATTCCTGGGATGTCAGGACTTTCATATGAAGAAAGACTGGATAGACTTGGCTTGTACTAGCTGGAATTTAGGAGATTGAGGGGGGATCTTATAGAGGCTTACAAAATTCTTAAGGGGTTGGACAGGCTAGATGCAGGAAGATTGTTCCCGATGTTGGGGAAGTCCAGAACAAGGGGTCAAAGTTTAAGGATAAGGGGGAAGTCTTTTAGGACCGAGATGAGAAGATCTTTTTTCACACAGAAAGTGGTGAGTCTGTGAAATTCTCTGCCACAGAAGGTAGTTGAGGCCAGTTCATTGGCTATATTTAAGAGGGAGCTAGATGTGGCCCTTGTGGCTAAAGGGATCAGGGGGTATGGAGTGAAGGCAGGTACAGGATACTGAGTTGGACGGTCAGCCATGATCATATTGAATGGCGGTGCAGGCTCGAAGGGCCGAATGGCCTACTCCTGCACCTATTTTCTATGATTCTATGATATCAAAGAGTTCTAGATGCTGGGAAAATTACCATCTGAATTTATTTTCAAGATTTAACATTAAACATTGTTTTTATTTCACACTATGTCCCCTTTTTGTACATTAAAGTGCACAAAACGTTCTTTTCTTTGTTAAAACACATTTTCTCGATAGATGTTTTTCCAAAAGGATAAAGAATATTGAGGGTTTGAAAAGCCGCCAGTTACACATGGTTCCCATATGTTTTAAATCGACTAAACAGGATGTAGTTCAGAAATTCTAGAAATTCTCAGAAGTAAAGTCTTATAAAACAGCTGGAGATGTAAAACACCTTTAAGAGGAGCAATGCATGAGGTTCAATAATGTAAGTGTAAGGGGGGGAGGAAGAAATGGCAAGGCTAAAAGATAATAAATAAGCTTTGGAAAGCTGGTTGTCACAATGTTCTCCTCTGCTGGGCTGGTACAAAATAAGTGCTGGCTGGGTTAATTATCTATGTTTTGAGCCGCGATCTTCACAATTGCAAGCAATAGCTCCAACTCTGACTTTTAAATAATGTATTTGCTTGCAGTAATTAAAATATAATCATTCTTTTTCACTCCAGGTTATTTTTTGAAGTGTTTCTTTGAGCAGAACCGTGGGCCAGGAATTCTGAGCTCAGTATTGTTGAACAGATGGAAAGATATCCAACTCTAGCAATCGCCAGGCCTTGTTTACTTTGGATTAAACTATGTTTCCTTGCTTTTCTCCTTACATGGTAGAGTTCTGGACAGACAAGAAACAACCCATTTCCTTCGTCCGGAAGCATCAGACATATGGTGTGGCAATCTGGAGATTGTCACATCATAATAAATAAGATTCAGTATATTTCTTCTGTGACCTAATTGTCTTAATTATTTTTTTCAAGGGTTAGGGTGCCACAATTATATCTTCGGATTAAGATTAAAGTTTTTTTTCAATTTTATAATTCACTGAAGTGAAAACATGACCTGGTTCTACATTTACCGTAGATGCAAAAAAATCCTATTTATCTGGGGTTTTAAGTTTAGAAATTCCTCCTCATCTTAGTCATCCTATCCTAAGACAATAGCTCAGTAAGATCATCTCTTATACTCTGAACTCTAGTGAGTGAAGACCAAATTTTCACAATCTCCCCTTATTTTGTTCCAACTGGTGTCACATTTTATATCCAAGTCTGCTTTTCCCATCTACAAAATAATGTACTTGCAATAGAGGGAGCACAACAAAGGTTCAGCTTTATTCCTGAGATGGTGGTTTATCAGATGAATAGAGAAGAAGAAGACGGGTTCCAAGATTAAGAGGTGGCCTCACTGAAACATACAAACTTTTAGCACTTGACAGAACAGCTGCAGGGATAATGTTTTCCCTGATTCGGTTACCTGGAATCAGGGGAAATGGTCTCAATATAAGGGTCTCAAAATAAATTCCTCCTGCCCCCCCCCACTACAATCAGTCTGAAGAAGGCTTTCCACCTGAATCGTCACCAATCCATTTTCCCCAGAGATGCTGCCAGACTCGCTGTTACTACAACATTTTGTGTCCATCTCAAAATAAGGGGATCGCCACTGAGGACAGGGATGAGAAGGAATTTCCTCATCCAGCGAATAGTGAATCTTTGAATTGTTTTACTCAAGTGGGCACAGTTATATGTCTTCAAAATCGATACTGGATTTTTGAATATCAAAGTAATCAAAGGATATGGGGGTCAGTGTAAAACCATGAAATTAAGGCAAAGGATCACCAATAGTCTGGTGTAGCAGGTGATTGGTTTATTCTTATTTCTATTGATTTTCCCAAGCAGGTGAAGCACGGCAGAAAACGAGGAAAGAAGGGTTATGGTAAAAAAAGGGTCAAGAGAAGAAAGAGGTCTAGACAATCACGTTGCATACTTTTCTCATGATTGTTTCTCGTATGATTGTGTCTTCAGCTGTTAGGCTCTGCATTTAAGATCCTCAACAAGCAAAATATCAGTCTGAAGAAGGGTTTCGGCCCGAAAAACGTTGCCTATTTCCTTTGCTCAATAGATGCTGCCACACCCGCTGAGTTTCTCCAGCAATTTTGTCTACCTAAAATATATTGACAGTGCTTTACTCTTTATCTGACCCATTTTGTATCTGTCCTAGATGCTGGGATGGAATGAGAGGGTTTGCCAAGCTTCTGCAGTTCCTTCTTAAAAAAAATGTTAATTAAGCAATGAAATCACATCAGATCACCTCTTTAGTGGTTGAGCATATCTCCTGTTAATGTAGAGTCGGTTTCCTTCATATTTTGTTTTATTATGGCATTGAGCCAGATAAACCAGGAATGTTTCAAGTTCAAATCTCAAACTATGTTAAGTTAGTTTTCCTCAGTCTTGGCAGCAGTATAAGAGTTACAAGTATTCGCTACCCAGAGTTAGTTAGAATTCACCTCACATTCTTGCTCTTTAGCTAGCGACCCCGGTTCAAAATATGCATGTTGTGCTAATGCAGAAGCATAATCCCACTCGAACAAACTAGGAGAATGGAAATTCACCTGGCATGACTCCATACATTTAGGTGGCTCTCATAGTAGGTTTGAGGGAATAAATCAAAGAATAATTAAACATAAATTGGTCGTTGTATAATTTAACATTGAAAGTGACTGATGAGGACAATTCATGGTATGGGTAACATTAAAATATAACTTACGTGTTTTATGTGTAAGGTTCACTTTGATTGGCTGTGTAATACTAAGGGTGAAGATGCGTCGCTCATGAATTCCACAGTAATGGTGGTGCAAATCACACGAGTAAAGTCCCTCATCACCCAGGCGAAGGTTAGAAATGGTCAGCGAGAAGTCACCATCTTTAAATGCAGTGTCTGATATATTCATCCTTTTCCTAATAAACTGGGAGCCATAAGATCGTTGTTCTCCGGAAGCATACAGGTCAATCAGCCGGTCAGCCTGGTCGTGCCAAACACCTGGAGGTGATCTGTCCCAATGGACAACCTGCTGCTCTTCTTCATGATGTCTCTCTGTCCAGATGGGGCTGTAATTTTCACAAGGCAGTAGCACAGTTGTACCAAGTAATGCCACCACCACCTCTTTCTCTCCATCCCAAAACCTCTTCACCTTTCTTGCTGTAAGCACAAAGAATACTCAGTTAGGTCATATGGAGAGTCTGCACAAAATGTAGTTTTCACTTCCGTGCAGCTAAGGATCTAGAAACTGCTTAGGGCAGGATGTAAGGGAATAATTCAAGGTCCATTTTCATATGTTCATTATTGGTAGGAGCAGATTTAGGCCAATTGGCCCATTTTGAAGAGATTTACAGCAAACTTAATATATATTTTCTTAATACATTTCTGTTTTCTTTTTTAGCATGAGAATTATGTAAAACAGCCACACTTTCATTATTTGTTCCTTCAAAATGTGGAACTGGAATTCCCTTTCTATTACTGTATGAAGAATTTACTCATGCTACTTTTTATTTTTTTAAAAGGGCATATAAATGTATAATGTAATGAGTTTACAAGTTATATATACTGTTATAGAGATGAAGGCAAAAGATTTGATGATGATTAAACCTCATAAATGGAAAACTTAAAACCCATTTCAAGTGGAACACCCAACAGAAAATTAAAAGACTAAAAGTAAAAATAGAAATGTTCTGGGAAAACAAATTTGTGGGAAACATTATGTTCCCTGTGTTTACGGTAATTTTCCTGGAATGCTAATGACTGATTTGACTTCTCTACATTTTGTCAGACCACATTTGTGTGAAAGAGAATAAGAGTAAGTAGTATTTCTCGGCCTATATCTCACAGCTCCTTATTGTTTATTAACTTTGAGTTGAAGAAATATCAAATGGACAGTTGGATAGTGTTGGAATTGTAATGCCCAATTAACCCAGACCAGTTTGACCGGATGTCTTTAAATTCAAACTCACACTTTGCACATTTCACCCTGTGCCCACAGCACCACTAACCTTACCTATAAACATTCACAAAGTCTTGCAGCACTGAATCAATGTGTTCTATGTAATACACTCACATCACTCACTTATTACCCATCTCCATCAATCGAGATTCTCACATTAATATGCCTCACCTCTCCACCACACATTTACCACCTATTCAAATACTGTATGCTAGTCACATAGCCCAGACACTGCAAGTAGGGTTGCCAACTTTCTCACTCCCAAAAAAGGGACAAAAGGTCAAAATAAGGGACAAATTCCCGACGGCAATTCGTTGTCCGACTCGGCCATGCCTGGGTGTGTGGTGAGTTGGCCCAGGTGTACACAAAGCCCAGCCAGCGGGCCAGCTGAGGAGTTTTGGCCCGAGCGCCGGACTAGTCCGGCCCCCCCATCCAACTCATGAACCGATGATCGGTCATGAGAAGGAGGAGTGGTGGTGTCAGTGGTAAGCGAAGGTCCCAAGGTCGGACAGCTGGCCGGGCTGCCGACCAACGGGGCCACGGGCGAGGTGCTGCTGCTGCACTCCATGGGCTGCACTACGTCGGGACGGACGTCTCGACCCAAGTAGTAGCAGTCAAACACAGGACAAGGGCAATCTCGTATGTGACAAACCAATTTAGCCCAATATACGGGATGTCCGGCTAATACAGGACAGTTGGCAACCATAACTGTAAGATTCCCTGAAAGTGGCCCCGATAGGGTGGTGAAGAAGGCTGTTGGCATGTTAAATAATGTACAGTGGTGCCATTATAAAGTCCTTTACTTTTATAATGGATTGACTTACAGTAATCAATTACTGGCGATTCGCAATCTACAGATGTTGACTATTTATATATTTATGTGGCGGCAGTGGTCCTGAATTATGCTTGATGCCATCAAACCTCTAGAATTATGGACCACAAAAAATTCACTTCAAGTTATTAAACAAATATACTTTCACTCTGGTAGCATTTCTTCACCCTAAGGTTATTAGATTGTGGAATAAGTACTCCATGTGTGTTAATGGAGTCAAATCACAATCCGATATACTTCTAGAACAGGTCAATAATGCAAGTATTGTAGGAAATGAGGAGCTGGTGAGTTGATGGAGTTAAAATTGGGGGGGGGGGGGGGGGGGGGGTGAGTCGAGTTGGTGGTCTATCTATCCAAAATAGATGAGATAGTTGGCCCCAACAGCCTTTTCCTGATTTATTGTGTCAGGCATTTAAACGAGCCAACAATCAAAGGAGATATAAATAAACAACAATGGGCAGATCTATTGGCATGTATGCTAGCAGGCAAGCCTGTATCTGGGCAAAGCATGAGAATGAGCTACATGCAACATTTTACCAAGATAGTCAATGGAAGATTTTACAGCGTTCAGGCTAGGAAGACTGCCCACTGAACATGACACAGATATGGAAACTAATGAATGAAATATACAAATTAAAATGCATGGGAGAATTTGAAAGCCTGCTAAAAGGTAAATAGAACTTTCTATTTCATGTAATTAAGCATATTTCAAGATTTTAATTGTTTATGAAGGTAGGTCCCAATCCGAAGCGTCACCTATCCATGTTCCCCAACGATGCTGCCTGACCCACTGAGTTACTCCAGCATTGCGTCCCTTTTTTGTTTGTCCGCATTTGCAGTTCCTTGTTTCTACACTTCCCTTATTCTAAATCTCTCTCTCATTAGAACCAGCCAGAGTCTATCTAATCAGTCCTTTTCCTTTAGAATTATAAATAGCCCAATCCAGTAACATTTCATCTACTTTGCTGAAACAAAAACAGTCCCACAAGGAAGACTGAAATAACACCATGTTTGTACCAAGGTTCCATTTCACCATCTCATGCCAATCTAATTATTCAGTTACCTGCTTTGGTGATATTGAGTTGAATTTTTACAGTTTCATAAAGGTGACAGTAATGGTGGTGGAGATGACAGGAATAAATTCCTCGGTCAGTTGCTCTAACATCTGTAAAAGAGGCAAAATAAATGGGGTTATAATTTTTATGTGATGTTACTTGGTAGATGTGGTGTTACTAATAAAATTAAAACACCATTCATCAAATAGTAATTGCTTCCGTTCTCATTTTCAGCATGAATATCGAAGAATTGACAATAAAAGGGAGAGGATTCTCTCCAAAATGGTTTTATATTAAATCTCCATACTTTATGTAGCCATCATTACACAGTATAACTGGCAATAATTATCCAAGCTTTTATAGTCATTACTTGCAAAATACTTAAATGGAACCTTCAGGAAAAGTGCATATTTTAAATCCCCATTCCCATTAATTTCCAGGCATTGAAAGCGACTGATCTAGGCATTTGAACTAAATATCCATCCACAAATCATACTGCAGAGCCAAGATATTTATTTCGAAGGTTGCAGGTCAGATTTACTTCACAAAATAGAAACACTGAAATTCCAGATTATGTGTTCCTATAATGGACCTGTTGAAAAACTATGCTCATCTTTCCCGTAACTTCTTATTTTGTTCCCTGCAATTAGAATTTTTTCCTCTGCCACAACAATGAACCAACACCAATCAGTCGCAAATGACACCCTTTGCGGTTGTGACCACAGTACACCATTTGTCATAGACCATGGAATAGTACAGCTCGGAAACGGGCCCTTCAGCCCACACTGTTTGTGCTGAACATGTTGCCTAGCTGAACTGATCTCATCTGCCTTCACATGATCCATATCCCTCCATTCCCTTCACTTCCACGTGCCTATCTAAAAGCCTCTTAAATGCCACTATCGTATCTGCCTCCACTACCACTCCTGGCAATGGATTCCAGGACCCCACCACCTTCTGTGTAAAGAAAACCTGCCCCGTACATCTCCATTAAACTGTCTGCCTCTCACCCTCCAGTGTTGGACATTTCCACCATGGGAAAAGGGTTCTGACTGTCTACCCTATCTATGCTATGTTTACCCTATCTCATAATTTAATATACATCTATCAAGTCTTCCCTCAACCTCCGACGTTCCAGAGAAAACAAAAAATATTTTAAATACAGTATTACTATATCTAATATTATTTAATAAGCTTTGCTAATTCATTAGTGCATTACAGTGTATTTAAAGTTGGAAATAGAAAGAGCAAAACAATTTGATACCTTTTATTACTAAAGAGAAGTTTCCACTGGAGAAAGCAGAGGGTGACATCATTATCCGACCCTGGTCATAGGGGTTATAGAGTCGTTGTTCATCCGCTGAGAACATATCGAGAATACGATTGAACGTATAGTCAGAGAATGAATCCCAATGGGCCACACGTTGACGATCTACCAATCTGTCCTGTGTCCATACCATCCGTTGACTGTAGCACTGCAGTACAACTTCCGAACCAGCTGGTGCAGACATGTTTTGGTAAGCCAACACAACACTATCGGGGTTTATGGCATTTGCAGGAACTAGATAAATAAAATAATATTAATGAATTTACTTAATTGATGTAAACTGCATTGTCCTTGTAGCATTAACTTTGTTGGCAAGAAATTATTTGTTTGCCATGAAATGCCATTGTACAATTATCATTGTCATGCCATTGAAAACTTTTTCTAGAGTGAAACATAATAATAATAATAATTTTCAGGTTATCTTGTGTCACTCTGGAAATTTCTGTATTGGGTACAATGGGATGACAAATTCCCAGTGCGTTATTCACTTTTAAGCATAAATGGGGAAAGTGTACCACATGACTGCAGGAGGAAGCATCTATTAGGTCTTTGTAGTGCAAGGCTGAACTGGAAGATCAGCAAATGCGTTTCACCAACCACTATCTTCCTCCACCTGTCACCGTTACACTATGCCATCTTCCCCAGGCCATGATCAAACTCAGTGATTTGAGCATCAAACTATTTGAAGACTCGTGATCGTGGTTAAGGCTCCATACCTGCTACAGGCTATATGTTAATTCATTTAATTCTAATAGGACAATCCTACAGGGTATTTTTCACATTTTATACGAATTTTAAAAATAATTTCCCTGAATCGTGTCCAGACATGCAATCTGCATATCTACAGAGTAATGAAGTTATAATTATTTACTCCCCATTTAAATATTTATAAGAAAACAAATAAACAACCACTTACCATTAGTGTAGGCAAGGTTAAATCTCACTGTTAAAAACAAAATCAGAAATATTATGTTTTGGTCAATGTTATGTGCTCTTAAATTGGAACATTAAAGTAACATTGCATTTTGATGCGGTGTTATTTTTAGAAGTTTCTAACCATGCACAACCTTAAATTGAAAATTTCGTGCAAAAGCATTACAATCCTTATTTTTCAAATTATTTTCTTTTTATCTCTACAGAAATTTCTAGTCAGTTTTTGCAGCCATTTAGCCACATAGCTGTGGTGTCAGTACTCTAGTCATTAAAACGTTTCACATAAATGAGAACCACAAAAAAAACACTTCTGCAGGCTACAGGATAACCCATAATGGAGTACTTAATGATTGTCTGATGTCGTATGTTATTGGTGGAACTTGCCATGAATCCTAAAATAACAGAACAGAGAGGATGCACGCTCAGAGATTCACCATTAAACACTTTGAAATTTTAGTTGAGGAAATTGCTAGTAGGAAAGATGACTTTTGTGAAAGGTGACCATGTTTATAACAACAGCAGGTTTGATTGGCAAGAGGTGGCAGCAGAGCTGACTTCCAGCCCGTACACTATAATATGGAACAATATAGGTAAAAGTATGCTAACCTCATGATATGCAAGAGTGAGAGATCACGATGCATACCTTACGATGCGAGACTGACCAAACAGACACCTGCTTACCTCTCCTAATCTCCCACTCACTGACAGCCAGATAATGATGCTCATTCCTCACTCCTCCACATTCACTCACAAACCTTTTAAATATGTTAATTATGGGTCCACCTCATTAACATCTCTTTTTCTTCCCGACCAAGGTATACAGGGTTGTCAATTGTCACTTAAGACTCATAGGAAGCCGTCAGACTGCGAGGTGAATTAGTCCAGAGGAGAGGGTCCTCTTGATAGAAACTGTGGCTCCCAAGATTTGTTGGCGATACAACTCTGTAATGCTTCTTCCTTCCCTCAGAGAAATGAAGACCACAATGTCCCACTTAACTTTACTGCATCCACCAGGAAGCAGACAGTAGTTTCTCAGTAGATGGCCGTGGTCAGGTTTGGCAATAGTCCAGAGGTTATTGTGATCTGGGTCACAGCAGATCTGTGAACATTTAGCTGTGTGGTCTTATGAGAGTTCCTGTGACACTGCAGAATTTGAGAGTCTTCCCCCCCCCCCCCCCGTAGAAATATCAACATTTCTCCCCCCCACTAAACATTATTTGTGCCCCATAGCCACTTTCCCAGACTGCAGCCTCTGCTGGTTAAATGGAACAGTCAGGAGGCATGTCTGCAGCTCGTTGTGAGCATTTTGTACAGACATCTGCTTCCTGCACAAAAAGGGGCAGACGTCCAGCATTTAGTGGTTCAGTGTAATTACATGCTACAGTGGTAGAGGTGGAGGCACCTTAGAAAGGTAGCAGGAGTAAAAGTGAGGAGTCTGTTCATAATCTGGTACCAATACAGTACCGATGGTCTGAAATGTATTTTGTACAACTTCACTGCAATTGGTCTGTACTGATTTTAATGCATGTTCCAAAACACAGACCATAACTCAATGCACCACCCAATATTCTGGAAGATTATTATTATTTTTTAAATATTTATTTTATTAGAAGCAATTGTACAAGGAGAAAGTAATCGACATAACAATGACACAATTTTCCTACAGCTTCAGTTTTAACATTTTATAAACTAATAAGTGAATCGGAAAAAAGAAAAAAGGAAAGAAGGGAAAGGAAGAAGGAAAGAAAAAGAAAGATTCTAAAGAAAAATTCTGGAAGATTCTAAAGAAAAATACTAAATATAGTTCCCTGTAATTCAAGGTTCAAATCCATTTTAACCACAGAATATAATCTCTGTAACCTTCATTATACAGTATGTTCCACTAAATAACTACGTCAGATAATCTGTTTTTTCAGTTTACATAGATAGGTTACTTGGAATGTAAGGGGATATTTTCAAGGTTGAGCTAGTTCTAACAGAGAGTAATTCCAGAAAACAGTGATAACGGATCAGCACCTGGTGTGAATTTAAAAGTTTCATTGGCTGGATTGAAGATGTGGAAATTATCTTGGATTGTACTTTATTGAAAGTTAACAGTATTGGTCATTGGATGGAAATAATTCAAGGCTTCTGAAATATGTCTGAAAGTACAATTGAATAAATATTTGCTGTTTCAGGTCACTTTGTCTTTCAAATATAATGAATTAGTTAATGCTGCAACTAATGCTACATTTTGATATCCTGCTATGGCTCATGTCTTCTTGTGTTTGTAATCTCTGTAGTCAGAACCCATTGAGCTCCCCATGGTCCTCTCGTGCCGATCTCTATCGCATACCTGAACTTTTGTGGTCACCATCGGCAGTTCTGGAATTTCCTTGTTCAAAGTTTCCACCTCTTTCTATTCCTTTTAGAAGCCTTAAAATCTCTTTCTGCGACTGTGATATTTATTTCAACAGTGCAAAAAAATAAGAAAGAACAGCATACAGTCCCTCAAGTTACCTGTCCTTCAATAAGATCATGCTGATCCTGTGTCTGATCCTTATATCCATTGAATGCTTAATCAATCAAAATGTGTTAAGACACGAGAACTCAGCTTATCTCCAAATCTTGAAACAACATTAAAAATGATCTGAATTTGTAAACAAGACCTCTACGTAGGTTTCAACAAGTTCTTAACTAATGCATGGCACCTCAAAACTGTGTAGGACACGAAGGTATGTGTCATCTTAATTTACATGTTCAAGACTGGATTGAGCCCACGTTCTTTTAATCTAAAGGTGATCCAACCTGACACTTGCTGAGAGAATGGAGCAGCTGGGCTTGTACACTCTGGAGTTTAGAAGGATGAGAGGGAATCTCATTGAAACATATAAGATTGTTAAGGGTTTGGACACGCTAGAGGCAGGAAACATGTTCCCGATGTTGGGGGAGTCCAGAACCAGGGGCCACAGTTAAAGAATAAGGAGTAAGCCATTTAGAACGGAGATGAGGAAACACTTTTTCTCACAGAGAGTGGTGAATCTGTGGAATTCTCTGTCTCAGAGGGTGGTGGAGGCAAGCTCTGTGGATGCTTTCAAGAGAGAGCTAGATAGGGCTCTTAAAAATAGCAGAGTCAGGGGATATGGGGAGAAGGCAGGAACGGGGTACTGATTGGGGATGATCAACCATGATCACATTGAATGGCGGTGGTGGCTCGAAGGGCTGAATAGCCTACTCCTGCACCTATTGTCTATTGTCTATCGTTAAAAAAGTATAGAGCTTAATGGTAGGGAGTTGTTTTATCAAATCTGTGGATAGATCACCTAATGCCTGTATCTTTGTAAGTATGTGGTGAAGCTTCATACAAGTTATCTGTTAATGTTATTGTATATACAGTATATTTATGTTTGGAAACTGAGCATCACCTGCCACGCCAGTATGTATTGCCCATCCCAATCCCCCTGACAAGGTGACAATGAGCCGTCTTTTCGAACTACTGTATTTCTTCAGGTGAAGGTACACTATGTCATTGTTGTGTAGGGAGTTTCAGGATTTAGACCCAATGACAATGAAGGACCAGCTTAGAGGGGAACCTGCAGTTGGATAGATCCCCATGCCACTATTGCATTTATCCTTGTTGATAATTGAGGTTGTCAATATAAGAGTGCTGCCAGTGTGCCCTGGGTGACCTAGTGCAGTGCAGCGTAGAAAATGGAATACAATGTGTGGAGAGAGGTTGTGGAAATGATGGAATTGTGGAATTGATGGAATTTCCATTAATGACCACTTCTGATTGCCCTCTTGTTTCCTCTTGTCAAATTGAATGGTTTCTACACTGTGGCCCTTGATCTTTTCCTAGGCCTGGACTTTCCTGAGTCAGCAGATTCCCTTATTCCTCTTGGATCTTGTCGGGAACTTTATTTCACATCATTGGTTCTTGTTGTCAAATGTTCGCCTGACACATTAAAATCAAGAAAACACTGACCACAGCACTGAATAAAATAGTTTAGCGCTCTGTCAAGAAGGTCTCTTGCGTAATTAGAAGGGTCCTGATCCAGAATGTCCCTGGTCTATTCCCCCCAGACACTGCCTGACCCGCTGAGTTCCTCCAGCATTTTGTTTTGCTCTTGCGGAGTACAATGTTATTCTGCATTATGCGAGTTCATTATTCATTGTGTACTTGCAATGCACTGCTTCAAATTCAGTTTGGATCTTCCATGTGTATGACTTTCACATACATGGATACCACTAAGCATATGCAGTGAGATCAAAGGCATAGCATATTTTAATGACCTATTTTGCAAATTTATTTACATCCAGCCAATGGATGACATTATTTACACCAGAGCAGTCCTTAACTGGATAGCTGAGGCCTACTTTAGTATTTGTTAGAGGTGATCAATTTATCTTGATCTGCTGTTATGTTGACCAAGGCATAGATTTTTGCAGACAATTTCTCCTTGAAGTGTTTTCATAGAATTCACGCCTAGCACAGTAATATCATTGCTACGGATGTCCTTAGGATCCCAATTGCCGCTCTGATAAACACCAGGATCCCCATTGCAGCACGATTGGTTTTTAAATTGCCCATCCAACACCATCACTCTCACCAATACCCAACTAATCAGTGTGCAAACCCACAATCATAGACGTTGCCAAGTTTCAATGTGCCCAATCCCCAAAGTTCCAGATATCCATTATACTTGATCGATATCCTTTCCAGTGATGACAGATAAAGTAGAAGTAAGGCTTCTTTTTATTCGTACAAAGTTTGTAAAGTCTATATATTGTATATAATGCTTTGGATCTCACCAACAGTAACGTTTTATTGCTGGGATTACTCAAATTAGTTTCCTATCCACAGTAATTTAACTGAGTTTCAATACGGAATGGGCTCACTCATGATCACCTGGTCAAGGAATTAAAATTAGTGTGATGCCATATTATTCATGAGTCACAGAATGCACAGAATGAGAAATCTAGCCCGGAAGTACAAAAAGTGCTAATACAATCCAGGCTTTTATTGCAAGTGGACTTGACTATAAAAGAGAGAGCATCACACAAACCAACCCCCTTTCTATTGATTCACTTTATACCTCACGCTGCCTCGCCAAGGCCAGCAGCATAATCAAGGACGAGTCACACCCCGGCCACTTCTTCTTCTTCCCTCTCCCATCAGGCAAAAGGTATAGAAGTGTGAAAGCACACGCGACCAGATTCGGGGACAATTTCATCCCAACTGTTATCAGGCAACTGCATCATCCTACCATAACCAGAGAGCAGTGCTGAACCACTATCTACCTTTTTGATGACCCTCAGACTATCCTTGATTGGACTTTGCTGGTTTTACCTTGGTCTGAACGCCCTTATCATGTACCTATACACTGTAAATGGATTGATTGTAATCCTGTATTGTCTTTCTGCTGAGTGGTTAGCACGAAACAAAAGCTTTTCATTGTACCTCGGTATACATAATAATGATACTAAAATGAACTGACAGGCTGTTTTTCTTCAGTTATATTAAATTTTGGCGAGACATCTTCAATATTGGACTCCATTCAATTTTGGGCACCACGCCTTTAGAGAGGGGCGTGCCTTGGGCGGGTATGTTGCAGACTCAAAATAATTATTCTTAGTTGAAAAGGTTACATTATGTGTTTACAAAAATATTACTTGCTTTCCCTTGATTTCAGCTGGTTGCTGAGTGCTCTAAATGACATGATTACATTTGAAAATACATCCCCAAATGAGAGATATTCTAGAATAATGAATGCAATCTTAAAACTGGATATTGACTATAGGGCTGCAAAGTCATGAATTCTACCTAATGCTGGGAAATCTGGAACTATTTTAACATCAACAACACGTTAATAAAGGATATATAATGAAGTAAAACATCTCAGAATCATTAGACAATAAAAAGATACCACATAATAAGATTTTTTTAAAATTTAATTTCAAAATAGACTTTATTCCGGTGATAAATATATACAGTACATGAAACGTGCAAAAAATTCATCCAACATTTTCGGAGGCTATATAAATTGTTCAATGCAGCCTATATACATTGCTCAAATTTCACAAATCTGTCCCCCACACTTGCCACTCATGTGGCCCCTGGCTCGGGATCCCTTCCCTTATTTTGAGGGGCGTCTCCACCACACCCTGCCCCCCCATGTCCAGCAGAGGAAGGACCATCGTACAGATGGCCCAAAGCTTGGATAAAAATGCTTTGAAGGAATATATTAAAGAAGAGTGTTAAATGGAATTTCAGAGCTCACAGTTCAGACAGGTGAGGGCACAGCCACCAGTGTTAGAGCAAAATAAATCACCAATACGCACATGTCCAGAAATGAAGATTGCTGTTTTGGACAACTATCATTTACAGAAATCAAACTTTTAATGAACATGGGTATCAAGGGACATGATCTGAAAAATGGAGTTGAGGTACCATCATCCATGACCTAATTAAATAGTCGAGGAATCTGATAGGGCTCCACCCATTCCTACAGGGAAAGATAGTCATGTGATAATTTGGAAGAACAGGAGAATTACATCTGCGGTTAGTAACAGCTGCCTATAATTAGATAAGAATTCTGTGCTGTTTGGTGTCCGGGACTTCAAGGTCAGATGACATTGTTTCTGAAGCAAGAGAAGAGAAAAACAGCTGAACAAAAATAATATAAAATATCCTCCGGGGAGCTCATGAAGGAAGTGAGCAATGAACCAATGCACAGCACTGCAGAAAACTCGGGACAGTAACACATCGTCTCAATGGGAAGTACAGAGGTCTGATAACAGCTGTTATAAATTAGAGAACAAAAGAGCAAGACATTTTAACAGCACAAAATGTCAACTCTTCAACCAAAGGACCTGAATAATGCACAGGAACAGAATTAAATGTTGCACTGAGAATAATAGGGATAAGAGTTACAAAGATTGGGATGAATTACATGCAAGATGACATTCAAGGCAGATGCATCATGTGCAACATAATACACAGGACAAGATGTGTTCCACCTGGAATAATTTTCTGAACGCCAACATGCATTAATAGTTTGTTTAATGACGTATAACACATGAGGAATTAAATATGGAATAAAACAAATAGTTGTGTGCTGCAGAGTTCAATGATTATTATAGAGATGCTATTTAACTGTAAGATCTTAACGGCTTAGTCTAATTATCTCATCTCACTGAACATAAACTGGCAGAAGGCTCTGGATAATGCATGAGGCCAATTGTTGCTTCAACTGAAATTGGTAATGTATCCCAATTTCAACATGAATAAGATAACTGCCCTGTTTAGGGAGAAGTTCAATAGAATTCACACGAATTCCCAAAGTAAAAAGATACAGACTTTTTCAATTATTTTGATATTTCAACTATCCAGAATAATTCTAACTCCCTTTACATATAATTCTTATATTATTCCCCTTCTTCCTGATTCCAACATAATTCATCCTTTAATTCTCATTATTCTATGCCAATGGGCCTCTCCTTTACTCTGTATCTAACTCCATACCTTCCTTACCTTAACATTTACTCTCCTTTTATTGATTCTTATTTGAAACCTACTCACGTTGGGTGCCTCTGATTACAGCCACCGTCTTTTGTTTGCCTAGATACCACTTTCAATATTAGTTAACTAAAAATTGATGCCATGTGTGACGAAATGTCAGAACGACCACTTCCGACTAAGGTATCCAACTTGCCAGAATGATTCACCCTCTTACATCTTACCACATTGGCCACGCACAGGATGATGCTATTCGCTTTAAAATGCCTTGGAAGATTCGGGGGGAAATTAAATCGTCTTCCGAGGACAACTGGGGTATCAACCCCAGCCTTCTGGACCCCTGAGACTATTACGATCAACCCTTCAACCGTCAAAATCTAATCACACCAATCCTTCGACCTGGCAAGCTTTGAAGACCATCAATGGAATTCCCAATTGCCATTTCACTCCATTAATCATTTATCTGATTCCCAATCGTTGGTCTCCGTCATTTTATCAGACCCACTCCTTATTCATTCTTGCATGCTTTCAAGATTAATCGCTCCTGCATTGATCCTTCTTGTAAACCACATTATGACATTCCACTACCTACACCCTAACTAAGGCTAGTCCATTGACCCACACATTTGGCTTATGTTGCTTCTGAACTCAACACCAGCCCTTGATCCTCATCTGATGGTCACCAACACTAAATCCCTGGGTCCTGTTTAACAAGTCCATTTATTAGTCAGTCTCTAGTTCTAATGTAGATTTACAAAAATTGTACCTGCGCAAGTTCATTAGCACAATATAGATTTCTGCATTATATATTTGCATAAGCAAATGACTCAGTGTTTAATGAAACATCTGAGTAAAGCAATGATTTCGGAAGAAAGGAAGAGTTTTAGTCATCAAATAAGCTTGATAAGGGCTGACCAAATATGTTTAGGTTTTGTGGGATTTATTGCAAAATATTATCTGATTTATTCATCATTTTTTGAGAATGTGACAAAGGTAATCGGTAAGGGTAGGGCAGTATCACTTATTAATCACTTATCTGATCACCAGGATTACCAGGATATCTGATTACCAGGATACCTACTTGGATTTTAGTAAGGTATTTGATAAAATCCCCTAAGGTAGGCTGATCCAGATGGTTAAGATGTGTAGGATTAATAGTGACTTGGTTGGATTGATTCAGAACTGGCCTACTAATAGTATACGGAGGGGTGTGGTGGAAGGATAATATTTTGACTGGATGTCGGTGACCAATGAAGTTCTAGAATCTAGAGGGATCTGTGCTGGGACCTCTGCTGTGAGATATCTACATGACTAGAAGTGTTATCTTAACCACTTCATGTCTGTGCTGTATATTGATTTTTTTTTTAATACTACCCTATATCGCTATGATTTTAGGCCATCTTACGCACAGTCTTCCTCCGCTGAGGCAGCCCCGAGGATTTTTCAGATCGATGAAAAATAAAAAAGTTATGAGTGTTTAAAAAATCTTGAGATCAGCCGATTGGTCCTCTCGCCTGTTAATCACCACGATGAAGGTAACACCCCTTCCGGGGTGGGGGGGGGGGCAGGACTATAAAACGCCAGATGCCTGGACATGAGTCAGCCACTCTGGAAGATCGTGAGGGAGAGACCACAACTGTCAATCTAAGCTGTGAATCAACTGAACTGTGAGTCTGTAATGTCCTTGCAATAAAAGATTTGTTAGCCCTTAATGACAATGCAATGAGTTGTTTGGCAATTTAGTGGCCTGCACTCTGCTTGAAATGCTATGAAATTGAATGTGGTGGCCTGCACTCTGCTTGAAATGGAATTTCAAGGAATAGCCGTGACTGAGCTGCCAGCCCACCAGCCCTGAGTGACTGAGCTGCCAGCCCACCAGCCCTGAGTGACTGAGCTGCAAGCCCACCAGCCCTGAGTGACTGAGCTGCCAGCCCATCAGCCCTGAGTGACTGAGCTGCCAGCCCACAAGGCCAGAGTGACTGAGCTGCCAGCCCACCAGGCCTGAGTGACTGAGCTGCCAGCCCAAGAATCCATTTGGCCCACAATGTCCATACTAGCCCACTGGAAACCTGTCCCTTCGGCCCACAACACCCATACTAGCGCTCCAGAAAGCCCCCCCACCCCCCAACTGGCCACCAATATTGGAATTGGTGGAGAGGTGGAATATTGCGTTGGGGGACCAGCCCTCCTGTGTGAACATGGGACCCAATGGGTCCCACTTAGTCTAGTATGTATAAATTACTTGGACATAAACATAGACAGGCTTGTTAGTAAGTTTACAGATGACTCCAAGATTGCTGAGGTCGCAGACATGAGGAAGGCTGTCAGAAGATACAGTGGAATTATGGATCAGCTACAGAAATGGGCGGAGAATTGGTTGATGACGTTTAATCTGTGAGATGTTGCACTTTGTAAGGTTGAATACAAGGAGAAAATATACAATTAAAAGCATGACCTTTATGCATGTATGCTTCCATAGATCAGAGCATTGAGTATAAAAGTCAGAAAATGATGATAAAGCTTTATAGGACTTTGGTTGGAATATTGTGCGCAATTCAGGTCACCCCATTACAGGAATGATGTGGAGGCTTTGGAAAGGGTGCAGAGAAGGTTTAACATAATGATGCCATGTACACAACATCTACAACTCTACCTTCTTCAACCTTCTTGCTCACGGCTTCAAAAATATCAATCAGATTTGTGAGACACGAACTCCCACCTACAAGACTAAGCTGACTGTCCCTAATCAGCCCTTGCCCATCCAAATGACCGTATATCCTATCCCCAAGAATGCTCTCCAATAACTTACCAACTACAGGTTAGGCAATCATTTTAATCCTGCCCATCTAGCAAAAGAGAGCCATGCAGTTAACATTATATGGGAAAAACTGGAACTTGGAACTGGAACTACAAACTCTGACTCTTTCTCATATGTTTAAAATGTTATACCCGATTAAATACCCCCCCCCCCTTAAATCATTGACGTCTTACATGAAATGTGTCACAGGAAGATTACCAGATGGGCAGAGAAAAACATTCACGGATGTGCTCAAAGCCTCCATGAAAATATGCAATATTCCCTTACTTTTGACAATTTTTGGTCCATGATTGTTGAGCAGCATTAAGATGGTATTAAGATCCTTGAGACCATGCACTAAGTAAATACAGAAGCCCTGCATTAATGGCAGAAGGTGTACACCATCTCACTAAATTACCCACTTGTCTAGACTGACATGCATCTTCTGTCCCATCTATGGAAGCGTTTGCATCAGTGATCTCAGGACCAATAAAACCCAAATGAAATATATCACCTCTGATCCAGGATGCAGTGAGATACCATATCACCTTATTGCCTACAAAGAACTTCTACTGTATTTTACTGGATTTTTCCGTGTTTGATAAGCTTATCAGGAGGAATATCCAGCCCCATAAGTGGTCCATGGAGATGTTTTGTTTCTTCTTTGTAAGACCAGAATCAACAGGCATGTCCAAATACATCCCCACTGAAACTCCAATGAACATTTAAATATCAAGAATGATTATTTCCACGATAAGGCATTTCACTGCTTCCTGGACAGCTGCTGCTTACTTGTTTTTGTGGAGGTATGTGCTGCACCTACACGAATAATGCTCAGGAGTTAAAATCTTCAAGGCCACTTATTATCACTCAGATGATTTGGTTGTTGCTTTAGACCCTAGCTCAAAATCAAAGATTTAATTTTTTTAACTTTTCTTCCCATCACTCCTGCAGCTTTGACTCATGTTTGGATACAGGTTCTGGAATCTCCTTTGAATTCACCAATGGAAAAAAAAGAGTGAGGATCTAAATTCAACACTGGGCAAATAATATCTAACCGGAATCCTGTCACCCTGTAATCAAGAGCAAGAACCTTACTAAAAGATTTCCCCTTCCAATGTCAGGTACACTGAAGTAAATTGTAGTCAAGAAATAATCTGCAAAGGAAATAGATATATCTATATTCAAATATGTTTGAATTAGCGTTTTTTTAATTCTGTGTCTTCTGATCTAATTTGGGGTGCAGGGTGTGTATAAACTAGCCAGATGCCTTTAAGAGGAATCTCATGGGGGAACCGTAGGGGGATGCAGAGAATTGACAGAGTGAGTTTGTTGGAAACTGCTAACACCTTGAAAAGAACAGTCGGTTTACTCATGGTTATTACTGATAAAAACCCAGGAGAACTGTGAATAACAGCCCCTTATTAGGCTGGAGGTAATGAGATAATGCCAACAGGCCCCCTGAGGTCAGGACCAATAAGGAAGGGACATGACACGGGTGATTGGTTTTGAGCCAGTAAGAAGCACCACAGAGATTGATAGCCTATTTATCTTCTGTAGACTTTTAGCTGTGTCCTGCAGATCTTCATATTTAATCTAAGTTAATAATAGTCTAATCATTAACAGAATGATCTGGCTCCTTATGTTCAGCCTGGAGACTTTGTTGTGAAATAAGTCCACCAGAGGATGGTTTGTTCACCAGTGCAGGAGTCCGAGTGACAATAGACAATAGGTGCAGGAGTAGGCCATTCGGCCCTTCGAGCCAGCACCGCTATTCAATGTGATCATGGCTGATCATCCCCTAGCAGTGCCCCGTTCCTGCCTTCCCCCCATATCCCCTGACTCCGGTATTTTTAAGAGCCCTATCTAGCTCTCTCTTGAAAGCATCCAGAGAACCTGCCTCCACCGCCCTCTGGGGTAGAGAATTCCACAAACTCACCACTCTCTGTGAGAAAAGTCTGATGCCTAAATAAAAAGTTTAAAAATGCTACAACTGGACTTGGTGTATCATTGAGAACTCAATAATCTAACAGGAAAACTTACCCAATAAAAAGCCTGAAATCAAACAGAAAAGCGTTGTAGTCTGACGAGGGACCTGATAGATGTATATACTGTAAAATTATGAGAAGCAGAGAGAGGGTAGATAGTATGAAGCTTTTTTTCAATGACAGAGATATATAAGACCAGAGGGCACGGGTTTACTGGTGACGAGCGAGAGGCTTCAATGCATTCTGAGGAAGAATTTATTTTTCACCTTGATGATGAAAGCAATCTGTAGCACTGCTTGAGAAGGTGATGCAGGCAGGTATTCTCACAGCATTTAATAAATATTTGAACAAGCATTTGAATTTCCAAAGCAATGTTGGCTACAGCCAAAGTTCTGGTAAATGGGATTGGTATTGATAGATATTTGATGGTAGGTATGAACATGGTGCCAAATGAACCATTTTAGTGTTGAGTGACTCCCCAAGATCACTTTGCACTATTCCATGAAATATGAAAATAGGTGCAGTGTTGGTTGGATGCAAAACCAGATTTACATTATTCCGTCAAATACCCAAGACAAGGTAAAGCACAAGTTACATTCAAAGTTTAATTTCCCCTTCATTGACCCATGACACGTTCCCAAGGCAATATAAGATAAGATAAATCCAAAAAAATTCCACTGACTGAACAACAGCCGAACGGTCCAGCTCTAAGTATGCAGAAGAGTTCTAAAGATATCATAAACATCATATCAATTCTATCAAAAACTCTGCCACTTTATTCTAGAGATGCTTTACTTATTTAAAAGCTTTTGGCAATGTCTATCTGACCTTCAATTCGTTCATCAGAAATGATCACAAATAAACAAGTCACCAGTAACACACCCTACGGGAGTTACTGGCGACTTGTTTACTTGTGATCATTGCTGGTGCCATCACACACATGCCATTTAATTCAGTGTTAAAGAAGGAACTGCAGATGTGGAATCGAGGGTACACAAAAGGCTGGAGAAACTCAGCGGGTGCAGCAGCATCTAAGGAGCGAAGGAGAAAGGCAACATTTCGGGCCGAAACCCTTCAAATTCAGATATCCTAGCCTGTAAACTTTTGTCTTGCAATCGCTGCTTTCAAAAGTTACAGCGAGTTAAAGAGTGACATAGAAGAAAGAAAGTTTTGAATCTCAACACAAAAATAAGATTTAAGTCTCTGAACTTTTAGCTACCGGTAAATATCTATAATTTTTAAAAAGTTATTAAAATTCTTACCTTTCAAGAGCAGGAATTGCCACAAGAGCAGTTTTACTAACTGTCGCATTATCTCCTTTTCTTCAGTAAATTCTTCACGGTTGTTTCAATTTTTAAAAAGATCATAACATCATCAAAGCATTTTGTTGCGAAAGGTCCAGATGTTTTTCGTCCAAAAGGGAACTGTTTAAGTTTGGATATTTCTTTTATCAGTAAATGGTGGGAGAGATTGGATGGTGGGGGTGTCCTGTCAGTAAAGGTTTTCTGTTGTGGTAACACCCTTAAACCAAATGAGTCTTTTTGGCTCCAATTAATTACGACGTCTCTGCTGTTTCTAACTTCGACGGGGTGTATTGCGACTCTCCTGTTAATCGGACTGCTCTACACGGCTCCAGATCCTAAGCTGTCTTTTCTTCTTTCTGTATGTGTGTTATTAATTATCTGGGAGTTGGGACAGCTTTCACTTGAACCAGCCTTATTTGACTCCGGGCCATAAAACTACTTGAGACTTTTTGGTTTTGTTTATTTTCCCCTTTAATCGGCCCCCTTGATTACAGGCCTGAAATTGCCTTATGTAAACCTCACCCTTGATCTTTTAAACCTACGTATGATGATAGTGAAGTTCAACAACAACATGGGGTCGAAAATATACACTAAGATGGAGATCTGCAGAGAACTCATGCTTGTTTGCCCTGGTATCATTCGTGCCAAATTTAAACATATTTGCTGACAAAAGCATGTGCATTTTGAAATTGTGAATCCTATTCATTTCTCCAGGACAGATAATTTCAGACGTGCCACTCATTTGTTCAAATGAACCAGTATTATTATTGCCATGTCTGCAGCTTCACATTCATTGCTAAGAGGGGAAATGACTTTGAAGTTCTTCAGGAGATTGATAATTGCAAGATCAATAATTTTTGTAAGTGTTTGTTTGTGCAAGAGAATTGCAACCATGGAACTTAATCCCTCTCAAATTAACGTGTTACAATTTGACTGGTGTTCTGAAAGATTCCTGGTAGTGAAAACTAAGTAAAGATAACTGCTGCCTCTTCATATCTGCCCCTTCAGGATGTTAATGGGTTAAAAGGGATGATAATGGGTTAAGAAGTTGAATTTTTCTCATTCACCAACTACTTGTAACTTCCCTCATCACACTGAGGCAGCACTGTTTGTTGGGCTTGCTTTTCAAAAGAGCATCAACAGACAAACTTAATACCTGTTGCATGTACTCTAAACCATACAGTCTTGCCGTAGAAGTATCTGGGCTAAATAAAATCCACAGCCCAACAGGAGTGTGTGTCCGTGGATTGCACCTCCGCCAGTGTTGATGCCTGTGAAACCAATCAGAGTAATTCCCAGTGAATAGATTGCAATAAATATACCTGCCCATGAAACTGATCATAACGAGTAAAAACGGGATACACAAACAGGCAGTATTGATAGAATGTTTGGTAATATCACCACCCATGGAAATATCCCTATGAGGATAATCAGCTAAGCAATGGTACTCCAATGAACCAACCCCACAGCGAAAGGCAACACTTCAATATAAATCAAAGAAATTTAAATTATATTTTGAATTCCTGGAGTTTGGGATACCACAAAGTACTTCAGAGGTGAGGTTACAGCAGTTACATAAATAATCTTTTTTATTAAATTATATATTTAAGTTAAGTAATATTGTCCGGAAAACGGAGAACAATGCTCGTTGTATGAATGATGCCATGGGTTTTGTTTTTACAGACTACTGTAAGGGCAGACAGGGCCTTAAGTCACCACTGAGATTATGTTGGCAAGTAAACTTGGCAGGTTGGATGGAACACCAACTTTAATATCCATCCAATAGGGATTTCAATTAACAGTGAAATAAGATGATGCACAAAATTACAAATTTTCACTGATTTTGTAGTCGTTAAAATATCTCAAAATATGTATTGGTCTGTGGAATTGAGTTTAAAGCTCTGCCCCACTGTACTTCAAAGAGTTCTCCTGAGTTTGCCCTGATTTGAACTTGGAGATTTACGGTAATGGCCGCTTGTCGGTACTCGGGGCTCTCGTGGACATTTTTCAACATGTTGAAAAATCTTCACGAGTCTTCCCGAGCTTACCGCGTTTCCCGAGTACCTGCCCTTAGCGTTACGAGCCGCTAAGAGACGTCCCCGAGCTCCGACGTACCCGCTACGTTCATTCTACGTGCTTACCACGAGTTAGATTTTTTTAAATAACTCGGGAGAGCAGTTGAATGAACTCGTACTGTGGGACAGGGCCATTACTTGAAAGCGTAAAGACTACTCAAAGTATATTTGGGGGAGGAGGAGAAATTAATATTTCAGAGCTGACTTCAATTGCTTGGGAGTTACTTTTTGTATCAGACATGACTCAGGGTCATTGGTTGCAGATAGGGGGTCTGCTCTTTCTTTAACTTACTGACAGTCAGAAAGTATGGACCCATTTCCAGTTCAATACTGACTGCTTCAATGAACGAATGGTAAAATTGATAGATGTCCATGTTTCTTATTAAATCTATGTGCACTCGCAATCTCTTTAATATGGAACACACATCTATCGTGACAAAACAGTTAGTCTTTACTGGTGTGTATGATGTATATGATTTGGTTGAACGCGCTTGCATTCATTATTTGCTAGTTTTTCAGCCCAGGATCAGTCACTTAATTTTATTCAGTATTGAATGTAGTTTAGTATAGTCACATGTACCAAGGTAATGAAATGCCTTTTTGTTTTTTACATTTCTGAGGAACAATCTAAATATCAGTGAAATTTTTGGTATAAAATAGGCAGAATCCTGAAAAAAACAGAATCGGATAAAAGCAAGTTTTTGCACTTTCTCCAGGGGGTCTATTAATCTTTCAAGCCACAAAATCTTCTCTTTCCTACTGACTACATCAACCCTCATTCACCCCTTTCTCTTAAGTGCACCTACTCACTTTCAATCCATTCTTTCATTGTGTCAAAGAAATATGAAATTAATCTTATAATGTCCAGACTGAGATGCTCCTCCAATATTAGACGTTTTCTCATGGGGTTGAGTTCACGTGATTGTGGAAGGCAGACCCTATATCAAAAGTAATTCACCTCGTTCTTTTCTTTCCTATAATGCAGTACTGTATTGTTACATGCTTCTTCCGTGGTGCCATTTTCAATTTTTCTGTCAACGGAAATTCCCCATTTAAGTTACCCAGAGAGAGCAATACTGAACAAAAATATAGGAACAGCAGGCTAAAATGTCAATCAAAATTATTGAATTTACTGACTCCCTTGTTAACTATTTAGCAGTTAATGCATGAATTTGTAGGTTAGTTGGAACTGTTCTTTTTGAATAAAGAGATCTGTGGTTCACAAAGCTGCTGCTTGCTTCTGCATCTCACATGGGACTGTGAATATTGCAGACCAGCAGAATCAACAAACTGCACGGCACTGGAATGAAATAAGCTGCTTGGAATGTGTTGATAATTTCAGAACTGGGCTGAAAGTATGACATAAAGGACTGCGTCCAAAATACTGAAGACTGGAGATTCGGGTGGGGTAGAAACAGTATTGCAGAGAAATAGAAACTTCCAAGTTCTTGCGGCTATTCTACACAACACAAACAAACTCTGAAACATAATATTAACTCGCCAGTAAACCTCTGAACCTCTCTCTGATGTCTGTGATCCTCCTCTACTCCAGGATACCAGCTTCCCTGAACACTTTCAGTACAAGGTTTAATTCCCTATATACAAATAATTTATCTGCTGATGTGAGTGGTCATTCCAAGTGCATGAAATTTTGACTCGATGTAGTCACCCCTATTTCCGAAATTGGTGAGCGCATGGTCCTTTTGATCGTAGATAGACACAAAAAGCAGCATACCAGAGGACTGGGAGAAATTCAGAGACCAGCAGAGAAGGACAAAGGGCTTGATTAGGAAAGGAAAAATAGATTATGAAAGAAAACTGGCAGAGAACATAAAAACTGACTGCAAAAGTTTTTATAGATATGTGAAGAGAAAGAGATTAGTTAAAACAAATGTAGGTCCCTTGCAGTTAGAAACAGGTGAGTTGATCATGGGGAACAAGGATATGGCGGACCAATTGAATAACTACTTTGGTTCCATCTTCACTAAGGAAGACATAAATAATCTGCCGGAAATAGCAGGGGACCGCAGGTCAAAGGAGTACTTGAGTGAAATCCAGGTCAGTCGGGAAGTGGTGTTGGGTAAATTGAATGGATTAAAGGCCGATAAATCCCCAGGGCCAGATAGGCTGCATCCCAGAGTACTTAAGGAAGTAGCTCCGGAAATAGTGGATGCATTAGTGACAATCTTTCAAAACTCTTTAGATTCTGGAGTAGTTCCTGAGGATTGGCGGGTAGCAAACGTAACCCCTCTTTTTAAGAAGGGGGGGAGAGAGAAAACGGGGAATTACAGACCAGTTAGTCTAACATCGGTAGTGGGGAAACTGCTAGAGTCAGTTATTAAAGATGGGATAGCAGCACATTTGGAAAGTGGTGAAATCATTGGACAAAGTCAGCATGGATTTACGAAAGGTAAATCATGTCTGACGAATCTTGTGGAATTTTTCGAGGATGTAACTAGTAGCGTGGATGGGGAGAACCAGTGGATGTGCTGTATCTGGACTTCCAGAAGGCTTTCGACAAGGTCCCACATAAGCGATTAGTTTATAAACTTAAAGCATATGGCATTGGGGGTTCAGTATTGATGTGGATAGAGAACTGGCTGGCAAACAGGAAGCAAAGAGTAGGAGTTAACGGGTCGTTTTCACAATGGCAGGCAGTGACTAGTGGGGTACCGCAAGGCTCAGTGCTGGGACCCCAGCTATTTACAATATACATAAATGATCTGGATGAGGGAATTGAAGGCAATATCTCCAAGTTTGCGGATGACACTAAGCTGGGTGGCAGTGTTAGCTGTGAGGAGGATGCTAGGAGAATGCAAGGTGACTTGGATAGGCTGGGTGAGTGGGCAAATGTTTGGCAGATGCAGTATAATGTGGATAAATGTGAGGTTATCCACTTTGGTGGCAAAAATAGGAAAACCGACTACTATCTAAATGGTGGCCGATTAGGAAAAGGGGAGATGCAGCGCGACCTAGGTGTTATGGTACACCAGTCATTGAAAGTAGGCATGCAGGTACAGCACGCAGTGAAGAAAGCCAATGGTATGTTAGCTTTCATAGCAAAAGGATTTGAGTATAGGAGCAGGGAGGTTCTACTTCAGTTGTATAGGGTCTTGGTGAGGCCACACCTGGAGTATTGCGTACAGTTCTGGTCTCCAAATCTGAGGAAGGACATTATTGCCATAGAGGGAGTGCAGCGAAGGTTCACCAGACTGATTCCTGGGATGTCAGGACTGTCTTATGAACAAAGACTGCATAGACTCGGTTTATACTCTCTAGAATTTAGGAGATTGAGAGGGGATCTTATAGAAACTTACAAGATTCTTAAGGGGTTGGACAGGCTAGATGCAGGAAGATTGTTCCCGATGTTGGGGAGGTCCAGGACAAGGGGTCACAGCTTAAGGATAAGGGGGAAATCCTTTAGGACCGAGATGAGAAGGAATTTTTTCACACAGAGAGTGGTGGGTCTCTGGAACTCTCTGCCACAGAGGGTAGTTGAGGCCAGTTCATTGGATATATTTAAGAGGGAGTTAGATGTGGCCCTTGTGGCTAAGGGGATTAGAGGGTATGGAGAGAAGGCAGGTACGGGATACTGAGTTGGATGATCAGCCATGATCATATTGAATGGCGGTGCAGGCTCGAAGGGCCGAATGGCCTATTCCTGCATCTAATTTCTATGTTTCTAAAAAGCTTGAGTAATTCGGTGGGACAGGCAGCATCTCTGGAGAGAATGAATGGGTGACGTTTTGGGTCAAGACCCTTCTTCAGACCGTTTGATCTTTATCAGTCCATTCCCCCCCCCCCCCCCCCCCCCTTCTGCTTTAGAAGCTCTATTGCACTATTTAACAGACATGCCAAAGCGTAAACAGAAAATTCTGTATCTAGCTTCATTTACATAATTCAGTTACAGGTGCATACTTCAATTTCACACTGACAGAAAATGGAAATTCATCTACCTCAAAATAATTGGGGTACTTAAACGGTAGTGTTAAAGACAAGATGGAGTGAAATTTTGGCGAGTATTAAAATACATCTGCCAAGATAATGGATCCCATTAGGTAATTGTATTTCGGGGTCCAATATCATGCTTGACATTCAGAAATAATATCTTCAGTTTTGTTTATTGTCATGTCTACCGAGGTACAGTGAAAAGCTTATGTTGTGTGCGATCCAGTCAGCGGAAAGACAATACATGATTACAATTGAGCCATTTACATTGTATTGATATATTGTAAGGGAATAGTGCAAGGTAGAGTCAGTAAAGTCCGATCGAAGATAGTCAGAGGGTCACCAATGAGGAAGATAGCAGTCCAGGACTGCTGTCTGAACCCGGGTTTGTTGCATGACCTTTTTTACACTGCGCTGAATCCCAAGCAGAAAATATTGGAACATTTTATTTATGGGCGGCACAGTGGCGCAGCAGTATAGTTGCTGCCTTACAGCACAGGAGAGCTGGGTTTGATCCCGACTATGGGTGCTGTCTGTGTGGAGTTTGTACGTTCTCCCCGTGACCGTGTGGGTTTTCTCAGAGATCTTCAGTTTCCTCGCACACTCCAAAGACATACAGGCATGTAGGTTAATTAACTTGGCATGTGGGTAAATAATTTCTAGTGCGTGTACGATAATGATAATTTGCGGGGATCGCTGGTCTGCGCACTCGGTGTTAGAAGGAGAGAAAACATTTGTATTTATCTGAAATTAAAATATTGTCCCTCTGTTTTTAACTACGATCTTCATCACTGCCAGCAGAAGCATGTTTAATTTGCATTGTCTGCTTTGTAACATAGCTTTCTGAAGGGCAAATCACAACATCTGCTTTCAGAAATTGCTGTTGGTGAAAACTCTGAATGCACACATTTTTTTCTCCATGCTCCACTTCAATTTACGGAGCCAGTTAACCTACAAACCTGCACGTGTTTGGAATGTGGGAGGGAACCAGAGCACCCAGAAAAGGGAGAATGTATGAACTCCATACAAACAGCGCACATAGTCAGAATCGAACCCAGGTCTTGGGCACTGTAAGGGCCTGTCCCACTTGGGCGTCATTTGCGAGTAATTTACGTGCATGACGCGCACGTGATGTGCGCATGGCGTGCATTGTGTGTGCATGGCGCGTGGTGAGGCATGGTGGCGTAGGCAGTGACGCGCGGTCGCGAGCGGCGCCCCAGGATTTTGGGATTCGCAAAATCTTCGCGCGTCACCTGCATGACGCGCAAATAACGCCCGAGTGAGACAGGCCCTTTAGGCAGCAACTCTACCGCTGCGCCACTATACCGCCTAGATCCCCAAGGATGCAGGTTGAATCTCTTATCAAGCACGTTCATTTAATGAATTTTATAAGTGTAAAAGCTATAACAAAATCCATGACGTTTTATGATGTGGGAGTAGTCTTAGTGGAATACCTTTACAGTGAAACATATCTCTCCACATTAGCTCAATGAGACGCAACTCCTGTTTCAAATATGCTGCAGTAAATTGGCAGTCAGATAAGTCTTTAGCCATAGCATACCAGTAAACATCACCTCCAAACCTTTCCAAACTTCTTCCCTTTCATGTCCTCAGCTAAAAGTGCTATGCCATTGTTTACTCCAGTCAGATCTCAGAACCCCTTCCTTTCTGATTTTGTCTGAAGATTCTTGCTGCTTATCCCTTCTAGTACTTGTATTAGAACTATTGACGGTGGAGTCTGATGCAATAATGCAGTGTCTGCGGCTGCAGTAAGCGTCTCCAAGACGGAGATTTATTTAGTCCACCAACTCTCCTGTCAGACTATTCAGGTGGATGCTCCATCGTATCCTTCCGCTTATTCTTGTTCTTGTGAGAGAGCGTCCCTCCTTTACTTTTCCAAACTTGTTCTTGTTAAAATAACAGTTAGAAGGAGAGAAAACACATTTGGATTAATAAGCATTGAAACATAAGAATGGGGAACATACACAAAAGATAGACACAAAAAGCTGGAGTAGCTCAACGGGTCAGACGGCCTCTCTGGAGAAAAGGAATAGGTGGCGTTTCAGGTCGAGACCCTTCTTCAGATACATACACAGTTTGTCAGCTGAGAAATAGGCAGTAATGTGAATAAGGATGGTGGAACATCATTGTAAACACATCTGATCCACTCTGGGTATTTTCAATAACTCCAAGTTTGTGGCTGACCTCAAATATGCTGCACAAAGGGAATAAACACATTTTTCCAAGAGTCAGCCTTTTTGTGTATGATTAGTTTTGACCATCTAGCTCAGAAAGACAGCCTGATTTCCATCAATTTGAGTTTGCAAGTTAGTGTTTGTTCATTTGGACAGCAGCTTGCAGCCATTTGCATGAGTGAAATGCGTGGTGTGTCTTAGAATCATTGCGTGTGACAGTATTTGTGGTTATGAGTTTGCCAGATTGGATGAGTTTTGACTTTTCTTAAACAATTATTGTGACATAGTGTTATACTGCTGTTGTTATCCCTTGAAGAATTACATTGTTTGAGTATGTGTATTACGTTGACGAGTCTGGTAAAATCATATTTTATTTACTAGCACTGGGTATTGGAGACCATTGCTGAGAGTCTGTAAAGGCTTTCTGAGATCAGTCTCGGCAGTTCCCTTACACAAGAGAAACCTCACCTTTCTTTAGTTTTACCAGGATGCTTATAATGTTCTCTGAAACTGTGGGACATATTCTCCGGCATTGCATTACCAAAACACATGCCAGTCAGATTCCAACGTTATTTCTTGAAATTTCAAAAATAGTTAAGGGCCTGTCCCACTTTCACGACCTAATTCACGACCTCTGCCAAGTTTGCCCTTGACTCATACTTGCGGTATGGTCGTCACAAGGTCGTAGGAGGTCGTAGGTAGGTCGTAGCAGGCCGTGATGCTAGTCGTAGCTACCAGTGGCGTCAAGTACATCGGGGGGGGGGGGTTTTAGCATGATGAAAAATGAGTTTAAAAAGTCGTGAATTAGGTCGTGAAAGTGGGACAGGCCCTTTAATGACAACTTGGCTACTAGGAAGCTTAACTGTCCTGCATGCATGTTTGCATTGAATGTACAATGAAAATCTTGGAGAGGTTATACAGTAGGGTAAAAATAATAGAGATATGGAGTCCTGTTTTAAAAGATGGGTATTGGAAGCAGATGATATTCAAATGACCTCTGTGTTCTTGTACACGTCACTGAAGGCTAACATGTAAATGCAGCAAGTTTCTTCATGTTAATATGTTGCCATTTTGGCTAGAAATATTTGAGTATCTAAGGCTAAGGATATTGTTTTATAATTATTTGGAATCTTGGTGTGAACACATATGGACATTATGCATAATTTTTACAATAATTCGGACCTCACAAGCGAAGAAGGTATTCACGCTCCAGTAAACTACCCCATTGCAGCCCTTGCACTTTTTTTACTGCAATTTCTCTGTTACCACTATATACTGCACTCCTTTCTCTTTATGCTACCTGTTGTATTCATGTCTGGTTTTGATTGTAATCTTGTATGATTTTTTTTAAAGATAGGGAAAAAAAGAACTTCTTATACAGATGCCAAGTCTATCATATGATGTGAATGTAAGTAGATCAGGCATCCTTCAGAGATTAGAAAAATTCAAGGAGACTGTATTAAAACATAAGGACTGCGCCTGAAATGTTAAGTCCTTCTCTTTCCACGAATGCTACCTGACCTCCCAAGTGTTTCTCGCCTTTTGTGTTATTTCAGATTTCCAGCATTTAAATTTGTTTTAATATACTAGTCATATCCAGGCAGCCAGTGATATACCCTTTGAGAGCTGCGATTGACCAATTCTGCATCTGGTGCAATGTGTACATTTCTTAATCTCATTTGGAAAAGGAATTACTAGCAATGGAGGCAACCCAGAAGATATTCCCTGGGATGACATGGCTTTCTCCCAACAAAGATTTATATTCTTTGGAGTTTTGAACATGGTGCAATCTTATCGAAAAATAGATTCTCCAGGAGCATGACTGGGTAGATTTTGAGATACTCCTGCTCATGGAAGTCTCTATTCCAGAGGATTGTCCAGGCTTGATCAACGGAGATATTAATTAGATAATTTTTGAAAGATTGGTGAATTGAGAACTACTGTATGTTGAACTTTAGCAGAGGCCTGAAACAAATCAGCCATGATCATATTGAATGGTGGGGTAGGCCTGAGGTGCCAGGTGGGCATACTCCTGTTGTTCAATAAAATGTTGAAAAAACTAGTTTTAAAAACAATAGTCCCTATTATACCTAAAAACGTAATGTAATCATTTTGTGTTCATTTAATAGCAGATAATTGTTCCCAGACTGAATTGCTGCTCCACTGCTCATTAATTAATTTCATTTCAGACCCATAAACCCAACTGGAAACTGAAGAATTAAGCAGCTCCCAGCAGGAGAGCAAATGATAGGTTCACGTTACTAATAACTCCTTTCATAGTGTTTGAGAGCCACACTGAGGAGTTACCCCATCTACCGCAGTAACCTCCACCAGATGCCCGGAGTCCAGGCCCTCCTTTATCTGCGTTAAGCAGTGGCACTGTCCTTGAGTATGAGGTGTAGGCTGTCCTGTGGTGTGGTATGGTTTAGTTTGGAGATATTGGCCCACCGAGCCCACGCTGATCGGCGATTCCCACGTGGTATTTGGTACTTTATTTGTCATTTTGCAGTAAGATGCTGCAGATGTTCTACCAATCGTGGTAGCCAGTGCCATCTTCTTCACTGTCGTTTGCTGGGGCAGCAGGGCGAAGGCCGCAGACTCCAATAGGATTAACAAACTCATCAGGAAGGCTGGCTCTGTCCTGGGGGGGGGAGTTGGATTCATGGGAGGTGGTCTTGGAGGCAAGGATGCTCCTCAAACTACAGAGCATGTTGGACAATACAGCTCAACCCCTCCATGACACACTGGTCAACCTGAGCAACAGACTGGTTCCACCAAGATGTAGTACAGAATGCCACAGGAGATCCTTCTCCCCTGTGGGCGATCAAACTGTACAACCCCTCCCCCTTCTGTCGTGGAGCAGAAAGATTTCCCTCTCCCCCACACAATCTTTGCACATCCCCAATCCCTTCCACCCACCCAAAACGTCACCCATTCTTTCTCTCCAGAGATGCCGCCTGTCCCTCTGAGTTACTCCAGCATTTTGTGTCTAGATTCACCCTAGTTCCTAAACCTGAGATCTTGTCCACTTGCCCCAATCATCATCACCAATCTGAAGTGATAGGAGAGTCGTAACATAATTCAGGTCCATGATGACTACCATACTAAAGAATATCTCAGGTGGGGGATACATATTAAAAAACTTTGAAAGAATAGTAAAAGCTACTGAGTGAAGCACATCATTCATGAGAAGGCAGGGGACCAGTTTTATTTTCTCCTTGTAATGTACCATACCGTTCTAGAGAACTCAAGGTGTGGCAGTATGTGTATGTGGCTTATAGTTTATTGTCATTGAAGCAGGCCTTTGTGTTTTTTACAAGAACATTAATACATCAAACAACACAAGTATGTTCTTGACTAGAAATGTATGCGGTTCAGACAGGTTCATTATAGCTTTTTACCCTTTCTGTTAGTAATTATTCTTCTCATGTTCACCACGTATTCCTGGGCATCATAATAGAAGTGTTCAAAAAATGTCCAAATGCAATCAGAACTGAGAATTTATCAATTAAGAAAGTTAACAACCTGGAAGTCTTTAAAAATATGCAAAATGATATGGCAGGGGGATTCAAAATAATAACATTATTTAATAGATAGAGGTGTTTTTACATAGAAGATTCAAAAAACAGATTGCATAAATGTAAGAGTCAACAAATCAACCAAGAAAAATAGAAATAAAAAATTGTTGTTCCACTTTCCCCCCTTCAAATATCTTTCTAGTTTTATCTTTAAACAAGGTAATTATGTCTTCCTCAAACTTATCCAGGGAAGAAATCTGTGCTAATTTATGGTATAACAATATTTAATCTCCTACTGTCATGGCTAATTTTATTTTGGTGACTCTAATTGGTGGCTCTCCTATGAACAGCATAGGTGGATGGTTCATTGAGGAGCTCCTTTGGCTGTGCTTCCCTGTGCGTAGAAAGCCGACTGCAATCCCACGCCTATGTGTTAATTGGAAGTGCTGAACAAGTTCATCAGTTGAATCAGACTGCTGCAGTGATACAAGAAGATCCGTCACTGGGATATAAGGTCATCAGTTCATCCTGAATGCTCCTTCACATTTTGAGTGGCAATTCAATTTCTACAAATCAGTGGTGATGTTATTCTTCTTCATGGAAGATTTGGGAACAATATTGAATGTTTACCTCTGTCCACCTGATGATTTCTTAATGTGACAGAGCTTAAAGCATAAAGTCTCTTTTAAGAATCTAGTGACTGTCACACAACCAGGCAGTCTGGTGATATACCAGACGTCTGGTAGACGGTTTGAAGAAGGGTTTTGGCCCGAAATGTTGCCTATTTCCTTTGCTCCATAGATGCTGCCGCACCCGCTGACTTTCTCCAGCAATTTTGTCTACCAGTCTGGTGATATAGCTGGCCCATTGAAGCCAGCTGAGTGTATTTAAAGGCAGTGCTTGAGATGTTAGGTATGTGCCTAGGTATGATTGCTGACACTGATTATATTGCCAGTGGGGTTCTGGAATTCTGTGGAGATTGCTTTGGTGTTATTGTTCCAGTGCTTTGAGGGTGCCTTCTTTTGCATACAGAATGCAAGCAGGCCTTTTAGTGCAACGTGAATATTCTGACCAAGTTGCCTACCTGAGGTTAGTTTGGTGTATTATTGTCACATGCACTGAGGTACAATGACAAACTCTCGATTTGCATTCTATGCAGTCAAAAGAAATACTGCATGAATACAATCAAGCCGCCCACAGTGCACAGATAAAGGATAGAGGATACAACATTTAGTGCAAAGATCTAACATTGCAGTCTGATAATATCCGATTAAAGATAGTTCAAAGGTGTCCAATGAGGTAGTGGAAGGTCAGGACTTCACTCCAGCTGAAGAGAGAACTGTTCAGTTTCATCCAGAAGTCAATTCTGGAGGTATGCATTTTCAAACTTCTGTACCTCCTGCTTGATGGGAGAGGGGAGAAGGAGAAGTGACCTGAGTGAGACTAGTTCTTGATTAAGCCTTGCTCGGGCAGCGTGAAGTGTGGGTGAAGTCAGTGGAAGGGAGGTTGGTTTGTGTGATGGTCTGGGCTACGTCCACAACTCTCTGTAATTTCTAGCAGTGTTGGATGGAGCAGTTCCCACACCAGGCTGTGATGCATCCAAATAAAATGCTTTCAACGGCGCATCCGTAGAATTTGGTGAGTGTTGTCGGGGACATGCCGACCTTCCTAAGTATTTTAAGGAAGTTGAGGCGTTGCAATGCATTCTTCACTATAGTTTCAATGTGGCTGGTCCACGTCAAATTGCTGGTGATATTTATTCCTACGAAATTGAAGCTTTCAACTCTACATCAGTGCCATCAATGTAGATTGGGGTGTGTGTACTGCTTCGCCTCCTGAAGTCAATCATAATCCCCTTTGGTAGACACAAAATGCTGGAGTAACTCAGCGGGACAGGCAGCATCTCTGGAGAGAAGGAATGGGTGACGTTTCGGGTTGAGACCCTTCATCATTCTGAATGGGTGATGTTTCAGGGTTGAGATCCTTCTTCAGTGTTGAGAATCATCATAGAGGATGATTTGTCACCTATCCTCACTGATTATGGTCTGTGGGTCAGGAAGTCAAGGATCCAGTTGCAGAGGGGAGTGCTGATTCCATTACATAGGTTTGGAGATGCGCTTGGTTGGGATAATTATATTAAAAGGAGAGCTATAGTTGATGAATAGCTGATGTAGGTGCCCTTCCAATTCAAGTGTTCCAAGGATGAGTGTAGGGCCAGGGAGATGGCATCAGTCATGGCCTGCTAGGAGAATTACAGTGGATCAAGGTTGCTGGGCAGGCTGGAGTTAATGTATGCCGTAACCAGCCTCTCGAAGCACTTCACGATGGTGGATGTCGAGGACACTGGACCTGAGATCTTGTTTTTCTTTGGCACCGGGATGATAGTGATCGTCTTGAAGAAAAGCGGTACCTCAGAACGCAGTAGGAAGAAATGAAAGATGTCTGTGAGCACTCCTGCTGGTTGGCCCATGCAGGTTTTAAGGATAGGCCTCGGGACTCCATCCGCACCAGTTGCTTTTTGTGGGTTCGCCCTCAGTAAGGCCAATCTTACTTCTGCAACAGTGACCGTGGAAACAGGCAGACTCGAGTCTGTCGGGACAGATGTCATCACCCTGTTGGGCTTCTGGTCAAAGCGAGCAAAGAATGCAATAAGTTCACCAGCGATGTTGCCTGACTTCGCTTTGTAGCCCATTATAGTATTCAAGCCTTGCCACAGGTGATGAATATTCGAATATTCGTTATGCAGGGACTCGGGTTTGTCCTGGTATTACCTCTTGGCATTCCAGTGGCTTTGCAAAGTTCACAGCAAGATTTCTTGGACCATTCAGGATCGTTTGACTTATACGCAGCAATCTTGGCCTTTACCTGGGAATGGACCTCATGGTCCATCCATGGTTTCCGATTGGGGAACTCACGGAATATCTGCATTAGTACGCAATCCTCTACGCACTAGAAGTATATCATGGCAGTGGTGTACTCATTCAGGTTTGCCGCAGATTAGCTTCTTCTTCTTCTTTCGTGTGGCGTGCACGGCCTAAAGTTGTAGGACAACTTGTTCTATTTGATCTTCTGTTTGTGCACGTCGAGTTGATTGCATTAGTCGAAACAGGGCGGACCACGTGAAGATTGCAATCTTCCACCCCACAGATTCGCTGAATATGGACCAGTAACTGACTCAAAGCAGTTGCGTAGGATGTCATCCGTTTGCTCAGACCAGCACTGAATGACTTTCTCTACCAGATTTTCCCGCATCAGTTTCTCTTTACAGGCAGGGAATAGAAGCACAGGTAGATTATCTGATATCTTGAAATGTGGCCGGAGAATGGAGCGAGTTTGGAATGCGAGTTTTTTATGGATGTGTTGCACTGGTCGGGGGCGTTCTGACCGCTGGTGGGACAAAAAACATGCTGATAGCATTTTGGTAGAACACTCGTGAGGTTGGCTTGGTTGAAGTCCCCGACTACAATGAGTTTAAGAAGGAACTACAGATGCTGGAAAATCAAAGGTAGACAAAAGTGCTGGAGAAACTCAGCGGGTGCAGCAGCAACTATGGAGCGAAGGAAATAGGCAACGTTGCCTATTTCCTTCACTCCATAGATGCTGCTGCACCCGCAGAGTTTCTCCAGCACTTTTGTCTACCCCTGCCTACAATGAGTTTCCAGATGTTTTGTCACAAGGCCATTGGTTGCATTGTATTGAGACCTTGATTTGTAGCTAAGATCAGGTAATACTTTGGCTTAATGTTTTATAGCAGACATGCAGCAACAATGGACCCCATTGCACCCCCACCCCCTCCTCCGCCCGCCCCTCCTCCACCCCCCCTCCGCCCACCCCTCCGTCCCCCCTTCCCCCCCCCCTCCCCCCACGACCCGACAATTTCCTGATGTTAACATGTCTCAAATGCTCTTCAGATGATCAATATGCTGTTTTTCAGCATTTCCTGCTAAAAATCTGACTGGTTCATTGACATCCTTCGGGAAGGAAAGCTAACTGCTATCCCACACTTGTGTTGTTGATGTGATGTGCTTAACAAACTAAGTGGATTAATCAACCTCTTGCTGTGGTACAGGATGAAGGCCCAGACCATCTTCTCAGACCAACTAGGGATGGACAATAAATGCTGATCTTGGCAGTAAAATATTCATATTCTTATTTATTTATTTATCTATTTATTTATTTTTTATTTTATTTTATTTATTAGAAGTAATGTCTTTACAGTAGTATAAGCCAAAAATAACATAATACATTTTGTGCACCACTTATGGTTTTAAACTTTAAGAAGAAAAATAGAGAAAGTTAGATAAGATAGTAAGTGCGTGAAAAAGTGATCAGGAAAAACCCATAGAAACGTAGAACACGAGAAAGACTAAAAAAAAAATAATTTTTTAAGATAAAGAAAGAGAAAAATAGAAAAAATAAAATATGAGAAAATAAAATAAGATAAAAGGGATGTACCTACTTTGTATCTTTACACACCCCTCACCGGGTCCTAAAACCGTTTATTTTCAAAGTTATGTTGCACCCTATGCTTGTAATAAGTCGATAAATGGAGGCCAAATCTTTTGAATATGGTCCGACTGGCCTGCTAGGAGGAATCTCATATCTAAAACATTCATATTCTGACAGAGAATAATAAAATGGATGATTTTTGCATATAAATTTATTGCTGATCTGTGAGGTTTTGTCACAATATCCAACCTAGAATTTGGAGAATGAAGTTTTATCGCTATGTTTTATAGGCTTTATTCGTGAAGCTATGGAGAGGACATATTCTACTATTGGGGAAATACAGCAGGGTTCTCACGCTCAAAGTGCTGTGTGAATTCTTTGAAAGATTTTGAAAAGTGAATTTGACACATGTGTAGTTTTTTTGTAGGGTCATTAGTGTAATAACTTCCAGACCAACCCAGCCCCCTCAAACAGGCCGCATCTCAGCAGCTGCTTCCCTCCTACCAGAAACTGGCCTGAAGGTTTGACATGAGCTACCAAGCCAGTATTTTCAACTTCAAAGGGATGCCCAGCAGGTTTCCACACTCCTTGTACGAGTACTGCTGCTGCAGCAGAAATAATGTAAAAAAGGTGAGTTCTTCTTGTCTCCACATGATCCCTGACCATAAAATGCCAGTGAGTTTGTTTTTTGAACAGGCTTTAAAAAGCTATTAGGTGATGAGATGGAATCTAAGACAATCTGCACATATGTTGCTATTTAATCCCATATATAGAGCATATTACACAGAAGAAAATGTATCAACCTGGAATGGGGTGCCTGAGTTGTGAAGAGAGATTAGAAAGGCTGGTTTTGTTTACCTTGTTGCAGAAGAGACTCAGGGTTCTGATAACATGTACAAAATTATGAGAAGAAAAAAGACATAAAGTGCTGGAGAAACTCAGCGGGTCCAGCACCATCTCTGGAGAACATTGGTAGGAAACATTTCGGGTTGGGACCCGTCTTCAGACTGACTGTAGTTGGTGAGGGAGAAAGCTGGAAGAGAGATGAGGGCAAGACAAAGTTGGCAACAGATAAATGGATGCGGGTGAAGAGGAATTTCGATCGGCAGATGGTTGGACGAAAGCCAGAGACGTAACGAGGTGGCACAGAGTGCAGCGGTGGAGTTGCTGCTTTACAGCACCAGAGACCCGGGTTCGGTCCTGACTATGGGTGCTGTCTGTATGGAGTTTGTACATCTCCTTGTGACAATAGACAACAGGTGCAGGAGTAGGCCATTCAGCCCTTCGAGCCAGCACCGCCATTCAATGTGATCATGGCTGATCATCCCCAATCGGTATCCCGTTCCTGCCTACTCCCCATATTTTCCCCCTATCTAGCTCTCTCTTGAAAGCATCCTGAGAACCTGCCCACACCGCCCTCTGAGGCAGAGAATTCCACAGCGTGACCACGTGAGTTTTCTCAGGGCAATCTGGCTTCCTCCCACACACTAGAGACAGACAGGATTATAGGTCAATTGGCTTCTGTAAATAGTAAATTGTCCCTAATGTGTAGGATAGAACTAGTGTACAGCGTGATCACTGGTCGATGCAGACGGTGGGACATAGGGCCTGATTCTACGCTGTATCTCTGGTCTAAGTAAATTTAAGTCTAAAGATGAAAAGCCAAATAGCCTCACGAAGATAAGGGTAGAAGAGGCATGAGAGGTAGAAGAGGCATTAAATATTGTTTATTTTGCAGTTTTAGGTTTGCAATATTATGTACAGTTCTGGTCATCCCATTACAGGAAGGATGTGGAGGCACTGGAGAGTTTGCAGAAGAGGCTTACTGGGATGCTGCTTGGATTAGAGTGTATTAACTGTAAGGGGAGGTTGGACAAACTTGGATTGTTTTCTCTGGAGCTTCAGAGGCTGAGGGGGCAACTAATTGAAATCCACAAAGTTATGAGAGGCATAGATAGGGGAAACGATCAAAACCTTTTTTGCAACAGTGGAAATGAGTAGAGGACATAATTTTAAGGTCAGAGGGGAAACGTTTAAAGGAAGTGTGCAGGGCAAGTTTTGTTACACAGAGAGTGGTGTGTGCCTGCAATTCGCTGCCAGGGGTGCTGGTGGAAGCATATAATGGCATTTAAGAGGCTTTTAGATGGGCACATGGATATGCAGTAAATGGAGAGATATGTATCACATGCAAGCAAAGGGGATTGGATTAATTTAGCATTGTGAATGCCACAGATATTATGGGCTGAAGGGCTCTTCAGTTTGTGTAATGCTTATAGTAGAATTGAATTTGAAGGATTTTGTGAAGATTGTTAAGGTGGCATTGAATTAATTGGCTTGAATTCCGAGTTTGTAAATGGTCTAGTTCAGAGTTAAGATGTCAAAGGAAGAATATGGAGCTTGCAGCAGACAGGAATGGCTTTAATCTTCTTAATGCTTAGTTGGGGTTTGGTACGAGAATTGACACTTCATTTCATTCATTCCCAGAAGAAACGTATATATACAGAGTGAGTGTTCCTGTAACTTGCATTCCAAGTAAAGGAAAAACAAGCATGATGATGACATGACCAATATAAAATACCCTTTATTATAAACACTTCAATGTAATGCAATAAATATTAGTACATAATAAATTATTTAATCATTTCCATGTTAGTAAATATTTGAAAATGTTGTAACGTTTTGAACATGAGCCACTTTTCCAACTGCTTGAGCCCATTGGGAGTGAATGCTCTTTGTACATTTCAAGTGAATGAAAAACAATGTCAGATTGCCCAGAGCACTAAGCCATCCAAGTGGCCTCATATGTCCTGATCTGGCCATTGCTTCATTTTTTTTCCTAACACAGTGCCCGTTCACACTTCCATCAGCAATTAGTACAGTACTTTTATCCAGATATATGACAAAGTATTTCTGAACTCAACAACCACAAGACTTGACCCCCTAATTGTGTTGATGCCTTATCATTCAGTTCACTTTGTTTCCATGGCTTTCCCCTTTTAGCTTTTTCCTCTCACCTTCTCTCGTGATTCTGTTGCCATTCATTTGCCCTGCTCCCACCAACCTGGATTTATTCTAATCTGTTCAGTTTTTCTTATCATACTTACTCAAGATGTGCTCACCCACTATGCCTTGTTATCTGTCTTTCTTACTTAACTCGGTTCTATAACCCCACATTAATCTGTAATGATTTACAGGATATCCTCTACACTTTTGTTTTCCACTTAAATGTTTATTGATTTTTAAGAGATATATTTAAAACAGTGCAACACCATCACCATAAATAAAACAAAGTAAGAAAAATAGCAATCAAAATAAGAAAATAAGTAGATGGGGGGAAAAAAAAGTAAATAAATTAAAAAATGAGAATAATTCTGTGTGGTTCACTTACCAAATTAAAAAAAGAAAAAACATTACATTGATTAGTTATCTGGAGATAATTCAACATTCATACAAACATACCATCTAATTCTATATAACGCAATCTTCCCATATCTAGCTTGGCATTTATCTAATTGGTGTCATGGCTCAAATAAACAGTCCATTTTTCCCAGATCTTCTCAAATGAATTCTCCTTGACTCTCAAGGAATATGTCAATTTCTCCATATTAAAGATGTCTCGCACAATTTCCAACCACTGTTCCTGTTTTGGACTTTTTTCATTAAGCCACTGCCTGGTAATGGCCTTCTTACTTGCTGCAAGCAAAGCTTTAATCAAATATGCATCTTCTATTTTTATACTATCTTTAATACGCCCCAGATACATCACAGGACAGGTATTTGGGATTTTATAACCCAAGATATTATTTACAGCTGCATGAACATTTTCCCAGTATGGCCTTATCTTTGCCCAGTTCCAGAAACTATGCGAGTGGTCTGCCTCCGTACTCCCACACAGCCTCCAACAGTGTGGTTGGGCAGCAAGTTGTCTGCTTTTTATTTTGCGTGTTATAAAAAAGCGAGATAGATTCTTCCAGCAAAATTCCCTCCATACTAGTGAGCTTGTGGATGAACATTGTGTTTCACACATTTGATACCATTCTTCTTCTGTTATTTGAATCTTTAATTCTGCTTCCCATTTTGTTTTTATGTCGAGCGTTGATTGTCCCCCACTTTCCACCAGGGCTTGGTAGAAAGCAGAGATGACCCGAAACCCCTTCTGTTTGTATGCATCCACAATCACCTTGATCACATTATTTGAAGTTTCATCTAGTTCTGGGCTTATCTCTTTTATAAAGTAGTCTCTTAATTGCAGGTATCTAAAAAAATCTTTGTTTTCGAGACCATACTTTGACTTTGAATCTTGGAAGCTCATAAACTCGCCATTTTCTGAAACTGTATACATTGCCGTTATGCCTTTTTGTGCCCATTCTTCGAATTTTGAATCATACACCCCTGGCTTAAACTTTGAGTCATATGCGAACCACTTCAATGCGTGAACCCCTCTTTTTAATTTGTAATTTTCCACTATAACATTCCATATTTCTAACGGAAATGCTACTATTGGATCCATAGCATGTCTCAAAGCCCCTCTCAGATATTTGTCTCCCACCAAAATCTGGGTCTGGTAACCCTGTATCTCCCTTTCCATTTCTTTCCATCGAGATTCATAATCAGGTCTACACCAACAAGCCAGAGGTCTGAGGTGAGCTGCATAAAAGTATTTCTTCAGATTTGGTAAAGCCATTCTACCCTTGCTTTTCGGCAGTTGAAGTGTTGTTAGTTTTATTCGTGGTTTTTTGCTATTCCAAATGAATCTAGAGATCATTTTATCCCAGGCTATGAATTTATCTCGGGGAACATTAATTGGGAGAGATTGGAATAAATATAGTAGTTTAGGTAGGATATTCATTTTTACCATTTGTATTCTGGCACTGAAGTCTAGAGGAAGAGTCGACCACCTCTCAACATCCTTTTTGATGTTTTCTTCAATTTTGTTATAATTAGTTTCAAACAAGTTGGAAAGTGTTTTGGTTATAGTTACACCAAGATACTGCATCGTTTTAGAGTTCCATTTCAGATTATATGAATCTCTGATTTGTTGGGATGGAGAATAATTGAATGAAAGAATTTGTGTTTTTGACATATTCAATTTATACCCTGAGTAGTATCCAGGCACGTGCCGTGAGTAATTAATCAGGGTAGGCACTCAGTACGCTTAAAAAAATTTAAACCGCGCATGTGCAGATTGATCTCTCCGTTAAATAAAAACAATTCAATTTGAATTGGGGGGGGGGGGGGGGGGGGTGATGGCAGATGGAAAGATGGAGAGATGGTGGGAATAACGGGTACAGGGAAAAGTTAATCAGTTGTCATCTTATTGAATGACAACACTTGTCAAGGGACCAATTGGGGGAACAATTCCTTTCACAGTGGAGAGTCTGTGGCAGGGGTAAAGTTGTGGGGAGGGCACGAGAGCTGAGAAGGAGGGTGGCAGGGGTACTGCCAGTAACTCACTCACAACTATCGCAGCTCTCCGGGTGCAAAGCCACGCACTGTAGCTGGGGATAGAAGCAGCTCGGGGAGCTACGAGCAGCCACCGGGACCCGACAGCAGAACTGGTCGCCACTTCAGCGCCTTCTGCCGGCCTCCTCACCTTTGGCAGTGCTCTCTGTCGGAACACCTGTCACCTGCCGTTCGCCGACTTCGCTCATGTCAGCGGCTTCCTGCAAATCCTTAAATTCCCACAGCCGAGTAATTCGCTGTCGGAATTTAAGGATATGAGTGAGGCCAGCGAGCGGCAGGAGAGAGGTTTTTAGATGGAGAGCTGCCAGAGGTGAACGGGGACTGGCAGAAGGAGCTAAGGTGGCGGCTGGTTCCGCTGTCTGGCCCGGCGGCCGCTCGAGAAGTAGCCACCCGAGCTACTTCTCTCACCCCCCCCCCCCCGGCCTCAACGCGGTGGCATTCCACGCCTCCGTGCAAGGAGCGTCACAAGTGGCAGTATCCCGATCCCCTCCTTCATAACATTCGTACCCTCCCCGCAACTTTACCCCGGGCCAGACTCCCCAAACGCTTGGAAAGGAGCTCTCCCCCCACCCCCCACCACGGGAAATAGGATATTTAAAAACATCACCAATAAATGTACTTACCACATCATTGGTACACGAGCCCCATTCTTCTCTCGCTGTTTCCTAACATACACTTAAAATATTGACAAACCATATTAGGAAACCCTGCCAAGAAACTAGCGCTGCGCATGCGCAGTAGGACGATGCGCATGCGCAGTGCTGCAAAGGCAGAATTTCTGCTGCCTTCAGCCCCGCTTGAAACTGACGCTTCAGTCAGCGCTGACGGCACGTGGGCTGCACAGACCCTCCCGTGTTACAAGCGCTGCGGATGAAAGGCACGGAGAATTATGCCCATCTAAGAGATCGGTCTCTTACATAGGCATAATTCTCCCATGCCTTTACTGTTTATATTTAGTAATGACTATATTATAATTTTAGTCAGGGTAGGCAGTGCCTACCTTGCCTACCCTGACGGCACGTGCCTGGTAGTATCCATATGTTTCAAATAGGTTCATTAGATTTGGGAAACATATATCTGGTCGTTCAAGAAAAATAATGATATCATCAGCGAAAAGACCAATTATATGTTCTTTCCCCCCTATTTTGACCCCCTGCAGGACTTCTCTCTGCCTTATTGCTTGTTCTAAGGGTTCAATATACAAAACGAAGAGAGTAGGAGAAAGACAGTATCCTTGCCTTGTGCCCCTCTCTAACTGGATCCTTTTTGATATGTTTCCATTTACCTAATCCTAGCTGTAGGCTCCTGATATATTGTTTTAATACACCGAATTGCACCTTCATTGAAACCAAATCTCCTCAGCACTTCATATGAGAATACCCAACTAACACTATCAAAGGCTTTTTCTGCATCTAAACTGACCAGGACCATATTTGTATCCTTTTTTTTAGCATTATCCACAATGTGGAGGGTTCTTCTAATATTATCCTGTGTTGACGACCCCGAATAAATCCAGTTTGATCTTCATTAATCAGATCTGGTTCAAAAGTCTCGAGTCTTTTGCAAATGATTGAGGTAAATAGTTTGTAGTCTACATTTAAAATTGAGATTGGCCTGAAATGTTTACATTGCTCTTTGTCTTTGCCTTCCTTGGGTAAAATGGTAATAATTGCTTCCTTCCATGATGGGGGAGCCCTGCCCTCTTCCAGGGTCCAGTTAAAGCAAGACAGGAGCAGAGGTGTTAGCTCTTTCTTAAAGGCCTTATACTATTCTGGTGGAAACCCATCGCTGCCTGGTGATTTACTAACCTTGAGTCTACTGATTGCAGCTTCCAGCCCCTTAACCGTAAATTGTGACGTAATGGTATTATTTTGAGTCTCACCAATGGATGGTAGATCAAGTGAGTTAAGAAAACTTCTCATTGTCCTTTCGTCAGCTGATGGTGGTTTAGAATATAGTATTCTTCAAATATTATTTCTATCTCATCTGGCTCATGTGATAGTTGATTGGTTTTAGGATCTCTTATTTTATGAATTGTATTAGAGGCCTGCTGTTTACGGAGGCGTCTGGCCAGGAGTCTAGTTGCTTTTGGACCTGCTTCATAATAGGTCTGCTTTACGAATCTTGCCCTTTTTTACATATCTCCCCTGAGAATCTCATCTATCTCCCCCCTTTTTTCCTTAATCTGTTTTAGTACCAACTGATCCTGTATGTTTTTATGTTTTTTCTCCAATTCTTTCAGTTTTTCTACTTTATGTTCATACGGAGCTAGCCGGGCCTTTTTTTGTGATGATGTCAGGGCGATCAGCTTTCCACGTATAACTGCCTTCATAGCATCCCACAGTTTTACAGGATCCACGTCCCCGTTATCATTCTCTTCTATGTACCTTTTTATCTCTTCCCTTATTTGTTCCACATTTGCCTTATTATTCAAAATACCCACATTGAGCCTCCAAACAGTATTTCTTTTTCTACTGTTCAGGTGTACTGTCAAGCTGATCGCACCGTGATCAGATACATCTGCCACCCCGATTTTACACTCTGTGATCCTGTGACTTTCACCCGTATTCATTAAAAAGTAGTCAATCCTGGAGTAGACCGAGTGACGCACTGAATAGTGTGTGTAGTCCCTTTCTAAAGGGTGAAGTTCTCTCCAAACATCAATTAGACCCATTTCCTGTACTGATGTGTTAATAAACTTGGTCAGATGCATCTTGGTTTTTTTAGGCTTGTTGTATCCAAATTATGATTCATGACCACATTGAAGTCCCCTCCACATATCAAAATACCTTCAGTCTCTAAAGCAATAATGTCAAACAGAGTTTTGAATAAACATTTGGTACTCTCTGGTGGGGGGCATATACATTGATCAGTGTCACAACTTTGTTTTCCAACTTTCCTTTAACTAATACATACCTTCCCTCTTTGTCCCTGACTTCTTTATGGCATTCAAATTGGACTGCATTTGTAATAAGGATAGCCACTCCCCTCTTTTGGCTAGTTTTATAGGAACTATAAAATGCATTTCTAAAGCCAAAGCGTTTTAGTTTCTCATGTTCTTGTTGAGGCAGGTGGGTTTCTTGTAAAAATAGTACCTGAGCCTTTTCTTTTTTCAGTTTAGCCAGGACCTTGCTTCTATTAACTGGATTATTCATCCCATTTACATTGAGTGACACCAATCTGATGGTATTATGTGACATTTAATTTACCTACTCCTGTCTTGCATTCATATATCTCCAGATAACTTGAAACTGTGTAGGTCTGAACATCTGGACAACATGTGCCAAATAAAAAAAATACAAAAAACAAAAAACAGTTGACTTCCAAGTAAGGGTGATTCCTTTCCACCTTGAGTCCCCGTTGGCAGGTATAGGGGAAAGCCTCCTCCCAGAGGACCCCTCACTTGAGGTGAAACATTCAATTTCACGCATCCTAGTATCATCCAAAGTCATCCGATAGCACTTATTTTTTAGTCCAAAAGAATTTGTGACACAATAAAAGCTAGTTGGATGGGGTCTGCTCAGACTCCTGTAGTCGCTCTCTTGCTGTCTCACTCTCATCTTCGCTCCTCTTTCCAACTCTCTGCCATGTCAAAGCCTGGAGAAGACGCTCCATCTCTGGGTCCGCCGGCTCCTCAGTGCTGTGATCAGGTGTCTTATACCATTCTGGTGGAAACCCATTGCTGCCTGGTGATTTACTAACCTTGAGTCTACTGATTGCAGCTTCCAGCTCCTTAACCGTAAATTGTGACGTAATGGTATTATTTTGTGTCTCACCAATGGATGGCAGATCAAGTGAGTTAAGAAAACTTCTCATTGTCCTTTCGTCAGCTGATGGTGGTTTAGAATAGAGTTTCTTATAGTATTCTTCAAAATTACCCCGGGTCCCCCTGAAATTGAGGCTCCAATGCTGGGTGAGGCAGCCAATCTTGACCTCATCGGGACTTCTGCGCGACTGGTGGGTCGAATTTGATGCCTGTGACCGGGACTCTGGTATTCATGTCCGGCCGGAGCTGGCAGATCGGTTCCCATAGTCAGAGTCTCTTGCTAGATGCACAGAGTCTCTTGCCCGGAGTAGGGGAATGGAGAACCAGAGGACATAGGTTGAAGGTGAAGGGGAAAAGATTTATAGGAATCCGAGGGGTAACTTTTTCACACAAAGGGTGGTGGGTGCATGGAACAACCTGCCAGAGAAGATAGTTGAGGCTGGGACTATCCCATTGTTTAAGAAGCAGTTGGACAGGTACATGGATAGGACAGGTTTGGAGGGATATGGACCAGGCACAGGCAGGTGGGACTAGTGTAGCTGGGAAATGTTGGCCATTGTGGGCAAGTTGGGCCGAAGGGCCTGTTTCCACACTGTATCACTCTAAGACTCTATATCTGCCACCGCCACCACTCCTGACAATGTATTCCTGGCCTCCACCCCTCTGTAAAAAAAGTTGCCCGACACATCACCATTGGAACCTTCTCCCTCACACCTTACAGCTGTGCCCTCTAGTGTTGGACATTTCCACTCTAGGAAAAAGGTTTGGATTGAAATGAAAAAACATAATTTCCAAACCATTCTTAGTATAAGTTACAATTTATTTTCCTCTCACTGTGAGCTCCTGGAGTTATCCGCATTAGAGGAGAATATCTAACAGGACTCATTGCTTACCCCTCTCAATTCTCAACTGACAACAAAGGCAAATAGTAAAAAATACTCACAAGCCCACTCAGAAGTTTCCACAAACTTATACATTTAGTCCCAAACATGCACACATGCCCATTCACAGACACATATATACAGCGTGAGAGATAAACACATATATCTGGTTACAAAGAATCACACACAGATGAGGAGAGGCCAAGGCACACAAATGCTCTCAACACAGCCACACAAACACTCACAGAACAATATAGCCATATCCATACAACCATATGGCGACAGAAATATACAAACACCGGGACGGACGGACGGACGGAAGGTCACACACAGACACAGACACACACGCAGGAGAGCTTCTTTCATTTTGTTGCTCTCTGCTAGCTCCATCTCCTGAACACTCGCCATTGTATCCCTTGTAAATTCTTGTTCTTTGTTTTCCTGGTTTGTCCCAGCTGTGTTCTCCAGCAGATTTTTTCTCCGAGGTCAGCTGCTCGCCTTCTGTTCACGTTGCTCTCAATTAATGCTGCTTTTATTCTTTGTTATTTGAACCGCGTGCCCATGTTCTGATCTGCTTTCATTGGCATGTGGTGTGGGGAAGATTTGATGATTTTCAGGTTTGCATTTTCCGTTTCCTTCACTCTAGGTGCAGGCTGATGGGCAGTGACATTCTTATCCTTACATAGGAATGTCACCAGGCTGCAAACATACAGACAGAAGGATTACTGGAATATTCAAGCACCCATGTAAAGCCATTTGTACGATAAAATCATTGAATGTTTCTCATTTGTAATTTTCTCCATAATTACTGCATTTTATGTTTCAATATTAAGCTGAGATTTGCTACCTGAGGTGACATTGATCACAGTGAATGACGCTGCTGACCTACTACTCATAGCCTACTCCTGCATCTATTGTCTATTAATTGTCCAATCTTTGTTGCCTTCACGTCTGTGGAATTCTCTGCCTCAGAGGGCGGTGGAGGCAGGTTCTCTGGATGCTTTCAAGAGAGAGCTAGATGGGGCTGTTAAAAATAGCGGAGTCAGGGGACATGGGGAGAAGGCAGGAACGGGGTACTGATTGGGGATGATCAGCCATGATCACATTGAAGGGCGGCGTTGGCTCGAAGGGCCAAATGGCCTACTCCTGTACCTATTGTTTATTGTCTATTGGGGGAGGGGAGGGACAAACCAACCTCCCTGTGAGCTGTGTTTTCCTGTCGCAGTTTTGAGGAAGACTGAGCCACTGTGACAAACCCGAGACCATCAGAACCATTGCGTGGTCAAGTCTGGATTGCTGGGGAATAAACCCTCAGCCAGTGCCTCTACCTGAGGTTAAGACTGAGTGGCTGGGGCAAGCTTGAGATGCTAGAACCTCTTCCTGCCCATAGACAACGAGGGACTGCGCCCACAGATGCAGGCAAAGACTGGCTGCCAGAATAATCCAGAGCCTGCCAGCGCTGCCTCTTCAACCCCAAAGCTGAGCTGCCAGTAAGAAACCTGTACCGTCAGCACCTTCTCTCTAGGCAAGAGTGAACTGCAGGAAGAAGCCAGAGATTTTCACACCTCCTCCTTCAAAGTCCAGGACTAAGTTGCTGGGACACAAGTGCCATGACAGATGAACTGTGAGGGACAGGGCCCCCATGTGGTCCTGGACTTTCTTGCCACTGTAAATAAAATAATCACACCCTATTGCGAGTGTCGGTGTGATCATTGCTGAACCTGATGCCATCCCTGATGCCACAATAGTAATTCGGAAGATGGTGAATTTAAGGTCAAATAGCATGGAGGAGGCTATGTGTTGGGGCAACAACAATGATCTGAGTGTATTAAGAAGGAATAAAGCAAACAAGCAGAAGTGCGCTTATAAGAGAATAGGGTCCGATTCAGCAAGACTGACAAGATAGAATTAGCCTGAATGCGCACAACATTTGAACCAAAATAGATATATTGGTCACACCAAGAGAAATAATTGGGTAAGATTAGACAGTTTAGGGATACAAGGTGACCAAGATGGGAATGAAATATTTGGAGACATCTGATGTTTTGGAAGGATAAGCACCTGTCCCTGTTGCCCAACTGCACCTCACTCACTACCTGCCTGCATCTGCCGGTCAACCTTCAGTCCTCTTTAGTCTACAAATCCCCTTCTGGCCTCTGCCTCACACCTTCTTCTCTCCTCTTTACAATGGGTGTCTTCATTTTCCATTCTGGCCTGATGGAGGGGTTTGACCTGAAATGTCAAGAAGTCCTTGCTGTCCCCACGTTCTTCTCAATCTGCTGGGTTCTTCCAGCATATTGTTTGTTGCTTCAGATTCCAGCACCTGTAGTCTCTTGTACCTCCATATATTGAAGCCTGTTAATTTTATTTACCAGTAGGACACTGCAGGCGTGCTATAAAATATGTCTGGATGGTGATAGCTATTTTACCAACTGAGGGTAGTCAGTAAATTAGCTATCAACAGTGCTGATTTCTGTTCTTTTGAATCAAAAATTGTCCATTCAAAACTCATTCCAGACATTATAACCATGTATGAAAAAGATCCCTTTCAAACAATTAATTTAGTTTCATTCCTCCATACCCCTTTCCAATTCTACGTTTGAAAGTCCATTACAATTTTCAGATCATCAGTGCTCTCTATCTTTAAAAATGAAGGGGTTTATTTCAACCACCCCTGATCCCTCCTGCATCTTTTACCCATTAGTTTTAATCTGAACCTTCTCAACTCAAAACATATTGGTGATAAGAAATTTACCCTATCTGAATCCACCATAATCCTGTACACTTATATCAAATCTCCTCAATCTTCTTTGCTCAAAGGAGGATTAGCTGAATTTCTTTCTTTTAATGAATCGTTCTATTAAATCTCTTCCATGACCTCTAGGACCTGCACTGAGGCACAAGGCGGCACATTAGCGCAGCGGTAGAGCTGCAGCCTTACAGCGGCAGAGACCTGGATTGGATCTTGATTACGGGTGCTGTCTGTGCGAAGTCTGCACGTTCTCCCTATGAGCACGTGGGTTTTCTCCGGGTGCTCCCGTTTCCTCCCACACTCCAAAGACGTTCAGGTTTGTAGGTTAATTTGCTTCAGTAAAATTGTAAATTTGTCCCTTCTGTGCAGAATGGTGCTAGTGTACAGGGTGATCGCTGGTTGGTGCGGACTTGGAGATTTTTATTGTAATAATCTCAGTTGGAGGTATCTAAACAAGTCTTGGTTCCGAAGTGCAAATCTCTCCTTCAAATCTTGAAAACTTCTTAGGTCTCCATATTCAATAACAGTACAAAATGCAGTCATTCCTTTCTTCATCCACTCTTTAAATGTTGAGTCATACATCCCTGCTTTAAATTCATTATCCAAAGTTATCCATCTTAAAACTTTTTGTCGTTTATTCAGTTTAAGTTGTCTGGTAAGAGTGAACCAGGTTTCTAAATTAAATATCGTTATTGGATCGATTATACTCCTGATATGTCCAGGAAGTGCTTTTTCTCCCAAAAGTGTTTGCATGTGGAAGTCAGGGATATATGTCTCAATCTCTTTCCACCTAGCTATATAGCTATCCTCACATCAATTAATTAGTGGTCAATGTTGGGCTGCATAGAAATATATCCTAAAACTTGGAAGTGTCATTCCACCTTTGTCCTTTGGCAACTGGAGTTTAGTGTATTAAATTCTGGCCTTCTTTCCATCCCAAATAAATCTAGATATTAATTTATCCGATTCCGTGAATTGTTTTAATGGTACCTCTATTGGCAGAGATTGAAACATGTACAATAGCCTTGACAAAATATTAATTTTCACCACATTTATCTTACTACTAAAATCCATTGGGTAGGTGGACCATCTTTCTATATCCTTTCTTATGTTTTGGTTGATGTGATTATAATTGGCTCTTGTTTCAACATGAATCATCATATTCAAAGGTTTTGCACTTGACTCTTTGTTCTATCACACCATTAAGATCTATAACATTTAGTCTCTATTGGCCCAGAAATGTATTTGTACAACTCATGAAAAAATGATGCCATGCAGTTAAAAATTGGCTTGACTCTCAATGGACACATTTCCAAGTGTCTTGGCACCCCTTATGAAATTGACTCTTAACTCTTAACTAAACTAAAAACCTTTCTAGTCTTATTTAAAAACAACAATTCTTATTTTTTCACAGCTATCGAAAGGGACAGCACTCAAAAGTACAGGAATGGATTTTGGATGATCAGCCATGATCATATGGCTTGAAGGGCCGAATGGCCTACTCCTGCACCTATTTTCTATGTTTATGGATAGTAGGTCTCCTGAAATGGAGACAGAGAGATCAAGAAAGGAAAAGAGGTGTCAGATGTAGTTCAAGAGAATTTGAGGCCAAGGTGGAAGCTGGTGATAGGGTTGATAAAATTGAGGAGATCTGCATGGGTACAGGAGCAGTCGGCGATATACCAGAGTAAAGGTTGAGGAATGGTAACAATGAAACTTTAGGCTGAGCTAGGGCCCATGCAACTGCCCATGGCTAATTTTTTTTTAAAAAGACACAAATTGCTGAAGTAACTCAGTGGATCTGGCAACATCTCTGGAGAACGTGGAAAGGTGATATTTCGAGTCGGGACCCTTCGTCAGACCATGGGTACAGCTTTGATTTGAAGAAAGTGAGAGGAAACAAAAGAAAAGAAGTTGAGGGTGAAGACAGGTTCAGCTGGGCAGAGGAGGGTGTTAGTTAAGGGGAGCTAGTTGTGTCTCTGTAATAGGAAGAAACGGACGGCTTGACTCCTTTCTGATGGAGAATGGAAGTGTAAAGGACCTGGACATCCATGGTAAAGACGAGGCAACAGAGGCCAAGGAATTGCCAGTTCTTGAAGCGGTGGGAAGCATGTGAGGTGAGTTGGATACAGATGAGAATGGAGTTGACAGGGGGGGAGCAAGATAAAGTAGGGGCATGAGTTTGGTGGGGCAAGAGAAGGCAGAAACAAAGGGTCTATCATGGGCAGTCCTGTTTGTGGAGTTTGGGTAGGAGATGGAAACAGGCAGTGCAGGGAATGAGTTGAGTAAAGTGAGCGTGTGGAACAAGGAACCCAACAGGAACTTTGCAAATGAAGTTTGTACTGTTTATAAAATTTCTAAAAAGTGCATATATCATGACCATTATTTTAACACCATTAAAATGTCATTGCTTTCTTTATTTTCTTATCATGGTTCTCGGTATTAAATTGTATCTGTCATGTCAGTCATGTTGCCACCTAATCCATTTCCTCTTATTGACAATTATTGTCTTCATTGTTTTCCACACCTCAATATTTTAAGAAGATACATTTTGAAATGCAACCTTTCATAATCCACATTATGAAAATAAAGTGCTTCTTTCACTGACTGCTGGAAAACATCCACCCTTCTCCAAACTGAAATACAACCTTTGCCATTGATTTCTGCTCTCAATTTTTCATTCATGTACCCACTCACCCTTTATCCCATGGGCCTCAAACCAGCCTTTTATGTGGGACTTTGTCATACGTCTTCTGAAAATACATAAAGGTAGCATTATCAGTCAATTTCTAAGCTCCCAAAAGACAAACTGCTGTCGGAACTCAACAGGTTAGGCAGCATCTGTAGAGGGACATGCACAGACAATGTTTTGGGTTGTGACCCTTCAGGTGACATGCTGGTGTTGTTCTGTGCAATGCTGCATGGTTAGAGGTGTGGCTTTTAAGTTGAGGAACAAACGGAGTCCTTATCTGCTGTCACGGATGCAGGGAAAAGTGTGCACAAAGCTGGGCAATTCGGAAAGGCATCCTAAACTATACTTCTACTTCAACCACATCGCAAATTATCAGGCCATTATCACAATGCTGTTTATGAGACGTTGCTGTGCACAAAGTGCTCTAATCTGCCAGTGCCATTATTCCAGAACACGCCATCTCAGAGAGGACCAATAAGGGTCATAAAAGGCACAATACAAATCTCTTTCCTGGGTACACGTTCTGGAACTTCCTAATTAACCTTCCTTCTCTAATTTACCTCAGTTATCTCTTTCAATCTCCCCTTGCATGTTGCTTTGGACTGATTGCAAGTTCTGGTTTTGGCCTCCATTTGTGAAATAAAGTGTCTTTTTTACCAAAACTTTACTTTTCATCTCAACCCCCCCCCCACAAGTCTTGTTCATGAGAATTGGGGAAGATCTCTTCCACCATTTCCATATTCATTTAGAGTTCACATTGAAGAAGTATCTGATCATCACAGGATTCACTCACCAGTATATTGTTAGAGCAGTGGTTCCCAAGAATGCCAGACTACACATAACAATCGTTATCATTAAATGAGTGGAATTGCGGATCTGCCTTTCGCCCTTTGGAGCTGGAAGAACAGAAGAATATTAGAAACAGGAGCAGAAATAGGCCATTAAATTAATACCTGGATAATCCATCTTGGCCTCAACATTCTGCTTTCTCACTATATCCCTTGACTGCCTTTCAGTCTAAATATCTGTCAGTCTTTGACTTGAATAAATATTCAATGACTGCATCAAAATTAGATGCAGATTGATTGCTCTCTGCGGGCGAAGAATTCTTCCTCATCTTCCTCTGAAATGGATAACCCAAATTCTGAATATCCTCTGGAAGAAATATCTTCTCAGCGTCCATCTGTCAATTCCCCTCAGTATCTTATTTTTCAGTGATATCACCTTCATTCTTCTATTCTCCTATGAGTATAGACCAATATGCGCAATCTCAGCACCTTCAACGCGGGAGTCAACCTAACAAACCTTCTCCGCATTGCCTCTTATGCAAACACAAGCTCATTCAACATGAAGACCAAAACTATGCACAATAATCCTGGTGTGGTCTTACCAGCATCTTGTAAAGTTGCATCAGAATTGCCCTATTTTTAAACTCTATGCCCCATGTAATAGTTCATTTCTATCACAACATTTATCAGAAACATTCTTTCCTGTGTTGGACAATGATCAAATATGTTTATTTCTCTTCCGCAACTTAAAGTTCTGAAAATAATATTCATTAGCAGATGGCAGGGCATTGTATAAATATTATACGGATTAGAAAACCTAGAAAAATAGGTGCAGGAGTAGGCCATTCAGCCCTTCGAACCAGCACCGCCATTCAATATGATCATGGCTGATCATCTAAAATCAGTACCCCGTTCCTGCTTTTTCTCCATATCCCTTTATTCCTTTAGCCCTAAGAGCTAAATCTAACTCTCTCTTGAAAACTTCCATAGAATTGGCCTCCACTGCATTCTGTGGCAGAAAACTCCACAGATTCACAACTCTCTGGGTGAAAAGGTTTTTGCTCATCTCAGTCCTAAATGGGCTACTCCTTATTCTTAAACTGTCGCCCCTGATTCCGGACTTCCCCAACATCGGGAACGTGTTTCCTGCATCTAGCCTCTCCAATCCTTTAAGGATTTTATATGTTTCTATAAGATCCATTACATTGATCCTGCTATTACCTGTTGAATCATTCACTCTAGACTTTTCTGTTTTGAAGTCCAACATCCTTTCTTGAATCCTAGCATTATGGCAATCAGTTGAAGATACTGCTCCCTCTCCATTTGTTTCAAGGCCTAGAGGACAAGCCAGGCATTGATTCCTGCCAAATCTATGTTGGTAAAAATTGTTTGGACATGGAATACAGATGGATGTCCCATTGGGGCTATAAGAACCTGGTCCACAAGTCACTGTGTGAAAAGCATAAGCAGTCAGTCAACACATCTAATACCATTTTTCATCTGGAATGGTGCTGGCCTTTCATCTCTTTCTGCCCTAAAGGTGTTCATGTTCATCTCATGTCTTTTCATCATATCAAAGATAGATACAATTAGAGGACATTGGTTTAGGGTAAGTGTGAAGTGAGCATGATCTTCTTTATCAGAGAGTGGTAAGTACAGGCCATCCCTGGGTGATGAATAGGTTACGTTTGTACAGACATCCATAAGTTGCTTTTGTCTGCACATCAGACACTAGGCAGAAATTACGATGTGATAATGATACTGCTACATTATTGTAATAAAGAACAATTACTAAAATTGGCGTGTGAGAAGCAACCAGTTCTGCCATTCATAGAAGTGAACATATGTACATGTGTCAAACTTATATTAATAATATTATGGGAGCTTGATCGTATGTAGGGGTGTGTACCGGAAATGCATTGCCTGAAAGAGTAGTTGAAGCTGGGTCATTGATGGAATGGTAAAAATGTCTGGAAGAGTAATTGAATCGTTTATGGACCAAGTACTGGCGATGAGATTAATATAGGATGCTAATTAGTCAGCGTGAATGAGTTGGGCCTAATGGCCTGTTTACATGCTGCGTGATTCTATCATATTTGGCCAAATCAACGCTGGAGGTAATGAGATGTAAATTCTCCCCTGCTATCGTGCAATCAGGATTATACTGTAAATTAAATTAGTTTGATCAATCAAGCATGCTGTGTGATTTATTTAAACTATTGTTATGGCATTCTACCCAGTTGCATTTTCATGCTTTTACTCTGGGTTCATGCTGACAGCTGAGTGGGTTTTGGTTGTGAGTTCTCAGCACACTTTAATGATCTAAACTGATGATGGAGCACATCGCTACATTGTTGAGGATTTTTTCTTGTTGCAGATTTGACATTAAATCAAGGTATTAAATCTCTCCAGTAGATGTAAACAATCTCAATGCTATCTGATGAACAAGGACATACTGTCTAAAGATGACATGTGCCATTTGGCCTTCTTCTCTGTTGTTTGCTTAAATAATTGTATAAATATTCACGGCTCTGCCTATCCTTCGATCACCTCCCTCAAACATAATATCTAAACTTAATTACACTGCTGGTTTAGAGGACCTTGCCATGCATATTGGCTGCCACATTAGTGAATGGTGCCATATACAGTATGAACAAGCATTTCCTTGATGCCCAACTAAATCCCACGATCTCTGCTTTTGATACACCAATTTGATGAGAATTAACAGTGCTATTAGACGTAAATAAGTAGCACTTACTTACCAATGAACCACTCATCAATGCACACTTTGGTGTTTGCCAGGATCACTCAAGTCCTGACCTCATCACAGCCTCGGTTCAAACATGGATTAAAGATCTGAATTCCGGAGGTGAGGTGAGAGCCTTACATTAAGGTGTCCTTTGACTGAGTGTATGTCACTCAATAAGACCTGAAGTCAATGGACACTAAAAGGAAAATACTCCAGTGGCTGGTGTCTTACCTCACAAAAAGGAAAACTATTGTGGATCTCAGAGGTCAATCATCCCTACCCAAGAATTCACTGCAGGAATTCCTTCAGGGCAATGTCCCAGGTTGTTTGAAGGGAATAGGTTCAAGGATCTGACTAGTAGAACAGAAAAAGGCTCACTCATCTGTTTATTACAAATTAGTTTTATTGGCAAGAGAGAACAAAAACAATACTGCACGGGGTCCATTTTACAGCAGCCCACCTCTCTCTCTCTGCCTCTGTCCACGGCGCTGATCACGACTCAGCCCGTCAGTGAACCCCTCTCATACACGAACACATCAGATTTATTGGCAAGAGAGAGAACAAAAACAATACGTGTTTTGGTATGCACGGGGTCCGTTTTACAGCAGCCCACCTCTCTCTCTCTGCCTCCATGCGCGGCACTGATTACGATTCAGCCCATCAGCGAACCCCTCTCGTATATAAACTAACTTCTGGCTTCCTGGCACCTGCCTTTATACAGGCAGCCGTTGAAATAACTGCCGGTAAGGCCTGGCCAATAGCGCTGCTCCCAAATCCAATGGCAGGGGACTGCATCCGAGCAAGACCCCCCCCCCCATGGGAACCAAGCGCTATCAGCCGCAGACTGGTGCATAAAGCAATACACAGCACTACAGCCTTGGCGCGTAAATCAATACACACAGCGCTGCTGGTTTGGCGCGCAAAGTTTTAAACAGAACACTGTAGGCTTAGCGTGTGGGAATTTAAACAAAGAGATGCCGGCTGCAGCGCTATGGGTTCTAAATATAGCTCTACTGGCCACAGTGCCATGGGGTTACCGGCCGCAGCGCTATGGGCTTTAAACATAACACTATGGCCACAGCGCTATGGGGTTCAACCATAGAACCATAGGGTCACAGACTGTTCGGGCAAAATTCTCGCATAACACAGGCCCAGCCATTTTTGATGCTCTATCTTAAGATCAGAAGTTGGGACGTTCACTGATAATTGTATTGTATTCAATTTTTTTGCCATTCCTCAGAAAATCAAGCAGCCCATGCCTACATGGAGCAAACCATGACATTGTGCATGGGTTGTGAAATGGCAAGTAACATTCATATTATAAAAGTGCCCGGCAATAGCATGTCCAACGAGAGATTTTTCCATGCAGCTCTTGACATTCAAAAACATTACCATCACTGAATCCCGCATCATTAATATCCTGGGGCCTCCCCATTCACCATAAATGTGACAAGTGGAGGTCAAAAGCTGAAGGGCCTGTCCCACCAGCATGCGATTCCATCCGGTGAGCGCGACCAAACCGGCAGCGGGGGCCGCGCGGAGGTCGGGTGATCCCCGTACAGGGCCCGACCCACCAGCATGCGCCTGCATGCGGCAAACCGGCAGCAGGGGCCGCGCGGAGGTCGGGTGAGTGGCCCAACGCGGCGCAAAGTGAGGCGAACTTGGAGCGGAGTCCTAAAGGTAAGTTCACCAGGACAGAGAGGGACACACAGAGAGGGTCACGGAGGCACCTACAGAGACAGTCACGGAGGCACGACGTCGAGGCGGTGTGTAATGCGTCGAGGCGACTACGAGCCGACAAGCCGTTGCTGCGCGGAATTTTTGAATATGGTCAGTTTTTCGGAGCCCCGCGCGATGTCGGGATGAACTCCGCACAATTCCGCACGGCTCCGGCGACTGAAGTGGGACCGGCCCCGCGACGCCGGACGGCTCAAGCGACCACGTTAGGTCGCACTCATCGCATAGAGTTGCCTGCTGGTGGGACAGGCCTTTAAGGCTTTTCTACTATCTGCACAAATAAGGAGTATGTTGGAATATTCTCCACTTGCCTGGATGACTGCAGTGCGAACACATCTCAGAAAGCTCAACGTTATTTGGGTCAAAGCAGCCTACTTGATTGGCACCTCCAATGACTTCCCTAGACCTTTATTCCCTCCATTACCAAATCTTAGTGACTATGCTATGCAACATATGCAAAATGCACTCTGGTTACTCACCCCGGCCATACTCTGCCAGCATCTCCCAAACCTACAGACATGAGCAGTGGGCACAAGGGAACATCAGCACCTACTGTGTATGAAGGAACTGCAGATGCTGGTTTATACCAAAGACAGCCACAAAATGCTGGAGTCACTCAGCCAGACAGGCAGCATCTCTGGAGAGAAGGAATGGGTGACAATGCTGAGTTACTCCAGCATTTTGTGTCTATCTTCAGCACCTATTGGATCCCCAACAAGGCATGCGTTATTCTATCTTGGAAGCACAGTACTTCATTGTGGCTGGGTTTTAATCCTGCAACTATCTGCTTAACAGAACTGTAGTAGTATCTTCAACAGAAGGACTATAGGAATTCAAGAGGTGGATCACCACCACCTGATGGGTAGTTAGGACTGGGCAAGAAATGCTGGCTTTACCAGAATGCCCAGATCCCATAAATACAAAATATCCATTACCCACAGGAATTTGAGGGGAGATATTTCTACATTCTTATCAATCTTTTGTAAGGAAAATATTTTTTACTTATTTTGTTTTTTGAATAACCCGACTCGAAATATAAGATTATGTCTCAGTATTCTTGATTCCCTCATTAGAAGTGGTGACTGTTTTGCATGACTATATTTGAATAAAGAAAAATGTTTACCACAGCAATCCACGCAGGGTCTATTCCTCCCAAATAACTTCCCCATCCCTGCTATGCAGTGATCCACCTTCATTGCCTTAAAAGATCCCTCCACATAGTAGAGAGGAAGCACATCGTTAGAGGTGTCCAGGACAAGCTTAGACTGGGTTAAAAATGTATGTATTTTCTGGAAGGCCTGCAAAAAAAGCAGATAGTATATCAGTTACCCTCCTCAGATTTGACAGGTGCGATTCCCTGATTTATAATTTATGATTTATAATAAACATATGTAAGATTGTGAGGGGGCAACATTTAGAGGAGATGTGCATGGTGGAGGTGAGTGCCTGGAACGTGTTGCTGGGGGAGGTGGTTGAGGCGGGTATGATGGTGGCGCTTGAGATTCCTTTGGATAGGCATATGTATGGATGCGCAAGGAATGGAGGGATATGGAGAATATTTTGGTCTTGGCATCATGTTCGGCAGTCATTGTGGCCTGTTCCAATGTGTACTATTCTATGTTCTGTAACATTTTAAAAATCCATAATATAACAGTCCAATACACAATTCAAACCTCTTGCTCACGTCTATCCTGCCCACTTTAACATTTTGTTGCTCAAAATCCAAATTTCATGCACATGTATTTCATACCCATTTATTATTCCAGGAGCCTTATTTTACACTTTAATAAACCATACTGCTTGTTCATTTTCCTATAATTGCTTGTTACCTTCCACTTTGGCTGCAGCCCTTTCAATTTCTCACCCGATTGGGCCAATTCTTCAGAAGCCATGCTGGCAGTTAACCCCAATACTGGTCGCTGAGCTCCCAATTTGCTGGATGCCAATACTAGAGGTGCTTCTCTGGGAGACTAAATAGCTGATTGCTCCAGTACTGAGCTCTGATCTTATATTGTTGCACGCCCCACAACCATCTGTCTTAACTGCACTGAGATAAGTACACGTACGTTGCAGTCACCAAGTGCAAAATATCATGCATTCCTGAGTACTATATGTTTTGATAAGTTGTGAGAAATGCCAATAATTAATCACCAGTTGATAGGAGAGGTAATCTGTCTTCCCCAAACAATCCATACAATCCTATGTTATTTAGCAAATTCATGTCACTTCTGTATGATTCATCTATCACCAAAATTTCACACAGAAATTAATTAACTAGTTGTTTCTAACCAGTGTTGAGAATGGTAAATCCCAGCACCATGACTAACTGACTTACAATTAAACACATGAGGCTGGATTCATATTATTTTTAGCTCTGAACATGCAGCAGAGATCTATCCCAAACACTTGGATATGGACTGGGCTCATGATTTCCAACTATGATGGCTTGATGTTGTTATCTGAAACTAAGTAGCACTCAACTGCAGAGACACAGCAAGAAGAATGCACCATTGCATTAGTTAAATAACTCTGGTCCATAATGCCTTCCTGAAAGTACCTTCCTGCTACAATTGAACAGCCGGGTTAGCATTCACAGTTGGTGAGCTAAGGGTAGATCTCACCAGTGGACCAGGCCATTCAGCGAGGGTGACATACGTCTTGCACATTCGTGGGTTCCACTGATCTACTTGAGGCCAATTCACTTTGTCAACCATCCTTGGAACAGATTGGAAGAAATAACATGCTAACACGTGTTACCCCAATCTATTAGGACAGTATAGGATTAGTAAGAAGCAGAGCAATCGCCCCGCAATACTGCCCAATCAAACCATAACTGACCAAGTATAGCACGAGTCAAGTACAGCATGAATCTCCTTTCACAGTACAATGCCAAATTCAGGTATATCAACAGTTAAGTACAGAGTCAGCACTACTTTTCATTAGCTCATCAAACACTCCCGGAGCAAGCACAAAATGTATTGTAAGTATTATTTGGTGATGGAATCCCCCCCCCCCCTTCCTCCCAAATGATCCTTTTTCCCATTCCCCACATGATCCTTACCTTCCTTAATGTTTCTTCATTGTGGCACTCTTGGCCAGTTTTGCAAGGCATAATTATATCTTCACCTTGTGAATGCACTGCGTAGGAAAATAAAATAGGTTTTGTGTGGGAAGGGAATAAACTTGAAACAAGCCTGCACTGTGAGATTCAGCGCCATGAAACATAGAAACATAGAAAATAGGTGCAGGAGTAGGCCATTCAGCCCTTCGAGCCTGCACCCCCATTCAATATGATCATGGCTGATCATCCAACTCAGTATCCTGTACCTGCCTTCTCTCCATACCCCCTGATCTGCTTAGCCACAAGGGCCATACCTAACTCCCTCTTAAATATAGCCAATGAACTGGCCGCAACTACCTTCTGTGGCAGAGAATTCCAGAGATTCACCACTCTCTGTGTGAAAAATGTTTTTCTCATCTTGGTCCTAAAAGACTTCCCCCTTATCCTTAAACTGTTACCCCTTGTTCTGGACTTCCCCCAACATCGGGAACAGTCTTCCTGCATCTAGCCTGTCCAACCTCTTAAGAATTTTGTAAGCTTCTATAAGATCCCCCCTCAATCTTCTAAATTCTAGCGAGTACAATGAAGACCAATTCCCCATCAACTGACATATTTATCGATTGGAATTACTATCTTAGCCTTGTTTCGTGTGTAACACAGCAATCTGTAAGTCTGTCCACATACCTGGGATTTTGAGCTGAATTTGATGTTCCACTGTGCCTGCCAATGTTCCCCATTGTGTGCAATTAAAGGTTGTGTTTGTTATCACACAGGAAAGCTGCCTGCACATAGAGCTCAACACTGATTCCAGAAATTTAACAGAATTCTTCACATAATGCTTTTCACAAGTTGTGGTTTTTAACTGCACATTAACTTGGAGACTTCGAAATGGTATGTGGTAGGCTAGAGAAGGAGAAAACACATTTTATATTAAACATTGTCTGGATTAAGATTCTATCGTAAAACAGCAAGCTGAACACTGGCAGATTGCAATAAGTTTGAATTAAATCAATGTATAAAGAAAAATGTATTATCCAGAACTGAGACTGGGACTTTGGGTGGGGGGGGGGGGGGTGCGGGGGGTTGTGGAGGGTCTGTATAAGGAGAGATAACCAGAGATAACCAGTGGAGAATTGGGGGATAGCGAAAACTAAATAAGCCATTGTAGGAGCAAGGGATGACGTGTTAGGAGGTGGGTGCTGCCAATTTATGAGATTCTATGTTTGGGGCCATTGTAGGTTCAGTCAAGGCTGTAATGTAAGGATATGGATGATGTGCAGGCAGATAAGATGTGTCTTGGCATCATGTTCGGCACAGACATTGAGGGCCAAAGGACCTGTTCCTGTGCTGTAGTGCTCTATGTACTGCACATGGAAATAGTGGCAACCCACTCATGCACAACTCACCGAGAGGTACTCAATAGAGTTTCTGAAGAAATCCAGACATAGTAGCTTCTACATTTATTTCTGGAGGAAGAGCATTTTCAACTGCAAAGCGCAATATACAATGCTTTGCAAACAGATTTATACATGAGTGAGTTTTGGTTCGAGAAGCAAAAAAAAATGGTTCTTTACTTTTTTAGTCTACATAAACAACTTCACTGGAGTTTCACTCACCTACTAAACAAAACTGGAGTGTGAGGCTGTATTCTTTCTGGCCTCTGATGTGTTTCATGGTGCAATAATAGAAACCAGTGGCCTGCGAAGTTTCCCAGTTTAGCAACATCAGACTCCCATCAAGCCGTACTCTGTACTGATCGCCCTCTCCTGCTAGACAGGTTGATGCAGGGGTCATCATAGAGAACCAATGAATTCTACTGAACAGTAGAAGGCTGTCTGATCTAATATTCTTATGCCAGTCCTCTAGAAGAAATAACCAGTTGGTCCCATCGCCCTGCTATTCAAAAATAATCCTTTGCTTATGACACAGATTTATAGCAACGATTTATCTTGTTTCAAGAGTAAACATTTTTGCCCTTCTAAGGTACGGTTTAACAAACGTGAGTGAAACAGCTGCTTGAAAGTAAGTGAAGATCTAAGAAACCTGGAAATGCTAAAAATTAAAAATTAAAACAGAAATTGCTGGAAATACTCAGCAACACAGCCCACACCTGTGAGAAGAGAAACGGGGTTTGCTTCTAAGGTTAAATATGTTTTGTCATAATGTTCCCAATTTTCTGGCTAGATCTGGATTATCAAATGGAACTTATTACAAGAAATGTATTTGTGAAGGACAAAAATGGTGAGCGAAAATAGTAAATGGAACTCTAATAAGTATAAAGGATCTTAGGTGCATTAAGAAGGCAAATGTCAAACAAAATATTTGGCGTTATTATCAGAAAGACAAAATATGAAAGCAGTGAAATTATGCCATGGTGTTTAAGAGGTTTCAAGTCGGCACATGGAAATGAAGGGATATGGATCATGTGCAGGGGTCTTACCCAAAATGTCGCTTATCCATGTCCTCCAGAGATGCTGCTTGACCCGCTCAATTACTCCAGCACTTTGTGGGAGTTTTAAGATTAGTTTATCTTGGAATAACATTTGACAAGGACATTGTGGGCTCAAGGGCCTGTTCCTTTGCTGTACCTTTCTTGTTCTATGTTAATTGTATTAATTGTTAGACCTCAGTTGGAGTACTGTGTACAATTCCGGTCACTGCACTAAGGGAAGGATATAGAGAAGATTTACAAGGGCGTTGCCAAAATTGGAGAATTATAGCGTTGGTGATACCAATTATACTATAATTGTTTTATTTGGAACAAAGGAAACTCAGAGGATACTTAATTGTGTACAAAATTATGAAAGCCTAAACAGGAAAAACAAAGTGGTTCCTATTTCCTTTGGCAGAATTCAACAATATGTGTATTTTAATCTACATTTCCTTACCATCATCTGCTTTGATCTGTTGTTTTCATTCCTTACCCTTCCATAACTCTGGACTCCCTCTCCCCTAACTCTCAGTCTGAAGAAGGGTTTCGACCCAAAATGTCACCCGTTCCTTCTCTCCAGACACGCTGAGTTACTCCAGCATTTTGTGTCTATCTACAGTGAAAAGCTTTTGTGTTGCGTGCTATCCATTCAGCGAAATGACTAGGAATTAGGAGACATAGATTGAAGTTAATTGGTTGAAGGACTAGAGAAGAGTTGAGGGAAATTGTCTTCACCCATAGAATAATGACATGTTGGAACTCAATGCTTTGTTAGAGAATGGGGGCAACAACCTTCATCACTAAAAAGTAACCTAATGATCAGGATTCAACATTTGTACTATTCAAACAAAAAACATTTACTGTGAGCAAGGAGAACAAACATTTAGTAAAACGGGCATTTTAATATATTTTTTAAAAGAGACATATTTTTCCCAGGATGAGGAGTATTGGGGAGGCAAATAGGATATTCTTACTATTATATTTGTTTGCTCACACACTCCTATAATTTATCACTTCATTGTATATTTGCTTTTTCTTTTACTGAGGGTGTGATGGCAAGAAACTTATAAAAGTCTGTTGAAACCAACAAGCAAATTTTGTCCAACATACCTATGACATGTGCCTGGGACTTCCCCTCTCTCCACCAGTGGGTCATAGGATTGCTGATGGTTGTCCGACTCAGCTCTGGGGTCAGACAATAAATAGCAACGGGAGAGCCTTTCAAAGGAATTAAAACTTCAACTGAAAGGCAAGATGACACACCAGCATGTTTACTGCAATAAATTTCAATAATATCCACAATTTTGTAATGCTATTCTTTCTTGAAGACTAATTAAGGTGGAACACCCTCTGCACATGTCAATGTAGTGTCCAGACTGCCATGTTTCAGAGAATGTTTTGGCAGGAAAATTTGAAGAAAAACAAATCACCTTTCCTGGTCTCAAGGGATTTCAAAACACTTGGCGTTCAATTAAGTTATTTTGAAACTTAATCATAGTTGTGCTAAAGACATTTAGCCTGTTCTGGTTATATTGGTGAGGGAGAAATAATGGTCAGAACTCTGAAAAGGATTGTCCTACATTTCCCTGAATAATGTTCTGGAATCTTTCAATCATCTGTGCCACCAGGAGCATCCATGGAATGTCATGCCAAGTCCCAGACATCATCAAGCCTGAGCAATAGCGACCAATGAAGGCCTGAGCGTCTGGGACCAGCCTACGAGACCTCTTGTAACCAATTAGGTTTTTCGCCTGCTAATGGCACACTAGGCTCGAAGGTTTTAAAATTACCATCCACAAATTACCATAGCCCTTTCCCCAGATTTTATTTTTGTTAGAGACAGGCTTATGCCCAGGAATTTGAGGGATATTCTCATAAAACAGATGTTGTGAAGGACAATGATCATTGAGGGTGGAAGGGGCAGAAACATGTCCAGCTGCCTGACTTAGTTCAGTGGGAAATATTTGTTTTTTGAGAAAAGACTTAGCTTATATCTATTATTTGCGGAATGGCTAGGAGCAATGCCTTTGAATTTAAAGTTAGGTTTTAAGAATTTTTAACCAGCCAAAGGAATGTGACTTACCTGTCTCCCCTTCTCTTCCCAAGACTCGATGAATAGGGTCCGTGATTTCAGAAGTTCCTTTGAGTGAATTTGTGAACTGTAGAAACTGGTCACTTAATGTTTTAACGTTCTTGTGATCATCTCTTTGGTCACTTTTGTTAAGCCGACAAAGTAAACGAGAAGAACACGGAGAATCTCCTTTGCAACGGAGGAGGAAAGAAATAAGGATAAAATACTCAGAAAATATATGTAAAACAAAAAGAAAAGGAAAGAATGGGGAGAAAAACAGGATGAAAACTTAACCATGTGAAATAGGGATACCCTTTTTTAATCAATTTTCAAGAACTAGTGCTGGTTTACAATTACTATTTGTTTCTTTCACAGAAGAACATATCTGTTTCTTTATAGATGTAGATTAACTAACAGTTTAACTAACCTTTTATCCTTCTGAGGGAAATCAGAAGACATACAAAAATAATGACAAAATATCCACACATCTCCACATTTGAAGGATATCAACGCTATATGCCTATAGAGAGAGTTTGTATTGAGTAACGGGCAGCAGGAGAAAGAACATTAAACTCAGGTGCACTCCAACCCCCATTGTTGGGTGGGGAGGCCTCACAAAGAAACTTATTATTTGTTCTGTTAGGATTCTATTGACTTTTAAAAGTGGCCACTGCTAAAAACCAGATTCAGCCAAAAAAGGTAAACGTTCATTAGAAAACCGTAAATGGACCAAAGAAATACCATTTTAAAAAAAGGCACAAAGTGCTGGAGTAACTGCAGGTCAATCAGCAACCCTGGAGAAGATGGATAGGTGACATTTTGGATCAGAACCCTTCTAAAAACAGTGTTCTGAAGCCTAGAACAAGAGCAATATTAATTAATTCACATTAATTTATGTACATTAATTAATATTGGTGTGCATGGTCATTGAGAACGTTGACATCAGTCATTAATATTCGAGTAACAATGCTGTTATTTTGGCACCAGATTGATGAAGATAATAGAGCGGATCGGTCAGTGGGCTATCCAGCAGTGGTTGGTGTGTGAAATTGTGTGAATAACGACAAGTAATTTAACTATAGTATAAGTTTTAATAACCTCGAGGCACAGATTCTTGATAAAGCCTTCACATTCCTCTTGTCCACTCCCTGTCTGAACTGCCTCCAGATGGCACGCATGCTCTAGATAACAAACTCCAGGAACAGTCTGTACGAATACCCGACATGGATTAGGAACATAGTGCCTGATCTACAGTTGGCACCATTCATGGCACAGGTAATGCAGATAATCTTGTCCTTCAATCAGACTAGGAATATTATCATGAGCACATACGACTATTCTCTGATGGGGTCAAGAGGCAGACCTCATTCGAGTTGCCAGAGAGCAAGGATGTACTAGGGAATGTACGCTGGTATTAATATCGCCCAAAAGGATCAGTTGTTTCCCACAGTGTTGAGGACCAGGATGTTTTCAAGGTTATAGCTAGTTTCCCTCTCCCAGGACTCTCAGTTTGAAGAAGGGTCTCAACCCGAAACATCACCTATTCCTTTTCCCCAGAGATGCTGCCTGACCTGCTGAGTTATTCCAGCATTTTGTGTCTATCTTTGGTTAAACCAGCAGCTGCACACCCTTCCTACACATTTGGCTTGAATAATACGGGTTTCCAGTGACCTTGGTGAATTTAAAGGCAGTGGGAATTATATAAGAAGCCAAGAGCCTGGTTCCAACTACAGGCCTACATGTTTTAGGTATGTTACAAAACTTACCTTCAGCGGCGCTGCAGTTCTGCCCCTGACCGTGTGCACGACTTTTGAGCCTTTGGGGGGGGGGCGGGGTTAAAATGTTTTTTCTCCTGCCTGTCCTGGATATATTTTCTCGGGGTGCTAGCTAATGCTGAAGAATTGTTCCGACTGCCGTTCTGTGAATGTTTTATTTTAAATCGCGGGACAATTTCAGCGCTGGAGTAAAATAAAAATCCGCTTCTAATGCCATCAACGCCGATTACCGGGACAGATTTCACGTACAGGACAGCTAAATGTAAGCCATTTATTTTACATATAAACGTGCTTCTTAGGATGACCTTCATCCAAATTTTACGTTGCGAAAAGGTGATTTAGGCCCCATACAAACCGGCAGTATTTTTCCTGCCGATGTGGGGTTTAAATTCACCGCAACCGCAACGTTCGATCTCGTTCCACAAAAACCCACTCGCAAGATGATTAAAATGGCCATTAATTTACGGGAATTAAACACTAAATTCCTTCCATTTGGCCTATAAATTCATGACAATGCGATTTAAAAATCATGTTATATTGTGAATTCCTGTGTGACTGTTATTTAGACACTTGGGCTATTTAAAAATGTTAATCTTTTCTTAAGAAATGGATAGATGTTTAGATCTAGTACGTGAATTTTGTAATTAGCTACAATTAGGTAACTATTTAATTTCAGGTCATCCAAGTAAGATTGTTTCATATTTGTTTCAGAATACTTCAATCTATAATCACTAAACATTTTTTTGAGTTCTCTTAATTTTTAAGAAAGTTATGGGCTTTTGACTGTCCTCGATCACAGCTTTTGTGTTAAGTCAATGGAAAAGCAATAGGGAACAAGATGCTAATTTCCGAGTATGAAAATGGCCATAATTCTTTTAATACTGAAGATATGAACGTGAATTAGATATCAAATTAAACTTATTTTTATGCTTTATCTGATGGAATTGCACACTTGATTTTTAAAATCTCAACATTTTCTAACATTGCTACTACCCAGAGAGTTGTGAATTTATGGAATTCCCTGCCACGGAGGGCAGTGGAGGCCAAATCACTGGATGGATTTAAGAGAGAGTTGGATAGAGCTCTAGGGGCTAGTGGAGTCAAGGGATATGGGGAGAAGGCAGGCAGGCACGGGTTATTGATAGAGGGCTATCAGCCATGATCACAATGAAAGGCGGTGCTGGCTCGAAGGGCCGAATGGCCTCCTCCTGCACCTATTTTCTATGTTTCTACATGTTTCTGATCCCGGCATATTCTGGAGCCCAACTCAGGCTGTGACCCAGAAGGAGCCAAACATCAGGAGTTTGGAATAATCAGGTGCTGGGCCACAGGAGTTTTACCTTGCCTGGCTTTGGGGGAGGTACAGAACTTTTCTTTGCAACTTGATTGTGTCTCGCCCTAAGAAGATGCGTGGTCTATCTCGATCGAACAATCGTGTGAGGACGTGAGCAGTTGAAGGATGCCGCCGTCCCGCTACGACCTCCCACCAGCAGGGGGAGCGGCACGATAGCAATTCCGGGAGCGATGTCGATCGGCCACCACCAGCCCGGTTAGGCCGGCACGAGCTCCAGCGCGAGCGCGGTGTGAGAGAAGGTGCTGGAAGCGGGACGCCGGCGCCACAGCCGGCTTTAATACCGGTATTGTTAACATTGAATCCGCCTGTTGTCGAAAGTCGGGAAGCAAAAATGAAAGTACATGGCTGGAAAATTAATACAGTCGGGAGGCGCGGGGAAAGGGGGGCAAATTGTTGGTCGCCGGCGACAGTCTGTGGCGTGGAAGGCTGCACTTGGTACCGTGTGGGGACGGGCAAACCGTGGAGAGCGGGATATTAGAAAGGATTTCAGTCTGGGAGCAGAGAGATTTGCAGTGCAGGAGAGGGCTGCTGCAGTGTGGGAGAGGGCAGACACAAAATGCTGGAGTAAGGCAGCGGGACAGGCAGCATCTATGGAGAGAAGGAATGGGCGACGTTTCTGGTCGACACCCTTCTTCAGACTGAAGGAGAGACCCTTCTTCAGACCACTATCTTTGCTTCAGACTGATGTCAGGGGAGGGGGCGAGACAAAGATTGAATGCAGTCGGAGACAGTAAGACTAGTGGGAGAACTGGGAAGGGGAAGGGAAAAGGGATGGAGAGAGGGCTATCTGAAGTTAGAGAAGTCAATGTTCATACCGCTGGGGTGTAAGCTGCCAAAGCGAAATATGAGGTGCTGTTCCTCCAATTTGCACTGGGCCTCACTCTGACAACGGAGGAGGCCCAGGGCAGAAAGGACAGATTGGGAATGGGAGGGGGGAGTTGAAGTGCTGAGCCACCGGACGGACTGAGCGGAGGTGTTCAGCGAAACGATCGCCGAGCCTGCGCTTGGTCTCCCCGATGTAGAGAAGTTGACGCTTGGAAGAGTGGATAAAGTAGATGAGGCTTAGAGTAGTTACAAGTGAACCTCTGCCTCAGCTGGAATAACTGTTTGGGTCCTTGGATGGAGTCAAGGGGGGAGGTAAAGAGGCAGGTGTTGCATCTCCTGCGGTTGCAGGGGAAAGTACCTGGGAAGGCGTGGTTTGGGTGGAAAGGGACAAATTGACTAGTAGTTTCGGAGGGAACAATCTCTCCGGAAAGCAGAAAGGGGTGGAGATGGGAAGATGTGGCCAGTCGTGGAATCCCGTTGGAGGTAGTAAAAATGTTGGAGGATTATATGCTGTATGCCACGGCTGATGGGGTGGAAGGTGAGGACAAGGGGGACTCTGTCCTTGTTACGAATGGGGGTGAGGGGGAGTAAGAGCGGAACTGTGGGATATTGAGGAAACCCTAGTGAGCGCCTCATCTGTAATGGAAGAGGGGAATCCCTGTTTCCTAAAGAATGAGGACATCTCCGATGCCCTGGTATGGAACACCTCATCCTGGATGCAGATATAGCGTAGATGGAAGAATTGGGTGTAGGGGATAGAGTCTTTACAAGAAGCAGGGTGGGAAGAGGTTTCATCATGATATCTATGGGAGTCAGTAGGTTTGTAGTAGATGTCGGTCAATAGTCTATTTCCTGTAATGGAAACGGTGAGATCTAGAAAAGGTAGGGAGATGTCAGAGATGGTCTGAGTGAATTTGAGTGCGGGATGGAAACTAGTGGTGAAGTTGATGAAGTCAGTGAGTTCTGCATGGGCGCAGGCGGTGGCACCTATGCAGTCGTCAATGTAGCGGAGGTAGAGTTCAGGGATAGTGCCTGTGTATGCTTGGAACGGGGATTGTTTGACGTACCCTACAAAGAGGCAGGCATAGCTGGGGCCCATGCGAGTGCCCATAGCTACGCCTTGGATTTGGAGAAAGTGGGAGGAGTCGAAGGAGAAGTTGTTGAGGGTAAGGTCCAGCTCTGCTGAGCGAGAGGTGTGGGAGAGGGTGTTGTGTTGGGGAGGAGGGCAGACGGGTGTAGTGTAGGAGGGCAAGGCAGAGCGGGGTTTCATGTGGCGCAAGGGCAGTGTAAGCGAGCGACAACCTCACATCCTTGCATGTTATTTTGCATCTGCCAAATTCTTGTTAACTTACTAGGCTTGTCTATAGTTCATTGAAGCTTCTTTACATCTTCCTCCCTGCTCACATTTTATAATTTAGTATTATCAGCACAAAGGAAAAGATGACATTGGTTCCCTCAGTCAGATCATTGACAAGTTGTAAAAAGTTTGAGCATAAAGGGCCTGTCCCACCAGCATGCAACTCTATGCGATGAACGCGTTCAAATTAGAAGCGGGAGCCGCGCGGAGGCCCTTAAAGGGGCTGTCCCACCAGCATGCAACTCTATGCGATTAGCGCGACCTAACGTGGTCGCTTGAGCCGTCCGGCGTCGCGGGGCCGTCCCACTTCGATCGCCGGAGCCGTGCGGAGTTCGTCCCGACACCGCGCGGGGCTCCGAAAAACTGACTGTGTCCAAAAATTCCGCGCGGCAACGGCTTGTCGGCTCGCAGTCGCCTCGACATTTACACACCGCCCCGACATCGTGCCTCCGTGAACCTATTTGTAAGTGCCTCCGTGACCCTCTATGTGTGTGGCTCCGTGGCCCTGTGTGTGTGTGTGTGCCTCGGTGCCCCTCTGTGTGTGCCCCTCTCTGTCCTGGCGAACTTACCTTAGACTTCGCTCCAAGTTCGCCTCACTTTGCGCCGCGTTGCTCCACTCACCCGACCTCCGCGCGGCCCCTACTGCCGGTTTGGTTGCGCTTGCCGCATGCAGGCGCATGCTGGTGGGAACGGCCCTGTACAGGGGATCACCCGACCTCCGCGCGGCCCCACTTCTAGTTTGATCGCGTTCATCCCATAGAGTTGCATGCTGGTGGGACAGGCCCTTTAGTATCAATCCCAGCAGTACTATACGGTGAGCCAACCTAAGAAAGATCCATTTATTTCTATTCGTCTGTCACAGTATTGCAACTAACTGCACTGTTAATCAGTTTCCTATGTCGGACTTCATTGAAAGCATTCTGAAAATCCAATGCTTGTCACATGCTCAAAGAACTCAATAGAAAGACATTCTTGCCATAGAGGGATACAGAGAAGGTTCACCAGACTGATTCCTGGGATGTCAGGACTTTCATATGAAGAAAGACTGGATAGACTCGGCTTGTACTTGCTAGAATTTAGAAGATTGAGGGGGGGTCTTTTAGAAACTTTCAAAATTCTTAAGGGGTTTGACAGGCTAGATGTAGGAAGATTGTTCCCGATGTTGGGGAAGTCCAGAACAAGGGGTCACAGTTTAAGGATAAGAGGGAAATCTTTTAGGACCGAGATGAGAAAAACATTTTTCACACAGAGAGTGGTGAGTCTCTGGAATTCTCTGCCACAGAAGGTAGTTGAGGCCAGTTCATTGGCTATATTTAAGAGGGAGCTAGATGTGGCCCTTGTGGCTAGCGGGATCAGGGGTATGGAGAGAAGGCAGGTACGGGATACTGAGTTGGATGATCAGCCATGATCATATTGAATGGCGGTGCAGGCTCGAAGGGCCGAATGGCCTATTCCTGCACCTATTTTCTATGTTTCTAAATGCGCACGGCCAAATAGTTGTTTTTGATGGGTTGTGGGTGCTGAGTTGTGAAGTGTGTTTGCGGTTTGCTTTGGCAGATAATGCACATTGGGAAAAAGTGGAGAGAATATAAAGAAAAGGGTTATGAGGATTAACTGGGTATGAAATGGTTATATGCAATGAGAGAGTAGGTATGTGGAAATTAACATGATTGTTGCTTTTAGTTTTCAAGATATGGACATTTTCTTTGATTGCCGTGAGGAATAGGAGCAAGGAATAATTGGAATTGGAATCAGTGATACGTCACCACTGTTGTGGGACGTATCACTGATGGGGATGAGTCCGAGTATAGAAGAGAGATCGAGCTACTGTCCATATTGTACTGGTGCCAGCACAACAACCTGGCCCTCAATACCAGCAAAACCAAGGAACTGATTGTGGACTTTGGAAGGAGTAGGATGGGGACCCGCAGTCCTGTTTATATCAACGGGTCGATGGTTGAAAGGGTCAAGAGCTTCAAATTCCTGGGCGTGCACATCTGTGAAGATCTTTCCTGGTCCGAGAACACAGATGTAATTATTAAGAAAGCTCATCAGCGCCTCTACTTCCTGAGAAGATTACGGAGAGTTGGTCTGTCAAGGAGGACTCTCTCTAACTTCCACAGGTGTAGAGTAGAGAGCTTGCTGACTGGTTGCATCGTGGCTTGGTTCGGCAACTTGAGCGCCCCGGAGAGGAAAAGACTCCAAAAAGTAGTAAACACTGCCCAGTCCATCATCGGCTCTGACCTTCCTTCCATCGAGGGGATTTATCACAGTCGCTGCCTCAAAAAGGCTGGCAGCATCATCAAAGACCCACACCACCCTAGCCACACACTCATCTCCCTGCTACCTTCGGGTAGAAGGTACAGGAGCCTGCAGACTGCAACAACCCAGTTTAGGAATAGCTACTTCCCCACAGCCATCAGGCTATTAAACCTGGCTCGGAACTCTGAACATTAATATCCCTCCATCTGCTATTTGCACTTTATTAATTTATTACGTCATGGGTGTATTTATGTATAGAATTGTAGTCAATGCCTTCTATGTTCTGTTGTGCTATGCAAAGAAAGATTTTCATTGTCCTGTCAGGGACACATGACAATAAACTCTTTTGACTTTTTGACTTGACTTTTGAATTTAGGGGATTATCAAGGTGTATAGAGTTATTAACAATTGTGCGGTGCTTTTAATTGTACGCAGATTATAGATTGCCTGTTGCATAATGTCACTATCGTGAGCACTCAGCGTGTTTCAGAGCTGGCCTGGAATACTAAGGGAATGGAGTTTTGGAAGAGATAACTGATTAAATGTAGAGATGGATTTAGAGTAGGTAGTAGAGTTGAATAACAGGTTATTCAATCAAAAACAAATATTTGAAACCCGGTTAATTACTGTTGCAAGTAATTAAAAATAACAGATTAAAACAAGGATTTTAAGAAATGTGGCATTATGTTTTCTTGGTTCTGCATTTCTATGTAATCATTATGTCAGATCTGTCAATCACCCCCATTGAATAGTCAGACAGGCATCAGAAAGATATAAGATTGAAACATATAAGATTGTTATGGGTTTGGACACACTAGAGGCAGGAAACATGTTCCCGATGTTGGGGGAGTCCAAAGCCAGGGGCCAGAGTTTGAGGATAAGGAATAAGCTATTTAGAACGGAGACGAGGAAGCACTTTTTCTCACAGAGGGTTGTGAGTCTGTGGAATTCACTGCCTCGGAGGGCGGTGGAGGCAGGTTCTCTGGATGCTTTCAAGAGAAAGCTAGATAGGGCTCTTAAAAATAGTGGAGTCGGGGGATATGGGGAGAAGGCAGGAACAGGGTACTGATTGGGGATGATCAGCCATGATCACATTGAATGGCGGTGCTGGCTCGAAGGGCCGAATGGCCTACTCCTCCTATTGTCTATAAAGCTGAATAGTCACTGATTTTTAAAATATTATTTCTCTCAAGCAGTTGGATCGTGCTGAAAGTAACAAAAGATGAGAGTCACTAGTACAGCGGGGATGTGTTTGAGCCAGTCTATTCCCACGGCAGCTCGGCGCCGCAGGTGGAAGCGCAAGACCATGTTGGTACTGACTGATGTTTCAGGAGCCAAGCAGCTGAGCGTGCTCACGCGGCGTTGCTGCTTACTTGCCCCCTGTCGCCGCAGAATGAAGAGACCACGCCACAGACACAGCACAGTAAATGCCGTTGAATGGGAAAGTGCCAAAGAAAAGTGTGAGGATGATGAAAATCTGAGATCAAATACTGGTGAACTACATAAGGAAGAAAATAAAACTGAGCCCCCATCTCAAAACCTGGAGGAAAAGGTCAACAACAGTACATTAAAAAAGAGCAGGACTTTAATAGAGCAGGCGAATGGAAGTGAGGAGAAAGAGGAAGGAATCGAGCAACAGTGTTTGAATACAGGCTTGTTTACAATTAATGGTGGGCTTAATGGTGAATCATTTGAAGATTTTGTTGATACTGCATCCTCTGGAGTCGATGCAAGATTATGTTTCACTGCAATTAATACTGGGAATGAACAAAGTATAGTCCTCATGTCACCATCACAGGTATGAAAGAGTTTTGTTTTTCTTCTTGCTCCTTCAACCCCTCGCCCTCCATGAGGTGTTGAATTATCGGACTTCTGAACAGTTCTTTTAAAAGCTAGGGTACTGTCTGATTCACCTCTACCCCATTGCGAACATTGGACTTGGCCTCTGGAACTGGTGCACTGCAACACTGAGATCATAAGACACAGCAGCAGAATTAAGCCATTCAGCTCACAGAGTGTGCTCGGCCACTTGATCACGACTGCTCTATTTTTCTCTCTCAATCCCATTCTCCCCCCTATTCCCTGTAAATTTTGATGCCGTTCCTAATCAACAAACTATCTCTGCTTTAAAAATACCCAATGACTTGGCTTCTACAGCATTCTGTGGAAATGAATTACACAGATTCACCACCATATAGCTAAAGAAATTCCTCCTCATCTCCGTTCTAAAGGAACGTCCTTTTATTGATCTCCAATTTCAGGTAGTCCTTGCTTTCTCTCTCCTTCTCCTCCCCTTCCCAGCTCCCCCACAAGCCTACTGTCTCCGCCTCTTCCTTTCTTTCCCCCTCCCCCCGACATCAGTCTAAGAGGGTCTTGACCCGAAACGTCGCCTACTCCTTCTCTCCATTGATGCTGCCTCACCCGCTGAGTGCAAAACCTCCTCTGGACCCTCTCCAGTGCCAGCACTTCCTTCCTCGGATATGGAGCCCAAAACTGCAGTCAATATTCCAAATATGGTCTGACCAGCACCTTATAAAATCTCAGCTTTACATTCTTGCATTTATATTCTCAGCTTTACATCCTTGCATTAACATTGCATTTGCCTTCCGTACTACTGTCTCAACCTGTAAATTAATATTTTGCAAATCCTGCACCAGCACTTCCAAGTCCCTTTGCACCTCTGATTTCTGAATTATTTTCCCATTTAGAAAATAGTCTACACCTTTAGTCCTTCCACCAATGTGCATGACAGTACACTTTGCCATGCTGTATTCCATTCACCACTTCCTTGTTCACTCTCCAAACCTATCCAATTTCTTCCTCAGATTCCCTGCTTCCTCAACTCCATCTTTGGGGTGGAAGATTGTAACCTTCACATGGTCCGCCCTGTTTCGACGAATGCAATCAAACCGACGTGCACAATCAAATAAGATCAAATAGAACAAGTTGTCCTACAACTTTAGGCTGTGCACGCCATATGAAGAATAAGAAGAAATCCATCTTTCCCTCACCCCCAGCTTTGAAGTATTCACTCACTGGTCTTTCTGTTGCTCTTTACCAATGTGTTTTTTTTCCTTTGTGAGCCCAGAGAATGACTGTTATAAGACATTATGTCATTTAATCCTAGTTCAGAGTGAAAGACATGTTTTTCAATTTTTCTTGTCACTGCTGCTTTTTTTTTTAAACACAGAAACTGACTTTTCGAGGAAGATGTCAAGTAACGTGCCTGTATGGGAGTGTCCAGGTATTCGGGTTTACAATTAGAGAGGGGCAGCCCGCACACCATCTGTACTCTTTACCAACACATGCTGCGCTGAGCATTGAGGCTCTGCCTCATTGTAAACCAAGTCTGACGAAGCGCGAGATGAAAATGGAAGTGAAATCAGTTCTACGACACCATGTAGCAGCAGGTGAGGATCTGGGATCCACGGAAAGAAATACTAGTTGTTAGACCAGATGAATGAAATGTCTATTGTACCATTTGTCTAGCAAGAGGATGGTGCATGATACACGGGGTGTGCAGGAATTTATTCCTATTGCAAGTTGTAAGGGCCTTGTCTGCTGGCTTTAGCAGAGCTGAAATGTAAGTTTGCAGCACAACCCTGGCCTTTCTCATTCTGCACTCGCTGAACTTGAGGTCACCGAAAACGTTGTTGCCTGTGTCCTAACTTGGATCAACTTCTGTTCACCCATACTCAAGCATACTCTATTGCCTGGTTAAATAACACCTTGCCTTAAAATGTGTAGGAAGGAACTGCAGATGCTGGTTTAGACCGAAGATCGACACAAAATGCTGGAGTAACTCAGCGGGACAGGCTCAACCAGAAACGTCACCCATTCCATCTCGCCAGAGATGCTGCCTGTCCCTACCATTTCTTGACCTCACTATCTCCATCACAGGTGATAGACTACTGACCGACATCCACTATAAACCCACTGACTCCCATGACCATCTAGACTATATTTCTTCCCACCCTGCCTCCTGTAAGGACTACATCCCCTACTCCCAATTCCTCCGTGTACATCTGCACCCAGGATGAGGTGTTCCACACCAGGGCATCGGAGATGTCCTCATTCTTGATGGAACGGGGGTTCCCCTCTTCTACTATAGATGAGGCTTTCACCAGGGTCTCTTCTATACCCCGTGACTCTTCTCTCACTCCCCATCTCCCTCCCTCCCCCCCCCCCCCACTCGTAACAAGGGCAGAGTCCCCCTTGTCCTCACCTTCCACCCTACCAGCCGTCACATGCAACAAATAATCCTCCAACATTTTCGCCATCTCCAACGTGATCCCACCACTTGCCACATCTTCCCATCTCCTCTCCTGTCTGCTTTCCGCAGAGACCGCTCCCTCCGTAACTGCCTGGTTAATTCGCCCTTCCCACCCGAACCACCCCCTCTCCGGGCACCTTCCCTTGCAACCGCAGGAAATGCTACACTTGTCATTTTACCTCATCCCTTGACTCTATTCAAGGACCCAAGCAGTCTTTCCAGGTGCGCAGAGGTTCACCTGCAGCTCCTCCAAACTCATCTATTGCATCTGCTGCTCTAGATGTCAGCTGCTCTACATCGGTGAGACCAAGCGTAGGCTTGGCGATCGCTTCGCCGAACACCTCAGCTCGGCTCGCAATAACCAACCTGATCTCCCGGTGGCTCAGCACTTCAACTCGCCCTCCAATTCTGAATCCGACCTTTCTGTCCTGGGCCTCCTCCATGGCCAGAGTGAGGACCACCGTAACTTGGAGGAGCAGCACCTCATATTTCACTTGGGCAGTTTGCACCCCAGCGGTATGAACATTGACTTCTGTAATTTCAGGTAGTCCCTAGTTTCTCCTCCCCTTCTTGGCTCTCCCTCAGCCCACTGGCTCCACCTCGTCATTTTTTTTACCTGCCCCCCCCCCCCCCGCCCCCCACCCACACATCAGTCTGAAGAAGGGTTTTGACCCGAAATGTTGCCTAGTTCCTTCGCTCCATAGATGCTGCCTCACCCGCTGAATTTCTCCAGTATTTTTATCTACCTTCAATTTTCCAGCATTTGCAGTTCCTTCTTAAACATGCTGCCTCTCCAGCTGAGTTACTCCAGTATTTTGTGTCTCTCTTCCTTTAAAATCTTTATTCTGGTTTTTAAATCCTGCTGTGGTCTCATTCCTCCATATTTCTGTAAAAAAAAATTCCCAACTATCTGTCTTATCCACTTGTGCTGAATTTAATTACAATGTGAGTGACCATGCCTGTAACTACCAAATATCTTGGTTTGGATTCTTCCTCCCTCTACTTCGCTTCCTTCTTTAAAACATTATTTTAAAAGTCACCTCTTAATATTGACCTATTATCTTAATTACTCATGGCAGCTTTTGTATTTGATAATGTTCGTGTAAAGGTGCAAGGGTACATATAAGCAGAAATTGTTGTTGAATAAAATTAGGAGTGTTTTCAATAATACTGGGATTTACACTATTCTAAATTATGCACCTTTTATTGTGACAGCTAGTAATGGCCGTAAATAGCTACCCAGAAAGTCTACCAATGGTATAAAAAGTAAAACAAAACGAGGTTTGCATTCGTTTTGTAACGTTAAGGTCATTTAAAATATAGTCTGAAGTAGGGTTTTGACCCGAAACGTTGCCTATTTCCTTCGCTCCATAGATGCTGCCTCACCCACTGAGTTTCTCCAGCATTTTTGTCTTCCTAAAATATATTGACAGTGCTTTACTCTTTATCTGACCCATTTGGTATCTGTCCTAGATGTGTTTGTTGGGATGGAATGAGAGGGTTCGCCAAGCTGAAATCGCTTCCCTAATTTTTCTAGCTGAATTCAGGTTCTGATAAAATAGCAATGTTACAAAATTTTGAGATTTTAAAAATCAAGTCTGCAATTTATCCCATCAGATAAAGCATAAAAATAAGTTTAATTTGACACCTAATTCACTTTCATATCTTCAGTATTAAGAAAGTTATGGCCATTTTCATACTCGGAAATTAGCTTGTTCCCCATTGCCTTTCAATTGACTTAACTAAAAAGCTGTGATCTGGAACAGTTAAAAACCCATATCTTTCTTAAAAATTAAGAGAACTCAATGAAATTTTCAGTTATTATAGATTGAAGCATTCTGAAACAAATATGAAACAATCTTACTTGGATGACCTGAAATTAAAGCATATAATTAGTTAGTTATCTAATTGTAGCTAATTACAAAATTCAATGAGTAGATCGAAACATCTATCTATTTCTTAAGAAAAGATAAACTTTTTAAAAATTGCCTAAGTGTCCAAATAACTTTCACACAATAATCCACAATATAACATAATTTTTAAATCTCATTTTCATGAATTTCTGGGCCAAATGGAAGGAATTTAGTGTTTGATTCCTGTAAATTTATGGCCATTTAAATCAACTAGCGAGTGGGTTTTAGTGGAATGCGGTGGATTGGAACGTTGCGGTTTGCGGTGAAGTCGGGAGGAAAAATACTGTTTGTTCATACATTTTTTTTTGGACCCCATTTCACAACATGAAAATATTATTAAAGCCTCCCGAAAAACCAACTTTTAATATAAAAATAAACTATTAACCTTTTTTCTCCCCTACGCAAAATCCTTCCGGTTGTCGGCGCTCACGGCTTTTGAAGGTGATTTTTAAATTACTCTAGTTAATAAATAATTTAGAGTAATTTAAAAATACCTTCATTCATGAAATGTCGGACCGATTTTTCTTCCGCAACGAAATCGCCCGACATTGATCGATTTTCCCTGCCTGTGGAAAAATGGCACTTTAAGCCCGCCCCCCTCTGAAAGGCGCCAAAGTCGCACACACGGGGAGCGGCAGAACTGCAGCGCTGCTCAAGGTAAGTTTTGTAACATACCTAGATAAAAGGTCATCAACCTAAAACATGGACTCTGTTTCTCTCTGAAAAATGCTGCTGTACTTGCTGAGTATGTCGCATTTTAGTTTAGGATTGCTAATGGGGGTATTTTGGCATTGTGCTCCTAGTTCTCTGTATTTATTGCAGCTTCAAGACATACTTTGATGAAGGAGGTGACATCTTCAAGCTCAGTCCTGCTGTTGGAACATCTTGATAGCCCAGAAACACTCTTTCTGTCCAGCTTCTCTGACTACAAGGAGATATTTGCATCACATTCAGTGAGTGGTTTATAAGATTTACAACCACATCCAAAGAATGCTGGGTTTAGTGCATTTGTTTGTGAGTGTCCAGGACGTTATCACTGTTGAGTGACTCTTGTTCTGTGATAAATGTTGGGCTGCCTACAACACTGAGGTTGTGTTATGTATTGGTTTGTACTGAAAACTGCAGATCTCTGTCCGAGCAGCCTTTAAAATAGGTTTTCACATGCTAACCATTGTTTGTTATTTACTGAATAAAATAGGATCAATAAGACTGGATGCAATTGAAGATTAAGAGACATTTGAATTGAATTGGAATGGTAAATTAAGGAAAATACTGATATAAGAAAGTAAACAGCTTGCCAGTTTTTGAACATTCCAAAATACTTTATTGCCAATTTAAAGTGTGGTCACTGTCGTAAAATACAATGTACAATATTAGCCGTAGAAAGCTTCATCATGCAGAATAAATATGATTAATTTATTATAGGGTCCGAGCTATACATACCTCCATTACTTCCAATGATACTTGAGCAGTTTTATAAAATGTCCACATGAGGTACAGATGTTGCATTGGGATTTGAAGGTGGTCGAGGATTACTTGGGTACTGTGAGCAAATTAGGCTATTATTCTTGAGAATTGCTGAAACCGCAATGAGCCGCTCATTTATTTGGTGCTGAGAGTCTTGTGGTGTTATATCTCATGATTGGCCTTTATACATTTATTGCAGATGGCCAAACCATTATTCTTGGTGCAGCCTTAACTGAGTATAGTTTAACATTTCTGTATCAAATTATACGGTGAAGTTAATTTATTTTTTGGACTCTTACCTTTCAGAAAGGGATGATTTCTGGGAAAGTTGCATTCAATGAATGCGCAGCATTGGCGTCTATTGGGGTAGTTGTTCTTCCCGATGATCAGGGGATGAATATGTCCGAAAGTTGGACGGCCACTGTGCAGGAACTTGTAAAGACGTGTCTTGGTAAGCATTGGGGTCTTGATGTAGATGGAGGAAGGATTTGGAACATGGCAAGTATGAAGATTTAGTGTTTTTGCTGCCCTTGTTATAGCATTGCTTTACACAGGCATTCACCAGAGAGTTCTACAGTGTGAATACAGGCCCTATGACCGCTCACGTCATGCCAACATCATGCCTCTCTATACTAATGACAGTTGCTTAAACGTAAAATAGGTGCAGGATTTGACCATTTGGCCCTTTGAGACGGCACTGTCATTTAATATGATCATGGCTGATCATCTAAAATCAGTACCCCGTTCCTGCTTTTTCCCCATATCCCTTGATTCCTTTAGCCCTAAGAGCTAAATCTAACTCTTGACAACATCCAGCGAATTGGTCTCCACCGTCTTCTGTGGCAGGGAATTCCACAGATTCACAACTGGGTGAATAAGTTTTTCCTCATCTCAGTCCTAAATGGCCTACGCCTTATTCTTAAACTGTGATCCTTGGTTCTGGACTCCCCCAACATCGGGAACATTTTTCCTGCATCTAGCCTGTCCAATCCTTTAAGAATTTTATGTTTCTATAAGATCCCCTCTCATCCTTCCAAATTCCAGTGAATACAAGCCTAGTCAACCCATTCTTTCATCTCTTCAGTCTTACCATCCCGGGAATTAACCTGGTGAACCTGTGCTGCACTCCCTCAATAGCAATAACGTCCTTCCTCATATTAGGAGACAAAGATTACGCACAATACTCCAGGTACGGTCTCACCAGGGCCCTGTGCAACTGCAATAGGACCTCCTTGCTCCTAAAATCAAATCCTCTCACAATGAAGGCCAACATGCCATTAGCCTGCGGTACCTGCATGCTTACTTTCAGTGACTGATATACAAACACACCCAGATCGCATTACACCTCCCCTTTTCCTAATCTGATACAATTCAGATAATAATCTGCCTTTCTGTTCTTGCCACCAAAATGGATAACCTCATATTTATTTACATTATACTGCATTCGCCATGCATCTCCGCACTCGCCCGGCCTATCCAAGTCACCCTGCAGCCTCGTGGCATCCTCATCGCAGCTCACACTGCCACCCAGCTTTGTATCATCCGCAAACTTGAGATGTCACATTTAATTCCCTCGTCTAAATCATTAATATATTTTGTAAATAACTGAGCTTGTGGCACCCCACTGGTCACTGCCTGCCATTCTGAAAAGGACCCGTAAATTCCTACTCTTTGCTTCCTGTCTGCCAACCAGTTCTCTATCCATGTCAATACCCTATCCCCAATATCATGTGTTTTAATTTTGCACACTAATCTCTTGTGTGGGACCTTGTAAAAGGCGTTTTGAAAGTCCAGATACACCACATCCACTGGCTCTCCCTTATCCATTCTACTTGTTACATCCTCAAAAAATTCCTGAAGTTTAGTCAAGCATGATTTTCCCTTCATAAATCCATGCTGACTTTGACCGATCCTGTCACTGCTTTCCGAATGCACTGCTATGACATCTTTAACAATCAACTCGAGCATCTTCCCTAGTACCGATGTAAGGCTAACTGGTCTATAATTCCCTGTTTTCTCTCTCCCTCTCTTAAAAAGTGGGGTTACATTGGCTACCCTCCAGTGCACAAGAACTGATCCAGAGTCGAGAGAACATTGGAAAATGATCACTAATGCGTCCACGATTTCTAGGGCCATCTCATTGAGTATTCTAGGATGCAGATCATCAGGCCCTGGGGATTTATATGCCTTCAGTCCCAACAGTTTACCTAACACCATTTCCTGATTAGATTCTCTTCAGTTCCTTCCTCCGTCCTACTAGAGCCTCGGTCCCCTAGTATTTCTGGAAGATTGTTTGTGTCTTCCTTCGTGAAGACGGAATGAAAGTACTTGTTTAACTGTTCTGCCATTACCTTGTTTCCCAATATAAATTCCCCTGTCTCTGATTGTAAGGGACCGACGTTTATCGTCACTCATCTTTTCCTTTTTACATATCTAAAGAAGCTTTTAGAGTCAGTTTTCAATTTTCCCCGCAAGCTTTCTTTCATACTTCCCCCCCCCGGCCCTAATTAACCCCTTTATCCTCCTCTGTTGAGTTCTAAATTCCTCCGAGTCCTCTGGTTTGCTGCTTCCTTTGTCCAATTAATTTGCCTTTTCCTTGGATATAACACTATCCTTGATTTTCTTCGTTAGCCACAGTTGAGCCGCCTTCCCGTTTTATTTTTTCGCTGGACAGGGATGAACAATTTTTGGGGTTCATCAATGGCGTCTTTAAATCTCCACAGTCAACCCTTTAAGTATAATTTGCCAGTCTATCCTAATCTGGCAAGTTATTATCTGCAAAAAAAGTGAAACGGTCTATTTTGACACAAAAAATAAAGTATATTAGCTAAACTTTCAAGTACTGAAATGCGCATACAGCAAATAATTAGGAAAGCTAACATGTTATCATTTATTGCAAGGGAAATTAAAATACAGAAGTATGGTTATGATTCAGATATATAGGGCATTGCTGAAATCACATCTGGCGATCAATGTACAGTATTGGTCTCATTATTTAAGGAAGGGAATAAATGTATTGGAAGCAATCGTAGAAAACAGATACGTGGAATAGACAGGTTATTGAATCAGGAAAGGTTGGTGAGTCAAGGCTAGCATATGCTAGCGTATAGAAAAGTGAGAGGGGACTCTATTTAAAGCATCCTGAGGATTAGGCAGTATGGTTATGAAAAGGATGGGGTTTTTTCTGAGACTATCAAAAACCCTAGTCCTTCAATGTTTCAATAAAAAGGAGAGACAAGAAACTGTGGATGCTGGAATTTTGAGCAAAATGCAAAATGCTGGCCGAATTCAGCAGGGCTGCCTGACCCACTGAGTTCCTCCAGCACTTTGATTCATAACAAGTAAGCGACACAAGGTTACCAGGGGATTACAGGAATGGGGAGGTTGTAATCATATTTGCTGCTATTGAATTAGAACTGAGTGGCTTACTTCTATTCCAGTCATATGCTACAGCGTGTAATACATATATGATTTCATTTTAGAAGATGACAATGGGTATCCTGTCATCTTGACATGTGGAGGGAAGAATGTAGGGAAGTCAACCTTTAACAGACATCTCTTGAACTCGCTTCTGAACCAGTAAGTTTTATTACACCTTGTATTAACTTTTCAATGATGGGGAATATTGCATTTCCCCATATTTAGAATGTGAATGTTTTAACTGCAAAAATGATCTAATGACTGACTGATCCACATCGATTGGTTGCATGTTTCATGTAGAATGGGCACTGATGGTTAAATGATTTATTATCATGCACTATGTTTTCTCAAGCTGTTGTCCGGTTTATGAATGTTATCTACCCGAGGCGATAGCAGAGAAATGTTATCATCATTTAATTATCTCTCCGACAGCATTCCATGTGTAGAATTTCTCGAACTTGACGTAGGTCAGACGGAATTTAGTCCCCCTGGCTGCATGGCACTAAACTTGGTGACAAAGCCAATTTTCAGTAAGTATACAACTGAACAATGTTGATGCAGGTAGCCTTTGGAATATAGTGACTTTAAAATTAAAAAATGGAGCATGCTAAAGCTAAACATTTGGGGAGAATATAATGTTATGGTTTAGTTTTAACACAAAAAACAAGGAGCCTGCTTTTGTGTTTGCTGTGAAGGAGGATGCATTTGACTTTCTTGCGCATGCATCTTCTTTGCTCACCACTCACCACTTTTACTCCCACCCTTTACTCCAGTTCCTGACAGGTGCATGATCTTGTATTCATACTCTCATGCTTGCACTTACAGTAATTTCTATAATTATAATTATAAGTATAATTTCTCTGCCTACTGTCATGCACATTCTCCTTTCTTTTCCCACATTCTGTTTAATTCCTTTATCTTTTACTAGGTCCTCCTTACATGCATCAGTGTGAACCGTGCAAGATGGTGTATTATGGTAATGTGCTCTGTGATCAACACCCAGATCGATACATGGACATTGTGAGGTATCTCTTTGCAGAGTACAAGAAAGAAGCTCCATTGATCATAAATACCATGGGCTGGTTCAAAGGTCAGAAACCTTACAATACAATGGAGTATAGACGATATAGTGTCATTTGGCCCTTTTAAGTCATGTTCGTATGTTTTTAAATATTCTCACAATGCAGAAAGAGGCCATTAGGCTTCTCAAATCTTTGCTTCCTCTCAGAATAGCCCTCCACTTATTTCCTAATTTCTCACAAACTTGCCAAAAACTGCACATAGATTATTATCTGAAGAAGGGTTTCCACTCGAAACGTTGCCTATTTCCTTCGCTCCATCGATGCTGCCTAGCCTGCTGAGTTTCTCCAGCATTTTTGTCTACCTTTGGTTTTCCAGCATCTGCAGTTCCTTCTTAAACATAGATTATTTTACTTCTCAATGAAACAAATGATAATTTACAGCAGCCCAATAACCTACCAACCATCTTCTTGGGATGTTGGAGAAACTGAAGTCCCCAGAGGAAACCTGCACAGTCACAGGGAGAAAGCCAAGCTCCGAATGCTGGTCAAGATCAAGCCCAGGTTTGCTGTCCACGTGGAACAATAGCACTACCTTCTGCACCACTGCCATTCAGAAACTTGGATACTAAGATTGCTTTATTTCCATTAATTAAACCCCACTCCCACAGCATGCTGGAGTATACATTCCATCGGTACCACTGCCTTCCATTTACACATGAAGTGAATATTCTTCGATGTATTGTTAGCCCTTGTTTCCCAGAAATAGCACAAGAGTGTAGAAATTCTCATTCTAGACTAACATCACCTGAGATAATGATTTGCATAATTAACCTATGAGACAATTTACCTATGAGACCTATGACACCTCTTCAACCCTCACCCTGAACACAGGGCTGTGTGCTGAGCCCCCTCCTCTACTCCCTCTTCACCTATGACTGCACACCTGTACATAGTACTAACACCATCATCAAGTATGCAGATGATACAACGGTGATTGGCCTCATCAGCAACAACGATGAGTCGGCCTACAGGGAGGAGGTCCAGCACTTAGCAGCATGGTGCGCTGACAACAACCTGGCCCTTAACTCCAAGAAGACCAAGGAGCTCATTGTAGACTTCAGGAAGTCCAGGGGCGGCACGCACACCCCTATCCACATTAACGGTACGGAGGTGGAACGTGTTTCTAGCTTCAGGTTCTTGGGAGTCAACCTCTCCGACGACCTCTCTTGGACCCACAATACCTCAACTCTGATCAAGAAGGCTCACCAGCGTCTCTTCTTCCTGAGGAGACTGAAGAAGGTCCATCTGTCTCCTCAGATCCTGGTGAACTTCTACCGCTGCACCATCGAGAGCATCCTTACCAACTGCATCACAGTTTGGTATGGCAACTGCTCTGTCTCCGACCGGAAGGCATTGCAGAGGGTGGTGAAAATTGCCCAACGCATCACCGATTCCTCGCTCCCCTCCATTGAGTCTGTCCAAAGCAAGCGTTGTCTGCGGAGGGCGCTCAGCATCGCCAAAGACCTCTCTCACCCCAACCATGGACTGTTTACCCTCCTACCATCCGGGAGGCGCTACAGGTCTCTCCGTTGCCGAACCAGCAGGTCCAGGAACAGCTTCTTTCCGGCGGCTGTCACGCTACTCAACAACATACCTCGGTGACTGCCAATCACCCCCCCCCGGACACTTATTGTTATTTATTCAAATAATTTGCTGTGTCGCTCTTCCAGGGAGATGCTAAATGCATTTCGTTGTCTCTGTACTGTACACTGACAATGACAATTAAAATTGAATCTGAATCTGAATCTGAATCTATGAGACAATTTAATATGATACAGTATGCGCAGTTCTAGTTTCTCTCATGTAGTTGGCAACATTTGCTAAATGGTGCTTCCCATTATTGTTAGAATAAATGGCAAACCATTATTTGCAAGATATTGTCTCATGTCAGATAGTTTCAGGAGCTAAATGTACTTTGCAGTTATGTCATCTACTGCCACAATTGTCATCCACTTGTGATCTGGACACCTTCAGCAGTCATTTTAAAACTAATCTGGAGAATGGTTTTGAAAAAATGAATACAAGAGTATATTTTGGTAACTCCACTGTCTATTCCTTTTGCTCATTATTTTGATTTTGCTGTTTAAATTTAATATAACTTTTTTACGGTAAGATAATCACTTTGATAAATTTGTATAATGATTATAGAATGGTAATTGTGTTATTAGAAGAACAATATTGAATTCATTTTTACGGGTCATTATACATTTTGGGAAAAGTCCCCGAACAAAATCAAGCCATTTTATATACATGCACTTAGCCTCAATCGGTCCCTGTCAAATCCATCTGATCTTGAACACTACCCGTCTCCCTTCCTCTTTGATAGGATTTGGCTTGTCTGTTTTGATTGATCTGATTCGTCTTTTGGCACCAACGCATGTGGTACAGCTGGTCGCCACGAGGGGGAGCCAAGACTCTGTGCTTCTGACAGCGGACTTTGTGCAGACAGCTGCTGGGTGGCAGACCAAGGGGAAACACCAAATTCAGCAAAAGCCCGCGGACCTCAAGTTGTCCTCAAACTCCTCATCTTCTGATGAGGAGGTGCAAATGCACGTGGGACTCCAGGGACACAAATTCATGTGCATTCATTCTGAGTTTCCTGGAGTGGAAGATGGAAGATGTTCGTAAGTATAACAACGTTATGTTAATATCTCCTATTACTCTAAACACCTAACAGGGATACAAGAGTCTGTTCCCTCCCAATATTCAGCAGGTCAAGCAATCTCTATGAAGGGAGATAAAGAGTCAACATTTCAGATGGATGACCAGTGAACAGTGTATACTAATTGTACAGAGTACCCGCTGTATACTGCACGAGAGAAACTGGCCAAGCTTCCTCAATACCACCCACAAGGATAAAAGGAACTGGTTCCAAGAAACCTCCAACTTCCTCTTTTTTACGTAAACTATTTTTACACAAAGATATATTTGTGGTTATTTTCATATACAAGTACCCTACCCACTTCTAGTCTATGTGCAATGGAAAATTTGAATATTTTGTGAGTGAATACCTGCATGTGAAATTTTAGGATGAGGAGGATGCATTTCGGCGAGGGGGACGCATAGCTCGGGATGTGGCGATTAGGTGATCTCATTTCAAGTACAGATATATGGTCAGAACTCTCATAGATAATAAAGCATAGAAATTAGACATTTGCTTCAACTAATATGGACCAGCATTTATGTTGTATGTGGGCTTCTATCCATCCTTCATTTTCTGACTGCAGTAAGGTCTCGTTTAAATAGACCGCTTTAGAACAAATTTTGGTAATAGTGCATGGACCTTCCAGTAGCTGATCGCACACCTCCCCTGCCGCTCACAGCATCGGCTGCCCCCACGTGGCACAGCCCCTGCTATTCGCAGTGCCAGAAGTTCACGCCGCCTCCCTTGCCGCTCACACCATTGGTCTTCCACACTACCACCCTGGCCGCTTGCAGTGCCGGCTGACCCCAGCGCTCACAGCACCAGCCACTGTCCCCGTCTCGCACTGCCGCAACGGCCATTTGCAGAGCCGGCCTCCTATGCCACTTCCAGAGTGGACCTTCTCCCGCCACTGCTGGCCAACACAAATACCTTTGGCCGTTTTTAAGCCATGCCTTCCGCCACCACTGTCAATCCTTACCTGCACTCCATCCCACTGGCCGCGACCATTGACTCCGCCCGCTGTCACACCTCCCTCAGCCACCTGCAGGCCGTGGCAGTCAACTCACCTGGATTTCAGGCCCAATTCCAGGCCGAGAATCTGAAGAAGGGTCTCGACCCAAAATATCACCTATTTATATTGTCCAGAGATGCTGCCTACCCTACTGAGTTACTCTATCTAGCACTTTGTGTCAATTTGTGCATTAACCAGCAACTGTAGTTGTTTGATTCTACTAAGCGTACAATGATAATACCTTACTTTGTTATAGTGGACAATCGGCAATTACGGACACCATTCTTCCTCCCCCCACCCCGATGGTCCATTATAACAAAGGTTTACTGCATATCAGCTTCAATAAATGCCCTCTTCATCCTAGTGTTTATCAAGCTTACTTTGTGTATTTATACTGTTATCCTCAACCACTCTCTATGATGTCCATTTTTTTAAACAATCTAAAACAGCTTTGTTAATTTCTCACGATTTAGTATCTCTTGCATTGTCTTTTCATTTTTTCCTTCCCCGCAAGTGTAAGTAGCCTTGTTAATAAAATTGTTTGAAATTATAAGGTCCCTGAATTTGGCCCTGAGCCTTTCCTTTATTTGTTCTACTAGTATTGTTTTGATGTTCCAATATTAGATGCCTGATATAATAGAGCTGTGTTGAATGCAATGCAGACAACTGCCTGGTCTTCCTGTCCTGACACCCCTTCAAAGCCGCTAATAATATTTTTTTTTCCCCCCCAGAAAATCCCGCAGCAATGTGCTGAGAGATTTGGCTCTTCTGGGTTCTTTCAGCCACCTGCAGTCATTGGACATTTGCCACTCCTTATCCTTGCACAGTATGTTGCCATATCAGGTAAGTGCCATTCCTTAAATTATTTTTTGCTTATTTCTGTTAACATTTGATGCTTCACATATAGGTACTTTTTAATGTTTCATTTAGGTTGCATTTACCTGTGTAATCTGTTTATTTTGCTTTTGGGGACTTAATATTGTGAAATTCCAATAAACCGCACAGGAATTATGGAATGGATAATCTAATCTGATCCTTCAATGGAAAATGTAGGAAGATGAACATGGCATTATCCTGGAATGAAACAGTAAATGCTGGCAAATATTCAGCAGGTCAAGCAATTCTGTGAAGGGAGAAACAGAGTCAACATTACAGATGGATGACCATTCTTCAGAACATGCAATATGAAAAAGCTCTATTTGTAGAAATTAAGGCAAAGCAGTCAGCTTCTGGTTCCTGTTGAACCAGACCTATTGTTTTCCTGTACTGAAGCCATGAGTTTCTTTGCAAGGGCCAATGAATGTGGACTTCAGGCAGTCCATCAACTATGATGCTCTGCAGTGCCAGTTTATTGGTGAACTGTTAGGTGACAAAGTAAATAGCACAGTAAACTGCAGAGGGATAACTGCATGGATAGCCATCACAATGGTGGGCCTGAATCATCCGCTTCCAGTGTCAAAGAATCTTTTCAATCCTTCTTGAGGCACTAGAGATATAATCTTCATTGACGGCAACAACTGCTAGACATGGCCTTGTTTGACCACTAAAATAGATGTGTCAATCTGTGAAGAATATTTCTTGAATTTAGCTGTACTCAGAAATTCAAATGCGTTTTGTATTTGCTACATTTGTATTTGCAAGCCATGATTCTAACCAATATGTCCGCCGTAGGCCCAATCTGGTACATTCTAGATTCAAGAAAGGGTTTGTCATTTCTGCAATAAGCTTCTCTTTATCATCAATGTATTGCACCTTATCACCTATAGGCTAACTGTTTGAATTGTGCTAATATCTACGGCTTATGACAACTGTTTGACCCGCATTGACTCCACTCAATAATCGAATCATTCTAACCTCGGTCATCAAGCTGCATTATGCAGATGACGCTTACCCATCCACATATTTGAAGCAGAGTTCTTTCATCAACTTGGTAAAATAAACCTTGCTCTAAACAACTGCATTGTTTTATCTAATGTCTGGCTATCTTTTATTCCTTCATTTTGCACGAACATAGATCTGCAATGACACCATAGAAAACATGTACCACCGTTTGCATCTTATAAACCATCTTTCAACAAAGGCAGTCATTAATGATGACATTCCCTGCAGCTGTCTGATGGACAGCTTTATGGCATTTGGAGGAAAAGTTCAGGACCTCAAATCTGACAAAAAATGTGTGGTTCATTGGGTAGCAGTGTTCCCCATCTTCAATGGACTTTGAGACACATGGTGGCTGATGTAAGCAGTCCCTAAGGCAATAGAAAGATACAGCTAACACTTTCTCTGCAAAATCCTCTCAATTCATTGGAAGGATCTGCTGTTACTCCAGCTTTTTGTGTCTGTCTTCAATGTCCTCTCCATGGCTAGTACTTCCACATCAAGCCTTTATTTATGGTCAGCTGGCTCCCATGGGTAGCTGACCCCGCAAGAGACATTCTACCCCATGCTTCTTGCAGTACGAGAACTTTGGAAGTAATTCATAGATATTCTCGAAGCATCTTTGGTAAACAATTTAGTCCTTGCCAACTTGTGGTAATCTCTTCGACATGACTGCTCAAAATGGAGGAGTGGTATCCTGGATTGGCACCACAAACCTTGCCTCTCATCATTACAAATAAATGGAAACACAGCAAAAACAGCAGAAGAACTACCCACTCATCCACCATATCAAACATGTTCTGCCCAAACATGTGGCTGAATTTGTGGGTCCTATGGTAGACTCATCAACCACTTTGTTACTGATATATCGTATGTGGAATTAATACCTCAACCTTAAAGGACCGCCCAAGAAATGAAATTATATGTACCTCATCTTATATAGTATTGGAGTAATGTTTTTTTTTTGTTGCAAGAATAGTTTTGCATTCCGGATGTGATTCATGTTAAAGGTCATGCTCTGAGTGGCGGTGGGAGTTATCTCGGTAGTCTAAGATGTCAATAAACCTTTTATTCTACAAATTGATGGGGTTTTTTTGCAGGTGCCATTTAATGCAGTCGTTCTACATGTGTTGCACTGTGATGTGACTCCCACACATATCTTGTATGCAGTCAATGCTAGTTTGGTGGGTCTGTGCAGAATACCAGGTGGTGTCAAGTCCCATGCAGATGGACCAGTATTACTCTCTCAGTCTCCAATATGTGATTGCTTTGGTGTTGGTAAGTGTTAAAGGGGTCTTGTGTCACATCATATACTACGGGGCAAAATGTACTATTCACAATCCAATTCCACCAAGTCATCGGAAAAGATGATGAAAGCTTTACTGTTTTATGGAGCTTGGTTTAGGGTCATTAAGTTGAATGATCAGCTCGGGTTCATCAATTATGTATCACTGATGCACTCTGTGAATAGATTCAGACAATCAAGTCACTTCCTTGTACGACAATGATGAAATATATTCGTTATTGTTAAATTTGGCAGTATTTTCCCCAAAACGGGATATTTATTATTAGAGGAGTATTCACCAGATCACTGTGAATATGTTTTAATGTGAGTTGGTTGAAAGGGTTGGAGCGTAATGTTTTCTGCAAGTGGCAGCTTATGAAAATGAGGTGAAGCAGTTCAGTGTAAAGTTTCTGCTCTGGTGTCTGATATTGATTATCTGATAAGGGTGTTGTTACCTAGGCAAAATTGCTGGGTGGAACTTGATACAATGAGTGCTGTTAACTGCAAATCTTACAGCTACTTCGGTATATGTTATTGAAAGATGGACCAATGTACTTGGACATCCATTTAGTTTTATGATTATCCCGGTAGAATCTCTTGGCTGTTGAGTGCACAGACTGTCCTCGCATGCCAAACAATCCAGGGACCTGACGAGTGAATGGTGAAGGCACATTGAGCCTTATGGGCATTGGAATCAGACATGGGCTCAAATACTATGTCCATGTTACTTCCGGCTTGGTTCCAAATCTCTGAAGCTGGATAATTTTTGGGGGTTTTTTCCGCTATTTATTTACTCAGCAGGGTTACTTCTCCTGTTGCAGATTATGAGTCTCACAAATTAATTCATTTTCAAGCAGTGTGCCAATGCACCAGCTTTCAAGGTTTTCCAGCTGGGGTCAGAGCTCTGAACCCACAACAAACTCTGTAAGCCATGTTACCAAACTGATACAGGTTGATGCCAATATGCCTGACATTCCCTTTTAAACTAGCTCAAACTTTGAGGGAAACCCAAGTCGGGTATTTAGGCCATAGTCATGAAATAATCATTAATGCTGAATTTGATTTAATAAAAAAGTGATGAATTAGTGATAAATTATTGTTGAATATTTCCATGAAATTACATTTACAAGAGAGTTAAGGGGATTATATTTCAATGACATGCAAAAATCCGGGCAAGTATTCAAACTTTTAAGAAATGACCTGACATTGTTAAAATATTTCACAGCACTCTAATGTTGCCAGGTATTGGGCAGGATTGATAGTCATTTAGTATGAAGACAGAGGCACAGACTGTCAAAGTGATTCCAACAGTGGATCAATTATGGTCATAAAGGTATTGTGCTTTGGGCCCCGGCACAAACAGCCAGGGACTGGCCTCTCCTGAAAGGTTATGCCCTGGAGCACACTGGAATACAAGGGCCTAGCAAAAAATAACAATTTCAACCAATTTTGCATTTGATGTTGACCCTCATAACCATTCTGCCCTAATGTGGCTTAAAATCTTGTTTCCATGCATTCTTGGAGTGGTGGCTGAAATATTTTTCTGCACAACTGTCCAGCTGTTTGACTGTCACCCTTCTTTGAGTCATTTGTGTTCTGTAATTATGCTATACTCAACCGCAATAATGTGGACAGACAAAGTTTGGCACAACTTGGACTTTAGAAATCTGGATGGTGTACATTTGAGTAATTTTAGATCCCCTCTCCATAGGAATAATTCGTGGAATTAATCTGGAAAGGAGATTGTATTACATACTGACTCCCATTCCTGTGGCGAAACTGAAGCAGGTTAATTGTTTGCTTGTGGGTGCAGTCACCATCCCCCATTCTGTCTTCAGAAACCAGGTAAATTTTTGCCCAGGGAGTGAAGTGTAAATGGTCACTTGGCTGTGCAGTAAGTATCCACAGTTGTTTTGGATATTGATGAGGCTACTTCATTAATCATTCTGGTGTGCAAGAAAACTTGAAAGCTAATGCTAAGATATTTTTAATGCTTGGGTATCAAATTATTGCTTTGAATACAGTCATGCATAATTGATTATGATTTAATAATATAGTGGGTGGGGTACATTATGTGTTTCTGGTACATGTGTCATAATTAACTATTGGGTGGGACTGATTGTGTGATGCTATGTATGATTGGTCTGTCATTTCAAGGGCTGTTGAAGTAGTAAATGAATGATGGTATATCACTGATAAAGGGATCTCTTATTTGTGTAAGGGTTTGCCGTGTACCTTGCAGTCAGAAACAGGTGAATTGATCATGGGGAACAAGGACATGGCAGACCAATTGAATAACTACTTTGGTTCTGTCTTCACTAAGGAGGACATAAATAATCTGCCGGAAATAGCAGTGGAACGGGGGTCAAATAAGATGGAGGAACTGAGTGAAATCCAGGTTAGCCGGGAGGTGGTGTTGGGTAAATTGAACGGATTGAAGGCCGATAAATCCCCAGGGCCAGATAGTCTGCATCCCAGAGTACTCAAGGAGGTAGCCACAGAAATAGTGGATGCATTAGTGATAATTTTTCAAAATTCCTTAGATTCTGGAGTAGTTCCTGAGGATTGGAGGGTAGCTAATGTAACCCCACTTTTTAAAAAAGGAGGGAGAGAGAAAGCGGGGAATTACAGACCAGTTAGTCGAACATCGGTAGTGGGGAAACTGCTAGAGTCAGTTATTAAAGATGGGATAGCAGCGCATTTGGAAAGTGGTGAAATCATTGGAAAAAGTCAGCATGGATTTACGAAAGGTAAATCATGTCTGACAAATCTGATAGAATTTTTCGAGGATGTAACTAGTAGAGTGGATAAGGGAGAACCAGTGGATGTGTTATATCTAGACTTTCAGAAGGCTTTCGACAAGGTCCCGCATAAGAGATTAGCATACAAACTTAAAGCACACGGTATTGGGGGTTCAGTATTGATGTGGATAGAGAACTGGCTAGCAGACAGGAGGCAAAGGGTAGGAGTAAACTGGTCCTTTTCAGAATGGCAGGCAGTGACTAGTGGGGTGCCGCAAGGCTCAGTGCTGGGACCCCAGCTATTTACAATATATATTAATGATTTGGACGAGGGAATTCAATGCAACATCTCCAAATTTGCAGATGATACCAAGCTGGGGGGTATAGTTAGGTGTGAGGAGGATGCTTGGAGGCTGCAGGGTGATTTGGATAGGCTGAGTGAATGGGCAGATGCATGGCAGATGCAGTATAATGTGGATAAATGTGAGGTTATTCACTTTGGTGGCAAAAACATGAGGGTAGACTATTATCTGAATGGTGGCAGATTAGGAAAGGGGGAGATGCAACGAGACCTGGGTGTCATGGTACACCAGTCATTGAAAGTAGGCATGCAGGTGCAGCAGGCAGTGAAGAAAGCAAATGGTATGTTAGCATTCATAGCGAAAGGATTTGAGTATAGGAGCATAGAGGTTCTACTGCAGTTGTACAGGGTTTTGGTGAGGCCACACCTGGAGTATTGCGTACAGTTTTGGTCTCCAAATCTGAGGAAAGACATCCTTGCCATAGAGGGGGTATAGAGAAGATTCACCAGACTGATTCCTGGGATGTCAGGACTTTCATATGAGGAAAGATTGGATAGACTCGGCTTGTACTCGCTGGAATTTAGAAGATTGAGGGGGGATCTTATAGAAACTTACAAAATTCTTAAAGGGTTGGACAAGCTAGATGCTGGAAGATTGTTCCCGATGTTGGGGGAGTCCAGAACAAGGGGTCACAGTCTAAGGATAAGGGGGAATTCCTTTAGGACCGAAATGAGGAAAACATTCTTTACACAGAGAGTGGTGAGTCTCTGGAATTCTCTGCCACAGAAGGTAGTTGAGGCCAGTTCATTGGCTATATTTAAGAGGGCGTTAGATGTGGCACTTGTGGCTAAAGGGATCAGGGGGTATGGAGAGAAGGCAGGTACGGGATACTGAGTTGGATGATCAGCCATGATCACATTGAATGGCGGTGCAGGCTCGAAGGGCCGAATGGCCTACTCCTGCACCTATTTTCTATGTTTCTATGTTTCTACCTGCGGCAAAGATAATTCACATTCTACGTGTGTGACTTGAGAGTTTAGATGGAAAGGATTACAAAGCTTTATTGACTTCTGTGCTGGGGAAGAGTTTACACTCGAACAGAAGGTGAGATGAGTGTTGTTTGATGGACACTAACATTCCTACTTTGGGTTGCTGATCCCCCAGCCCTTAATCCCCAACACTACTGCTGTAATTCACAGAAAGGCAAAGTATTTGACGAGAATGGGCAGAAGCTATGGAAGCAGGTGTTTGGTGATAATGCAATTATATTGTGAAGCAGAGTCCTAGAATAGTCTTGAGCCTGGAAGTGATGTCCCAGGAGGTTTTTTCCAGTCTCACCCAAACCCTATTTCTGACTGTTTTGTTTTCTTTTCAGGCTGGCGTGACAGGAGAGGTGCCATACTTGACATCTGACTATTCTTTTACTCTTTCTGGCGCTGGAAAGATTAAATCTTGTAATCCTTTGAGGAGGCGCGAGCATCCTAAAGCTGTGTCATAATCGGGGTAAATACATATTCTTAAGGAAATGTATACATGCAATGTGCTTGTAATGTGATTTAATAGGCACTGTGCCTTAGGGTTTGGGGATTGAAGTTCAATACAGTGATGCAGTAAATGTAAGAGCCTGCAGACCCTTTATAAAATATATTTTGGCCACATTCTGTTTATTCTTCCACTGCCCACTCCTACTTTTCCTGTGATAGACACAATTTGCTGGAGTAACTTCTCTGGAGAGAAAGAATGGGTGATGTTTCGGGTCGAGACCCTTCTTCAGACTCTACTTTTCCCTGTGTCAGGCTCTAGTTGGATTCAGAACTGGATGGGAATTCTTTATTTTAAAGTTGGAGACCAAGCATTTGTTTTAATAAAGGGTTACTTGGTACTATTATGTTGTGCCTTTGTTCTTGCTAACATGTGGACTTTGGTTTATTTCTTGGGGAAAGATTGTGTGATTGTTGCATTGTTGGAACATTCAAACATGGATGTGAAGTCTCCTTGGGCACTATTTGAAAGACAAAAACAGTCTACAACCCATTGATCTGGCAATTTCCCACAACAATTACTAACCTTTGATAGTTTTCATAATCATAATTACTTAATAGCCAAGTATGATTTGCAACATACGAGGAATTTGATTTGCCATACAGTCATACCAATAAAAAGCAACAAAACACACAAAATGCATTTTACCATAAACATCCACCACAGTGCCTCCTCCACATCACTGTGATAGAAGACGAAAAAAAGTTAAATCTCTTCCCTTCTTTGTTTTCCCGCGATCGGGGGCCTCGAGCCTTCCGTTGATGGGACGATCTTGACTCCCATAGCCGGCGGTGGGCCCTCCATGTCAGGACGATCAAGCTCCTGCATCGGGGGGAATCTCAGCTCCTCTGCGCTGGGCGATCCACCCCGGGTCAAGGCTGGTCGAAACCTTCTGCGACTGGAGCTTCCCAACATCAGCCTATACCTGAGACTGCAAATTCCTCGATGTTGGAATCCGCAGGCTGCAGGTGGAGTGTCAATCCCAGGCAAGTGATGGCAGGCTCTGATGGTAAGTCCATGGCCCCGAGGTGGGTCTCAAAGTCAGTCTCGAGCAAGGCTGCCAGCTCCATGATGTTAGGCCGCAGAGCGGGCAGATATACGATCTCATCTCCGGCAAGGTAAGAGATTGGAAAAAAAGTTTCCCCTGACCCCCTCCTCCCCCACCCCCCACATAAACAAAACCAGAGAACATTAACACATACTTTTAAAACACACTAAAAATAACAAAAACAGCAATAAAACAGGCAGACTGTTGGCGAGGCTGCCGTCGCTGACAGCGCCACCCGGTGAAATCATAGATGATAAAGCACTTTGGGAAACTGAGGTTTTATTGCTCATATTTTTAATCACTAATTAAGTTTTATACCTGTGTTTGAATCCCACTTGCCCAGAAAGTCACAAAGAACAAGTTGGATTACATTAACTTTGACCAGCTTCTGCTTGGGCCACGTTTATTCTTTGTTGCAATCACAGATACAAGCACAAGAAATTGCCCTTGCACCATCATCTCACCACAGCAACTGAAGAGTCTGATATGCCTAACTGAGTAAATTGTGATTCAAAAACATTGGACATAGGAAATAACTATTATAACAAAAACATTGTGTGTCAATTCATAAATATCTGTTAAATTTGATTTGTTTAACAAGAAGCTGCTGAATCTCCCCCAGTTGGTACAGTTGATCTTTGATCAGGGATTGTTTTTTATTAGCTAAAGATGTTAAGTGATATAATGGAAAAAGAATGGAATTAGAATGGGCAAGATGTTCAAGAAGGAACTGCAGATGCTGGAAAATCGAAGGTAGACAAAAGTGCTGGAGAAACTCAGTGGGTGAGGCAGCTTCAATGGAGCGAAGGAAATAGGCAACGTTTTGTGCCGAAACCCTTCTTCAGACGAATTAGAATGGGGATCAGCCATAATTTCATCAAATTGTAGAACATATTGAAGGGGCTGATTGGTCTGTGAGCGATGTAGAATACTGTTTCTAAAAAGTTTGCAAGAAGGTATCCAGCTGTGAACACCAGCGAGGCCAAGTTTGGATTTATCTGCAATGTACTCTGATGTGCTGCTGCCACACACTGTGTTGGATGCCACGAAGGAAATAGCCTCATTGGTGACAAACTGGAGGTTTTTTGGTTTGTTCCCAGTGTGAAATCACAATTTGATGGTAGGAAGGAAATGTTTTACATTTTATTGCATGCCTTTCTGTATAGATGTGCAACTAACTGCAGATAGTCCTAAATTGATATTGGAGGCACCAACATTCTCCAGCTGAAGTTGGTAAGTTGCACCCCAGTAATTCCTGTGTGTAATTAAAGGTTTTGTCCTATGAGTGGAAAGAAGACTCACAGTCGCCTATGATATTTTGCAAATTGTGCCTTGTGAATTAATTTACTAGTAAATGTGGGAAGGGTATACCAATACATTCAAACAGTATTTATTACTGCTATTTCTGTATTACGTACAAACACTAACTAAATGAAGGGAAAAGAGTTGCACATTTTTTTTTCATCTCCCAGAATTGTTCCCTCTAATCCATGTAAAAGTTTTGTTCAGTCTCTACTTTCCAATTTTTGTGTGTGTTCATCATTGGCTTGCTTGGGAAGCTAGGATATATATGAATATTAAGTATTTGATGAAACGCATGTTGGATTTGGTTAGACGGGAATGTGATGTAGTGCAGACTTAAATATTACTGCCAGCTCTGCATTACTTACAAACACTAACTACATGAAGGAATTAGTGATCAACTTCAGGAAGTGAAGCGGTACACATATCCCGCCCAGTTTGAATTGACGGTGCTGAAGTAGAGATAAAAAATTAAAATTATTAGGAGAATATATCAGCAACAACTTCTCCTAGGCTGGACCACTCGTATTGAAGCAATGGCTAAAAACCACACCAATAACTCCACTTCTTTAAAACGCTCAGGCAGTTCGGCCTGTCCCCTACTACTCTCACCAACTTCCACAGATGCGACGGAGAAAGCATTTTATCAGGATGCATCACCGTATGGGTTGGGAACAGTTCCATCCAAGACCACAAGAAATTGCAGAGAATCCAGGCACACTCCCAGACCATCACACAAACTAGCTTCCCTTCCATTGACTTAATTTACACCTCGTGCCTAACCACCAGCATAATCAAGGACGAGTCACACCCTTTCCCATCAGACAAAAGGTGTGGAAGTGTGAAAACACACACCTCCAGATTGAGGGAGTTTCTTCCCAGCTGTTATCAATCTTCTGAGCATCCTACCTACCACCAACCAGAAAACAGTCCTGAACTACTATCTACCTCATGTGATACTCTGACTATCTATCTGTGATTGGACTTTACTGGCTTTGTCTTGCACCAAACATTATTCACGTTATTCCCTTTATTGTGTATCTGTACACTGGATGGCTCGATTGTAATCGTGTATTGTCTTTCTGCTGACTGGTTGGCACCCAACAAAAGCTTTTCACTGTACCTCTGTATACATGACTAAACTAAGCATGTTAATTACTAAAGTTGATGTTCATCAAATGCTTCTGCATAGGTGACATTTCGGGTCAGGATCCTTCTTCAGACCTGACCCAAAGCGTCACCTATCCATGTTCACCAGTGAGGCTGTCTTGACCTGCTGAGTTACTCCAGCACTTTGTGTCTTTTTTTATAAACCAGCATCTGCAGTTCCATGTTTCTGCATAATAGCCATAGAAACAAATGAAGACATAAATGACGAAATAGCGTAGCATCTCTGAAGTTAATCTGTTAAAAATATTAATGTTTTTTTTGCAATAAATCCATTTGGAACCAAAATTGATAGTCTGACAGGAAGCAAAATGTATTAGTTGGTGGGTATTTGTGTGATTGGCAAGCTGTTACCAATAGTATTCCATTCACCATCCACAAATAATTTTGGCTTAAATGGAGGAAGCATGAAGCAAGTTCGCAGATGATACAAATATTTGCCATGGAGGGGGGCAGGGGGAGAAAAAACTTTATACTTCAAGTAGATCTGTCCACCTGGGTAGACAAGTGGCAAATGAAACATAATCCGGAAAAATGTGAAGTAATGCATTTGGGGAGGTGCATTAATGCAAAGAAATTTACATTCAGTGAAGAATATGAAGTAGCACGGAGGAACAAAGAGATTTTGGGGTGTATGTCACAAGATATATAAAGATCGTAACTAGGTCATAATGTGGTTAAAAGGCTTAAGGCTATTTTCTGTGTGAGCTAGGGTTTTGAATGTTATGTTAACACTTTACAATATTAGTTTAGATCATAGTTTGTGTACAGTTCTCACTGCAAAAAAAGAAAGATGTAATTCTACTGAAGTGAGTGCAAAAGAAACGGGAAGTTGCCAAGAAAATAAAATTGTTAGTAAAGGAAGGATTGAATGATCTAGCGTTCTTTAGAGCAGAGTGGAAGAAGATAGAGAACCTGGTATCGAGACAACCTTTTAATGTCAGCAAGAAAAAGGAGATAGTGGTCGACATCAGGAAGCAAAGTGGTACACATACTGTACCCCAGTTTGCATTGACGCCGCACAAGTAGAGATGATTGAATACTTAAAATTCCTAAGAGTCAATATCACCAACAACATCTGCTGGACCACCCATATTGAAGCAACGACCAAGAAAGTACACCAACGCCTCAACTTTCTCAGAAGGCTTAGAAGGTTCAGCATATCCCCTACAACTCTTACCAACTTCTACAGATGCACAATATAAAGCATTTTATCGAATGCATCACAGCTTGGTTTGGGAACAGCTCCACCCAGGACCGCAAGAAATTGCAGCGAATTGTAGATGCAGCCCAGACCATCACACAAACCAACCTCCGTTCCATTGACTCCATTTATACCTCATGCTGCCTCGGCAAGGGGATATAATCAAGGACAAGTTGCATCCTGGTCACTCCCCGTTCTCTCTCCCATCAGACAAAAGGTATAGAAATGTGAAAATGCACACCTCAAGATTCAGGGACAGTTTCTTCCCAGCTGTTGTCATGCAACTAAATCACCCTACCACAACCAGAGAGCAGTCCTGAACTACTATCTACCTCATTAGTGACACTCAGACTGTCCTTGATCGGACTTTGTTGGCTTTACCTTGCACTCAACGTTATTCCCTTATCATGTAAATGGCTTAATTGTAATCATATATTGTATTTCTGCTGATTGAATAGCACAAAAGTTGTTCACTCTACCTCGGTACACTTGACTATAAATTGATCTGAGAAGGCTGAGAGATTTAGAACCATCGATTCATACAGCACAGAAACAGGCTCTTTGGCCCAAATCGTCCATGTCAACCAAAATTCTCCATCTAAGCTAGCCCCATTTGTCTATGTTTGGCCCAATAAACAATTCCGATAATAGTCCCTATAAACAAATCCGATCCACATATCTGTACATGTCTTTCAAGTGTTGTGATAGTACATGCCTCAACTACTTCCAGCTCGTTCCATATACCCGCCACCTTCTGAGTGAAAAAGTTGCCCTATTAAAACTTGCCAGAGGAGGTAGTTGAGGCTGGGACAATTCCAACGTTTAAGAAATAGTTGGACAGGTACATGGATAGGTCAAGTTTGGAGGGATATGGACGAAGCACAGGCAGGTGGGACTAGTGTAGTTGGGACATGTCGGCTGGCATGGGCAAGTTGGGCTGAAGGGCATGTTTCCACACTATCACTCTATGACTATGTTGACTCCACTGAAAAATGTGGAGAGGATTGTGCTCTAGATGATGTCCTTGGGTTATTGAGATAAAGACCTGAATTTCAGTGAGACATTGTCTTAAAGAGAGGAGGTGTATGTTTGTGATTATTCATGTATATGTATAGGACGATACTCAAGCGTATGTATGAAATAGTAGAATGCAATTTTGACTGTAGAAGAGTATTATCTGCTTATACTAGGTGAAGAGATGATTAGGGAGCTATATGTATGTTGCAGCTCTGAGATGGATCATCAAAGAGCATGCAACAGAGAGGCAGTACATTTCAAACAGGATCCTCTCCAGTCTAGCTTAAAGCCCAGACATTGGAGAGCAGCCACTGCTTTAACTTCCTTTGCTCTTTTGCGTATGTAATAAAGTTCAATCCACAGGAAACCCTTTGTTCTTCCCTTGTTTTTGAAAGGTGTGGTTTAAATAAATCTCTTGCAAGTATCCTTTTCAAATTGTAGATTTTTTGCAGTACTTCAACAAATTTAACTGAGGTTTGAATTGATGATATTGCTTTTGTGTTTAATTTAATCAAAGAAAGTCTCTCGGCTTTGGAGCTTAAAATGCAGGATGATCTCCAAAAAACCTTTTCCTTTTTAAGAGTCTAAAAGCTTTAGCCTATTTAATCGTCTCCATATGCTGATCCTGGCTGCTACGGAAGGACTTGGCACAAAAATTGGACTGCACAGTGGCAGAAAATAAATACGGGCACTGCATGTTTGTGGCTGGGGTGAAAAATTCCATCTGAAATATTTGGGCTTCTTCAGACCGACCCCATAAAGGTAAACAGATATCAAAGAGGAAATTAATCTGCAGTCTGGTCAGAGGAACAAGACTTTGTGGTAGCATACAAGACACAGGCAAACCTCTACACAGACAGAGCTCGGGCTGAAGAAAGATGTTACGGGGGTTTTTTCAGTCTCTTGCTGCCATGGTGATGGTCAATTATACTGGTGATGCTGGGAGCTTAACTTTTTAACTGTAATCAGATATCAGCTGCAATGAAGTTGTCCGAGTGAGACAGAAGAATAAGAGTACAGGGAAAACAAATCACAAAAAGGGCGAGGTGGAAATAAAGGAGCAACAAAGAAGGAGCAACTCTGAGGTAAAGGGAGAGTTAAGGTAGTAAATGATTAAAAACGAAGACAGAAAGAATAGAAAAGCAAAATGTAAAGTTAGAAACGGCAAAGAAGAAAAGTAAAAAAGACAAGTTTACGAGAATTAAAAGTGGTGAAAAAAACATACAAGTCGGTTGAAAAGGAAGCATGAGAACAGCAAAATGAAAAGTGATGGTAGAATAAAATAACATGAGAAAGGCTGACGATAATACAGCCTGAAGATGTTTGAGTGAAGGAAGGAAGGGGGAGGGGGGGACAAACACAGAAGGTCAATGAGAGGAGTTTTATCTGTTGTACAGCTTGTGTACATTTTTGGAGGTTGATGGGTGAAAAGGACGTTTATTAAAACACTACATCCATTTGGCATTCGGAGCTCAGTGTTTGGCTAAAGCTGGCATCCTCTGCAGTGCAAAGCATGAACTCTGCCCTTACCAAATATGGGTCCCCACCACGAAACTGGCTCAACCTGCGCCTCCGAGTGCAACCAAGTAAGTACTAGATTTGAACCCTGGTTACGTGGCGGTATTAGTATTTAACTAAACCTAATGTAGAGTTGATATGATTTAGAATGCACCTCCCAAATAGGTGTTGGGAGCAAATTCAAGTGGAACATTCAAAGATATACACACTTGGAAAATAAATTTGCATATTTCTGGGGAAACGATGGGGTTAAGTAGATCTTTCAAAGACCTGGGCACAAACATGATGGACCGAATGGCTTCTTCCTGTAATTCAATGTCTTCAGTTGTGATGCCCCTGTGGCCAGATGGCACTGTCATATTCAGTATGTTTGTTCAATATTAATGGATTAAATTAACAGAACTTGTTAGCCTCTGAATCTTTTCTCAGCGGGGCTGCCAATCTTTTTGCAAGGAAGGACTAGCATGTTTTGTCCTACCAAGAAAATGTCAATTAAATTTGTACTGTTCAAAGAAACATTTAAACAGATTGGGTTAATATTAATTTTTTTTTGTGAGGAGCAGCATGTTTTGTTGTGTTACTAAGGAAATCTAAGGAAATGTCAATTGAATTCACAATGTTCATAGAAACATTTAAACAGTTTGGATTAACACATGTTGTTGGACAGCCATTATTTATCTCTATTTAAGAAAAATTAATGAGCAGAATTAAGTTCCTATGTTTCCCTCCACTTCTGAATGTGTTTAGTCTCGCTGGATTATGTCCTTGATGATGACTGCTCTCACTGGAATTCAGATATTTTCCTCTTCCGAAGGTGCTGATTTTCACAACGGTTCATGTCTTCTCTTCACTTGGAGGACATTATGAGGAGCATACATGATGCCCTCCAGAGTCAAATTGCCTGTTGCTCCTGGCTCACTCGCGAGAGTGATCAGTACTTATAGAGCCCATTCTCAATCAAAACTGGTTGAAGCTGGGTTGATAAGTGAAGCAAAATGATGGATGAAGACATAAAAAACTGCAGGCGCAGGAATCCAGAGCAACAAACGATCTGCTGGAGGAACTTGGGATGCAATGTTCCTTTCCACCCAGAGGCATTGAAGTGTATAAGGGAAATAATCTACCTTAGCTCTGTAAATCATTTCCAAAATTGAAGTTCCTGCGCAAAGAATTTAATTTGCCAAACATTCATTTTAGTAGTAAATCCCTGCGATACAATACAGGTGAATGTGTTCCACATCTTTATTTTTCAGTGACCAAAGTATTAATCACAAAGGTTGATAGACACTTGACATTTTTTCATTTTACCATCAACTGTATGGCAATGTTAACATTAGCATTCAATTATGACAAATAAGCTTCAAGATCACATGCCCAATGAATGGGACAGATGCTCTATTTACTAATCAGAAATGCAATTAACACATCCGGATTCTTAATTAGCCAGATGTGTTAAGTGCATTGGGTCATATTGATCTATATTCCAGCCAGGATGTTGTTCTGCCTGTTTTCAGAAAAGGGGGGAAATCGTTAAGACAGAAGAGTTCAACACAGTTGGCTGTAATGGAACCTCAGTCACCTTCTGCCTGTGACTTCCCCAGCACTGAAACAGAACACCCTGTAGAATAAATAGCTTTTGCCAATTTGCAACAAAGATTTTATTTGAAATGTCTGTTAATAGGAAGGCCTGCCTCCATCCAAACTACTTGGGGCTATCCATTTGTTTATGAAACTACATTCTGTTTTGGGCACCACTCTTTGGAAAGGATGCTCTGGCTTTAGAGTGGGTACATTGCAGACTTCCCAGAATAATATTAAATTTAGAGAGCCAAATATAATATAAACTGCTATTGTATTTACTGGGCAAGATGATTCCGCTTAGTTTATTGTCATGTGCTGTACACAAATTGCAAGAGGTCTGGATTGCCTGCAGGACTGGCACAGACATGAGCCATTATTACATTCTTCCAAAACATCTCGTTATGGTCAATGTTTGAGTTGCTGGGTGGTAGACATTGAGAGAGATCATTATATTTTCTTTGGAGTTTGGAATAATGGAGGTTTCCTTAAAGCAAATGGGGACATTGCTTTAAGGAATGGGGACATTGCTTTAATGGGGTAATTGAAGTGAGAGGTTAAAGTTGTTGGCGAAGACCATGGCCAGGTGACTGGCGTACAATATTTGAACCCATGCAGGGACTCCGTCCAGGCTGACTGCTTTCTTAGAATTTACCCGATTGAAAACAGATCTGACCTCCGCCACTGAAATGTATGGGACAGTGCCAACAGGGGATGGAAGAATGAGCCTAGGTGAAACGTTGCTTGCCTGTTTAAAATGGACATAAAAGACATTAAGCTCATCTGGTAGAGATCGATTGATGCCAGATGTTGACCTTGATTTTAGGTTGTAGCGTTTGATGATATTCAAGCCCTGCTACAGTCATCTGCCGTCTCTTTAATTGAATTGAGCCTCCAGCTCGTTTTGGAATTCTCTTTTGGCACCTTTGATAGTCTGGCGAAAATTGCACTTGGCCGCCTTGTACAGTGCATAATCATCCATCTTGAAAGCCTTGCATCTGGACTTTAGCAGAGAGTGAAACTCTGTCCATCTTGGGTTTCTGGTTAGGATCGACCCTGAAAAGATGATCTGTTTGATGTATTTTGAGTATCAAAGCAGTTGATTGGGTAGATACTAAATGAACAATTCTTTGTTGATGAAGACTGCAATCAATGAGAAATGAGAAGCAGTTAGCAAAAGGTTTGTGAAAATTTAGAACACTCTAACGCAAGAGTGTGGATACCAATTAGATCTTTCAAGGCTACTAGATGATGGGTATCTCAGATTTAGACTAAATTTAGATAAATGGAATATTATGATTTAACTGTATAGTAGAATAGTCATGAAAGCTGAGTGGCCTATTTATACTTGTATATATCTCGAAGCTGAATGGACTGTTGTATTTTATCTTGTAAAAGGTCTGAGAGCTGAATGGGCTCATTTTACTACTCCTTAGTTTATCATAAGGGGCTGAATAGCATTTTCCTTTGTTTAGACTATAGAGCTAAATGTCATCTCATGCTCTTTCATTCACACAAGGTTTATTTATCTTCAAGTGAACCTTTTTTTCCACTGTGGAATCCGGTAGCTTTGTTGAAATTTTGATTTGGTCAATTGACATTTGTTTTTGTTAATTCCAGTGTGATTCTTGTTAATTGGTTCTCCCTGACATAATCGTACAGATTTAGAACTAAAATGGGAAATCAACCAATTGCCTTCGATTTCTTTGGTCTGTAGTTCTATACATGACTCCACCCATCCCCATTTAAACATTTTAACACCACAAATAAGTTAAATCAGCTGTTAAGATGGTAACATTAATGCCCCTGTCCCACTTAGGAAACCTGAACGGAAACCTCTGGAGACTTTGCACCCCACCCAATGTTTTCCTGTGGTTCCCGGAAGTTTTTGTCCTCCGGCAACCACCTTCAGCTAGCATCGCAACCGGCGTCAACTAAAAAATTACTGATTTTTAAAATGGAAACCACTTTTGACCATTAGGGAGACTGACAAGAACCTCCGGGAACCTCCCAAGTGGGACAGGGCCATTAGGCTACAAAATATAATACTCCCTCTTTATATTTGCTTCAGGGATGAGACTGAAGTTTTTCGCGGCCTATAAGAAAGCACAGCTGCCAAACAATGGCAGACCATTCATATATTAAGTAAAATGAGTTCCTCCTTTTTCTACTTGACCAACAGGTTCTGAAATAGACAAGGTTTACTCACTTCGTGGTCCCTGCATCTCTTTCCACTTTCTCGCTGCTCTCCAGTTTCACCGACTCCCTGACCAAGTACTTGCCACGTGCAGTAAGATGTTTGCGATCAGAGATTCTAAGTTCTGCTGCTGGGCATTTACCACCTCAATGAGGTATGATTAGGTCCTGGCAATAGTTCATTATTCTGATTGTGCTAATACTTTCTTCTGAGCTTTTATTGCTTGGATATTTCATTCTTGTTTATTCTGAACCTCATCTGACGCAGACCTAAATTTCCAAGCCAAAAGAAATTGGAAGTGAGACTCGGAAGAAACAGAAAATATGAGTAGCGGAAGACTGAACTAACCAGACAGTGAAGTCATTCTACTCTCCAGATCTCCTCCCAAAAAAGGGAAAAACAAATTTGTTTTCACCTCTCTGCCAGCTTAGGTGATCTTGCAGCTCGGATCCGGCAGAGATCCATTTTCATGCTTGGCTTCACATGCAACAGCTTTTATAAAGAAAAAAATTGTATCCAAAATTATTTTTTTGTGAAACATGAGTTAATTACACAGGCCTGAAGTGAAGCATATAATCAACATTATTAAATGCATGGTTTCACAGAACTGTCCCATCCATTGCTCCCAAAGAAAATACAGAATGAGTTTGGTAGAAAGTAAAACTTATTAACATAGTCATACAGCATGGAATCCGACCTTCAGCACAATTTGCCCATGCAGACTAAGATGCCCTAACTACACGAGTCCTACTAGCCCGCATTTGGCCCATATCCCTCCTAAACCTTTCTTATCCATGTACCTGTCCAAATGTCTTTTAAATGTTGTCATATGTATAAAATGCTTGTGTAACTGAAATAACAGATGGTGGGTGGAAAGAGTGCAGCTGGCCCAGCAGCATGCTAACAGTCATGACCTGCATGGAATCTTCAGTGTTGTTGAGGCTTTCCACAGCCCAGACACCCATCCACCACTTCACTGAGAGCCAAGAATGGAGGTATACTTATCAAGGACGAAATGGCAATCAACACGTCCGCGAAGGAGCACTTTGAACACCTTCTCAACCACAATTCTGACTTTGATATGAGAACCCTTGACTCCATCGCACAGCAGTCAATTGGGTCAAGCCTTTCTGGTCATTCTGACCAACAAAGGCCAAAACAGCTGTATTGCAACAAAAAATAACAGGTTACCAGAAGCAGGTAGTATCCATACTGAAGCTCTAAAGCCATAAATCTAACCAATGGGCCTACAACAGAGCTAATCTCAGTTTTTTAAAAAACCATTACCATGGCAGTTTTTTCAATCTTTCTGGAGTTCTGCATCTGGCCTCCAACCCACTTTGTGCAGAAGGAGAGTTAATCTTCAACCTTTATGAAAAACTACTGAACCTAAAATTGATATTGGTTTATTGTCACATGACCAATATATAGTGATCCAAGTTTTTTGCTTGCTATCCTGTAAAATCCATGAGTACAATTGACCCATGCACAAAGTACAATAGATAGTGCAAAGAGAAAAATAACCAGTGTGGCAGCCTTGCGTCTTTTCTGAACTGAATGGACCTCTCATAAGATAAGGGTGATGTAAGTTGAGAGACTGGGACCCTTAGTTTATTAGAGGTCCATTCAGTAGATTGCTAACAGCAAGATAGAAGCTGTTTCTGAATCTGGTGGTGTGTGTTTTTAAGCTTTTGTATCTTCTGTCTAAAAGGAGAGGGGAGAGGAGGGAGTGACTGGGATGTAAATGGTCCTCCATTATGTTGGCTGCTTTCACAAGTCAGTAGATTTGCCTCTCATATTTCTGGGACAGGTACTGCATTGGACAGGGTTACAAATAATTGGATATAATAGGCTTTTATCATCCCAGGGTGTTTTCATGACGCACAGCTCCCTTTACTATTCAAGATCTGAAAGTCGGCTTTCTGCTCCCTCCTCCAATGGATAAAGAAGCTGAAACTTTATTAATCTAAGGTCAGGTGGAGCAGAGGCATAGAACACTTGACCCATTTGGAAAATGTTTTTAAACGTACCACTGATTAGGCAGCTGGGAATAAAGGGGCTAGAAATGCTGCTTTGGCGTGGGGTTGGAAATTCATCTGCTAATCACAGGTATAGCTCATTTCCTGCTAACCAATATTATGCTTTATTTTGTAGCAGCATTTTGTTAGGCTTATGAGATCATGTTATGTTTGAACTGACTCCATAGCCTAAAATATTTTACCTCTTTCCAGAGCCCTGGGATTTCAGCAGTACTGCTGGTAGTTGGGAATGACCTAGATTGCAATGTGCTGCATCTCTTGTCTACTGGTTGCCCGCATATCACATCTTTACTGGCTACCCATCTGCAATGTGAGGTTACCAATGAATAAGAACTAACTCTACTGCAAGGTCTTTCCTTTGAGCATGCTCTTCATCGGATCCTGAGAGCTATTGTCAACAGGACATTCACAGTAAGGCAGTGAAATAAAACCATCCTGCTTATTCTAAATGCACGGATACTCAACATGCCTAGCTGAGACCACTGGAAGCATGGCTTATTTTTAAGTAGTACTATATTGCATGGGGACAATGACATTGGAACATATGGTAGGTAGTGGGTGTTGGGCTTCCTATGTTCTTGCAGCGAAAGGAGACAGAAAACCATTCTAGTTGCATTATTTAGAAATCTGATCTATACCATTGCCCTCATCATCTTTCATTTTTTTTTTTCTCTCATCCTGCCTTTGTTTTCTTTCCCCTCTCTCTTCCCCTCCCCCTTTAATCACTTTTCATTTCTGCCTTTTTTCTCTTTTTGCACCCATTTTGCCCTTTCTCTGTCACTCTTTCCCGATTCTCTCTCTCTTTCGCTCTCTCTCTCACTCATTCTTCTCCCCCCCTCTGTTTCCTCTCCCTCCATTTATCCTGAGCTTATCCTGTTCTGTATTTTCCGTCTGTTACTATTCCTTCTCTTGTTTCTTCCTTACTCTTGTAACCACTTACACGGCACAAAGATGTGAAGATGTGTTCTCCACAGGTTTGGATACGTCCAATTCCATGAAAACTCATGAAGTTCAATATGATGCTGGACAAATCAACTTTTCTCATTAATCTTCCATCCACCATCCTAAACATTTGTTCTTTTCACTCTGTACTCAATTACTGCAGTTACTTCCCTGGGTTACTGCAAGGCTGCGGCAGAATGTACATCCAAGTTGCAATCCAGCTTAACTCAGCAACATATCACTGAATCTAAATCCTGGATTTCTCCACCCAAACAGCACAGTGTAAGTACTTGATCTAAAAGGTGACACCATCTTAAGGGCAGATAGGGATAGGCAATAAATGCTGCCCTTGCCAGAAAAACCCAGTTCCTAAAAAAAATAATTCCTTCTTTTATCTATTTTGTACCTTATTCATTCTCCAATATTTATTCACCTCTTCCTTTCCCGTTTTGTTGCTCTCCTTTCCTTTTACCTACCCTCATCTTTGTCTCTAACCAGCCTTTTTCACTTTCACCTCCACTTTCCCTCCTGTGTACCCCAACTTCATCTTTCACTTAACCATCCCTTCTCTCATTTAGACAAAGTGCTGGATCAAGCGGGTCTCAGTGGGTCAAGCAACATCTCTAGAGAACATGGATAGGTGACGTTTTGGGGGGGGGACACCTCTTCAGAGTCTGAAGAAGAGCCCTGGCCAGAAACGTCACCTATCCATGTTTTCCAGAGATGCTGCCTGACCTGCTGAGTTACTCCAGCACTTTGTTTCTTTTTTTGTAAACCAGCATCTGCAATTCCTTGTTTTTTCATCTTCCCTTTTCTTATATTCCACTGGGAGATCCATAGGCCCCCGAGTCCAGGATCTTCACACTCATAGACTCTGGATCCAGTCCTAGAACCGTCAGGCCCTGGGTTTATTCTTGTTCAGTGAGCCAAAGGGTGTTCTGGATCCTGAATGTTTCTGGAAAACGTAATTAGAGTCATACAGTGTGGAAACAGGCCCTTCGGCCAACATGCTCCATCTACCCGAGTCCCAGCTGCCTGTATTTGGCCCATATACCTCTAAACCTATGCTATCCATGTACCTGTCCAGATGATTCTTAAACTTTGTAATAGTACCTGCCTCAACTACCTCCTCGGGCAACTTGTTCCATATAACTACCATCCTTTGTGGGGGGAAAAAGTTGTTGCTTGGGTTCCTATTAAATCTTGCTCCCCCTCCCTTACCTTAAACCTATTCTTTGGTTGTTGATTCCCCTACTCTGGGTAAAAGTCCCTGTGCATTTACCCTATCCCACTCATGATCTCATACATCTCCATAAGATCACCCCTCATCCTCCTGCGTGCCAGGGAATAAAGTTGTAGGCTGCTCAACTTCTTCCTATAGCTCAGGCCCTCAAGTCCTGGCAACATCCCCTTAAATCTTCTCTGCACCATTTCCAGCTTAACAACATACAGTGACCAGATGTGGCCCAACGAATGTCTTGTACAACTATCACATGACCTCCCAACTTCTGTACTCAATACTCTATCTGATGAAGGCCAATCAGAAAGCTTTGTTGACCACCCCATATACCAGTGACGCTACTGTAAAGGAACTATGTACCTGCACTCCTAGATCCGTCAGGTCTACAACACTTCCCAGAGCACTGCCATTCACTGTTTAGGTCCTGCCCTGGTTAGACTTTCAAAAATGCAGCACCTCGCTTTTCTCTGTATTAAAATCCAACAACCATTCCTCAGCCCACCTGCCGAAGATCCTGCTGCAATTTTTGTCAGCCATCTTCACTATCTACAATGCCACCCACGTTAGTGCCATCTGCAAATTTTCTAACCATGCCTTGTATATCCTCATCCAAATCATTGATATTGAGGACAAACGGCAATGGGCCCTGCATGGCTCCCTGAGGCACACTGCTAGTCACAGGCCTCCAGTCTAGAAAAAAAACCTTCCACCATCACCCTCTGCTTCCTTCGATGAAGCTAATTTTATATCCAGTCAGCTATCTCTCCTTGGATTGAAGAAGGATATTCATTTTGAGGAAAATGCAGCCTCTTTAAAGACAGGAAAAAATATAATATCAAGTAACAAATGGAGACCCATCAACTGAAAACATTATCTTAGATAGTTGGAGTAATGTGTGAGGAAGGTTTAGAACTCCAGTTAAAATTTCTGCATCAGGTTCAAATACTGTAAAATTATGTTTTGGGCTTGTAATGAGCACAATGGACTTATCAAAAGGATGCCATGGTTAAATTATGATGATAGTTTGTATTGACCAGGCTTGCATTCCCTTAAAAAATTCTGAGGGCGGATCAGACTAAGATGATGGATTCAAAATAATGGGCAGAAACGTGAAGTTTCAGCCCTGATATTAGAAGAATTTCTTCACACGAAGAGACGTAACATTTTGGTATTCTTCCCATAATAGTTAATGGTCAATAGAAATGTTAAATATGAGACGGAAACTGGATGCATGGATAGATGAAAATCAAATTACATTATCAAATTGAATGGTAAAATTGCCTTGAAATGCTGAATTATCTCGCCCAGCACCATTTTCAACTTCAACCTCAAATATTCAGTTTGCCCTTGAAGCAAGTTATAATCCTTCATGTCTTGCATCACATGGAGATGCAGGGAATAGATGGCTCACATGCAGGCAGAGATTAGTTTAACTTGGTATTGGGGCAGGAGGGCTTGTTCCCAAGCTGTATCATTCTGCAGTCAATGTTTTTACCTCCTTCATTGAATCACTGGTGTAGTGAAAAAAGTATTTTACTCCAGTGCTGTTGTGTTAACAAGAGCACTCATGTGCTGGTGCTCCAAACAATCTGTTGGGGGAAGACAAAAGTGCTGGAGAAACTCAGTGGGCTCGGCAGCATCTATGGAGCGAAGGAAATAGGCAACATTTTGGGCAGAAACCCTTCTTCAGACTCTATATCTGTTGGGGGAACTCAGTGGGTCAAGCAGCATCTGAGGGTAAAATTAATTGTCGATGTTTCTTGAGCCAGAACGTCCCCCTACTCCGCAGATGCACCAATACCCGCTGAGGTTCCACAGCAGATTGGTTGTTGCTTCAGATTGCAGCATCTGCACTCTGTCAAGTATTCAACTACTAGGGGTCTGTGGCTTGAGCAAGTCAAGAGTTTGGGTTCTTACTCTTCTCCAGCCTGTGTCTGTACTGAACTCATTGCCCTATCGCCCGTTTCTCATCAACTGCTGTTTAATTCGTTCTCTCCTCACATTCGGCTGTGAATTGTGCTGAATCTTCAATTCCATCAACTGTAATAAATACAATTAATAAATATGAGGGTGAAAAGTTAAGTACTGCCCTATTTTTTTTCTTAAACTATAAAGTGGCCACTTTTAAAAAGTTGAATTGTTAAAGATGAAGAAAGTCTTTGTTCGAGGCGGTGCCGCAGTGGCCAGTCCTTCACTGAGTGCCACCCTCAACAATCCCACAGTCCCACTCTTTCAGCTGATGAATGCAGTTCTCTGTCCAAGAGAAGGAGGCCTCCAGGACGTGCTTTAATGCCTCTTACATTAGTCCTTTGCAGTGGGATGGTGGATCGGCTCGATAGTCTGTGCACTCAGGAGGACTGAGCCCTCGCTCTCTGACTGCTGGAGCTGAGTAGTAGTTTGGAAATGCTGCTTGGTGATTGTTTTGGAACCAATGTGAAATGTTTCTGTACTGGAAGAAACGGGGAGCATATGAGCTGGAGAGCTTGCCAGCGTTGGGGGAGTATGACGGTTCAATCGCAGAGCGATATGTATGGTCCTCCACACTGGACATTCTGGAAGAACTCGAGGACGGTAGGATCAATTTATATTGAATAGTACTGAATTATATTGAATAGCATTCAAAAGGAGCAAATTGGCAGGGGATTTATAATGTGATTTTGCATTGAGGCTGGAACGGATAATTGGTTTTCGGAAGGTCAAGAATGCAAGAACAAATGTTTGGGAAAAGGACGGATCAGCCTGGTTGGTACAGGGTTAGGTCACGTTTGCTGGGATTATTTGGGCTGAAACAGTTGGTTGGTTTGGAATGGGTAAATTGTGAGATCTATTATTTATGAAGCTTCGCCAGCGCTTGTAGACAAAATGCTGGAATAACTCAGCGGGACAGGCAGCATCTCTGGAGAGAAGGAATGGGTGACGTTTCGGGTCGAGACCCTTTATCAGACTGATGTGATGTGACGGACTTGGTGTAATGGTTTTGAGCCAGCATCATATGATTGCTGTGGCAACATCAAGGTCTTCCTTTTTCAGTTACATGTTTCACGGTCATGTGTTGGGCTAAAACTCCTGTGAGTGGAGGAGATTCTCGTGGTCAATGAGCGACCACCAAGGTAGCATTACTTCATTTAAAACACAGTGTATAAGCAGCAGAACTGAAGGGAGGTGAGAGACCAGAAGCACACCACATCCTGTTTTACGACTGCATGTCACTGGTGAATCCAGGAAAGATAGTTATGCAAACGATGCTCGGATCCAATTGCTCTGCCAGGAATCAAACTGTCAATTAAACCTCTGCAGGATTCATGAGAGCTGTATCAGTTGAGTATCTTTCAGGAGTCACTGGGGCCGTGGATACTGGACAGAGAGATTTATATAAGATACATTCATTGTGCGGCTTCATCTTACACATTTCTGTGAATATTTTCAATACGACAAATATGTTCTTCTATTGCAATGGAGTGAAAATACAAGATGCTCAACTAATATTATCATCATTGTCACAATAATAATCTTGTTGGAAGTGGTCATTAATAATGATACCAAAAATGATTAAAATAATAAATAATTAAAAATAATAAATAATTAAAAATAAATAATTATTTTATTTAAAATCGACATTGGTATCAACTCTTGCATTCTGTCATATAATACCACCACCTCCAAGTTTCACTTCCCATCCCATCCAGTTTATACATCAGACATATATTCATTACCTCGGCAAATCTTGGGACACACTGTCCAGCAACATGCTCCTGACATGGACTGCTGCGATTTAAGAATACCCAAACCTCAGCCCCTTCTCAAAGTTGAGCGTGCAGCACACGCATCCTGAGAATTTATTTTTTTTTAAAGATTATTAATCAGCTTCATTCACTGAAAGCATAGCTCACCTTCAAGATTAAATTATTACACATTTTAATCTGTTTGATTACTTAATGTCTAAGGCCACGGCCACGAAATTCCAGCCAGATTTGTTAAAATCAGTTGAAGCATGATTTTGATAGGTAGCTTTCTCTTGTAACATGTAACAATTCTCTTAAAACATTTGTTAAATATCCAATTACAGTTTTGAAGATATGAGTGTGTTTAGTAAAAGATAATTCGATTGATTGAAAGAAACAGCAAGGAAACGGGCCTTTAGCCCACCAAATCCACACTGATTATTGATCACATGTTAGAAACATAGAAAATAGGTGCAGGAGTGCAAACTCCACACAGACACCAACCAAGTCAGGATTGAACCCGGCTCTCTGGTGCTGTGTTCTGCCACTATGCCATCCTGCTGCCCTTAGTTTAATTCAACGCTGAGAAAATAAGATTGACGAGTTGTGGAGAGAAATAGTAATCAGGGTTCACCTCAGCAGCTGCAAATTATTTATTCTCTTGCTTGAGGAGCAAGATAAGCTCATGAACTATGAGAAAAACACCTTTTCAGTCACTGACAATATTCACTTATTCTTCTGAAGAAGGGTCTCGACCTGAAACGTCGCCTATCTCCTTCGCTCCTTAGATGCTGCTGCACCCGCTGAGTTTCTCCAGCTTTTTGTGTAACCTTCACTTATTCTTCACTGTTTTCATTTTGTTGAAGTTTGATTTGATTTGATTTGATTTTATTGCTTGTCATTCGAACCTCAGAGAGGCTCGAACGAAACTCCGTTTCTACAACCAGAACAATTCATAAAAAAACACACAAACAATTCAATTGACACAAACATCCATCACAGTGGATCTCCTCCTCACTGTGATGGAAGGCAAAGTCTTCTCTCTCCCCCGCACCATTTCTCTCCTGAGGTCGAAGCTGCAGGCGGGCGGTGCCAAGTCCCAGGCCCGGGCCGGGTGATGTACGGCCCCGCTCTAGGCCCAAAGTCAAAGTCACAGCGTTGGAGCCCCCGGCGGGCGCTGGAATGTCCCGCGGACACCGAAGCCGCACCGGGCGATGTACGGCCCCGCTCCGGGTCGCTCCAACCCCGCGACACGGGCCGGAGAAGCTGTGTTGCGGGAGCTCCGGAGACCGTTCTCTCACCCGGACCCGCGAGCTCCCGATATCACAGTCCACCCGGAGTCGGGAGTCGGGCCGCAGCGGCGAGCCACCACCGCTCCCCACGCGGAGTTCCGGAGCCCGGAGTCGGGCTGCACCGGCGAGCCACCACCGCTCCCCACGCTCCGAGGCCGGCCAGCCCCACGATGGTGAGTCCGCAGCTCATCCCGGTCGGAGGCCGCTCCGCTGTGCTGGGCCCAAAACGACAACGGAGACCCGACAGGGAAAAAAGTCGGGTCTCCCGTGCAGGGAAGAGATTGTAAAGTTTCCCCCCCCCACCACCACCCCCCACACATACACAGTTAGGAACACGATACAAAAAAAAAACACGAACAACTACATTTAACTAGACAAAAAATAAAAAAAAAGACAGACAGGCTGTAGGGGCCGCTGCAACGTGAGTCGCGCCCGCAGAAAAACTCATTTTCCACATGTACTTGCCTTGGATGGATTATGATGAAATAAATGCTGAACTAAGATGTGACTTTATCCGAACGTAACGAAATATCTACAGAAGTCAGAACTCGCATATTGCAGGAATTTGAAAATATGAGTGAAAAAACAGTACAAAGAGTTGTGTCGCCCTGTATTGCTATCCTGTTCAGTGTGTTGAATTGTTATGAAGCCGCCTACAGTACTGTGAGATGGCCCAGTAATCAGTTAGCAAACACTATGAACAACACTACAGTATGAACATCTGCCTTTGGTAAGCCTATGTCTGAAACAGTTAACAGTCCAATCAATCTGAGTTACAATTACACACAAAGGGCACTGTTTATGTGTTGACTGCATTGAGTCCTCCTGCTCTTTGTGATATTTTGCCACCTCCACTGAAGCAGATGAATAGGCCCATTGTTCCCCCAACTCCAGCTCCAGCTTTACACTGAGCTCTTTGGTATATATGATAGCAATTACTTTGACCACAGCTTCATAAGCAAGTAAATGGAAGCAATATTATTGAGACTTTAACTGTTGGTTTACTGAAACTCCACCTGATTGCTTCATATTGTCCATCTGCTGCTGCAACTCCCATTGTTATTTCAAGACTTGACTAATCCAGTATACCTCTACAGGCTTCCAAGATGCTGGGCTCCAAAAGGCCTTGCCATTTAAAATTCTGCTGTCTATTTCTTAACCCATTGATTTCATGAGTTAAAGATAATTCGAAGGGAGTGGAAGTGCCATGAACAAGGAGACACGGCTACAAAAAAGGACCAGTTATTTGCATCAGTCTGAAGAAGGGTTTCGGCCCGAAACGTTGCCTATTTCCTTCGCTCCATAGATGCTGCCGCACCCGCTCAGTTTCTCCAGCACTTTTGTCTACCTTTGATTTTCCAGCATCTGCAGTTCCTTCTTAAACACCAGTCATTTGAAACTGAGGTGCTCAATAATTTCTTCTCTCCGAGGGAAGTGAATCTCTGGAATTTTCTGCATCTGAGGGTGTTGGAGGCCAGATTACTGGTTATATTTAAGGTGGAAATAGATAAATATGTGAAAGAATGAGAAATCAAAAATTCTGGGGAACTGGCACAAAAGAGGAGTTGAAGCCAGCATGAATCATATTGAATGGTGGAGCAGGCTTTCCAGTTAAATGCATTAAAAAAAAATTCTCATCCTTTAAATGAAAAATCTTGTGTGGCCCTGCATCAGTTTTTATTTGTTAACTCTTGAAAGTACCTTGGAAAATGGTACCATGCTAAAGATGCTGTGCATATAGAAGGTGTTGCTTCACTGGGGACTCAAAGGATGCGACTGTGATGATGTGGTTCAGTGGCTTGAAGGCAGGGTTGGAACAAGAAGTTGAGAAAATGGGATCAGAAGTCAGCCTGTTGGTGCTCAAGTCTGCTCCAGACTATTGACTGACATCTATTACAAACCTACTGACTCCCACATTTATGTGGACTACACTGGGATGGAAGAATGCAACCTTCACGTGGTCCGCCCTGTTTCGACTCATGCAATCAACTCGACGTGCACAAACGGAAGATCAAATAGAACAAGTTGTCCAACAACTTTAGGCTGTGCACGCCACATGAAAGAAGAAGAAGTGGACTACACTAACTCCTGCAAAGATTCTATCTCCTACTCCCAATTCCTCCGTCTCCACCACATCTGCTCCCAAGGTGAGGTGTTCAATACTAGGTCATCCGAGATGTCCTAATTCTTTAGGGAATGGGGGTGCCCCCCCCACCCTTCTATCATAGATGAGGCCCTCATACGCATCTCCTCTGTAACCTATAGTTCTGCTCTTGTTCCCCCTCTCCCCCCCCCCCCCCCCTTGTCGTACCAGGGACAGGGTCCCCCTAGTCCTCGCCATTCACCCCATCAGCCATCGCATACAACGCATCACCCTGTGGCATTTTCATGTTCTCCAACTGGATCCGACCACTGGTCACATCTTCCCATCTCTATCCCTTTCTGTTTTCCTCAGGGACCGTTCCCTCCGCAACTCCCTGGTTCACTCGTACTTTCCCACCCAAGCCACCCTCTCCCCAGGGACTTTCCCCAGCATCCTCGAAACCTGTCCTCGTACCTCCTCCCTCAGCTACATCCAGGGACCCCGACAGTCCTTTCATGCAAGGACTTTTACTTGCACCTCCTGCAACCTCATCTACTGCATCCTGTGCTCCCGGTGTGGGCTCCTATATATCGGCGAGACCAAGCGTAGATTTGACGATCGATTCTCTCAATCTGCCTTGGCACATGCGGTCTCCCGGTTGCCAAACATTTTAACTCTCCTTCCCATTCTCTACTGACCTTTCTGTCATGGGCCTCCTCCACTGTCAGAGTGTGACCACTGGCCACACACAAATTGGAGGAACAGCACCTCATATTTCGCTTGGGCAGTTTACAACCCAGCGGTATGAATATTGATTTCTCTCATTTCAAGTAACTCCTGCATTTCTCCACCCCTCTCCCCCACCCTCCTCCACCTTAGCCGTCATATTAGTTCCTCTGACGCATCCTTGTATCCCTTTCGTGAGCTCAGCTCTTCCATTCAACAATGGGCCATTATGGACTGCACCCTTCCTGCGGCCATCTGTTGTCGACCCTGATTTGTTCGGGCCTTATCTCACCTCCAGTTCCCCTGCCCCTCCCCACCACCTCTATCTTTCAGATGCTGCCAGACCAACTGAGTTAAGGGCCTGGCCCACTTGGGCGTCATTTGCGTGTCATTCACACGACATCATTGACGCATCGTGACCCGCACGTGATGCACTCATGGTGCGCATTACCCGCACATGGTGCGTGGTGATGTAGGCAGTGACGCGCGGCGCCCCTGCGTGACACGCCAATGACGCCCAAGTGGGACAGGCCCTTTACTGAAGCATTTTGTGTCTATCCACCATTCAATAACCTCTCTGAACATGGGTGCACATTCTGGTGTTACCTTATTTTAACTCTGGAGGAGACCTCCTTGCCACATCTTATGACATTCCAACTGTGGCTATGAAAATTCCTCATGATGAGATGGGCTGCATTTCTCCCTGTGCCTATCGCTATTTGTTAAATACATTTTGAGAAATTAACTGCAAATTCATTAGAGATTCCCATGGGTGTAATCCATAGGTTCTTCTCTCTACTGTGGCCAAGTAAGACAAGTAAACTAGATAAAGTTTCCAACCAAACATTCTTTTTAGAAGTCTAACAATAATGTGGCTGACTGAAGAATGTGTCAGAAATTATATCACACGGTACACACAATTCTTATTGATACGTAATATACAAAATATACTTTGTGATCTTGGCTGTGCCAGCTGCAGTCTGTTCAAAGATTAGAAATAAACCAACAATAAAAACGTTTTCCCTGGTGATCTAACGTAAATAAATGGTTTCTGCCCCTCCTTCCTGCAGCATTGCAGCTGAACATAGGCACTTCACTTTGATCTCTCTCTGTCTCTCTCTCTCTCTCTGTTTCTGTGAAGTAGAAATCAAGAGCTCTTTCCTCTTTCCTTCATGCTTCATCTAATGTGCAACAAGACCTTTAACCCAGGATTGTAAGCATGCAAGACTTGGATGTGAATGTGCTCTATAGTGCCTAGCATTGCAAATCACAAGTCACTTCCTCTGACTGACCCCTATTCACTTCCACCCTGGGCAGATGAACAATTCCTGGTTGAGGGATTCTGATGCAATATTTGTCGCCATTCAGACAGCGGTTCCTCCAAATACTTTCTCATTACCTCCTCCTCAGCCAAACCATTGGAAAATCCTGAGGATTTCCTGTGCAGCATGAAGGAAAGGTGACTTGGATGCACCTTTTTGCACAACAACAACAACTCACAATTATCACAATTACGCTGGTAATATGATGAAACATTTCCAGGAGTAATTAATTAAACATAATTTGTTGTGTTTTGTTGCGAAGGATGGGCCTGGCGCAGATGCCACGCAATGTGCCAGTCAGCTGGTCACTGCCGCCCCATCTGTCGTCTGTGGAAAGGTTCTTCCGGACCAACACCTTTGACCACATGTCCATTGGGCAGTGGTCAGCACAGAATGTCCTGCAGGCACTGCAGGGAAAGGACTCGATGGACCCGGTGGCGTGGTTCCCTGAGCAGACTGCCCAGCTTGTCTGGCAAAATGCCTCATCGCCAGAACTCACCAACAAGCACCAAGACCTGGCTTGGCTGGCGGTGAGGGGAGCCCTCCCAGTCAGATCCTTCCTGCACCGTCGGAACCTCACTACCAGCGCACGCTGCCCTCGGGACGGCTGCTATGGAGTGGAGACGGTTTCCCACCTCTTTGCAGAGTGTGGATTTGCCCAAAGAGTGGAGAAAAATGCAAGGGTCCCTGGTACGCTTTATTCCAAACAGCTCCGTCACAGAGGACTCTGTGATTTACGGACTGTTCCCAGGGACACATTCAGAGACTGACATCAAGTGCTGCTGGAGGGTTATCAACTCGGTGAAAGACGCTCTCTGGTCTGCCCGAGCGTTGTTCACCACCCAGCAGAGCGAGATGTCCATCGGGGAATGTTGCCGATTGGCCCACTGCAGACTGCAGGAGTACGTACTGAGGGACGCACTGAAGCTCGGTGCAGCCAACGCCAAGGCTCGGTGGGGGAGGGCCACAGTCTAAGGTCCTTCCGCTGCTGGACATGGGGGGCACTGTATGGTGGAGACGCCCCTCAAAATAAGGGAAGGTATCCCATGCCGGGGGGCCACATGAGTGGCACGGGTGGGGGATCGATTCGTGAAATTTGAAAAATGTGAAAAATGTATATTGACTGTATGGAGACATTTGTATAGCCTCCGAAAATGTTGGATGGATTTTTTTCGCACGGTTGATGTATTGTAAATATTTATTACTCGAATAAAGTCTATTTTGAAATAAAAAAATTAATTAAACATAATTTGCCATCTTGGTTAAACGACAAAGGAAGAATGTCTCCTTTTTAGAAGGCTACCAATAATGCAACTGAGCAATGTACAGAAGGTTTTGGGGGGCATGACTGAATCCAGGATCTTGGCAGCTGAAGGTGCAGTCACAACTGGTTGAGGTCGTCATTTCACATTCTTTTATGTTTTGCCTTGTGATTGTTTGCATTTAGTGTTATTTTTTGCTTCAGTAAATTGTGAGGTTGATGAAAATTATTTCAGAACAGAGTAGGAGGGGTTACTGAGGCTGTTTGTGATTGGCCTTGGTTCCTGTCTGTTCCACCTGGTGTTGGGAACTTGTCAGCCCCTGCATAGGATGCAGTGGACCCCAGCTGTTGCTGCGTCTCCTCCCCTAGCCTACGGGGGACTGACTATTTGTGTTAAGCTTTAAGCTATCTGAGTTATTGATGCAAAGATGCATTCGCTGAGCTGATTGAGTTTCTCTGCCGGCTTGCAGTTGCTGGGCCGAGAAACTGCTGGCAACAGACGATTTTCCTGTCCTGCACATAATCAGCTACTTGAAACTTGGCAGGTTTGTTCTGAGCTTGATCTTCAGGCTGTGGAATGTTATTTTTTTTCCCTGCGATTTTCTGAAAATGCTGGAGTTTGACAAAAGATTGCTAAATCATCCTGTGCTTTGTGTTTTGAGATTCCCTAATGAAAACATTATCCAGGAATGATCGCAGGTGAGAAGCGTAATTGCCAGGAGTCGGTGTGCTTGTGGTAAACCGTGGGAGGAACCAGGGTAGATCGTCATTCTGCTTCAGAGCCTGTCATGTAAGCTTTGCCTCACAAGATTGAGTTCGTTAGTTAGCTGTCTAGAATATGATGGAGCAATTTGTCGTGAAAGGTGTCATCACATCGCAAGAAGACATGTTGAAGTCAAGTCGTCATTTTTATTTATATAGCACATTTTGGCCAACAAGAGTTGTTTTTTAAGTTCTTTACATTGGTATAAGAATAGTATAACAAACAACAGTGGTTCATAGATTGTAGCTTGTGATCGGCTTGCAGCATTGGAAACAAACTGTAGTTTTGTCTGGGCTCACAAATGCACAATCCAGTGTTCTGAGTCAAAACCTGGTACTGACCACGAAATAGAGGGGCAGAAATTATTGTTCCTGATCCGGAACGTGCACAAAACTGCTTTAGCCTCTCCCTCCTGATCTTACACATCATGGGAGATGTATTTAAGTGTCGATATTGATTGAAATAACGAGGCAATTCTACCATTTTATCATTGATTGGTTTGCATTTGGAACATGTTGTGCAGTTCTAGTTACCACAATAATGGCGATGAAAAGGCACAGCGAAAGAAGGCAAATAATTGAGGGAATGAGGATTACAGGAATGAGCCATGCTAGGTCTACCATGAAGAGTTGTTCTATTTTATCCATTTGCTCACATGCATATAAAATAGATTTCTTTCAGAACCTTACCTTATGTTCTTCAGGATATAAGAAATTTGGGAAATGATATGTAGTCTGTGAGAGTCAGGCCACTTGGAGCGAAAGATCTGACCCTCTCTAAAATTGTGATTGGGGCTTTATTTGACCCCTCACTTGTTCTGCTTTAGACTAATTGATAGATTAATTGTTAAAATTAATTAACTGTAATTATCATTACAGTGTGCATTTCCCAGGAACATAAAAGATCAGCCAGATAGAACATGGCCTATCTTCACCTACAATACTTAAATTCTGATATCACTCTACATAAACCCGAGCTCTGGGTGCATGAATAACAGGGCCAGTCAGATGTTTCCTTCTTATTGTGGCTTAGAGATGGGACTCTGATAAACAACTGACTATGATGGAGTAATCCATTCAGCACAGTCAAGTAACTGCAGCTAACTGTACCTGCACCAATTCATCTCTGTACACTGACTCTTTTCCTTATTGAAAGCACTGATTGGTGATCAGTTTCCATTCTAAAGGTGGTAATTCAAACTGATTCAGATCCTTCCTCTTGAAAAGCCTTACATGAAGCTTAGATCATATTCTGAAAGAATGAAAAAGAGGAACAACTTTTTCCACACAGAAGGTGGTGTGTACATGGAACAAGCTGCCCGAGGAAATGATGAAAAAAGGCGGGTACAATTATGACATTTAAAAAACACTTGGATGGAGCCATGGATAGGAGAGGTTTGGAGGGATATGGGCCAGGTGCAGGCAAATGGGAGGATATCGGCCAGGCAACTTGGTCAGCATGGACAAGTTGGGCCGAAGGGCCTGTTTCTTTGCCATATAGCTCTGGGGTTCTTGTTCCCTCGCCTTCAGAATGTGCTGGTTCATCTTTGCATCTAGCTCTGATATTACATAATTTGTTTTCAATTTTTAATATGTATTTGTCCTAAGAAGCAAGCTCAGATAGTTTGCATTAAAACATTTTCTCCGTGATTTTCCAAATGTTTGTCAGCTGAAGCTCAAATTCAGTTCTACCTGTGTACACTTGTATGTGTCACCTGGCATGCGTGGGTCCAATGCGCCTGTACCTGTCTATCTGCTCACCTTTCCCACCCTATGTTTCTATCTGTTGGTCTTAAGTCTTTCTGCTTGCTTGTCATAACCTGTGCTGCATAGGGTAGGAATTCTGTGTTGCATGATAATGATATTTTATCAGCTGGCCAGTGTGGAACCTATTATATCGACCTCAAAGATGGAAACGAGCCAAATCGAAGGTTCTGGCATCTCTCACATGCAGCACTCAGCACATTGTTCCTATGGAGTCTGTTGGCTCGTGTCCTGATGTAGCTGTTTTCTGCTCCCTGGCCTCACCCTGTCCAGGGAACGATTACTCAGCACTGTCTCTCGTGTAATCCCTGTCACCAGTGCGTATACACAGCTCAGACGAATGAAAGTTACTTTGTCTCTGGGTCAATTCAGTCTGCATTCCTCATATTCCTGACATGTGGTTCAATGGAGAAATTAAAACTGAGTACAAGAGTGGTGAAAGGATTAGTTCTGTTAGAACACTTGATAGACCTGTCTGTCTGTATTACATCCTGACTTTTGATCTCACTGTTCACTTCCAGAAAACAGCAGCAACATGGTAAAAAGCACAACTTTTATTTGTAAAGCGCTCCTAAGTCACTTTCCAAGATTGCATCAAAGAAAATGGTGGAGCAGATGATGAAAACTAAGTTCAAGCATGTTTTGAAGTGTACTTTAAAGGAAGAGACGGAATTTGTTAGGCACAATTATGATTAGGGAAGTGTACTACAGATTTTATAATCATGGCCTTAAACCCCTGTCCCATGGTACGCGCTCATTCCAAGAGTTCTCCCGATTTTGCCCTGATTCGAACATCGGAGATTTACGGTAATGGCCACTCGTCGGTACTCGGGGCTCTTGTGTACATTTTTCATCATGTTGAAAAATCTTCACGAGCCTTCCCGTGTTTACCTGCCATTAGCCAGTCTTCCCGAGTACCTGCCGTAGCGCTAAGTGACACCCCAGAGCTCCGACGTACGCGCTATGTTCATTCTCCGTGCTTACTACGAGTTTGATTTCTTTTAAACTCGGGAGAGCTCTTGGAATGAACTCACACCATGGGACAGGGCTATTACTTCAATGAAGACAAGCAAGCACAGGAATCAAGAGCTACATAGGATTTGGTGCAAGTTTAAGATGCACAGATCATGGGGGTGGGGGTGGGGGGAGGAAAAGAATTAAAATAGACTTGACAAAAAGGGTGCCATTTGACCCATTGTGTCAATACTTGTCAATAAAATAACTGGCTAACCTAATCCCACTTTTTAGCACTTGGAATGTAAGATCTTCAAATACACATCCAAGTAATTTTTAAACTTGTAACATTTTCAGCATCTACTTCAAGACCCTGAGTTCCAGGTTCCTGCCACCCTCTGGGTTAAGATTTTTTTGTTCATTTCCACTATAATCTTTTCATCATTACTACGCCCCTTGTATTCCAACCCATTTGCTCAGAGAAACAGGACTTTTGTGTTTACTTTAATCTGACTTTAATAATTTGATTCACCCCAACAGCCTCCTTTAACAAACAACCTTGCCTTTTCTTTATTCCCTCATAGCCACAACTTTCCAGTCCAGCAATATCATCGTAAATTTTGCAACCTTCTCCAGTGCAAGCATGTGTGTGATGACCAGAACTATACTCGGTCCTCAAAATGTATACCAAAAGCTGAAGTAAGTGCCAGCTTTTTTAGGAGGGCAGTGCAGTGTCGCGCAAACAGCTTGGTAGAGGATCTTACCCTCGCAGAAGTAAAGTGTGAGGCCCATTCTTTCGTATATTTTACTGAACAAGTTGACAATGTCTTGGACCTCAGCCCCAAGCAGGCACAAATGCAAGCATTGTGTGCATACTGCACGTAAGGTTGCGGTGACCTTGGTTCTGGAGTGCAGTCAGCGTGGGTTGTACAATTGCCCATTGGTTCTGACGATTATGTCTACTCCCATGAGAACCAATATCAGCGTCCCTCGCCCCAGCACTGAGGCCATAGTTACTATCAGTAGGCAATGCGGGGCTGGTATGTCACTTCTAAACTTGACAGACAGTCTCCTGAAACAGACAGTCTATTAGGGGAACGGAAGATTACCAGATATACAGAGAACAAGCATAAAGCTTCCTTCAAGAAATGCAACATCACCTTTTTCTGCATGGGAATCCCAGGCTCCTTGCCCTTCAACGTGAACAAAGAGTATTCAGGAAGGAGCAATGAGAACCTTGAGGCCATGCATCAGGAGCGTGGGCGGCAACAAGAATGCACCACTTCACAAACCAAGTAACCATCCCACCAGCTGCCTCCGACCCCATCTGTGAAAGAATTTGTGTTTCCATATTGGTCTCATTCGCCACTTTAGAACCCCACAAAGCTGGAGTGGAAGTTAGACACCTTTGATGCCAAGGGTCTCCCCGAGAAGTGTACAGTTCTAGCGGAGCTTCCCTGCCCTGATATTCTTTGCTTTGCTTTATCCCAGCCAGGATGGCGAGACTGTCATATGCTGAGAGAATGGAGCAGCTGGGCTCGTACACTCTGGAGTTTAAAATGATGAGAGGGCATCTCATTGAAACATATAAGATTGTTAAGGGTTTGGACATGCTAGAGGCAGGAAACATGTTCCCAATGTTGGGGGAGTCCAGAACCAGGGGCCACAGTTTAAGAATAAGGAGTAAGCCATTTAGAATGGAGACGAGGAAACACTTTTTCTCACAGAGAGTGGTGAGTCTGTGGAATTCTCTGCCTCAGAAGGCGGTGGAGGCAGGTTCTCTGGATGCTTTGAAGAGAGAGCTAGATAGGGCTCTTCAAGATAGCGGAGTCAGGGGATATGGGGAGGAGGGAGGAACGGGGGACTGATTGGGGATGATCAGCCATGATCACATTGAATGGCGGTGCTGGCTCGAATGGCCTACTCCTACACCTATTGTCTATAAAGTAATGCATCCCACATACTAGTATGGTCTATGAAGGAGGCGTGTGTATGTGTGTTGATATCCAGTGTAGAATTAATTTCTCCAGTTATGGGGGTGAAAATGGTGACTTAGAAACAGTACAGATGCTAGGTACTCGTCTCACAGCTGAGCCTCAATTGCAAAAGGTCTGTTTTGGATTCCAAGAAAGAGGGATGGAGTCGGAGGCAAGAAGCAACGTTACCAATTCAAATCAATCCAGTCTTCTCAGTCTGTATATGTGATTTAGCAAAGAGGTGCTGATAAGGTCAAGTTTTCATTTTGATGGCATAAATGTTTTGAGATGGTGTTACAGAGGGGCAACTTGTAGATGGAAAGTTAGGAGGTAAAAATACTCCCTTGAAAGATACCGGAGACAAAGGTGCTGATGCAGGAAGATAAGTTATTATTGGGGATTCTGTGCCGATAGCAGAAAAGATAACTTTGCAATAAGATGAAGACAGAATCGTAATTACAGCCGATGTTAAACAATGTATTTTGAACAGATTCACACTGCTGTTTATAGGTAATGTCCTTGTTATGTCTGCACAGGAGTATCGCGGCTGGTATGTACAGTATCAAAGTGAGGCATAGATGGTTGTAGGCAGTCAGAACCTTTTATCCCAGGGAAGAACTGTCAAAGACTAGGGGGCATCAGTTTAAGGTGAGAGGGGCAAAGTTTAAGAAGATGTGCAGGGCAAGTTTTTTTACACGGAGAAGGGAAGGTGCCTGGAACCTGCTGTCAGGGTGGTGGTGGAGGTAGTGGCATTTAAGAGGCTTATGGACAGGCACTTGGAGGGATATGGATCACATGCAGGCAGAGGCGATTAGTTTGACTTGGCATCATGTTTGGCTTGGATATTGTGGGCCGCAGGGCCTCTAACTCTGCTGTACTGTGCTAAAAGAGGTATTAATACAATAAGGACCCATCTCTGTAAATCCATTTACGTCCCTCCTTTTTTTCCCTCTCCCACACTTACTTTGGCTGTTCTTTTTCTTACTCTCTTGACCAGTCTTGCACACCAACAGACAACAGGTGCAGGAGTAGGCCATTCGGCCCTTCGAGCCAGCACCGCCATTTAATGTGATCATGGCTGATCATCCCCAATCAGTACCCCGTTCTCCCCATTTCCCCGGACTCCGTTATTTTTAAGAGCCCCATCTAGCTCTCTCTTGAAAGCATCCAGAGAACCTGCCTCCACCGCCCTCTGAGGCAGAGAATTCCACCCGAAATTGAGGGGCCGAAGCCAGTGTGATTTGTACATGATATCCAGGACCAAATCAACCCCTCTGACGGGACATTTGAAGTGTCTGGATCAGATACAGCCTCTGAATGAAATCCTGTTTCTCTCTCAATGCAGTTGTTAGTTCTGAGAGCTTTAATGATGGCGAAATGGATTCCAGGAGTGTGTGTGGGAGCTGTTTACAAAGATCTGTTGCAATGAATGTTATTGACTGCCATGTGGGAGAGCTCTTGTTAAATACAGTGACTACTGTGCTACGTCCTAATTAGAGAGCGACTTGTTTGGCTCACTCTGTACTGGTGGGAGTTCTCCACCATAAATCTCAATGGGTTGACAATCTTTAACAATGTGCTGTAGAATGTTCTGGACAAGACAAATTGATTTGCATGAATTGCCAAGTGATTTTCTTTTCTCTCTCATACTTTGACTGATCTCATTACTGGTTTCCATAAACATCAAACAAAAGTATGTTTACAGACTTTCTGTATTTGCTGACGAGTCATTGCTCCATGGATTTCCCCTTGTTCATCACTGACCCATGGATCTCTCCAAGTTCATCATTCACCCATCAATCTCCTCCGCCTATCACTGAGCCAAGGATTTCCCCTCGATCACCACTTTTGCATAGATCTAACCCAGAGACTCGTGCTTCTTACCCTGTCCCACGGGAAGAGGTCATTCGGACAACAATATCCAATCTCTCTGTGTCCAGGAAATCTTCTCCAGTCGAGTCTTTTATCTTCCACAGTCGTAGAGTCATACAGCATGGAAACTGGCCCTACAGCACAACTCGTTCATGCCAATCTAGATGCCCCATCCATACCAGTTCCATTTGCCTGCTTTCGACTAATATCGCTCTAAAACCATTTAAGAATAAGGGGTATGCCATTTAGAACAAAGATGAGGAAAAACGTTTTCACATAGAGAGTTGTAAATCTGTGGAATTCTCTGCCACAAAAGGCAGTGGAGGCCAATTCTCTGGATGCTTTCAAAAGAGAGCTAGATACTCTTAAAGATAGCGGAGTCGGGGAATATGGCGAGAAGGCAGGAATGGGGTACTGATTGTGGATGATCAGCCATGATCATATTGAATGGCGGTGCTGGCTCGAAGGGCCGAATGGCCTACTCCTGCACCTATTGTCTTTCCATGTACCTGCTCTTGTAAATCTTATTATTGTACCTGCCTCAACTACCTCCTCTGGCAGCTCGTTCCATACATCCACCACCACAAAATGGTGCCCCTTGGGTTCCTATTAAATCTTTCCCCTCTCACCTATGCCCTCTAGTTCTGGATTCCTCTGTGCATTCACCCTATCTATTCTCCTCGTGATTTTATGCACCTCCATACGGTCACCCCTCAGCCTCCTATGCTCCAAGGAATAAAGTCCCGGCCTGCATAATCTCTCCCTGTACTTCAGGCCCTCGAGTTCTGGCAATATCCTTGTAAATTATCGCTTGATAAATCTTAGTAGCCCATGCAGCTGCTGTGTTACTCTCGAAATACGGCATTATTACTCTGTTACCATGTTACGATGAACTACTCCTAGCCCTCTCAGCAGATTGTGGAAAAACGGCATTATTTTAAAAAGTAAACTGTTACTATATTGTCACCATTTTTTAAAATTCATTACTCTTAGCATCTTATCCTGTTTTTGTTACTCTCAGTAAAATTACTATTCCATACTCTCAGAGCTCTGTATAACAGCGGTAACTATTCGATCTCTGCGGTTCTGTTTTGTTTTTAGAATCCTAGATTACCGCTTTGTCGGTCTCGATGTATTGTTTTTCTTTTGCTCCAGTTGTTTCTTGTGGCACTAAATATGATTTTGCATTCTGCAGATGAGCGGAGTTTAACAGAAGAGAAAATCCTGCTTTGTCAGCACCAGGACTGCGTTAACAAGAGGAGGGCTGTGAAGGTACGAAAACTTGCTACTTCTTGTGACTTCTTCTTCTTCTTGCGTATGGCGTGCACAGCCTAAAGTTGGAAGACAACGTGTTCTATTTGATCTTATTTGATTGTGCACGCCAGGTTGATTGCATTCGTTGAAACAGGGCGGACCACGTGAAGGTTGCAATCTCCCACCCTTTCTTCTGACTGATATGCACATGCTTGTATTGACATTTCTATGTGTTCCCTCTCTATCTCTTCCCTTCCAACCGGTAACCCCAACCCCATACTCTCTTTATCTTCGCACGTCTGGGGTAATAATTTAGCCAAAATTCTCAATCTGTCCACTTGATTGCTGATATTACTAATGGATATTTGAATGAAGTGTAGCATGTTGAACTGGACTTGTTTATGGAGCACATTGACCTTGACGAACAGGGAGAGAACTTTTTTTATTTGTCAAACAGTCAAACAGTCAAACAAACTTTATTGTCATTTAGAAATACATTGATATATGCAGTTCCAAACGAAATTACGTTGCATTTTTTATTTGTTATATTACAGCATTTATTTTTATCCTTTTGCATTGGCATTTTGTGATTTTTTAAATTTAATTCATATACTATGGTCAAAGTCATTGGTCTTCACCTACTCTCAATATCTCCATCTCTGCTGCAATTGCTCCTTAGATAAGGCCTTCCAAACCAGGACATCTGAGATGTCCTCTTTAGTAAACATGTTTCTCCCCTGCTGTCATAGATGGATCCCTCATCCGTGTCTCTTCTGAGTACTGTAGTCTGCACATTACTCCCCTGCCCCCAGATGGAACAAGCATAGAGTTCCTCCGTATATTACCTTTCACTTCGCATCCTCCGATATTTCAACCGCATTCAATGAGATCCCACCACCAGTCACACCTTTCCATCCCAACCCCTTTTCGCTTTCCACAAAGACTGTGCCCTCTGCAACCTCTTGGTTCACTCATCTCTTCCCACCCAAACCACCCCCCTCCCCAGATACTTCCCCCTGCAACTTCAGGACATGTGACACCTGCTCCCACGCATCCATCCATGGACCCCAGCAGTCCTTCCAAGTGAGACAAAGGTTAATGTTCTTCTAACCTCATCTACTGCATATGTTGCTCCTGATGTGACCTCCTTTACATCAGTGACATGACGTGCGCTGAATCAGCAAGGCCTACTGGCTGCCCTGTTTGTTAACCATTTTAACTCCTCTCCCCATTCCCATACTGACGTTTCTGTCCTAGGCTGACTCCATGGCCAGAGTGAGGCCCCTCACAAACTGGAGGAACAGCACCTCGTATTCCACTCGATTACAATCTAACAGCATAGCCAAATTTGGAAAATTCAATGTCTAACTAGCTAGCCTGCGAACACCAACTCCCCTCCCCCCCCAACCCTCCTCTTCTCTCCCCCCCCCCCCAACTCCCCATCCTCCTGTCTCCCCCCACCCTCCTGTTCTCTCCACGTGTGCAGCACAATGGTGCAGCTGGTAGAGCTGCTGCCTTACAGTGCCAAAGAGTTGGGTTCGAGCCTGACCTCAGGTGCTGTATGGAGTCTACACATCCCAAAGACTTTCAGGTTTGGAGGTTCATTAGCCTCTGTAAATTGCCGCAAGTGTGTTGGGCATGGATGCTAAAGTGGGATAACGTGGAACTATGGTGAGTGGGTGATCGATGATGGGCATGGACTCGAGAGCCACAGGACCTGATTCCATGCTGGATCTTTCAATCAAACATAGCATCATCCTACATAGCAATATATTGTCAGCCATTAATCATTGCCTGGTCCAGGTCCTGGAACTTCCCATCTAACTGCATCATGAGAGAAGTGGCTCACCACAAGAGTTTCAAGGACAATTAGGGATGAGTAATAATGTTGGCTTTTCCAGCAACACTGCACCCTGACATATAAATATTATAATAACCGATTTCGGTTTGAGACAGATTTAGGACTTGTTTGTTATCATGATGCTTCCAGTGGCAACGTTCGGGGAAGAATAGGGAGTTGCCCAGAGACTCAGCCAAGATTCCTCCCACAACTATCATGACTAAAAATGATTATGGAATCCGTATGTTTGTGGGGACTTGCAACACATAAAATAGCTGCTCAGTTCGCTGATATAACTGCAATGTTTGTTCTTTGGAAATCATTAATTTGGTTGGTCTGCATTTTGCAGTGTTCTGAAAGACTGGTTACATTGCACTGTAACGGTAGACTTCCAGGAGGACAGAAATAAAAGTTAAAAAATTGCAGATTTTGGAAATTTGAAAACAAAACAGAAAACGGTGGAAAGACTCAGTTTCTCTTTCCACTGATGCTGCCTGACCTGTTGAGTGTTTTCTGTTTTTACTGCAGCCAGTGTAGGTACCCTGCTGACCATTAGATGGCAGCGTCACTCTGCTGACCTCAGGAAGGGAAGCCTTGGATTTCTGGGGGATTCTTTCACATTTCTTTTACAGTTTTAACTGATGACTCCTGAAGAATCATCATTCATCCTACTTAATCTCTCTCTTGGAGAGGCGTCAATTGCTTGTCTCGCCAGCCTTGGCACCATCACTAGGACTGAATGGCCCATCTGGATGCGTCCATTTTCCTCCTCCCCCTGATCCTTTATCCTCTAGAAGGACTGGGATTACACAAGTCGGATACATGTCGGTGTAATGTCTTGGTTGCAAAACTGATCACTCAAGAAGTATTTTGCAACTTTACATGTGACTCAACCTCGCATGTTGTGCTGCAGTCATCATGGAGAATATTACTGTCCTCTCTACAAAAGTGCATGCTCGGCAAGAATATTCCCTGGAGATACAAGAGATGGCAGATGCTGGTACCTGGAGTATCCAAACAATCTGCAGGCGGCATCTGTGGAAGGAAATGAACAATCAACGTTTCCGTTTGGGACCCTTCATTAGACCAAAAAGACTAGAGGAGAGATAGACATTACGAAGACATGAAGAGGTGTGGGACAAGAACAGGCAAGCAGTAGGTGGACCCAGGTGAGGAAGGCTTGATTTGTTGATGGAGTCAGGTGGGGGACGGAGGGATGCAAAGAGCACCAGAGCTTGGGTGGTGGCTGTAAAGCAAAGACCCTATAGCAAGCAAGATAGATCACTCGACGAAAAAGACGTAGTACGGCCACGGGCAGATTCATGGGTAATTCTAGGCCCCATTTCCGTAACCGGCTTCCGTCTCTGCACCAAAGATCCCGTAGCGGAGCAAAGATACTAGTGCGGAGACGGAAGCCGGTAACGGAAACATCCTCGTAAAAATAAAAGTTCTTTGGTAAAAATCTTCTCCTTTTCAGAATTATAATTTATTAACACAAACTGTCCCCCCCCCCCCCCCCCCCCCCCCCGCAACGTTGATTACACTGCGAGTCGGGTCGCGTCGGGTTACTGAAATGGATGAAAAAAAGGCCCACGTTCCGCTCCGTTGCGTACTACACGTCAGCCCATTGCATTCAGAAGGATTGGTCTATCTTGCTCCGCTATAGGATCTTTGCTGTAAAGTGCTTTGGCCTCAGCTCTGATACTAACCTCGAGAAGCTCAGGCCAGGAAGGGATTTGTGAGATTTGTTGTTTACATGAAGTCCGTAGCATTCTACTTTTGCAGATTTTAGCTATTTCTCCCTGTCATTGTTTGAAGTGGGAAGGGTCATTCAGTGCCTGGTAACAGAGGAAATGTCAAAAATAGAGGGTGACGTGGAAAGTGTTTGTGTGATGCAGAATACACTGCTATCCCAGGTCCCTGTGGGGTTGCCCAGTTAGATCATGCATTGTTATAGTTTACAATGAGTGCAGGAATTGGCTCCCCTCAGGCAGACTTTATTGTGCTGAAATATCAACCTGAAAGGTAATTTTAAGAATATCTGGATAAAAATAATTATCGGGATGAAATTTGCAAAGGCAGATAAGGGTTAAAACTGTGTTCAGTGTTTTGTTTAAATTCTTGAACAACATGGGCTGTTTTCGATTGTGTTAACTACACAAGGGAAGTTCTCATGGATGGGGGGGGGGGGTTCTCGGGGGAAGTGTTCAAGTTATGGAGTTTGGGGATTCGGGGTATTGACGTTAGGTCGTGTGAATGTGTTTGCATGATGACAAAGTTCAATATGGGTTTCTGAGGCCTGATACTGGTCGTGAGGGAGTTAAATGAGGATGGAGTATAGGGGTCAATGGAAATGTCCAGAGAAAACAAGGGGGAATTAGTTCACTGATTGCCAAGGAAAGGATGTGGGGAGAAGGGGCACGAAGTCCTCAGGCATAACGTCAAAAATAGAAATAAGAGAAGTCGCCAGAACTAAGGAATGGAAGAGAGCAATCGGGATGGATAGCATTATGCTAAAAATAGACTCACTCTCTCTGTCTCTCTGTCTCTCTGTCTCTCTCTGTCTCTCTGGCTCTCTCTGGCTCTCTCTGGCTCTCTCTGGCTCTCTCTGGCTCTCTCTGGCTCTCTCTGGCTCTCTCTGGCTCTCTCTGGCTCTCTCTGGCTCTCTCTGGCTCTCTCTGGCTCTCTCGCTGTGTCGCTCTCTCTCGCTGTGTCGCTCTCTCTCGCTGTGTCGCTCTCTCTCTCTGTGTCGCTCTCTCTCTCTGTGTCGCTCTCTCTCTCTCTCTGTCGCTCTCTCTCTCTCTGTCGCTCTCTCTCTCTGTGTCGCTCTCTCTCTCTGTGTCGCTCTCTCTCTCTGTGTCGCTCTCTCTCTCTGTGTCGCTCTCTCTCTCTGTGTCGCTCTCGCTCTCTGTGTCGCTCTCGCTCTCTGTGTCGCTCTCGCTCTCTGTGTCGCTCTCGCTCTCTGTGTCGCTCTCTCTCTCTGTCGCTCTCTCTCTCTCTGTGTCGCTCTCTCTCTCTCTGTGTCGCTCTCTCTCTCTGTGTCGCTCTCTCTCTCTGTGTCGCTCTCTCTCTCTCTGTCGCTCTCTCTCTCTCTGTCGCTCTCTCTCTGTGTCGCTCTCTCTCTGTGTCGCTCTCTCTGTGTCTGTCTGTCGCTCTCTGTCTCTGTGTCTGTCTGTCTCGCTCTCTGTCTCTGTGTCTGTCTGTCTCGCTCTCTGTCTCTGTGTCTGTCTGTCTCGCTCTCTGTGTCTCGCTCTCTGTGTCTCGCTCTCTGTGTCTCGCTCTCTGTGTCTCGCTCTCTGTGTCTCGCTCTCTGTGTCTCGCTCTCTGTGTCTCGCTCTCTGTGTCTCGCTCTCTGTGTCTCGCTCTCTGTGTCTCGCTCTCTGTGTCTCGCTCTCTGTGTCTCGCTCTCTGTGTCTCGCTCTCTGTGTCTCGCTCTCTGTGTCTCGCTCTCTGTGTCTCGCTCTCCGTGTCTCGCTCTCCGTGTCTCGCTCTCCGTGTCTCGCTCTCCGTGTCTCGCTCTCCGTGTCTCGCTCTCCGTGTCTCGCTCTCCGTGTCTCGCTCTCCGTGTCTCGCTCTCCGTGTCTCGCTCTCCGTGTCTCGCTCTCCGTGTCTCGCTCTCCGTGTCTCGCTCTCCGTGTCTCGCTCTCCGTGTCTCGCTCTCCGTGTCTCGCTCTCCGTGTCTCGCTCTCCGTGTCTCGCTCTCCGTGTCTCGCTCTCCGTGTCTCGCTCTCCGTGTCTCGCTCTCCGTGTCTCGCTCTCCGTGTCTCGCTCTCCGTGTCTCGCTCTCCGTGTCTCGCTCTCCGTGTCTCGCTCTCCGTGTCTCGCTCTCCGTGTCTCGCTCTCCGTGTCTCGCTCTCCGTGTCTCGCTCTCCGTGTCTCGCTCTCCGTGTCTCGCTCTCCGTGTCTCGCTCTCCGTGTCTCGCTCTCCGTGTCTCGCTCTCCGTGTCTCGCTCTCCGTGTCTCGCTCTCCGTGTCTCGCTCTCTGTGTCCCGCTGGTGTCAGTCTCACCTACAGCCTTCAATGTCTGTCATTGAGTTCTGACTGAGGTCTTGGTAATTATAGGTATTGCAGCAACAAATCGTTTCATTGATCCTGAACTCTTACTTCTGGCTATGGACAAGACTGTATTTTCCATACTGTTTTGAGTCCAGACTATTAAGGGTTAACGCACCTGGGCACTGCTCCCAGCCGCTGTATGTGCAGTTTATTTGTGTGCACAGGATCCTCAGACAGTGTGTGCTGTATCAGACAGCCCCTCCCTGAGAATCACGCACTGCTAATCATCTCCTGTTGCTGTGTTCATTGAGTCGTTGCCCAAGGGAGTACAGGGAGAAAGTACAGTGGGGTTCCTGCTCACGCACAGAGCTCCAGCAACAACCAACGCTTTCCTACCGAAAATCTTACTGATACCGACCGGGGCTTCGTCCTCTGGAAGATTGAAAATTAAAGCAACATTTGCATCAGAAACATCTTTATTTTGCTCATCGGATCCTCGCAGGATCACAGCCTCCAGGCAAGTGGGCTGCTGCTGAACTTTTTGTCGTGATGTATCTTTACTGAGTTTTTTAAATTTAACACCAAACGTATTTGACTTGTTGATGAAGCAAGCGTTACAAGAGACTAGGCCGAGCCCAGCTCACCAGATGTCTGAGACCCTCCCCGACCCAAGCAAATCCCAGGACAAAGAGGTAAGTTCATGAATGTTTGTTCATCTACTTCAAGCAATACTGACGAACGGTGGTGAACGGTGAATATGCTTTGGCCTGTCAGTTGGCTCAGTTGGGCGTACTCTCTCTCTTAGCCTGTAGATCAGTTCAGTGGCAGGTGAGGAATGAGATCTCACCTAAGCTGTTTCTCTCTGTTGAAATATGGGCTGGGGGTGTCTATTTAAAAATCCCACGGGCGTGTTTGGACGCATGGGATTCTCCTAGTGCCCTAAATCAACATTAATTTCTCAGTCTAGCGCTCAGCTGACTTTCATTTCGTGGCACTTTGTGGGATCATAGAGTGAGTGACTGCCACGTTTATCTGTGTTGCTGTGTTTTATGATGGAAAACCAGTTGGAAGTTTTAGGCAGAACTGTTGAATCATGGCATTAACAAGCTCATCATTCTTCCCTCGTTGGTCCCATTCATCACCTTCACCACCCTGTTCTCGCAACTCCAACCCAACTCCTCCCACTTGGTCCCTGTCCCCTGCCTCCTCCACCCGGCCTCTACACCCAAACGCCACCCCACTCACCATCGTGGGCCTCAATCAAACTCCCGTCATCTCTTTTCTTCCCTTTAGCAAGGAACTTTCCTTCCAGAGTCACAATTAACACATTATTGCATTCATTAAAACTGTTAATCGTGCAACAACCATCAACTTGCAACATCGTCAGACTTATCCAGGAGGCGCTCCAGCCCAGCTCTTTAATCTCCGGAATTCTTTCCCTCTAACCCAACATATGCAACACTTCACCCTCTCCAACCCCGTTTCTGTTCTGCCCTCATTCTACCTGCATGCTACCCCACGGGTGCCCATTCCTCAACCTTCCCCTCTTCCTGCCCGTGACTATTTCTGTCTCCATCTCCACCTTCCTGTAATCTCTGACTGTACTCTCTCCCCGAGCTCCTCTTGTATTGAAGAGTGGCTGCATGGGGGCAGAATCGGGGCTGCAAAGCTGACGAGTTTCTTACTTTCTTATTCAACTGCAGGGAAGCAACAAGAAAGAGCTCTAGTGAATATTTTTAGGCATGAGTTCCCAGCAGCAACAAACCTGAACAATGGCCCCCTTGCAGCGTGTTCCATTCTATTTGGTTTCTATTCTTCCTGCAGGAAACATCTGTCCCCTGTTTAAGCTTTCAGAGAGCCCTCCTCACCCATCCATTCCTTTATAAACCTCCAACTCAGACAGTTTGCAGGCAGACAGTTTGAGTAGAAAATCTACTTTATCTTACAAACCTACAACATCCTCATGCACATATATTCAATATTTATGTTTGTGCACTAACTGTGCACGATGATGAACGGGGTGAGATATTTGCACTCTGTGCCAGATTTATAGTGAAAGGGAAATCAGTCTAAGACAGTTACAGTGATAATGAACAATGAGCAGTGTGTGATATTTTTGCTGACATTGACGAGATGTACTTTTGATGATTTGAGAAAAAAGCATTCATAGCATTAGTGTACAGTGTGATCTCTTTGATGTGGATGGCTACTTTGGAATTTTAAGTTTTGTTCCCAGGAAGTCGTCTTTTCCTTTCTGGGAGAATTGGGGAGACTATTCTGCATCCGTCTCCTCCCCCTCCCCCTTCCTCCCTCTCACCTCTGCTCTCTTGACCGTGTCTGACCTGCTCCTTCACAGCTGGTTTGGAGCAAATCTTTCCTGGGAAGTAACATTCGTCCCAGACAATGAGAACACATGACAGAGAAAAAGGGAGTGATCAGCCTCACTTTGGCACTCGTTGCTGAGCCCGCTCTAAAAATACTGGTGTGTGCTGCTGTCGCCCAATGAGCCTTCAGAGAGTAGAAGCAGCAGACCCGTCTACTCACACTGTGCGCAGTGAGTAACTGTTTTCCTTCTGACAATTCCAATCCATTTCAGGGTATTTTGCTTCCTTCCTCAGCCACTTGCACCTTATGTTGAAGAACTGGAATTTGGATTAATGGTTAGCGAATGAATTTATTTGTAGAATGTTAAAACCATAATGCAGTGACCTTCCCATCAATGCATTATGCACATTGCTGGCAAAGACCGTTTATTGCCCATCCTACCCCTATTTGCTATTGAGAGGTAAAGTGATTCACTTCGTTAAATTCCTCCAATCTTTCTGGTGCGGTTACTCTGGTACTGCCACAGTGCTGTTTGGTAGAAAGCTGTGAGATTTAGATTTAGTACTGTGTTTCTATATGTAGACACAAGGAATTGTAGATGCTGGGCTTTGTCCTGCCTCTACCTCTCTTCCAGGTGTCTTCTCTCCCCCCTTCTCTCTCTCTCCCCCCCCATTCCAATCCATTTGAAGAAGTGTCCTGATCCGAAACGTCACCTACCCATGTTCTGCCTGACCCGTTGAGTTGAGCCAGCACTTTGTGTATTTTTTTTTTAATGTGCTTCCAAGTTCGATGGTATGTAATTTGGAGGAGAACCTGCAAGCACTAATGTTCCCAGGCAATTAAAAATAGGCTCATGTTGATAGTCCCTCTGGGGCCTTGGGCTGGCCCCCTCTGCTGTCCCTTTTCATCACGACGACAATCAAAGTTCTCTTCACGTGGTACAACATCGCGGTGTACGCTGGAAACTGGCAGGGTTGCTAGATCCATATTCCTCAATGAAGCTGAGACACAATGGTAGCGTGCGATCATCCTCTTGGTGCCTGACAAGTGGAAAGACCATCACCCCCAGTCACAGTATGCCTCCAGAGGTGGCAAGTCCTTGTATTGTTGAGAAATGAGGAATACCACTGAGGTTAGACAAAAATGCTGGAGAAACTCAGCGGGTGCGGCAGCATCTATTGAGCGAAGGAAATGGGCAACGTTTCGGGCCGAGGGTGGGGGGGGGGCGGGAAGAAGAAAGGAAGAGAAGGAGACAGAGGGCTGAGGGAGAGCTGAGAAGGGGAGGAGACGGCATGGGCTAATGGAAATTGGAGAAGTCAATGTTCAGGCCACTGGGATGCAGACTGCCCAAGCGGAATATGAGGAGCTGCTCCTCCAGTTTCCGGTGGTGCTCACTCTGGCAATGGAGGAGGCCCAGGACAGAAAGGTCGGATTCGGAATGGAAGGGGGAGTTGAAGTGCTGAGCCACAGGGAGATCAGGTTGGTTAATGCGGACCGAGCGGAGGTGTTCGGCGAAACGATCGCCAAGCCTACGCTTGGTCTCACCGATGTCGATCAGCTGACATCTAGAGCAGTGGTGCAATAGATACCAGACCCAATACCACTGAGGTTGGGATCTATATGAACCGGGGAAGTGGGCGAAGGAATAGAAGCTGGAACATAACTTGGAAACGTGCAAGTTGTTGCATTTTGGTAAGTTAAACCAGGGCAGATTAACAGGGTTAATGACAGGGCCCTGGAGTGCGCTGTAGAACGAAGAGTCCTAGGGATACATAGTTCGTTGAAAGTGGTGACTTAGCTAGACAGGATGGTGAAGAAGGTGTTCGATACACTTGCTTTCATCAGTTAGGGCACTGTGTATAAGAGTTTGGACATCATGTTGCAACTGTACAAGTTGTTGGTGAGACTGTTCTAGTTGCTCGGCTATAAGAAGGATGTCCCTAAACTGGAAAGATTCACAAGGATGTAACCGGGACTGGATGGCTTCAGTTATAACAAGCGGCTGCATATGCTGGACTTTTATTTTTGTGCTGGAGCTCAAGGAGCTGAGGGGTGACCTTCTAGAGATAGTCTTTTTCCTAGGATAGGAATAGTTTGTATTTGTAGCAAGTTTGCAACTTTGGTGATGTTAATCCAAAAAATTGTGGGTTCAGAGCTGAAGGGAAATGGGTGTCCGCCTTGATCTGAAAGAAGATAGAGCATAATGTCAAAGTGAACGATGTGGTTGGGCAACAGGGTAAGCAAACAATGTGAGTGGGTGGCTGCTGTGCTGGACAGTGCAGATCTAAAATTGGAATCAATGGGTGGTGGAATTATGCTGAGCACAGACAGATTAATGATCTGACTAAAAGTAACTTCCCCTCAGATCTCCTGTCTGGAAGGTCTTGCAGGATCTGGCTTCTATCCCGTGGTGCAACAGCCTTCTTAGTGGTAGCTACAATGGGCTGATGACCTACGGAAAGCATCAGTACAATGTTCACTTCTGTCAGTCCTACCTATCTGTCCCCATATCATGCACACGCGCGCACACACGCACACACACACACACACACACACACACACACACACACACACACACACACACACACACACACACACACACACACACACACACACACACACACACACACTACCCCGTTGTTTGGTCCCCAGCTGATTTTGTTTTACCCACTCAACGAACGTAGCAGAGGACATGTGTTTGAGATTAGTTATCGTTAAAGGAGTTTGAGGCTTGTTCAGCAATGGGGGCCAGGACGCATGTCTGTGAGTGGATGGCGGGCCACATCTATCGCGTGTATACATTTTATCCCGCCCCGGATGGCAGGCATCAAATCAGGTGTTCACATAGATCTCTCTCCTTCGAGGATGCCACCCGGAGCACTGGGCCCTAGTTACGGGTGCTCACCAACATGGTGTACCTACGGACCGTTGCCTTGGCTCTGTCCTGAAGGCGGTGGCTCAAATACTCACACCCACTTATCCCCGGCCTATTGACAACCCCAGTCCCGACATTGAAGCCCAGACACAGAAGGTGCGCGGCCGTGCCGGCAGCTTTGCGCAGGATGCGGTACAGACAGAGCTCAGCGCTTGGCCGCGCTCGCCACTGCTCGGTGGCTCCGCCATTGTGGCCGCCAGCGCGGGCCTCCTTGAGTCCTTGCGTCACCGTGCCTGGGCGCTGTGGCCTCGGGCACGGGAGGTACTGGAGATGACGGAGGTCTGCGGGCTGGTTAATTACGGGGCACAAAATATGCCTGCGGGCCGCATGAATTCGGGATACGGGCCGCATGTGGCACGGGGGCTGTAGGTTGCCAACCCCTGATCTGCAGTGATCTCTTTTGCTGTCCCAGATTACACTCTTTGTTGCAAATTCTAGGAACCTGACAAAGAATAGGAAGGATATTAGGAAGTGGGAATTAAATGAGTCAGTCACATGGAATTTTTTATTAACATCCACCCAGTATGGCAGGTATGAATTGCACAGGCCTGCAGTGGCCACACAAACATGTATTTCAGTCCGCCATCAACATCTCTGGTGCCTGTGAACTGTTGCACGGAAGACAGGAATGTCAGCTCACTCAAACATCTCACTTTCAAACGTTTTTCGCCTCACTGACTCCTCCATTCCCAGAAACTGTCATCTTTGGTGACAAATGGTGAGATATGTAAGGCCTGTGTTTACAGTATCACGAAAATCCAAACATCTGATGTTGCAGACCAATAGAGAGGCTCCAGTCATGACAAATTCCTTTGCCAGTTCAATGGAGCTGTTCTCATTTTAATTTCAGTCTCCACAGAGCTGTGGTCAGAAACCATGCGAGTAAAGCAACAAAAGTAGCAAGTGTAGGAAGGACTCAGCAGGTCAGACAAAACCAAAGTTAACTTATCAGGTCGATGACTTTTTTTCCATGCTTATTGCTTGAACTGCCGAGCACTTCCAGCATTTTCTGTTTTTAATTCAGATTTCTAGATTCTGCAACTGTGTTTTATTGTCAATAAAGGGGACTATATTCAGTTCTGGACATCAAATCTCAGATGATAGATTGGTCACGGCAGAGGTAGGAGCAGACCAGTTGATGGGATTTCAGAAATTAAAAACTTAAGACTCATTTGTTTAAAAAAATATCTTATATACACTTTTGCAAGACATTACACAATTACAAAACAAGTCCATGGTAGTGGAAGAAGTGGTCCATAGTGTCCCATTGCTAAAGTTGGATTAAGAACCTGATAGTTGTAAAAAGTAGCCTTCCTGAATGTAGAGTAGTGCGATTTCAGGTTTCTGTGCCTTCTACTTGATCAGAATCACACTTTATTTGCCAAGTATGTTTTGCAACATACGAGGAATTTCATTGGCTAGGTGAGTCATACAATTAAAAATAACAGATCACTTCAAAAGCATATTTTAACATGAACATCCACCACAGTGACTCCTACACATTCCTCACTGTGATGGAGGGTGAAATAAAGTTCAAGTCCTTCCCTCTTAGTTCTTCCCCGGTCGTGGGCCTCGAGCCCCGTTGGCGGGACAATCTTGGCTCCTATAGACGGCGGCGTTCGGGCCCTCCGCGTCGAGGCGAACTGCTCCTGCATCGGGGAGGATGTCAGCTCCCCCGCGCTGGACGATCGAACCTCGCGTCGGGGCTGGTGAACCTTCCAGCAACTTTGGAGCTCCCGAGACTGCGAGCCCTTGCTGTTGATTCCGCGGTGGTCGCGGGTGAGAGCGATCCCAGGCGAGGGATCAGCTCCGATGTTAAGTCCGCGCCCCGGGATAGGGATCAAAGTCAGTACGAGGAGGCTCCCAGCTCCATCGATGGTAGGCCGCAGAGCCTGGAGTGATCTGAAAATTGATCACATCTCCAGGAAGGTAAGAACCTGAAAAAAAAAGTTTCCCCCTATCCCCTCCGCCCTCCCCCCACATAAAAAAAAACGAAGAACATTAAAACAAAATTTTTAACAAACTAATAAATAACAAAAAGAGTGAAAAGATGAACAGACTGCAGGCAGGGCTGCCATCTGGTAGCAGCAAGAAGGGGCATGGCCTGAATGTTGGGGATCCTTGATGATGCATGCTGCCTTCTTGAGCTGGTGCCTCACATAGTTGCTTTTTATGGTAGGCATGACCTGGCAGAGTCCACCATTCTCTGCAGCCTCTTGTGTTCCTGGGCATTGGAAATGCCATACCAGGCCACGCTGCAACCATTTAGGATTCTTTTTACAATCCATCCATAGAGGTTTGTTGGCATATTTGGTGACCTGATGAATCTCTTGAAACTTCTAAGAAAGTAGAGATGCTGGTGTGTCTTCTTCGTGATTCCATCGATGTGCCAAGCCCATGAGATGTTAACGACCAGGAATTTGAAACTGCAAATGGGGCTGCCCGACTGTACGAGCTAATTCAAGAGTTCTCCCAAGTTTCCCCAGATTCCAACTCAGAGAATTATGGTAATGGCCGCTCGTAGGTACTTGGGGCTCTCGTGGACATTTTTCAACGTTGAAAAATCTTCACGTGTCTTCCCGAGCTTACCGTGTTTCCCGAGTACCTGCCGTTAGCGTTACGAGCCGCTAAGGGACTTCCCGACATCCGACGTACCCGCTCTGTACATTCTATGTGCTTATGACGAGTTTGTTTTTTTTTTAAACTAATGAGAGCTCATGAATTAGCTTGTACAGTTGGAAAGCCCCTCTCCTCTCTTCGTTGCTGAGATGAAAACAATGAAAACTGGTCTTACGATTTTCCATTTGTGAAATCAATGATTAGTTCCTTGGTTTGGCTGGCATTAACCAAAAAGTGGTTGTTGCAGCACCACTCCACCAGGTAGGTGTACTCTGTCTCTCCTGTATGCTAATTTATCACCACCCATGATTCAGCCAACAACATCAGTGTCACCTGCACATTTCTAGATGGCATTGGAGCAGTGCTTAGCCACACAGTCATGGGTTCAAGGGGAATAGAGCAGGGAACTCGGCACCTCCACTGAACGTCAGTGAGGGGGAGATGTTGTTATCTATCCGCACTGATTGAGTTCTGCCAAAGAAGAAGAATATAATCCAGCTGCACCATACGGAGGCCCGGGTTTTGGCAATGAGTTTGGAGGGGATGAAGCATTGAAGCTGAGCTGTAGTCGATGAACAGCAGCCTGAATTATATCCAGATGGTCCAGTGCAGAGCCAGTGAGATAAAATCTGCTGTTCACCTGTTGTGGTGATAGGTGAATTAAAACAAATCCAGCTTATTTTTGAGGCAGGAGTTGATTCACGGCATAACCAATCTCTCAAAGCATTTCATGATAATGGATGCAAGGACGACCGGACAGTTGTCATTGATGTTGTTGCAGTTTTTCCCGGCACCAGTATGATAGATGCCCTTTTGCAGCAGATGGGACTCTTAGACCACAAAAGCGAGAAGTTGAAAATGTTCTTGAATACTCCAACCAGGTGGTCTGCACAGGTCGTTAGAACTTATTGAGGTACACCACCTGGTCCAGATGCATTGCATGGATTCACTCTCTAGATAGATGCTCCAATGTTGCCTGCAGAGACCGATCACAGGAGTATCAGGGGCTGTGGGGGTTTGCGTAGGCGTGTCATTAAGTGTGGATAATAGACATTGAGCTGATCTGGAATTGCCACTTTTGCTACCCGGTGTCACTTTGCAGGAGCTGATAGTGTGTAAGTATTTTAAAAGATAAATGATTTTGTAAGTTTGGTTAAACTAATTACTTCAGAAAATGATAGTTAATGAAACTTGACTGCAGGTGAATTCAGAAAACAGTAAGATTGTTAGAGGCAGGAAACATTTTCCCGATGTTGGGGGAGTCCAGAACCAGGGGCCATAGTTTAAGAATAAGGAGTAAGCCATTTAGAACGGAGACAAGGAAACACTTTTTCTCACAGAGAGTGGTGGGTCTGTGGAATTCTCTGCCTCAGAGGGCGGTGGAGACAGGTTCTCTGGATGTTTTCAAGAGAGAGCTAGATAGGGCTCTTAAAAATAGCGGAGTCAGGGGATATGGGGAGAAGGCAGGAACGGGGTACTGATTTGAGATGATCAGCCATGTTCACATTGAATGGCGGTGCTGGCTCGAAGGACCGGATGGCCTACTCCTGCACCTATTGTCTGTTGTCTATTGAGATGTAGCAGCCTGAAAACCATGACCACCATGTTCAAGCACATCTTCCTCCCAGCAACTATCAAGCTTTTGAACACTGCAGAACACGAACCTCAGCTTCGATGGACTTTGTTGCTTGTACTGCAGACCTCAGTGTTTACACTATAATGGTCATTAATTTTTTGTTTTTTGATTCTTATATTTGATCTGTGCATTGTGTTTACGGGGTTGTTAAGCTGCTGTAAATAGCAATTTCATTGTTCTGTTGTCGGGACATATGACAATGAAACATTCTTGACTCTTCAATCTTGAACCATGATCTGAGTGCTCAGGAGCTCATTGAAATTCCTCACTTAATAGACCCCCTGATGTCCTCCTGCAATGGGGGATGTTCACTCTCTCATTAGTTGCAGGTTATTAGATACACAGAATAAGGAAATTGATTCACCTCCTAGCAAACAACATTAAATTAACTCAAATAGTTGTAGGGTTGATTATCTGAGTTAGTGACATGTTTTAAAGCACTGACGAATGCCTGATGATGAGAGGAGCTGGACTGTAGAAGCAAGTAATAAGTTAATGAATCCGGTATTAGATAATGAGAGGAAACGGTAACTGATACTGAATGAGCTTATTGACTAACAGAATACAATAAAGTATTGCAAATGAGTATAGAATAAGTAAAGTGGAGAAGGTAAATAGTGAGTGAACAACATGGGGTGTATTTGATCACTAGATGGTAGCTTGCCACTATTACGTTTCCTACAGAAGCTTAGTTAATTGTTAGAAATAATTGAGAACTGTTCAACTATGGCAACTGAAGTCCAGAACCAAGACAGCTCAGATCTCAGTCATCAAGCTACAGCCTGTAGGACCCTCGTGGATGCTCACATGCCAAGTTCCAAACCACCTTTGATGTTGTATTTGAAGAAAGCCTTCACACCCAGTGACCATAAGGCATCTCTCCTCCGCAGAAGAGATTCACCGGAATGTTATCGGGACTTGCAGGCTAGGGTATTGGGAGAGGCTGGGTCTATTTTGTTGGAACATATGAGATTGTGGGGTGACCTTATTTGAGTATCCAAAATGATGAGGGACATGGATAAAGTGAACGTTCACAGTCTTTTCCCCGGGTTAGAGAATTCTAAAACTAAAGGGCACGGACGTGAGGTGAGAGGTCAAGAGGGACCTCGAGGTCACCATTTTCACTCGGAAGGTAATCCATTTCTGAGAAGAGCTGCCAGGCTCTAGAAACAGATATAATTACAACTTTTAATAGATACTTGGAGAGGTGTATGGATTAGATGTGGGCCAAATATAGGCAAATGGGACTAGCCCAGATGCCAACATGGTTGGCTTAGGCCAAAGGGCCTGTTTATGTGCTGTATGACACTACACTGCCCTCTGATCACATCCCATATCTCAGGACACCGTCACAACAGAGGTGACCATTGATGATATAATTCACCACCCCTTTCAATGGGCCTTTAATCAATTGAGGGAAAAAGTATTTGAAGAACAAGATACCAAATTTGACACTAAATTTGCCATCTACAGTGGCTTGCAAAAGTTTTCATACCCCTTAAACTTTTCCACATTTTGTCACATTACAACCACAAACGTAAATGTATTTTATTGGGATTTTATGTGATAGACCAACGCAAAGTCGCTCATAATTGTGAAGTGGAAGGAAAATGATACATGGTTTTCAAATTGTTTTACAAATAAAAACCTGAAAAGTGTGGCGTGCAAAAGTTTTCAGCCCCCTTTACTCTGATACCCCTAAATAAAATCCAGTGCAACTAATTGCCTTCAGAAGTCACCTAATTAGTAAATAGAGTCCAATTGTGTGTAATCTAATCTCAGTATAAATACAGCTGTTCTGTGAAGGCCTCAGAGGTTTGTTAGAGAACATTAGTGAACAAACAGCATAATGAAGCCCAAGGAACACAACAGATAAGTCAGGGATAAAGTTGTGGATAAGTTTAAAGCAGGGTTAGGTTATAAAAAAATATCCCAAGCTTTGAACATCTCACGGAGCACTGTTCAATCCATCATCTGAAAATGGAAACTGCAAACCTACCAAGACATGGCCGTCCACCTAAACTGACAGGCCGGGCAAGGACAGCATTGATCAGAGAAGCAGCCAAGAGGCCCATGGTAACTCCGGAGGAGCTGCAGAGATCCACAGCTCAGGTGGGAGAATCTGTCCACAGGACAACTATTAGTCGTGCACTCCACAAATCGGTCCTTTATGGAAGAGTGGCAAGAAGAAAGCCATTGTTGGACCAAAGCCATAAGAAGTCCTGTTTTCAGTTTGCCACAAGCCATGTGGGGGACACAGCAAACATATGGAGGAAGGTGCTCTGGTATGATGAGACCAAAATTGAAATTTTTGGCCTAAATGCAAAACACTATGTGTGGCGGAAAAATAACACTGCACATCACCCTGAACACACCATCCCCACTGTGAAACATGGTGGTGACAGCATCATGCTGTGGGGATGCTTTTCTTCAGCAGGGACAGGGAAGCTGGTCAGAGTTGCTGGGAAGATGGATGGAGCCAAATACAGGGCAATCTTGGAAGAAAACCTGTTAGTCTGCAAAAGACTTGAGACTGGGGCGGAGGTTCACCTTCCAACAGGACAAAGACCCTAAACATACAGCCAGAGCTACAATGGAATGGTTTAGATCAAAGCATATTCATGTTTTAGAATGGCCCAGTCAAAGTCCAGACCTAAATGCAATTGAGAATCTCTGGCAAGACTTGAAAATTGCTGTTCACAGACGCTCTCCATCCAATCTGACTGAGCTTGAGCTATTTTGCAAAGATGAATGGGCAAAAATTTCAGTCTCTAGATGTGCAAAGCTGGCAGAGACATACCCCAAAAGACTTGCAGCTCAAATAGCAGCGAAAGGTGGTTCTACAAAGTATTGACTCGGGGGCTGAATTTTGCACGCCACACTTTTCACATTTTTATTTGTAATAAAATTTAGAAACCATGTATCATTTTCCTTCCACTTCACAATTATGCGCCACTTTGTGTTGGTCTATCGCATAAAATCCCAATACAATACATTTACGTTTGTGGCTGTAACATGACAAAATGTGGAAAAGTTCAAGGGATATGAAAACTTTTGCAAGCCACTGTATGCAGTGTTCCTGTATGCTTCTGAGATCTGCAATTCAAGGCACTGGAAAAAAGATCACCAATGCTGCCACTGGAAAATCTTCCGGATTAATGGGAGTCAAACAACCCAGTGTCAATGCCCTCTCCTGGGCCAACATCAGGAATGATGTGGCCTCAGTTACACCCAATTAGCTACATTGGGGAAGCTGCATTGTTTGCATGCCTGACATCAGACTCCTGATAGAGACATTCTATTCTGAATTCTATCATGGGAAGAAATTACCGGATGGAGCAGGAAAAGATTCAAGACTGTGCTCAAATCCTTTACGAAGGAATGCTAACATTCCCAATGACTCCTGGGGATCTCTGGCCGATGACTGGTGGTGGGTACATGGAACGAGCTGCCAGAGGAAGTAGTTGAGGCAGGTACTGTAGCAATATTTAAAAGACATTTGGACAGATACTTGGATAGGAAAAGTTTAGATGAATACGGACCAAACGTGGGTAGGTGGTACTTATTTGTAACAACTTATTTGGCATAGGAAAGTTGGGCCGAAAGACCCGTTTCCATGCTGTTTGATTCTATAACTGCTCAAAGTAACAGAGGCTTGGAGATGCCATTGACTTGTACATCAGGAGCAGTGGAAAATTAAACCACCTTGCACAAACAACCAACCTGCCCCATCTTTAGAAGTGTCTGTGGTTTTCACCTCCTCAGCTCTCACTTAACCCACAAAGCCCGTGAAAGTAAGTCATCCTCAATCATACCGAAATTACCTAAAAAGGAGTGGGTGACAGAGGTATAAATAGTGAGAGCGGCAACAAAGCGAATAAGACCACAAAAAGTACCGTGTGCTTTTGTGTGGTCAGCTTTGCATATCAAGAGAGGCTGGAAACATACTTATAGTTGAAATTTTGGTAAAGTATTTTCAAAATAAAGTTTTCCATGAGTGTACACCAATCTATTACTTCAAATAAAAATAACAAAAATGATGAAAATGGACAGCAGGTCAAACGGCATCTGTGACAAGAGAAAGCGTTACCATTAGTTCTAATGAAAGCTCATTGACCTGAAATGTTAATTTTGTTTCACAACTGTTTTGATTTTGTAGAGGTGCATGACACCATGAGGGGGACAAAGAGGGTACATGCGCAGAGTTTTTTTTGCCCATTGTTGGGGAATCAAGGATTATAGGGCATAGGTTTAAGGTGAGAGGGTAAGCTTTTTCACACAGAGGGTGGTGGGTATATGGACAAACTGCCAGATGAAGTAGCTGGGGCAGGTACAATAACAATGTTTAAAATACATTTGGACACGTACATGGATAGGTAAGGTTTGGAGGCATTGGGGTTGGGGAAGGCAAATGGGACTATCTTGGATTGGGTATCTTGGGCGGCATGGAGCAAGTTGGGCCATAGGTCCTGTTTCCGACTTCTTTCAGCCCCAGCATCATGCCGTTTTCCATTCATCATATAGTATCCATCTCCATATCATTTCATCTTTCCCCTTTACAGCACAGTGATGAGAAAAGCCCCCCTGATTCATCCTTCTCGTGTTCATCCTGGGTAATGCGGTGCCACCTTGGGTGTTAGCTGTGTCGCATTTGGAGGCAATCTCATCTTTTGAATGTTCAAATACCACGTTAAAAATGTGAGCATAAAATTTAGTGATGCATGATCAAAGGTGCCCTCTTTCAGATCAGATCAGGTGCCCTCTTTCAGAAAGACCTCCATCTCCGCTTTCAGGTAAATCCAAAAATTCCAACGACACTCTTGAAAATGAATGAGTGAGTTCTCTGGAGGTACAAGAGACGGCAAATGCTGGAATCTGGAGCAAAAAAAAACCCAAACTGCTGGGGGAATGCAACAGGTCAAGCAGCATCTGTGGAGGCAAAAGGGTGGTCAATGTTTCCGGTCAAGGGAATGCACCAGGAATGAGTTATTTTGTTGTCCTTGCCAACATTTACCCTTCAACGAACATCACTTGTTAGATTTCTGTTATTGGAACTTGGTGTGCACAATGTGACAGCTGTATTTCTTGCAGAAAAAAAAGTGGCTACAATTTAAAGAATAGTTTAAAATCTTTGGGACATTCCTTGGTTTTGAAAGGTTTAGTTTATCAGGCCCTTCATCCCACCAAGCCCACACCGTCCATCAATCATCCATTCACACTAATTCTGTTATCCCACTTTTTCATCCTCTCCATCCACACACGAGGTAATTTACAGAGGCTAATTAACCAACAAAGTCGCTCATTATTGACATGTGGGAGGAAACCGGGCCATCCGGGGAAAACCCATATGGTCATGTTGAGAACATGCAAACTCCACATAGACAGCATCCAAGGTCAGTGTTGAACCTGGGACTCTGACACTGTAAGGCAGCAGCTCTACTAGCTTCCCCCGCTGTGCCTCCCATCAGATCAACGCAAGTCTTACTTGCCCTACCTACACTGTTGGTAATCCATCTGATACTGAAGTAATATAAGAATTATAATACTTATAATGTTATAATACTTCGACCCCTTTGTTATCTTGACACATCTCACTCCCAAATGTTTTACTAGCCATCCTGGTTGCAACAGTAGTGAGGATAACTTCACAGAATGCAAACCCAGAGGATTATGGTTTTGAATCTTCCCAAAATTAAAACAAGATGTTTCCATCGCCTTGCCTTACCTCTGTAGGAGTGAGTGATCAGGCAGTGCCACGGGGAAAGTCAAGTGTGTTAGTGAGCCGGAAGGATGCATTGCTCCTTTTGTGTTAATGATGTATTGATGGGGAGTGTAAGAGTCGACAGGTGTATTGTGCTGCACCATCAAGAGCTGCAGAGACAGCAAGGCGGGGTGGGGACAAAAGAAAAGAGCAGGTAAAGTTACATCCTCCTGAGATGAATTTAATATCTTGCTCTTGTGTTGCTGCCTGAGTCGAACCGTGCTGCTGTGAATAGTCGCAGAGTAAAGACAACCAGTCATCCCCCAGCACCAAAGGGATCGAAAAAGACCTTCTGCTACCTTAATAACATATGGTTCAGGTAATTAGACAGCAGAAGCCTAGCAGGTCCTGGTGATAGAAGCTTGATCAAATCTATGGCCTGTTGTTCACAAAGTGTTTTATATCAATTACCCAGGTACGGTCTCTTTTACGTCCAAATGCATTCATGGTTGGTTAGTCTGCTCCCCGTAGAGAATTTAAATTGTTTTTCCATTTAGTACTGGGCTTGTACACTCTGGAGTTTAGAAGGATGAGAGGGAATCTCATTGAAACATATAAGATTGTTAAGGGCTTGGAGATGCTAGAGGCAGGAAACATGTTCCCGATGTTGGGTGAGTCCGGAACCAGGGGCCACCGTTTGAGAATAAGGAGTAAGCCATTTAGAACGTAGACGAGGAAACACGTTTTCTCACAGAGAGTGGTGAGTCTGTGGAATTCTCTGCCTCAGAGGGCGGTGGAGGCAGGTTCTCTGGATGCTTTCAAGAAAGAGCTAGATAGGGCTCTTAAAGATAGCGGAGTCAGGGGATATGGGGAGAAGGCGGGAAAGGGGTATTGATTGGGGATGTTCAGCCATGATCACATTGAATGGCGGTGCTGACTTGAAGGGCCAAATGGCCTACTCCTGCACCCATTGTCTATTGTCTATTGCCTTCTCCTGAAGGTGCCAACATTTACTAAGGTTCTATCTGCTCCTCCTCCAAAGCTGTTGACTCTGACAATGACCCAGGTCTCCCTGTTGTGAAATACCAGGAATGTAAAAACACATTGAGGGTTGTGTTATTGATTTATGTACGTGCAGCATCTGAGCCCCAGAGCTGGGTGCAGTCAAGGTCATGGAGTAATTCGTCAACCTGCAGCTTATGTGAGGCAGATCTGCCCTAGAGGCGATTGAATCTGACGCAAATGCCAAGACACATTATGTCCTGCTCCTCTGCTCTCCTTATCACCCTGACTAGAGAGAGAGCTTGTGTCATTCACTCTCTCGTTCTCTCTTCTCTCTTCTCTCTCGCTTTCCCCCTACCCACCCTCTCCCCCCCCGCTACCTTCTTCCCCCCCCACTCTTCCCCACTTCCCCCTCTCTCCCCCCTCTCTCCCCCCCCCCCCCCCTCTTGGTCATCAATTTATCAACTTTAATATAATTTCCTCACTCTAATATTCTTAGCTTCCATTCTGTTAGTTCTGTTCCTCATTGCTCATTATGTCCCCTTGTCCACCGGACTGTCTATCTTTCTGCACTCTGAACCAATGGCACAGATGTAACACCACGTGGATCCAAAACGTATCAGCAGAACAGGCTGGTGCAATGGACGTGAAATGTTAGGAGCCGAATTGCACAGTCACCTGTATTGTGACATCCTGGAATCCTGTGGTTTGTCCTATTCTGCGACGTGTCAGAGTTTAAGCAATTTGCCAAGTTTCCAGCTGATTAGTCAGGCAATCAATATTAAGGGATGGACAAATCTGCAGTGATGCCCCAATGCTGGCTGATGGATATATACAGTGGCGGACTGGGTCTACAAATATTGGTTGCCAGGAGACAAAGGGGGCCCACTTCATCAGGGGCCCACTTTCCATCGGGCAAGCTGACACCCTGTCAGTCATGCCACAAGTTCACAATCAATGTTTGCATTATTCACACACTTTAGCAACCAAAAATTATTTCTGACCCTTTCCCTCGCTGACATTCTCTCACACACACACACACACACACACACACACACACACACACACACACACACACACACACACACAGACACACACACACACACACACACAGAGACACACACACACACACACACACACACACACACAGCCACACACACACACACACACACACACACACACACAGACACACACACACACACACACAGACACACACACACAGACACACACACACAGACACACACACACACACACACACAGACACACACACACACACACACACACACACACACACAGACACACACACACACACACACACACACACAGAGACACACACACACACACACAGACACACACACACAGACACAGACACAGACACAGACACACACACACACACACACACACACACAGACACACACACACACACACACACACAAGGCAGGCTGTTGATTTCCTTTCACTAACCCCGAGGTCAGTTTTCTGTAATCAGCAGCAAGAGCCCTGAATGATCTTTCTCACTAATGTAAGGGTGACCAAGCAGTAGGCAGGAGCACAAAGCTTGACTGATTCCCCTACTACCTGCCCCTAGGACACTGGGCAGTGATCAAAAGCAGAAATCCTGAACGATTTAGGAACAGGAACAAGCCCATTAACCCCAAGGGCTGTGATGCCACTCAGTAAGATTGCAGTTGATCTATGATCTATTCCTAAATCAATTTCTTTCTCCTTTAATGCTCCAGCGTTTACCTCAAATCTAACAATCTCAGATTTAGAATTAATAATTAACCTACATATTATTGGCTTCGTGGAAGAAAGTTCCAAGTTACTAGCGAACCTTTTGTGTGGAGATATTTGTTTAAATTTCATTTCATCATTACTCTAACTTTCAGATCAATCCTAGAAAACTGGAGTGAGGAAAGGATTTATATTTACCTCATCAGATCCACTTACTACTCTGTAGAGTCATACAACACAGAAACTGCCCCTTATGGTCACCACATTCATGCTGATCGGCAAGTACTCATCTGTACTAGAACCATGACCAGCACTTGATCCAATTACTTAAATGCATTGGTAATTCAAGTAAGGCAGTGAAAAAAATCCTCCTCAGATCTCCTCTTAATTACCTATACCCTCCAGTTTTTGACACCCCTACTATGAAGCAAAGTTTCCTGCTATAACACTTTATCTTAGGCCCACCTTCGGTCATGGCTGACTATGTATGGGTATCTCCAGGATGCTATTCCCTATATGGAGGATGCCTGTGTGTGACGTTGTTTAATGTGGGGAGACTGGTGCACAGACAGCCACCCCACTGTCCTTGATAGATCTGGGTCAGGATCCAGTGGCGTGGAGTCCAAAATGATCGGTGACCCTTTTCTGCTGTAGCCTTCCTCCGCCTTCCCAGCCGTTGTGATGCTCCACTAAGGTCAGCCATCGTCCTCCGCCTGTTCCACCGTTGATGTCTTTGTTGAATTGCTCTTTGTCAGAGACCTCCCACTCGACCTTCCCGCCATGGGTGGCCCTACCAGGAGCATAGCACCAGATGGCTTCGCCCTCTGGATCTCAGGTCCACACAAGCTTCTCCACCACGACAAGGTGACGATCCACGGAGAACCCTTTGTGTCCATTCGTAACTGTCACTGTATGTCATGTTGTTACTTGTGGGTGGAGCACCAAGGCAAATTCCTTGTATGTGAATACTTGGCCAATAAACTTACTTCTAATGTATGTATCTCCATCATGTCACCTTCACCCTCCTCATGTTAAGAAAACAACCCCAGTTTCTCCTCATAACTGAAAAACTCCCGTGTCTGGCGAAATTGTGGTTAATTTCCTCTGCAGCTCCCCAGGGCAGTCACGTCCCTCCAAATGTGTGGTGACGCTGTAATCCGGCTCTGCATAACCACCATCCAATGAAGGCGTGCATCCTATATGCCTTCTTCATCACCTTATTGTGCTGCCACTGTGATCCTTGGACTTTTACACCAAGGTCCCACAGTTCTTCAATACTCCCTGAGGCCCTTGCATTCATTATGCTAGTCCTTTCCTAATTTATCCTCCCAAAATCCTTCACCTCTCACTGATCAGGATTAAATTCCAACTTGCGTTGTTCTGCACATTTTACCAAATGATCTATATCTTCCTCTAGCTTTATTATCTGTTCCACTCATTTTTATGAGGTCAGCCACTTAGTAATCATATATCTGACATAGAAATCCAAATTATTAATGTATGTAAGCAAACAGTAAGGATCCCAGAATTGGTCTTGATGTGTCCCATCAGTGCTCACAGGCCTCCAGTCACAGAAGCAGCCAACCACAATTACCTTCAGCCACCTAATAGCAAGAGATATTTGATCCAATTTGTCTACTTTACCTGGATCCCAGAGACTGTTACTTTTTGGATTTGTTTCCCATGTGATATTGGAGTTTGTGTCCTAAGAACAGGAAAACATTTGGAATAACAAGGGAGTCTGGTGCTTTAAGCTCAAGGCCAGTTTATCAGTGAAAGGAATTAAAAGAGTCCTCACCCCATGTAAATGTGAATCATTCCTGAGTAATTGTGGTCAGACCTTGCAGCCTTAGTTCAACTTGTTTGCAGAGCCAGTTGAAGATATTCTGGGTTTACTGAACTACTGTAAAAAGACTGCCCAGAGCACAATATTTATACCGGTGTCTGTTAAATGTCAGGGCTGAGCTTTAAAATGACTTAATTTTCTCTCTCCGCTAAAAGATTGAGCTCTGGATTTCAGCCCATCAGTGGGAGGATTTACTTCATTATAAATTGAGAACTTCTGACAACTATAGAATGCTTCTTCTGGCTGCCTTTTCCTCCCAACAATGTGCTTGAAGCCAAGTCAAAATTCAGCCGGTCCTGCTCAGTGGGACCATCAGCGGCAGTGATGAAGCATCCCCCTAGCCGGTCAATGACATCATCCCCAGCCAGTTGCCCTCAACTGCAACATCTTATGGCCCATGACCTTTCTGGCCCATCTTCAGCTGGCTCACCATGACGATTCCAGCTGGGAAATCCCCTCTGGGAGTTTAGTACGGCCAAACACGAAATGCCTCCCTGAAAAATATTGGTGGAGGATTCTCGGAGAATATAAAATCCTTGGAGCAATCGACTGAAAGTGATGATAACATAGAATGACCAAACAAGCCTTCTATTTTTGATTTGAATCATATTCCGCAAGGTCTCAAAGAGACTGATAAGTAAGTAAGTTAGTTTATTGGCCAAGTATTCACATACAAGGAATTTGCTTTGGTGCTCCGCAGTTACGAATGGCTCCGAAAACACTAAACATTAATAATAATAAAACATTAATGATAAAACACCATTGATCAAGCATGTGAACCAACAAAATACCAGATCAAAGGGAGGCTACAGATTTTTGGCTGTTGAGTAGAGCAACTACTCATGGATAAAAACTGTTTTTATGTCTGGCTGTGGCAGCTTTGACAGTCCGGAGTCGCCTTCCAGAGGGAAGTGATTCAAAGAGTTTGTGGCCAGAGTGAGAGGGGTCAGAGATGATCTTGCCCGCTCGCTTCCTGGCCCTTGCAGTGTACAGTTCATCAATGGGGGGAAGGTTGCAGCCAATAACCTTCTCTGCTGATCAGACGATTCGCTGCAGTAGACACAAAAATACTTCATAAACTGCAATCTTTAGCACAACACAAAGTGCTTGAGTAACTCAGTGGGTCAGGCAGCATCTGTGGAGGCAATGGACAGTGGTGTTTCTGGTCTGTCGCCTCCTTCATATTTCTCAAGGGCTGGAGAAACGGTTATAATGCCTACTTTGGCATCATTTCTCAACTAGATTATGTGATATATTTTCCTGCTGACAGTTAATTGGCCATCTATCTCAATTGGCTCATTCGTTTCCTAGAACTCAATTGTACAGCAGATGCAGTGAGTTTCGCAGTATGGTGTCCCCTACAACTTCCAATGAAAGAAGTTAGCCACCAGCCGTCATCCACTGTAAGCAGCGCACAAGAGTTCAACCTCCATCACTGTGTACAGCATGTGGATCCTGAGCTTTACAAAGGAAGCTACGAGTGCATTGAACTATATATCCTGGCTCATGCTCTGAATATCATCTGTGCTTATACCTTCTGTGGGAGTATTTGACGGGACAATATACAGACAGTCATAGACAGAGCTTGAGCCAATAGTTAACGTATGTTATACCTGCCTGAGAAGTGTTTGGGACAGTATAAAGGGACCTTTATTCCGTGACTCATGGCTAATGACCAGTTACTGCCCACAGGCTGAATTAAGCCAGTGAAGGAGACATTTTGCTTATCTTTTGCAAAAACAAATGAGACATTAATAAAACAGAGGGATACATGGTTCATTGACTGCTCTTACAGTGCTCAGAATGAGTCAAAACTAATGGAAACCCACAGCAGGATATAAAGGCTGTTTCTCGTGTTATATTTTATTTATCTGGAGTTCTAACCCTCTCTTCCTGCCAGGTCCGAGCACTGATTCCCAACCATTTGTATAGCCAAAGTCCTCCTCACTGTGTTAAAGAAGGAACTGCAGATGCTGGAGAATCGAGGGTTACACAAAAAGCTGGAGAAACTCAGCGGGTGCAGCAGCATCTAAGGAGCGAAGGAGATAGGCGACGTTTGGGGTCGAGACCCTTCTTCAGATCCTTCCTCCTCACTGTGTCATTTTACCGCATAGTTCTGCATGGCTCTAATTCTCCACTCCCTGTCATGGGAACTGAAACCAGGACCTTTTATGAAGCTGCCGATTCACTGAATTTTGCGAAGGGACAAAGCCAAATTTATAGGTACACAAAAATGCTGGAGAAACTCAGTGGGTGCAGCAGCAACTATGGAGCGAAGGAAATAGGCAACGTTTCGGGCTGAAACCCTTTTTCGGACCCAACGTTTCGGGCCAAAACCCTTCTTCAGCCAAATTTATGTTGGGAGAAAAACTGATATCCAGAGATGCTGGACTTGCACACCCTACAGCTCTCCATAAAACATCTATCTGGTGAGGAAGGAGCTGGGGATAAACAGACTAAGTAGCTGACTGGGAGGCAGTGCATTTTATGGGAGGCTGAAGGTTCCACACTGAGTTTGTTTGAGGTTTTTAACTTGTCAGAATGCCAAGCATGGTAGCAAAGGAAATTCTTATTTCCCTGAGGTAAGCCAAGGACGTCACTAACTATTTGTTGTCTCTTATCTGCCAGTAAAAGATTGATTATGTAACCAGCAGCCACGTCAGTCGTGGTTCACGTGAATCTGTGCTCAAACTGGGTTGTAAAACGATACGATAAGTGGAATATGATCAGTTCTAATAAAGGGCTCTGATACAGTAATGGCAATGAAAAGCCACAGCATTTTTCCACATTAGCAAGGGCAGGAGTACCCCAAACACATTCTCAGTTTTCTGTACAATGTCAGATGTAATCCTGTTTTCAAGTCGAGGAGAAAAACCTTACACTATTTGATCATATCCTCCACTTCTCAGACTCAAACTCAGACGCATATAATTCTTGGATACGATTGCCTTTTGTACGGACTGTTGCATTTTGTGTGACATATTGGTCGGTTTTTGGTTCATTTCTGCTCTGCATTTTTCTAACGTGATCTCTTCCTCTTTCAGGTATGCCACCATGGTGATTGTCAGGAGATTAACAATCAGTCCCCACTGAACCTCTGTGCATCATGTGACAGCAAACTCCACGAGGCAATGCATTTTGACCGGCATATCAGATTTGACCTCCCACCTCAAGGTCTGTCCTTTGTTCTCTTCCACTATTCACTCCCTTCTTTGTTTGCCTTGCTGTGTTTTCCTGCTTGCACTGGCACGATGCCTGATAACATTCTTAGCACCTTCATTTTCACAGGATTTTGACCTTGCCAAGCCACACACACAGTGATGTTATCATGCAGACAGGAAAACACAGCCACTGCCAGGCCAGTTACTGCCTTTTCCTGACTGACCTTGAACGTATTGTTATTCATAAACAAGGTGTTATATGTCCTTGCCCTCCTCCACTCTCCCATTCTCTAAATAACACTCTCAATCCATGCTTCATGTCCTCCAAAGATAGACACAAAATGCTGGAGTAACTCAGTGGGACAGGCAGCATCTCTGGAGAGAAGAAATGGGTGATGTTTTGGGTCGAGACCCTTCTTCAGACTTCATGTCCCCCAATCATCTCATACCTTGCTTGCAGCCAGCAGAAATTCGAACATATCTTGTAGTGCAAGTGGTTCTAACTGCTGGTCAATACTATCAAATTTAGCAGATGACTTTGTTGTTTGATGGATCTTCCAGAACTCTGGATTATTTTCAATATGATGGTTTGGAAATTTAAGTTTAAGTTTCATTAATTAGGAATTAGAAAGCTAATATTATGTAAAACCCATCTTCTCCAAAGATATCATTAATAGAAGGAAATATCTGATTTGCTTTGACCTGTAGGTATCCCAAATCTCATACTGTTATGGTTAACATTTAACTGCCTAGAAAGTCATTCAGATTTCAGAAAACAATAATAATATTGGACATACCATCCAGCATCAAACTTAGCAGCAGATTTGAACACTGGGTCATGATGGAGCAGCAGTAGAGCTCCAGAGTCCCGGGTTTGATCCTGACTATGGGAGCTGTCTGTATGGAGTTTGTATGTTCTCCCTGTGATCTGCATGGGTTTTCACCAGGATCTCAGGTTTACTCCCACACTCCAAAGGTTTGTAGGTTAATTGGCTTGGTATAAATGTAAATTTGTCCCAAGTGTGTGTAGGATAGTATTAATGTGCGGGGACCGTTGATCGGCTCGGACTCGGGCCAAAGGGCCTCTTTCCGCGCAGTATCTCTGAACTAAACTAAACTAAACACAACCAGGATTTTCCCGACACAGTCAACCCTGCAGACTCTCCTTCATTAACATATGTGGAGTTGTGCCAAAATCTGGCAGACCGATCAAGCAACAGTTTGATGTAATTAAACTTACTACGTGATATCTTCAGATCAACATCACGCGTCCCTTTTTACCTTTGATGTCAGTAGCGAGCCTTCTTGACGGTCAGTTAAAAGTGAACCGCATTGCTGTTAGTTTGGTTGCATTTAGGCTGAATCGAGTAGGATCAACAGTTATCCTCCCATAAAAGGACATAAGTGAACCAGTTGGCTATTTTACAGCACCACTCACTTTTTAGTTCCAGAATTTATTCAATTGACCAAGCATAAATTCCACAGCTGTTATGGTAGGATTTCAGATTCGCTGGATCATAAAGACTCTGGATCACCGGCCTATTCCCTATTTGGGAATAAATTTGCAGATTGCAGGGATTCAAGAAGGCATCTGACAACCACTATCTTGAGGGTAATTAACATGCTGGTTTTGCCAGCAATACACAATGAACTGAATGAATGGGGAAAATGCAAACGCTGATTCCATCTTTTACAAGAGGAAACACGATACAATATGATTTTACTTATAAACATAATTTCCTTTTCATGTAGTTGAGCCATGAGATCACTCAGCTCCATTTCAATCCTCAGTCCAACTCAAGTTTACATTATGCCTCATTACATAAAATATCTCAAAGTACTCCAGTCACATTTGACGTTGAATTACAAAAGATTATTTGGACAAGAACAAAATCTCAGTCGAATACTTAGTTTTAAGGCATGGTATGGAGGAAAATTGGAGCAATAATCCATAAGGGCTCAGAGAAAAACATTTCAAAGTGGCTGCAGGCGCAGCCGGCACTGGTGGAAACTGTAGATAAATATGAAGCTTGAAGATAGACACAAAAAGCTGGAGTAACTCAGCGGGACAGGCAGCATCTGTGGAGAGAAGGAATGGGTGACGTCACCCATTCCTTCCACTCGAAACTGCAGATGCTGCCTGTCACGTCACCCATTCCTTCTCTCGAAACCTCACCCATTCCTTCTCTCCACACGTCACCCATTCCTTCTCTCCACCGATGCTGCCTGTCCCGCCGAGTTACTCCAGCTTTTCGTATCTATCTTTGGTTTATACCAGCATCTGCAGTTCCTTCCTACAAATAAGAAGCTTGAGCATCAAAATCTCGAAGGATTACGCTTCCTAGATTTATAGAGCTAGCTAAAGGTAGCACCAAAGATAGGATTTGGCAAAACCCTTATCTCCTGTTGGTTTCACAGGATCTATTTTGGCCAGGAATGTCTCAACACGATCGTGCCCACCCCGGACCAGAACTTCATCGGACAAGGAGGAAGATGATGACAGTGGGATGGATGGAAAGAGGTAAAAGTTGTTCATGTTCTGTCCAGAACCACAGCATTTTGCTCAAGTGGGTCTTAAACCAAACTCCAGAGAGTTAAATCTAGAGTTAAAGTAAACCTAGCAATTATAGACCGGTTAGTTTGACTTCAGTGGTGGGCAAGTTAATGGAAAAGATACTTAGAGATAATATATATAAGTATCTGGATAAAGAGGGTCTAATTAGGAACAGTCAACATGGATTTATGCCTGGAAGGTCATGTTTGACTAATCTTCTTGAATTTTTTGAAGAGGTTACTAGGGAAATTGATGAGGGTAAAGCAGTGGATGTTGTCTATATGGACTTCAGTAAGGCCTTTGACAAGGTTCCTCATGGAAGGTTGGTTAAGAAGGTTCAACTGTTGGGTATAAATGCAGGAATAGCAAGATGGATTCAACAGTGGCTGAATGGGAGAAGCCAGAGGGTAATGGTGGATGGCTGTTTGTCGGGTTGGAGGCAGGTGACTAGTGGGGTGCCTCAGGGATCTGTGTTGGGTCCTTTGTTGTTTGTCATGTACATCAATGATCTGGATGAAGGGGTGGTAAATTGGATTAGTAAGTATGCAGATGATACCAAGATAGGGGGTGTTGTGGATAATGAAGAGGATTTCCAAAGTCTACAGAGTGATTTAGGCCAGTTGGAAAAATGGGCTGAAAGATGGCAGATGGAGTTTAATGCTGATAAATGTGAGGTGCTACACCTTGGCAGGACAAATCAAAATAGGACGTACATGGTAAACGGTAGGGAATTGAAGAATACAGTTGAACAGAGGGATCTGGGAATAACCGTGCATAGTTCCTTGAAGGTAGAATCTCATATAGATAGGGTGGTAAAGAAAGCTTTTGGTATGCTAGCCTTTATAAATCAGAGCATTGAGTATAGAAGCTGGGATGTAATGTTAAAATTGTACAAGGCGTTGGTGAGACCAAATCTGGAGTATGGTGTACAATTTTGGTCGCCCAATTATAGGAAGGATGTCAACAAAATAGAGAGGGTACAGAGGAGATTTACTAGAATGTTGCCTGGGTTTCAACAGCTAAATTACAGAGATAGGTTGAATAAGTTAGGTCTTTATTCTCTGGAGCGCAGAAGGTTAAGTGGGGACTTGATAGAGGTCTTTAAAATGATGAGAGGGATAGACAGAGTTAATGTGGACAAGCTTTTCCCTTTGAGAATAGGGAAGATTCGAACAAGAGGACATGACTTTAGAATTAAGGGACAGAGGTTTAGGGGTAACATGAGGGGGAACTTCTTTACTCAGAGAGTGGTAGCGGTGTGGAATGAGCTTCCAGTGGAAGTGGTGGCGGCAGGTTCGTTGGTATCATTTAAAAATAAATTGGATAGGCATATGGATGAGAAGGGTATGGAGGGTTATGGTATGAGTGCAGGCAGGTGGGACTAAGGGAAAAAAGTTGTTCGGCACGGACTTGAAGGGCCGAGATGGCCTGTTTCCGTGCTGTAATTGTTATATGGTTATATGGTTATAAATCGAAGGTAGACACAAAATGCTGGAGTAACTCAGCGGGTCAGGCAGCATCTCTGGAGCGAAGGAATGGGTGACGTTTCGGTTCGAGAACCTTCTTCAGACTGATGTCAGGAGAGTGGGCGGGACAGAGAGTTAAACCTGTGGATGATTTTTATCTGAATTTTCTTTTCAGCAAAGCTTAAATTATTAAATCATTGCCAAATTACTGAACCAGGACTTTGATCAAGACTTTCCAGTTTTGTCCAAACATTGAGTGTGCCTGATGACATCTCTCTAAGTATCGACATTGCTTGCACTCTGAGGCTGTTATTATCCAGATTTGTGGTCCTACATGTGACTATGAACTAATAATACCCAAAAAAGTCACAAACTGCTGGAGTAATTCAGCAGGTCAGGCAGCATCTCAGAAGAAGGGTCCTGACAAAAATCCTGTTAATTCTGCACATGGTCCCACCATCCTGAGGGACAGAATCATGCATTTCTCTCACGCTGGTTCGGTGATGCAGCAAGCAGAGTCACCCAATATATACCAAAGGCTCTGGGGAGCAAAGGGAAATTGATCCCTACCTAAGGTCCTTTAACATGGCTCCCCTCAATTGATTGAACCTGGGACTGAATGTGGGGGGGAGAGTGAAGGTGATAATTTATTGGTGTAAGGAGGGTATTGTATTTGTGGTAAAGCAGGTTCTCATTGAATTCTCTCCCCCTTACAGTGAGAAGAGAAATTCTGCACTCAAGCTAAGCAAGAAGAAAGCTCGCCGTCGACACACTGATGTGAGGTTCATCTTCATAGTGCAATGTGTTCAATATCATGGGCTCCATTTCACCTGACCCACCCTTCCTATTCACCTATCTCCCTCTTCAATGTCTGCCCAGGGCATTACTTAAATTGCCTCCAAAATACTGTGCTGCACTCTCCCAGCACAGAAGCAGCAAGGGCTGGACTTTGGGAGGGAATTAACTACTTTCCAATATTGATTCTGATTTTATAGCAATTTTCTAAATAGAGCATGTCATTATGGCATCAGATGAGAAGCCATTATGGGATTTAAGATGGCCAGAGCTAAATGGCTTTGTGTTACCGGTCTGGACTAGCTATGAAGGCTATACCAGAAATAACACCAGCTCTCTAATATTGGATGCTAAAAAGCCCTGTTCGGTTGTGATGTGGAAAATAGTGGGATTATTGAGAGAAGCTATTGCCTGTCCTATACTCCCTACCGTGTCTCCATCAACTCCTGTTATCCAGCATTGCTCCCGGATGCTGATTCTCTCTTGTTGTTTTGCAGGATCCCAGTAAGGAATGTTTCACTCTGAAGTTTGATTTGAATGTCAACATTGAGACAGAAATTGTCCCTGCAATGAAGAAAAGGACTCTCGGGTATGTAAGAGAGGTTCTCAAAGTTTCCCAAATCTGTCGCATGCAGTCCTGAAAACATTAACTGTCCATTAGTTCCACTGGTTCTGTTGTGGAGTAACCAGTGAATCATCGCAGCCTATGTTTGTATCCTCATAGTAAACCAGGCTGGGATTGGAACCCCCAACTTCGTATCCCTTTGAATTATTCTCTCTATGAAGCGAAATACTTGAGTTTATCACGCACTAGCATGTAATAATCAATGCACGAGTAATTAATTGCCTCCAGCAATTTTTTTCAGATACAGTCCTGCATAATGTTTGGGTCAAAGACCTATCATTTATTTATTTGCCTCTATACTCCACAATTTGAGATTTGTAATATAAAAAAATCACATGTGGTTAAAGTGCACTGTCAGATTTTATTAAAGGCCATTTTTATACGTTTTTGGTTTCGCAAAGTAGAAATTACAGCTGTGTTTATATATAGTCCTCCCAAGATCCAAAGCATACCACACCACCTCCTCTGTGAAATGACCTGGGCATGTATGGCTGCTGAAGGTACTATCTCATTTACCTTCATTGATGATACAACAGCTGATGGTAGTAGCATAATGAATTCTGAAGTGTATAGACACATCCTATCTGCTCAAGTTCAAACAAATGTCTCAAAACTCAATGGCCGGCGGTTCATTCTACAGCAAGACAATGATCTCAAACATACTGCTAAAGCAACAAAGGAGTTTTTCAAAGCTAAAAAATTGTCAATTCTTGAGTGGCCAAGTCAATCATCTGGTCTGAACCCAATTGAGCATGCCTTTTATATGCTGAAGAGAAAACTGAAGGGGACTGGCCCCCAAAACAAGCATAAGATAAGATGGCTGCAATACAGACCTGGCAGAGCATCGCCAGAGAAGACACCCAGCAACTGGTGATGTCCATGAATCACAGAGTTCAAGCAGTCATTCCATACAAAATACAAAACATGACTACTTTCATTTACATGACATTGCTGTGTCCCAAACCTTATGGTGCCCTGAAATGGGGGGACTATGTATAAACACAGCTGTAATTTCTACATGGTGAAACCAGAATGTATAAAAATGGCCTTTATTAAAATCTGACAATGTGCACTTTAACCACATGTGATTTTTTCTATTACAAATCTCAAATTGTGGAGCACAGAGGCAAATAAATAAATGATGGGTCTTGTCCCGAACATTATGGAGGGCACTGTGATGCACAAAGGCATGTGTGCGTTACTGAGGCCAACTAGTACCAGACAGAGCAAAGCTGTTACAGATTACACTTGAGAGTCAAAGTCAAGGCGTTATCAAGCCCTTCTGCAATTGCTGCTGATATTTCGAGGGCTTGAGTTTACTTTAATATAATAAAACCCATGTGCCTTCCTGAGCAGCACTGATCAAGCCTCACTGTTTCCCAAGGGGCACAACCTCATAAACCTCAAGACCTGTTACAAACTAACCGAGTGGCTCATGCTCACAAATTTGAACCCAGCCTTGCGATGCAATCACAGAACTCTGCTCCTGCTGTTCACTCTGGCGAGTGTGTCACACTTATCTACCCCAACTACTGCCTGTTCACAGTGATTAAGTGTAACATAATTAGAGCCCCACATTTACCTCTTCCATATTGTGACACAATCATGGAATGTGTAATTCAAAAGGAAGAGGAATGCGGGGGTTATGCGTGTGACTGGTTAGATTGCTCTCACACAGAGCGAGCATGGACACAAACGGGACAAACGGACTCTGTGCTTTAACTTTACGGTGAGACTGTAACAATCATAGACACAATCCAGTGAATGAATTGCCACTGTTGGACTTTCATTATTTTATAGTTATGTGCTTATCTCTTCTGCAGGGAGACACTGGTGCCAGTATTTGAGAGGAAAGGAATTGAGTTGAACCAAGTGGAGATTTTCTTGGACAATTCCTACACACCTCTGGCCTTGTACTTTGAGGCATACCGTTTTGGGGGACATTACCTGAAAGTTAAAGGTAGGTTGTCTCCTGAGGGGCATTTGCAATTTCAGATTTATTTCAGTGACGCTGTAATTATCACAGATCTAGGGGGCAGTGCTAGGTTGAGAAGCTGTTTGCCAAGCTGGCAGGCAGAATGAGCAACAGACTGCCGGGAGCACTGCTCATGGGTGAGTTTCTTGTTGTTGCACCTACTTGTAGACAGCACTGGTGCTTGTCCTGAACTGAGTTACTGTAGTTTATAATTTGCAAGTGTTGGATCAGGAGGCACTTAATGGTCTCTGCCTCAGATCTCATCTCAGAGCCTAGAGATAGATCTTTGTCTCTATCTAACAGCAAGAGATAGATTGCTGTTTCTTCACAGTATCTAATCTAAATCCTGCAATTCATTGCCAACAACACTGTGGAAAAAAAAAACTTCACGTAAGCACTGCAGCAGCTCACCATGAACCTTTTGATGGGTAGTTTGGGATAAAGGCGAAGAAATGCAGACTTTAACAGTGACGACCAGCTCCTCAGTGTGAGATGGTTTTGTTAGTTCAATAGTTCACTCCCACCTAAAGCCAATATGTACACCAGATGTGATCTAACTGGGCCTTTTTATAAAATCAGAGCAACTTCCATCGCTTAAACCTGTCCTCCAGATATATATCCAGCATTCCATTCTTTTTATTTAATATTTTCTGCACCTGTCCACAATATATCCATAATTCCAAATCTGTTCTAGCTTTAACCATTTGGCAAATGCGCCTTTCTAATTTATGTTAAAATAAGAACGAATAACGTCACGTTTTCTTACTCACAAATCCATTCACCACAGATTTACCTCATTCATTTCATCTATTAATTGTGGCTGCTGTTCAACTCAAAATTTCAATCACACAATTTTAAAAAACAACTCATAAATCCATCGCTGCTTTATTACATTGGTAACGGTAAGAGTAAACAAAAATGGTTAATGTTTTGTCTTATAAGCCCTCATAGAATAATCTAATATTTGTAGTTTAACTGTGTACCTCTGATACCTCCCTCACCTTTCTTGATCTCTCTGTCTCCATGACAGATTAATGACTGACGTCTAACAAGAACCTCCCAACTCTTACAGTTATTACGCTTCCTCCCACCCTGCAAAGACGCAATCTCCCTCTCTCAATTTCTCAGTCTCTGCTGCATCTGCTTCCATCCTGGGACATCTGATAAGTCCTCCTTCTTTAGTAAAAGTGGTTCCGCATGTTCAGCTTATTACTAGCAGTTCCTAGGAACTGTATCTAATGATCTTTGGAAGTCCTAAAGCCTTCAGATGTCTGCACAGCTCCTTTTCCGTGTTCTTGAACATCTCCAGTTTCCTTCCACCAGACATTGGCAGGCACCACGTGTCTCAAGTAACATGTTTGCACTCCTTGCGTAGTTTATAAAATAGAAACAGAATATGCAATAGATCAGACATTGCAAGTTGGGGGTAAGGGCTGGGATGGGTGGGTGTGAGAGAACCAAGAGCTTGGGGAGAGGACCCAAGAGCCTGACTGGTGGCTCCATTCTGAGTTGGGTGTGTGAGGGGAATAGAGAGATTACAGAACTGGGCCAACAGGATATGGATCAGGATCTAAGCTCGGAGACAAGGTGATTGGTTGAAAGTAGTTCACGGAAACAAATGTCGACTTTTTGCAAATTCAAGGGTTACACATGGTTAATGCATTTAGGAAAATGACCACAATAAATTGTTATTGTTAATCACCATTCCTTGGCAGTCCTCCATTTCATATATTTTAGTAAATTCATTCATCCTATGTTTTGTCCAAAACCTATGTAAGACTAGCAAACATGAATAAATGGTTTTCTATTACCTTCATGTACGTCATGTGTAACATTGGTGAATATTCCACCATTTGGCACAGATCTTTGTCAGTCTCATCGTAGTAATTTGAGTATCTTTCATTATCTCTAACCTCATTATCTTGGCATTCAGCCAATTTTCTATTCAGGCCAATAAATTGCCCACAGTTTCATGTGCTTCAATTATATTCCGTAGCGTTTCAGAGGAACTTCATCAAATATCTTTTTGGAAATCTAAATAAACAACGACCACAAATTTGATAAAAACGAATATTTCTCTCGTGAAGTGATCATTTTCCCCCGCTATCAGGTCTAGTCTGTTATGTGGTTCAGGACAAAAAGTAGCAAACTTTTTATACAATTTCACATTGTTGATAGCACCAATCTCCAGGGCATTTACAGTGAAACATGGCTGGCTCATTAAATTCACCTCAGAATAATACCGCAGTTGTAATACAGATAAATACTGGGAGATGCCTCATGCTTTGGCATTGTGAGGATAGGATGTGGCTCTGAGAACCATGTCATTTTACCCTGTGATCTTGAATTAAATGGATATGATTATACTTCATCTCAGGTAACAAGGACCTCTTTTTGGATTGACATCCTGATTGAAAAGCGATTGAAGGACAGGCTCTGCTGTGCTCTCTGACCCAGGCTGATTGTCCTTTGTTCAACAGGATATGTCTTTAAAGTTTGTTGAGGATGTTCCTGTTTCTGAGGATTTGGGATTAGTTCAAACTTGCTGCTTTTTCAAATCTGGCGGAAAAATAATTGAACAAGGAGGGGGATCAATCAAAACAGATTAATTTTAGCCTAGCATGTCCAAATCACATTCATCTGCATTGTGTCATCCAATATCAGTGCCAAACACTCCCTCAGTAGGCTTAGTAAGAGTTAAGTATAAGGTAAGGCTCCTTTGAGACAGGCACGCACAATGTTAAGTAAATCCTCGCGTTGAAAGCCAACATTACCAGAAGCTCCGACTGCTGAGCCCGTGCTGTAATCGCCATGGTTAGTTGTTTGTCTCCCATTGAACTAGTGGACAATAGTGGTACCTCTTGAAGCAAATAATTATCTTCATCTTTAACTTCCTTTGTCTGCTTAACCTTTCTCTTCTTGCTCCTATTTCTGTAACATTAATCCACACTGGTTGTTTGGTGGGTCTTGTTGCGTGAATACTGATATCATAACTTAGATCATGCATAAGGAATATATTATTAGCTAACCAAACAAAAGGTGGACGCAACAAAATTGCCTTTGGAAAATTAGAACCAGTAGAGGCAAGAGGCAAGATAATTTTTAGAAAATATAATTAATTGTTCTACATGCTTTTCACTTTGCTCTGTCACCATAGCCCAGATGACGTGTTTTGGATGACAATACAATGCCTGCTTCTGGAAACCAATGCCCCTTGCACCCAAGCCCCACTGAGCTACGTCCCCTCAATACCAGACTTGACCTTTGAATTTGCTCCAGTTGCTGGCCTCCACCATGCTCGAGCCAGAAATGTGCTGTCAGTGTAATGAGATGAAACAAATAGATCAGGTGTCTGCTGGCTTTCTGCTCGTGGTGGCTTCTGATCATAATCATGTTGTAATAATTACTGATCGTTACCCTGTTGTCGTAATCATTAGGGGGTTTACACAAAATGCTGGAGAAACTCAGCGGGTGCAGCAGCATCTATGGAGCGAAGGAGATAGGCAACGTTTCGGGCCAAAACCCTTCTTCAGACTGATGGGGGATGGGGGGAGGCGGGGGGAAGAAAGGAAAAAGGAGGAGGAGGAGCCCGAGGGCTGAGGGAGAGGTGGGAAGGGGAGGAGACAGCAAGGGTTAACAGAATTGAGGGAATTCAATGTTCAAGCCCAGAGGATGCAGACTCCCCAAGCGGCATATGAGGTGCTGTTCCTCCAATTTGCGGTGTTGCTCACTTTGGCCGTGGAGGAGGCCCAGGACAGAGAGGTCAGATACGGAATGGGAGGGGGAGTTGAAGTGCTGAGCCACCGGGAGGTCGGGTTGGTTATTGCGGACCGAGTGGAGGTGCTTGGCGAAATGATCGTCAAGCCTCCGCTTGGTCTCACCGATATAGAGCAGCGGATGCAATAGCTGAGGTTGGAGGAGGTGCAGGTGAACCTCTGTCGCACCTGGAACGACTGCTTGGGTCCTTGAATGGAGTGGAGGGGGGAGGTAAAGCGACAAGTGTAGCATCTCTTGCGGTTGCAAGGGAAAGTGCCCGGGGAATGGGGTGGTGCGGGAGGGAAGGGAAGAATCGACAAGGGAGTTGCGGAGGGAGCGGACTTTGCGGAAGGCAGGCGGGGGAGATGGGAAGATGTGGCGAGTGGTGGGGTCACGTTGGAGGTGGCGAAACTGGCGGAGGACTATGTGTTGTATGTGCCGGCTGGTGGGGTGAAAGGTGAGGACCAGGGGGACTCTGCCCTTATAGCGAGTGGGGGAATGGGGAGAGAGGGCAGTGTTACGGGGTACGGAGGAGACCCTGGTGCGAGCTTCATCTATAGTGGGGGAGGGGAATCCCCATTCCCTGAAGAATGAGGACATTTGTGATGCCCTGGTGTGGAACACCTCATCGTGGGAGCAGATGCGGCGTAGACGGAGGAATTGGGAATAGGGGATGGAGTCCTTACAGGAAGCAGGGTGGGAGGAAGAGTAGTCCAGGTAGCCGTGGGAGTCAGTGGGTTTATAATGGATGTCGATCAGGAGTCTATCACCTGCGATGGAGATAGTGAGGTCAAGGAATGTTAGGGAAGTGTCGGAAATGGTCCAGGTGCATTTGAGTGCCGGATGGAAGTTGGTGGTGAAACGGATGAAGACAGTCAGTTGTGTGTGAGTGCAGGAGTTGACACCAAAGCAGTCTTCGATGTAGTGGAGGTAGAGGCCGGGGATGGGGCCCTGGTACGCCTTGAACAAGGATAGTTTGACGTACCTGACAAAAGAGGCAGGCATAGCTGGGGCCCATGCGTGTGCCCATAGCTACGCCTTGTATTTGGAGGAAAATGTAGTAATCATTATTTGGGTTGGACATTAAACTGAGATTGTGTCCCCTCCCTCAGCTGAATGTGCTTGCTCTGTTATTTTAAACAATCATCGAGGAGTTCTCCTTTGTGACCATTATCACGCAAACATATTATCTTGCCCTTATTATGTTGCTGTTTATGAGCCATAGGAACATAATGTTAATCAACTAACTTCCTTGTTACTGCTGCACGAATGTTCCTGTGCCCGCCTCCACACAACAGGCAGGATTCAACTGTTGTGCAAGAGCCGGATCCAGGAATTTAATAAATCACAGCACGCGAGATTTCCTTGTTTAGCAATAAAACACCTTTGCTTCAGGTCGAGGAAGTCTACCCGAACGTAACAACTGACAGTATGGTATCCTTCCCTTTCTCTCCCACCTCTTGCCATGACTAAGTTAATAGCTGATGCTCAGGCCATCTTGAGATGAGGGTGACGTCAAACTGCCGGTGATCTCGCAAGGCACGACTCAAGCTGACTGACCAGTTCACACTTCCTGACTGCAGCTTCTGTGCTTCGGTTCCAGCTCATCACTCTCTGAGTGGAGTGTGATCTAAGTGCGGGGTGTTTCTGCGCTGACTGGTCTCAGGCATCCGCTAGATGGGGACCGATGTACAGGAATATAAGCAGTGTTGAAACTATCGGATAAGTGGATAATAATGGGATCAAGGGATATTTGAAATTAGTTGAAAATTAGACGGAGTTTCTGGATCAGCTGAATGTAGGTGCAGGCTTAAGTATCATTTAGCCTACTCCTGTTTCAAATGCATACATTGTAATGGCTAATTTTGAGATTGCATCAGTGCATTATAGAGTGTCGTCACTTTGTTCTGGAGCGTGCTGTGTGTGCAATGGGAATATGGCTTGAGTCATGCATGCATACAGAATGCAGTTCACATTGATCATATACCAAGTACAGTCAGTGTCAAACTTGCAGCAGATCACTGTTAAGCAAGCAGAGCGTGTGGTTAGTGTTATGTGTGTATCAGATTGTGAGCAGTATTAAGTGTGCATCAACTTGAAGGTGTTTTGTAACAAGTATGTGCCAGAGCTGCAGTTAATGGATGGTGTGTACTGTAGTATGACTGATATTGAAAGTATTTCAGAGGCAGATCTATGTTGAGCGCATATTGAAATGTGATGTGCTCTTCTTTTGAAAGGAGGTATGTTTATTATAGTATATAGAATAAGGAGGAGGGTCTGATATTCTGGCTGAGCAGTCACCAAGATGCTAGGGTGAAAGAGAGAGCTTATGCTGCATTGCTTCAACTAGCGGGTCTGATTTGAGATTGCAAAGGACTGCATAATGCTATGCCGCAGTTACTACTTCAATCATCCATTGAACCAAGGGTAATTCTGAAGCTGATGCTGCTGATTAATGGTCTCTTGGCCACAGCCTGTGGGGAGATCAATAATGTCTGGCTTGAGGCTGCCCTTTTGTACCAATTTCTACTGTGATCTGTTGGCAAAGTTGACGTGGGAAGAGGGAATACTGCCCCTGACTCCAGCTCCAATCATTCTCTGCTCTCACTCTGCAGCGAAAGCCGGAAAGGAGCTGAAGGTGGAACAGGCTGTCAAGGAGTTCAAATCATTGAGCTTACCCATCATACGGGCTTCGATGGTCAGCCCCCCGTATATCTGCTCCCCTGTGGCGGACAGGATGGATCAACCTCTGTCGGGACGGGAAAGCATGGACATGGCGGTGAGAGATTCTATTTATTCAAAGATTCTTACAGATTCTTAAGCTGTTGCCGATCACTAAAATGACAGCCTTAAATGTAATACGAATATATCTTTGGGACTGGTCACTAATTACACCTATGTGGCAGCAGAGGTCACAATCGCTGCGGCTGAGACCGGGAGGATAGTTCGCACCAGGGTTCCTGCGCATAACATGCAGTTGCCAGAGAACGGGTCTTGGCTCGGATCTGATTGTACATGTCCTTGACTCCACAATTCTTATTTCACACACAGACATCAGGCATTTTTAAAATTCATTTGCAGAATGTGGGGCGTTGCTGGCAACGGCAACATTTGTTGCACACTACTAATGCTCGTGAGGAGGTGTAGTTAGTTGATGCTGCGCTCTATCTGGTGAAGGTGCACTCACAGTGTTATACGGGGGAATTCCATGATTCACGCCTACTGAGAGAAAAGAAGTGGAACGTATTGAGGATGTATCTGGAAGGAGAGAATGTTTCGGATAGTGGATGGGGTGCTAATGAAGTGGCTGCTTTGGGCTGGATGATGAGAGTTTCTTGAGAGTTATTTCAACAGTATTCATCCAGTCAAATGAAGAATATTTCATAACCAGCATGACTTGTGCCATGGAAGTACTGTCTTTGCGGAGAAAAGTGAATCACTCACCACACGACGCCCATATATTTACCTGGTAGTTATGTGTCTGTGTGTCAGTGTGGCTTAACCTTCCTCAGTGTATGTTTCATCATCTCTGTCTGCCTCTCTGATTGTTTGTCCTCCTCTCGTCTCCTTGTGCTGATGCCACGGTCTAGAAGTTGCTCATTCAGAATATGCCACAAATTTTGAAATTGAGCTTTGCTAGTCTTAAATAAAAATGGAAAATATTGAAAACTCTCAATTGGTCAGAGAGCACCTGTGAAAGGAGAATAGAGTTAATAAGAACAAAGACCTTTGGCACTACCTGAATTGCAGTGTTTCCAGCATTTTCAATTTTTATTTCAGATTTCCAGCATGTGTATTTACTGATTTTCATTTCTCTGACGACCAGTCTTAGCTGGGAAATATTATACATTGAAACACGGATATTATAATTTAGCCTGGTCCAGGGTGTCTGGGCAAGGCTACACCTCGTCTGAGAGACTCCACTCTGACCCTATGAGATTCTTCACTGTAAACGTGAGCAAGGTTATGTTCATGAATGTCAGCACCATGCCCACGGATCTCAGCACTGCCATAAATCTCAGCCCAGTGCCCCCAAAAGCAGCATGAACTCTGCTGGCTTGAATGAATGAATACGTTTATTGGCCAAGTATGTTCACATACAAGGAATTTGCCTTGATGCTCCGCTCGCAAGTAACAACATGACATACAGTGACAATTAAGAATGACACATAAAACATTAAACATTAATAATAAAGCATTATCGATTAAACATGTGAATTAAATAAAATATCAGAGCAAAAGGAGGCTACAGATTTTTGGTTATTGAGTGGAGCTACTACTCGTGGAAAAAAGCAGTTTTTATGTCTGGCTGTGGCAGCTTTGACAGTCCGGAGTCGCCTTCCAGAGGGAAGTGATTCAAAGAGTTTGTGGCCAGTGTGAGAGGGGTCAGAGATGATCTTGCCCGCTCGCTTCCTGGCCCTTGCAGTGTACAGTTCATCAATGGAGGGAAGGTTGCAGCCAACAACCTTCTCAGCTGATCGGATGATTCGCTGCAGCCTCCGGGTGTCGTGCTTGGAGGCTGAGCCAAACCAGACGAGCCAAACCAGTAGAATCGACAAAATACCAATAGCCATCTGTATCCACCTATCACTTACCTGGTGTCTTGCCCCCACCTCTCCTCCAGCTGTCTCCTCCCTGTCTCAAAAGGTGCCCGACCTGAAATTACACATTCATTTCCTCTAGAGACGCTGCCTGACCTGCTCAGTAACTCTGGCGCTTTGTCCTTTTTTGTAAATCAGCATTTTGCATACATTCAATAGCATTGAATACATTAAATTATTTATATTACTATGGAAATGATACGTAGTACAACATTCTCTCCGCTTCCCCAGACCCCACCGGGTTAATTCAACGTTATTTCTAAAAATCTTTCCAAAAAAAAGTATAATATCTCCTCTTTTCGATGGAGTATCTGACGTGCACCAGAGGCGGTACAGGATCTTTTGCATTTACAGCAGTACATGTGGGCAAGGTGTGCAAATGATCTATCATCAGTGCTTGGCCCTGTATTCTTGCATCAACAGTCATCCTTGGCACCAAAGATGACAGAGCATTTATGTTCCAACATATTTCCTGGCTTTGAAAATAACAGTATAGACATGGAGGAATTCAGTGGGTCTAGCAGCAGCTGTGGGGGGAATGGAAAGATAATATTTTGGGGCGAACACTTCTTCAGGCTGATTGAAATAGTGGTAGGATGCTGATAAAGAGAGCTGGAGATGGGTAAAAGTCTGTGAAGTGATAGGTGGATAGAGGTGGAGGATCACCTGCAAAGCTTTGTCCGCACCCCCCCTCCACCCCCACCTTCACTGTTCCACTTTCACTTCCGTAACCCAATCACTCTGAAGAAGGGTTCAAGAAAGAACTGCAGACGCTGGTAAAATCAAAGGTAGATACAAAATGCTGGAGAAACTCAGCGGGTGAGGCAGCATCTATGGAGAGAAGGACCCGAAATGGACCCGAAATGTGATCTATGGACCCGAAATGTGATCTGTCCATTCCATCCACAAGTGCTGCCTGATTCGCAGAGTCCCTCCAGCATTTTGTGTTTTCTTCTGTCTCATTAGGTTTTCAAATAATGTGATTCTTCAACTTCTCCACCAATTTCTCGCATGTTCTTATTGCCAGATTTCTCCCGGCTCAGCAGCTCCCCCACTCAATCACATGTAAGTCTTCTCACGGCACTCATTTCAGCAGCAAACAAATGTCACCACATCCCCCAACATTCCTCCCAATTTTGGGTTTGAATGCCGTAATTGAAATTCCGTAATGATGATGACTATTGCAGACATTTTTCTTTCCGTTTTTTTAAAGTAAACAGATGTCAGATATTTTACTTGTCCAATTTTTTTTTTCGAGAAAAGAAAATTCTTCAAAGCTACCTGACTTCAGGAACAATTTTGCTTCTCGCTAACATATCGGATGTTAACATACCAAAGCTGTGCAGTCTGTGTTTTGTCCTTTAGGAAGTTTATTTATTTTCTTCAAGCTTCCTGATCGTATATATCAGCTCATTCAGATCAAGTTAAGTGGTATCTGTCAAAATTCAAAACAGTGGCACAGGATAAGGTCTTAAGTCCATTGCTACCCCTGCTGGCTAGGAGGAGAATAGCTATCAGCTGTATCGATTCATTAATTTAATCTTTTATTTAAACCCTGCACATTGTCCTTGAGATCCCACACTAAACTATGTCACATACAGAGGAAGTGTTTGCTGAGATCAGCATGAATATGAAATCACGGCATCATCTGATATCGTGTCAACACATTTCACACAAATTGAAACTGAATGCTTTTTGTTGAGCCAGTTCATTATTCATTTTCTTATTAATGAGGCCTCTGTTCTCCCTATTGCTGAGGTTTACAGTTATAGAGTTTTTTAAAATTTAATTAGGCTTTTCTCATCCATTGATTTTGCATACATCGTTTTCTTCCCCTTTCTGATCACTTTTTCTCTGACTCCCTCAATCCCATCCTCCATAATTTGTCCACAACAAAAGCCCACAAGCCGGCAGATACAATATCCTGCCATCTCGGAATACCCTTGATGATGATTTGATTCTTTCTGTTGAATTTGATAGAAATCAAATTTCCTGTTCGTTTTTGTGTGTGGAACTGAAATCGCAAGTAGCTCAAATTAAGGAAAGGCAACAAACGGGCTTCCTTCTTCAGACGAGCTTTAGGGTTTTATGATAGTTCCACAGATTCCTAGTCGCTTTTACTGATTTCATCTCTTGAAAGATGAATTCAAATTCTGAAAGTGCCCTTTTGTTATTTAATCTCAGTTTTCTAAATCATTCTATAGGATGGCACACCTGCAAACTTTAATCTAGTCACCAGGTTTGATCTGAAATTCAGAGAGTTCAAAATTTCCAAAACATCAAGAAAGTTTCATTTTTGAAGCGGGTTAACGTCAGGTTGTTATGACGTCCATGGGCACTCAGAAGGTTAACAGGAACTGAGGGAAAATCCAGGTGGATTCCAACTCCAGAGGTTTCAGGAAATGGCCTTGTAAAGGCTGCACTTTGCACCCTCTTTATCCGCAGTTGATTGACCTGCTATGAAAATTGCTACTCATCAGACAAAGGTGAGCACAGGGAACTGGCCTTGTGAATTTGGATTAGTTTATTGTCATATAGAGCAGTGTGCAATGAAGTTCCTTCCTGTACAGACTAAACAAAAAATATATAGTAATGTATAAATACAATGACAAGTGCAAAAATCTGAATCAGAATCACACTTTATTCGCCAAGTATGTTTTGCAACATACAAGGAATTTCATTGGCCAGGTCAGTCATACAATTAAAAGTAACAGATCACTCAAAAAAGCACATTTTAACATGAACATCCACCACAGTGACTCCGACACATTCCTCGCTGTGATGGAAGGCGAAATAAAGTTCAAGTCCTTCCCTCTTAGTTCTTCCCCGGTCGTGGGCCTCGAGCCCCCATTGACGGGACGATCTTGACTCCCGTAGCCGGCGGCATTTCGGGCCCTCCGCGTCGAGGCGATCTGCTCCAGCATCGGGGGGGATGTCAACTCCCCCGCGCTGGACGATCGAACCTCGCGTCGGGGCTGGTGAGCGTTCCGCGACGTTGGAGCTCCCGACTCGGCCTCACCCGAGACTGCGGGCCCTTGGTGTTGATTCCGCGGTGGTCGCGGTGGGAGCGATCCCAGGCGGCGGATCAGCTCCGACATTAAGTCTGCGCCCCGCGGTGGGGCTCACGACAGTCTGCGGAGGCTCCCAGCTCCATCGGTGGTCGGCCGCAGAGTCCGGAGAATGTGATCCGAAAATTGATCACATCTCCGGGAAGGTAAGAACCTGAAAAAAAGTTTCCCCCGATCCCCTCCCCCCTCCCCCCACATAAAACAAACCGAAGAACATTAAAACAAACTTTTAACAAACTAAAAAATAACAAAAAGAAAGAAAATACGAACAGACTGCCGGCAGGGCTGCCATCTCCCCGGTGCCCCTGGTGATCTTCTTCGCAGAATGGTGCAAGATTGTAGTGCAAAAGCGGAGTGGTGTAAATTTTTTTAAATAAAGTATAGTAATAGAATGATTGAATGAGAATAAGAATAGATGGCACCACCTGGGGAAATCTCAGGCAAAGCAGCAAAGAAAGTCAGGGAAATGGACTGTGCGTGTCGGACGCAGCCACAGTATTCCTGTCACCAGTTGTAAACAGTCGGTACTGATTTTTAAATCTGCGGGACAACCACCAATCGATTAATATTGATCGTGATTATGGAAATTTGATAGATTTCTTTCAGAAAGTAATGTTTTAATATTCTTGAAACTAATAAATTGAAACATGTGGTAGGTTTGGAAGGAACATATTGCTATGTACTTTTGGTTCCTGTCGCTTGATTCCTGCACACCCAGAGATTCCAAACCTTTGACACTTGCACACCAAGATGTTGAGAATATTGGTTCACTCACCATAGAATGGCGGCAATGCTTGGGCAGTCTGCTGGCAAAATTCAGCTGGCCCCCCAGAGTCTTCTTTGATTGTTCCCTGGTGAATTAGTGTCTGGGCCCTGATGGTTGCCCGGTTGTATTAAGAATGTACCTTAGGATTCCACTGACCTACTCTGAGATTGAACTCTGATGGTTTTCTGATCATGCCCAATTCATGCTTTGGCAGTCCACTGGCATTATCTTGGGGATTCACTGGTGTGCCCAGGCTGTCTCCTGACTTGCCATGACCGTGGCCTTGCAGCCTAAATGTGGCCGCACGATAGCTGCACCATGATCGTTCACTGGCCTTACTCCCGAGGTTTTGTTCTGTGTCTTTGGCAGAGGATGATTGTGATCATGCTAAGTTAAGGGTTAATATAACCTTCATACGGTTTGTCTGGGACTTTCCCCGAGTTGACACTGTTCACAATGGACTGTTACTTTAGCAAAAAAACAAACTGCAAGAAGAACTCAGTGTTTGAAGCAGCATCTGGGGGGTGGGGAAAGATTGTTAACCTTTCCGGTCATAATGCTGCATCGGGCCGCAAACAACATTGGCTATCTGCTTTCCTCCACACAACCTGCTTGAACCACAAACTTCTGCCAACAGTTTGTGTTTTGCTGCAGATTCCAGCATTTGTTACCCCTTTAATTTCAGTACTTCTTTTGGGTTATCCGCTAAAATAGTACCAAAACTGTACCTCTTCGCCAGCTTCCACTGTGCGCTGGTACAGAGTCGGAGAGTTATTCAGTGGCAAAAGGATCTTAATACATGCACAACCCTCTCTGAGCTATGTGTTCGTACCTTGACCACTGAAGCAACAAGAGGAGTTAATGAGTTGCCATAGTTGGTGATCTCTGACCATCAGTCTCTTTCCAAAAATCTTTAAATAATTAACAAAAGGAGTTAATATTATTATTGGGACTGTGAGATAATCCTGTCAGTTATTGATTTATCTACGTAACACAGAGCTCTGCCTCTGACACTCCCACCTTCTCTTTATTGTTCACCCTTGTGTGTGGCTGATCTGCTTTCTCTCCAGTGTTGGTAGAACAAATTGAATGAGGGTGGTGTGAGTCTGCCTGTTGAAGTCTGAAATGAGGTTTCTGTTTGCTCAGTAATCAGAGCTTGCACTTTGTTGAATTGATGACATTTGTCTGGATACCAAGATGAAATTTCACCATTGGCTTGCTACACCTTTGCTGATAAGAACCGGTTGGAAGTAATTAAAACAGAGCTATCCACCAGCATTTCGTCTGCTCCAGCCTTTCTTCATCTAATTGACACCAGCAGGAGCTGTGGCAGGGAACACATTTGTAGTTTTGAGATCGTGAGGAACTGTTCCTCAGCTGGTAACTACCTCCATTCACCTCCATCCTTGTGGCTTCAGAGGCTTTGGATTCATGACGACGGTTTTTGTCTCAGAGTATCCGTGTGGCCCAACTGGGATAGTCTCTGAATGCTCCGTTACTTCAGTCCAGCCGTACCCAACAGGTATCAAGGTGAGGATTGTGGTGAAGAATTCTAATGTGTTCTGGGTTGGTTTGGGAGGTGGGGTGGGGGGCTTCTCTGTGTCCTGGAATAGACTGTCTTTGGTAGTTTTATTGTATAGAGAAGAACACATTTGTGTTCTTGAAACAGTATTTAACTGTTGGTGCCTAGATTGTGTGAAATGTTGAAGGGAAATTTCTTTAATGCTGCTTTTGAAGAGGGCTGGGAGCTAGGGTCAGGGAGTTAGGATCGATGCCATAGTCAGCAAGCAGGGTTGTTGCCCAGGAGTTCAGAGCTGTCTAACCTTCTGTCATCACATTAACCAAACTGATTCCTGGGATGGCAGGACTTCCATATGAAGAAAGACTGGATAGACTCGGCTTGTACTCGCTGGAATTTAGGAGATTGAGCGGGGATCTTATAGAGGCTTACAAAATTCTTAAGGGGTTGGACAGGCTAGATGCAGGAAGATTGTTCCCGATGTTCGGGAACTCCAGAACAAGGGGTCACAGTTTAAGGATTAGGGGGAAGTCTTTTAGGACCGAGATGAGAAAATCTTTTTTCACAGAGAGAGTGGTGAGTCCGTGGAATTCTCTGCCACAGAAGGTAGTTGAGGCCAGTTCATTGGCTATATTTAAGAGGGATCTAGATGTGACCCTTGTAGCTAAAGGGATCAGGGGGTATGGAGAGAAGGCAGGTACAGGATACTGAGTTGGATGATCAGCCATGATCATATTGAATGGCGGTGCAGGCTAGAAGGGCCGAATGGCCTACTCCTGCACCTATTTTCTATGATTCTATGATCAGAGGTGTAAACCATAAACATATTTTTGAGAATATGCACCTCAGCCTAAAATTTGTAGTAAAGCGAATCCAATGAAGGATGCAGGAGGATCCAGATTATATAATTTGATTATGGCTGATGAAAACCAAGGCACATTTTTTAAATCCTGAATCTCAGTAGCCACCCCCAATGATTAGATTAGCAAAACGTAATTCACTTTCCTCATCTCTGGTCTCCTAATGCAAGTTCAGACCCTATTATATTGAATAGAGGCCATTCTCACACTCACTGGAGTTCAGGTTCCCTTCCTCCTTCCTTAGAGATGCTGAATTCCATTGAAGTACACAAACCTCTCCTGCAAATACTCATTTTAGCATCAGATTCAGGATTCCTCGTCTCTGAACAATGCCACGGTCAGCTTTGTTCTTGTATTGTGCTTTTATGGCGGTGAGAAGTTATTTGACAATTTAAGTAAAATTTATCAATTAAATATATTTTAAATAAATTACCAATATCCATAAGGTGGAGATGGAGCTTGAGATTAGACCATGGGTAACATCAGAGCCCCTATCAAATCCAGTAATGTTTGAAACACTTCATTACTATCTGTTGGAGTAGAACAAAATCTTTCCCTGACTCTCATAAATTCTTCTTCTTTCGTGTGCCGTGCACAGCCTAAAGTTGTTGGACAACTTGTTCTATTTGATCTTCCGTTTGTGCACGTCGAGTTGATTGCATTAGTCGAAACAGGGCGGACCACGTGAAGGTTGCAATCTTCCACCCCACTCTCATAAATAATCAGTCTGAAGAAGGATTCTGACCTGAAACGTCACCTATCCTTTTCCTCCACAGATGCTGCTTGATCTTCCGAGTTCCTCCAACACTTTGTGTTTTTCCTCAGGGTTACTGCACCTGCAGTTGCTTGTGTCCATAATAAAGCTTTACCTTGGCGTCATCTAGGACTGTACATTGCTGTCATGTGAAAGGGAACGGTGCATTCTTCACCCCTTGTTCTAGATGCAAATTTGCACAGCGTGCAACATTTGACCTCTCTCTCTCTCTCTCTCTCTCTCTCTCTCTCTCTCTCTCTCTCTCTCTCTCTCTCTCTCTCTCTCTCTCTCTCTCTCTCTCTCTCTCTCTCTCTCTCCCCCCCCCCCTCCCCCCCCTCTCCCTCCCCTGCCCTCTCTCTATCTCTCTGTCTCTCTCTCTCTCAATTTTTCTCTCTCTCTCTCTGTATATTTATATATATATATATATATATCCCACTTAGAACAGAGACACTTTTTCCTCACAGAGAGTGGTGAGTCTGTGGAATTCTCTGCCTCAGAAGGTGGCAGAGGCAGGTTCTCCAGTTGCTTTCAAGAGAGAGCTAGATAGGGCTCTTAAAAATAGCAGAGTCAGGGGATATGGGGAGAAGGCAGGAATGGGGTACCGATTGGGGACGATCAGTCATGATCACATTGAATGGCGGTGATGGTTCGAAAGGCCGGATGGCCTACTCCTGCACCTATTGTCTATTGTCTATTGTCTATCAATTTCTCTCCATTCCCCTTTGCTTTAGTTAGACAATGAGCCCTTATTCATTGGGCCTATGTTTCTATTTTCCAGGCATTGGGCAGACGTAGGAAGAATATGATGGAATTCCTCGGGGATGCCACCATCCCAGGTTCCGATTCCCTTGCCCCACTCAGCTCTTCGTTGCCCAGCAGTGGCACAGAGAGCTGGAAGAACAGAGCTGCCAGTCGCTTCAGTGGGCTCTTCAGCTCTGGCGCCAACGCCTTTGGACGGGTATGTCCTGAAACAACGATTGAACACATTGTCGCTGCTCCTCTGTAGAGTTATCTCTGTTTCCAGAGTCAGTGAACAGGAATGAAAACCTGCTGAGAATGAGCTGTTCTGGATGCAAATGAAGAAAGAGAGGGAGTTTGGAAATTGCCAAGAAAGAGAAGTAGCGAGGGCATTAGAACTTGTTTAGATTTCAAGAATGGCACCAATTGGCAGGGTCCAGAAAGGCCCACGAGGAGAAGAGATGGAAGAGGGTTGAGGCATGTGTCTAGAGTGAGTCAGTGACACGTGTAAGAAGTCAGAGCTGTTTGAAAGTCATTGTGTGTTGAAGATAAGCCCATAGGCACCATTATCTGGACAGTCATCGCAAGCACAATGTCCATTAGAAGAGATTGTTGCAGGAGAACGATAGATGGCAGCAAATAGCTCTGAGCAAAACACAAAGTGCTGGAGGAACTCAGCAGGCCAGGCAGGTTATGTGGAGGGAAATGGACAGATGATGTTTCAGATCCATCTGAACAAACTGAAACTTTGTCTGTCCATTCCCTTCACCGATGCTGCCTGACCAGCTGGGTTCCTCCAGTAATTTGCCATTTACTCAAGATTTTGGTATCTGAGCTTTCTCGTGTCTCCGGTAAATAACTGGACAGCAAGCTGTCCAAAAAGTGATTGACTTGGTCCAATGTAGCATCTCTGGAGCTAAAAGTGCTGTCATAGTCTAGGGCAGCATGGACCAGGGCAGCAGTTAGCTGCAGCTGTCTTGCTGTGTGCTGGTGTCATGGGGTGGTGCTGTCCACAGGAGCGATGCAGAATTGAAGGCGAAACACAGTGAAGTTTCACATATGGGTACAACATAGTGAACAAATGGGGCACTACAGCTCACTACCACGAGTGGGAAAAATATTATGAACTGCAATTTCAACCAACAAGATCACAGAGAGAGAGATTCCAACACTTCAACGTTCCGAGTTACCCCTGAGTTAGAGAGTAGGTTCAGCTAGTATTTCCCTTCCTGCTCATTGTCAAGTTTCCTTGTCGCTGATTCAGACAAGTTAAGTTTCAGCGAAAACCCAGAGTGAGCCAGCAAGTGCAGGCACCCGATCTAAACGCAGCAGGTTCGTCAGGACATGAGGACAGGATTAAAGGTTTCACTGGTGCAAAGTCCCAGCATCCATTCTTCATCCTGTCTGTGTCTCTCTGTAGGAAATGGATAAAATGGACCAACTGCAGAGTAAGCTTCACACATACAGTTTGTTTGGGTTACCGAAGATGCCGGCTCAGCTAAGATTTGACCAGGACTCGTGGGAGGAGGCGGAGGAGGACACCAGCCTTTACCTTGAAGGCTCCTGGCAGGAGATCATTGAGGCTCCTGAGGTAAGCCTGCTGACTGGATCAACCTGGAACAGAGCTGTGCATCCTGAGGGAGATGGCCATTCAACCATTAAAGGGCCTGTCCCACTTGGGCGTCATTTGCGCGTCACGGAGATGGCGCGCAAAGATTTTGCACATGCCAAAATCCTGGGGCGCTGTGCGGTCGTGACACGTAAATTATGTCCCGCATATGACGCCCAAGTACGACAGGCCCTTAAATCAAGTGTCAACTCCCTGGCGCATTCATGCCATGTCTTTCAGTCGGGCACACTTCAAAAACTGCTGCCAATGGCTAATCCTTCTGCAAATACTCACTGTGCCAGCAGGCTGCGTAACTATGAGGGCCTCACAGCTCTGTTTGAATGCCACTAGATTCATTCTACAAAAATTAGCTTTATTTTAGGGATCACTGTATGGCGTTTGCAAAAGGAATGAGACTTGCAAATACACAAATCCAGATACACAAATCCAGGTTTCAAGCAGAGCCTGTTCAACACATACAAGCAATAAGTGGATATAAAGCTTGCCAACGCGCATTATTCTCCCAATTTAATCATCTTTAAGGGTAAAACAAATGATAGTTTTGTGGATTTTAAAACTATTTTCTGTGTATGCATTTATTCTAGACTACAGTGGCTCACAAAGGCTCTTCTGATAAAAAATAATTGAAATTGGTTTATGATTGTCACGTGTACAGAGATACAGTGAAAGGCTTTGTTTGAGTGCGATCCAGTCATATTATGTCATACATCAGTACAATCAAGCCATGCGCATGTAAAACAGGTAGCGCAAAGCAAAAATATAGAGTGCTGCAGCATTACAGTTAAAGAGTGTGCACATTTGAAAAGTGTAAGATCTACAATGAGGTAGTTTCAAGAATATACTATGGATTAAAGGAAGACTGGTCAGTAGCCTGGTCACAGCAGGGAAAAAGCTGTTCCTGAACCTGGAGGTACGTGCTTTGTAGATAGAGAAGAATTTGGCCGCACAGTTGTAAGAGAAATGGGAGGTATAGGAAGGGGCTGAGGTATAGGAAGGGGTTGAGAATGCATTCTTGCCGGCCATCGGTATGGAGAATTATCCTGGAGGATGTTTTGTCACATATTCTCACTGATTGTGAGTCAGGAAGTCGGGGATCTAGTTGCAGAGGGGGTTGCTATCTACTCGGTCCAGGCGTTTAGAGATGTGTTTGCTAGGGATTATGGTGTAATTTGGGAAATTTATGAGAAGGATATTGATATTTGTGGATATTTATGGTGTGGGCCTGGGTATAAGGATGTAGGAAGCCTAGGTGCACGGATGATATTGGGGTACCTATATGAAGCATGAGTGTGAAGCATGAGTGTGTTACTACAGTGGGATATCTATAGGAGGAGCCCAGTGCATTGAGCATTTATGAAGGAGTGTTGGTTATGTGAGGTACTTGTTGGTGGAATCCATGAATTTGTGTATTCGTCATCTCACCACAACACTGTGTGTCTCCTCAACAGAAGCTCACCCGCAAGCAGTGCCATCAACAGGAGGCCCTCTGGGAGCTGTTGAATACAGAAGCCGCCTATATTAGGAAGCTACGTGTCATCACGGATGTAAGTCTCTGACCACCACCGCTCACTGGTCTCATCCTTCTAGTCTATTTCAGGATTTGGACATGGTTTCTCCCTGATGTAAATATTGTTAACAAATGTATCTTCCTTATTGGGTCCTGATTCTCTCTCCACTGATGTATCAATCTTTCTCGTGCTAGAATTGGACGATTTCTTGAAAAGTGCAGTTTTAGGTTTGTGTAAACGAATGACTTTCCCTGCTTTCAGTGGTCAACCTTCTGTAACACTACCTGTCTCCAGTGGCCTACAGGTCATCGGTTCTGAAGGTTTGGACGCCCACTGGGGTTTTAGGACCCTTCTGAAAGTGTCAACTAACTAGCATTTAGAGGCACAAGAAACTGCAGTTGCTGGAATCCTGAGAAAAATACAAAGCGCTGGAGGAACTCAGCAAGTTAGGCAACACTTGTGGAGGGAATGGACAGAAGATGTTTTGGGTCAGGCTGAAGAAAGATCTTGACCCAAAACGTCGACTGTCCATTCCCTCCCTGGATGCTGCCTGACCTGCTGAGTTCCTCCCGCACTTTGTGTTTTGTTCACTAGGATTTACTGGCTTCCCTTTGCCAATCCTTGTTGGCAAAAGTAACCCTTTGATTTAGGCACGATCTCTGCCATCAGTTTAACTGTGGGTGCTGAGTTGCCTCAGTAATTTGATCCTGGAACCACAATCTCACCCACAAAAAGACATAGACACTTAGACATGACATTTATCCCTCACTAATGCACCCTTAAAGAATCATGCTTGCCATTTCACGAGTTTACATTATTTACCTTATGTTTCTTCCTTTCATAGCTCTTCCTTTGCTGTTTGATGAACCTGCAGGAATCAAGCTTGTTGACTGAGGTGAGGTCAAATATTTAATCTCCTATGCAAAACATAGAACAACCGAGAACTCCAGTGGTATTATGTAAAAGTGAGCAGGCGTTAGTTAAAATGATGCAGCCAAGTATTTAACCTTTTCCAAAATAATACAATCCAAGGGCTTGTATACTCTGGAATTTAGAAGGATGAGGGGATCTTATTGAAACATATAATAGTATTAAGGGTTTCAACACGCTAGAGGCAGGAGACATGTTTCCGATGTTAGGGGAATCCAGAACCAGGGCCACAGTTTAAGAATAAGGGATAAGTCATTTAGAATGGGGATGAGGAAAAATGTTTTCACCCAGAGAGTTGTGAATATGTGGAATTCCCAGTGGAGGCCAATTCTGTGGATGCTTTCAAGAGAGAATTAGATAGAGCTCTTAAAGATAGCAGAGTCAGGAGATATGGTGAGAAGGCAGGAACGGGGTACTGATTGTGGATGATTAGCCATGGTCATATTAAATGGCTCGACGGGCCGAATGGCGTACTCCTGCACCTATTGTCTATTGTCTTTCGTCTCTGTACATAGGTTTAGATGTTGTATATAGGTATTGGTACATTTGTGTGTATATACATGCCCTGGTGTTGGTACAGAGCTTTTGGTTGTTAATCTTTATACAGGACCTAACATTTGCCTGTAAACAGATTCTGGTATTCCGTGTGAGTTCTGTGGTTTAACATGTGTGAAATATGAAGAAGTAATTTTGCCCATGATGTTCTGCAGGTGGAGCCGAAGAAACTTTTCTCCAACTTGCAGGAGATTATCCAGCTTCACCAGGTTCTGTGGCAAGACGTGATGGCTCCGCTTTTGCAAAAGGCCAGGGAGGACAAAACTCTCCTCAATCCCATTCACTTCCAGGAAGGATTCAAAAAGGTAAGTTACAGCTGGCCTGTAAAATAAAGGTAGATAAGAGGGTTTAAGAAGGAACTGCAGATGCTGGAAAATCTGAAGGTGGACAAAAGTGCTGGGGAAACTCAGCGGGCGCAGCAGCATCTATGGAGTGAAGGGAAATGGCAACATTTCAGGCCGAAAGAGGCCGCAGTCAGATGGACTAATTAATAATCTAGTGTTGATGAAAGGCTTGGGTAGAGAACATGATGTTGTTTTTCCCAGGGCCTCATGAACTCGCCCTGTGACTGTTGCAAAAGAGTCACTCCCTGCCTTCCAATCACATCATGACATCCGAGAGAGGACAAAAGGCAAAGTTGTGCTATGCTCAGAACAATCCCAATGCGCCATGTATCTAGGTTTAGCAGTGTGTGGAGATTTTTTTTAAACTTACTCATTTTCCAAGATCAGGCCATCACGAGAAGGCCCACCTGTAATTGGCCTTGAGAAGGTGCTGATGAGACTTTTCAGACTTCCTCAAATCCTACAGTCTTCCTAATGAAGTTACTCCCACATATTATCGAGTAGGAAGTTCCTCCTAGTAGGAATTAGACTCGGTGACATTGAAGGGCCGATAATATATTTCCAAGTCAGGATGGTGTGCAACTTGGATGGGATCCTGCATATGATGGTGCTCCCACGTACCTGCTGCCCTTATGTATCTTAGTGGAAGGAGTCACAGATTTGGCAGGTGCTGTCAGCATAGCGTGGGTGAGCAGGTACACTCTCCAGCCACTGTGAGTGGTTGATCGGGTGCGTGTCAAGCACGCTGCTTTGTCCATGACGGATTAGACCTTGAGAGAGGTGTGGGTGCTTCACTCATCCAGGCAAGTGGAGAGTATTCAATCACAATCCTAATCTATGCCTTTTAAATGGTGTAATAGCTTTAAAGTGTTTGGGGGTGAGTTACTTGCAACAGGACACCCAGCCTCTGACTTGCTCTTGTAACTGAAGAAGGGTTTCCACCCGAAACGTTGCCTATTTCCTTCGCTCCATAGATGCTGCCTCACCTGCTGAGTTTCTCCAGCATTTTTGTCTACCTTCGATTTTCCAGCATCTGCAGTTCCTTCTTAAACATGTTCTTGTAACTATGGTATTTATGCGGCAGTTCCATTGACTCTCTGGTCAATGGCAAGCCCTAGAATGGGAAAAGGTGGGTCTAAATCTTGCGGTAAGCAGGCAGGCAGGCTTGTTTTGGTGCGAAGTTGTGAATAGAATTGAACACGGTGCAATCACCAGCAAATCTTTCCACTTCTGTCCTAATGATGGAAGGAAGATCACTGATAAACCAGCTGACAATGGTTGAGCCAAGGTCACTGCCTTGACAATAGACAATAGGTGCAGGACTAAGCCATTCGGCCCTTCGAGCCAGCACCACCATTCAATGTGATCATGGCTGATCATCCCCAATCAGTACCCCGTTCCTGCCTTCTCCCCATATCCCCTGACTCCGCTGTTTTTAAGAGGCCTATCCAGCTCTCTTTTGAAAGCATCCAGAGAACCTGCTGCCACCACCCTCTGAGGCAGAGAATTCCACAGACTCACCACTCTCTGTAAGAAAAAGTGTTTCCTCGTCTCCGTTCTAAATGGCTTACCCCTTATTCTTAAACTGTGGCCCCTGGTTCAGGACTCCCTCCAACATCGGGAACATGTTTCCTGCCTCCAGCGTGTCCAAATACAATCTTATATGTTTCTTGAGAAACTTCTACAGCAATGCCCTGGGGCCGGGACGACTCGTCTCCAGCAAACACAACTACAGTATCTTTATTTATGCAAGAGATGATTTCAACCACTGGTATTTCCGAGTATGCCTGTTGATTTCAGTCTTACTGGGGCACGTCACACACTCATTAGTGCCACTCATCAAATGCTGCCTTGTCATCGAGCCATTCAATCTTATCTCACCTCTGGAATTCAGCTCCTTGATTCATGTTGGATCAAGGCTGTGTTAAATCTGTGTTAAATCCTATCTGGCCGCTGTTGAATAGATTACTGGCGAGTATATATCCCTTATTACAACAGTTGCTGAAATCTTCCTTCACTTTGTTATTGATTGAGAGTAAACTGGTGGATCAGAAAATAGCTTGATTAGACCTGGGGATTTTGACATTGTTGGGTTATTGACAGTGTTGGAACAGCATGTTTAGAGCCCAGCTAATTCTGAAATACAGGTCTTCACTACTACTGCTCAGATGTTGTCTGATCCTGTAGCCTTTACGATATCCACCCATTCCTTGATATCATGTGGAATAAATCAAATTTGCTGAAGGATGGTTTCTGTGATGGTGGAAATATCGAAAAAGCGGTCAGAATCTGGAGTTGTATACCAGTGTCACGGCTTTGAATAGAAATGGTGTAGAGCCAACCTAAGGAGTGTATGAAAAGAGGCAAAATTGGAGGGAAGGATGATGTGGGTTTCTGAATTGTGCAGACTCATCTTATTTGTTTATAGTTGCCAAAATCTAATGGAGCTCTTTCTGTATAATTTCAATCCTTCATAAACTGCCAAGTCTTTCGTTTCACAAACTCAAAGTTGTTGGTCCCTGCAATGTATTAATATCCTGCATTTCCTGCTCTCCTTCACAGTTCGGCGAGCGTTTTCAACCCTATATTCAGTACTGCATGGAGGAAGAGGGCTGCATGGAGTACATGAGGAACCACCTCCGTGATAATGATCTCTTCAGGATCTATGTAACGGTCAGTGATACCCAATTATCTCTCTAGTCCGGCCAGATGACAAACTTCCTTGAGAGCTTTATAGATTTGCCCAGGGCTTAGAAATCTTTAATTATGTAAAATAGTGGCATTGTGAACACAGCTGAGTGCGTTGCTAACCTACAGGGAATTGTGGGGGGCGGGGAGTCTCCAGCCACTCCCTCTACACCACATGGTGTCATCTCAATCTCCTCCCCATCGCAATATCTTTATTATCCTGGAGGCACAAGATATTGAAGACAGCAAAATAATAGCTGGTCCAGTAACTCAGTAGGTGAAGCAGAATCTGTGGAGGCAAAGGGATGGTTACTGTTTCAGGAAAGAGGCACGGAGGCAACAGAAGAAGAGCTCGACATCATGGTCGGCCCAAATCCCATTGAGCTGCAGGCACAGGGGCACAAAGGTGAGGCCTCTGCTGAGGACAGACTGCTCAGCATCAATGATAGTGAAGTCTCCTGACCCGAACCATTGACTGGCCATTTCCCTCCATAGATGCTGCTCGGTCCTCTGAGTTCCTCCAGGAAATTGGCCACTGTAATTAGGGTTTAATGGGGGAAGCAGGATGCAAGATGAACCTTTTATAAGGATGCCCCATATCCCTGCAATTAGTAGCCCCCCCCCCTCGGTCATGACTGACCATGGGTGATGCATCCTGTTTGGATGCAAGCCTGGGCGATGTCATCTGGAGGACAATTCTGGCAATGATCTAAACATGGGCTTCCCAAATTTAACATGTCAGTAAGAAAATATTTTACTGATATCTATTTATTTTAAAGTGCTACTGTTATTCCAATAACTGATCTTAATAGAAAAGATGGTTCATATTTCCCAATTGGAATCAATTTACAATGAATACATAAGTGTCCCAGCCAAACTTTTCCATGCTATTTCCAGACAGATATTAACTTTTTTTTGAAGAGTACAGTTTTTGAGCATAGATGGTCCTGGGGATTCTATACATCAACCTCTCACCCACCCCCAGAACCAAAAACTTGCAGCAACGTGCCCAGCAGGAGCTTGCTCCCTGAATGATAGCAGGGATGGCTGGATGCTGAAGTTCCTGAGCATGATAATAGACAATAGACAATAGGTGCAGGAGTAGGCCATTCGGCCCTTCGAGCCAGCACCGCCATTCAATGTGATCATGGCTGATCATCCCCAATCAGTACCCCGTTCCTGCCTTCTCCCCATATCCTCTGACCCCGCTATTTTTAGGAGACCTCTCTAGCTCTCTCTAGAAAACATCCAGAGAACCTGCCTCCACCGCCCTCTGAGGCGATACGACGATATGTCGAGCATGCGCGCCGGCGGGCTCTTCACGAAGTCACTCACGTGACTCCGAAATGAAATTCCACAGACTCACCACTCTCTGTGAGGAAAAAGTGTTTCCTTGTCTCCGTTTTAAATGGCTTACTCCTTAGTCTGTGACCACAGCGGGCAAGAGTTCCACAGAGAGTTGGATTTAATATAGCTTTACGTTTTTAGAAGGTGCAGAAAGAAACGAGAGCGGGAGAGAGAGAAATAGATAGAATGACAGTTGATGAAGAGAATGGCAGTGAGGTGGGGAAAAGGCAGCGTTTCGGTTTCCCTGGATAATCTCGACCTTTGTGTATCAACAGTGGGCAGAGACTCATAAGCAGTGTAACCGTCTGAAGCTCAGTGACATGTTGGTTAAACCACATCAGAGGCTCACCAAGTATCCGCTGCTCCTCAAATCTATCCTGAAAAAAACAGATGACACCCATGCCAGGGAGGCAATTGTTAGCATGGTATGTACAGTTGGTCCAGCATCTCACACTCAGTCTTCTCAGTAATATTATGAGCCTCAGCTTGTGGTTCTGGTTGTAACCTTGGTTTCATTCCACACTTGTCCCTGTAGACTCATGAACAGCCTTTTGGTCCACACTCACATTCTCCCCGTCCACACTCACTCTCCGCGTCTGTCCGCACACACTCTTCCCATCCACACTCACACCGTCCGTTCGATTGTACAATGTCAGTTCACACTTGCCCTCAGTCCAGGAGTTGGCCTTACTCTCCTGCGTCATGTCCGGTCCTATGTTCTCCCAGCAGCCATGGCGTCCATTTATTTATCTCCCTGAGCTCAATACATTGCCTTTGGGGACTGTGATTTAATGTAATCTCTCCTCACCCCTAAATATTTAATCTCCAGATTAATTCTGTGGAGAGTTTCATCGCGCATGTGAATTCCCGGATGCGCCAACGGCAGGAGCGGCAACGGCTGGCGGAGATCATCAGTCGCATTGACTCCTATGAGGTGGTGGACGGGAGCTCAGATGAGGTGGAGAAGGTAAAAGAGAGGTTGAACCATCATGAGAAATGATGAGGTGCACTGGGACATGAATGGGGACGGGACACAGAAAGGGAGAGCGAAGTGTGAAGGAGACGGTGAGTGTGGGGAAGAGGGGGTAGTGACAGAAGATTTCAGAAAGAATACTAAAGGTTAAAAATTACATTTACTAATTAAATTGGACATTCAGGCCTTTAAGGAGATTAAGTAGCAATGTTACAAAATTTTGAGATTTTAAAAATCAAGTCTGCAATTTATCCCATCAGATAAAGCATAAAAAGAAGTTTAATTTGACACCTAATTTACTTTCATATCTTCACTATTAAGAAAGTTATGGCCATTTTCATACTCGGAAATGAGCATCTTGCTTCCCATTGCCTTTCAATTGACTTAACTCAAAAGCTGTGATCTGGAAAATTTAAAAGCCCATAACATTCTTAAAAATTAAGAGAACTCAATGAAATTTTCAGTTATTATAGATTGAAGCATTCTGAAACAAATATTAAACAATCTTACTTGGATTACCTGAAATTAAACCATATAATTAGTTAGTTATCTAATTGTAGCTAATTACAAAATTCAATGAGTAGATCTAAACATCTATCAATTTCTTAAGAAAAGATCAACTTTTTTTAAATTGCCTAAGTGTCCAAATAACATTCACACAATAATCCACAATATAACATAATTTTTAAATCTAATTTTCATGAATTTCTCGGGCAAATGGAAGGAATTTAGTGTTTAATGCCTGTAAATTAATGGCCATTTAAATCAACTAGCGAGTGGGTTTTAGTGGAATGCGGTGGATTAGAACGTTGCGGTTAACAGTGAAGTCGGGGGGAAAATACTGGGGGTTCATACATTTTTTTAGATCCCATTTCGCAACATGAAAATATTATTAATGCCTCCCGAAAAACCAACTTTTAATATAAAAATAAAGTATTTACCTTTTTTTCTCCCCTACGGAAAATGCTTCCGGTTGTCTCCGCTCACGGCTTTTGAAGGTGATTTTTAAATTACTCTAGTTAATAAATAACTTAGAGTAATTTAAAAATACCTTCATTGATGAAATGTCGGAGCGATTTTTCTTCAGCAACCAAATCGCCCGACATTCATCGATTTGTCCTGCCTGTTGAAAAACGGCACTTTAAGCCCGCCCCCCTCTGCAAGGCGCGAAAGTCACGCACACGGGGAGCGGCAGAAGTGCAGCGCCGCTAAAGGTAAGTTTTGTAACATACCTAGATTAAGTAGCTTATTGGGCAACATTTGCCATGACGGACACCAATGGCAAGAAACAAAATATGCATCTTTATGTCAACAAAAAAAAACACTTAATAGGTAGATTTTGACATATATTTCTTTACAAATAAGTGCAAGTACACAAATAATGTTTTCTTAATGCTGTTCTCCCATTGATATCATAACCACTTGTGTGTGAATATTACTGTCTGCTGAAGGGAAGCCCAGAGGCACAGGGTCTCTAGAGATCATGTGTTAAAGGGTACAAACCTCTTACCATCCACTGCTAGTAATGGCCCGAATCTTCCAGCTTCTAACAGCCTCTTCTGCTGGTTTAGGTTCTGAAGGAATTCTGCCGCTTGGATTTAACGGCTCCGATGTTTGGGACTTCGCCTGATGAAACAAGGCAATTGCAACTCGAGGGAAGTTTGAAAATGAAAGAAGGAAAGGACTGCAAGGTGAGCCAATGGCCACAAGTGGCAAGGTGAGAGGGCCACAGAAGGAAAAGGGAATCTGTGATGCCTGAAGGAACTGGGAATAACTGTTCGGTCAAGGCTGATCCAGTCCACTGGCCACTCTCAGATTTCAATCGTACTGAGTGCCTGGATGCTCTCAAAAGATTCTGTTCTGTTGATGAGCTTCTGATCTTCTGTTTGGTGTTTAAGGGAAGGAGATCTTTATGTGTCTAAGTATCCATTCTTTCCATCTTTTCTGTGCAGTCATTGTGTTCTTTGGTGTCTGGTATCTTGGTTTCTCCCTGACCAATTTCTACACTTCATTATTTCTGGTTTCTGAGCATCCAGTCACTGGATTTTTTGCTCTCTGTATCTTGGAGTCTATTCACCAGGTTACTTGAAGTCCTGCCTTAGATTTCTTGATGTTTCAACCTTTGTGACTCTTAATGTTCAGTCTTGGGTCTCTCAACTTCTCATGCCTTAGTTTCCGATCTCAGGGTTTATTGGTGAGCTGCCTTTATGTTCGTCAGAGAGCAGGATCCTGGCCACCGGATTATGCAGTTTCTAATTTTCTTGCTTTATTGGTTTCCATGCAGTGACCGATGTCCTGTTGAGCAAGGTCGTTTACTGTGATGATCCCACGTACTCTTCCTCTTACAGATGGATGTTTACTGTTTCCTGTTCACTGATATTTTTCTCATCACCAAACCTGTGAAGAAGATGGAGAAGACCAAAGTGATTCGACAACCGTTGCTGGTGGATAAAGTCATCTGCAGGGAGCTGAGAGATCCTGGTGAGTTTCACTTTCAAACTACAAGACAATTTGGAAATGAAGCAATGATGGGCAAAGACTGAGTGAGGAGAGAGGAGAGCCTAACACCACCCGGCGTGGCTTAAACGGCCACAAGACTTACCATCGCCCGCCAGGGGCTTTAACATCGTGAGGCCCAGTTCGCCTCGACGCTGCAATTGGACTGCTGGACCGCAGGAGTAGAACAAAGGGAAGAGATAAGACACTGCCTTCCATCACAGTGAGGAGGTGTTGGAGATCCACTGCGGTGGATGTTTATGTCAACTGTGTTAAGTGTGGGTCGTGGGTTTTTTTGTGATGTAAGACTGTAGAAAATGCAATTTTGTTCAAACCAAGCTGTTTGAATGACAATAAAAGGCATTCTATTCTATGATGAAAAAGAGAAAGGAGCAGCAAATAAAGACTCAAGCATTGAAACTAATTTGTAGCAGTGGGTGTTTGGGACTTCCAGTGACTCAGCAAGTTTGCTGGTAGCTTTGTCCTCAATGCGATAGTGACACTCTTGTAAATAGTGGGGTTGCAGACAAATGTTGTAAGTAGAACCGATGCATTTGTGGGTATTATGTTGATTCTTGTGCTGTGATGGCATCCTGCGCATACGTTCACCTGGCCGGCTGTTCGCATGGAAGTTTTTTTTGTGTGTTACTGATTATGGTGCCTCTTCCTGTTTTCAGGCTCCTTCCTGCTGATTTACCTGAATGAGTTTCGCAGTGCAGTTGGTGCCTTCACCTTTCAGGCCAGCGTGACCAGCCAGTCTAGAGTGTGGATTGAGGCCATCTTTAATGCTCAGGTACAGGGCGATTGATTGGGAGACGTGCTATTTCATAACCAGTGCCCAGTTCCTATGCTCCCTTTAAACTTGTCCGGCATGTTGCGATATTTAATATAATACTGTGTAACATTTAATACATTGAATAAAAGCTGTTTTGGTATTGGTGGAAATGATTTGCAATCGTCTGGAAAATGTGCAAATTTGCAGCTCCAAATCCTGCTGGATTATTGGTGTTTGACTGCATTGGATTACAGGGATATAAGTGGGTGAATGGGATTGTGAGGAATTGGAGCACAGCACACAAGATTAGACTAACTCGGTTACCTGACCCCTTAAGCTGCCCTGAACTGATCATGGCTGATCTGCCCTAACCGTAATACCCGAGCTAGTTCTTCATAACTCTGACTTCCCTGATCTGTCGAAGATCTGTCATCTATCTAAATGCCTTCATTGACCCAGTCTCACACTCCTGCATGGCAGAGACTTCCAGAGATTCATCAGTCTCTGTAAAAGAAAATACTCGAGGGAAGCCTACGTGGTCAGAGGGAGAATGTGCAAACTCGGCAAGTACAGCACCAGAAGTCAGGATCGAACCCAGGTCCCTGGAGATGAGAGGCAGCATCACTGCCTGCTGCTACCTGTAACATCTCAAACTCGGGATGACAAAGTCATTCAGATCGGTCACTTGAGAAAGCACTGAAATCCTATATAGGTGAAATGAAGGCGAAACAATGAAACCACATCTCCGTGACATTCCTCACTCTATATACTGGTTATAACAATAACACAAATGTACTGACAAAATTCTAAACTCTAAATTCTAAATGCTTAACCATACCACCTGAAGCCTTCACCTAACACACATTGTTTTTGTAGAACCTCCTGGAGCGACTTCGCAGCCAAGAGTCGGCACTGAAAGAGTGTACACTGCCTGATGAGGAGGATGTAGAGAGTGGCACCTCAGATACGCAGTTACCATCCCTGTTACACGAGGATACGGACACACTCGAATCACAGCACAGGTAATCGTGAAAACTCACTTCCTTCCTTGTACTTTTCATCTTTCAGTCTTTATTGAGACAATATTTACTTTTAGGGGAGCTCAGCAGCCAGTGTCTGGCATCAACCTGGGACAACGACAGCAAGCAAAGTCCTGCAGATGGCAAAAATCTGAAATAAAATCAAAAATCATATAAATGATTGGGAGGTCAGGCGGCATCTGTGGAGAAAGTAGCAGAATTGTTATTAAAGTGCATGATCTTACTTCAGTCGACGACTTAAAATGTCAACTCTATTTTTTGGAATGATCGCAGACTTAGAGGCTAAACGACAAGCCTCCAGATCTCAGTGCTGAATTTGTTTTTAGTCCACAATCATTCTGTTAGCTTGATAATCAGAGTAAACATGAATTTTAATCTGTCGAGCTCTACCCAGAGCAGGTTTTTCTGCCTCCGTCATTCCCTGTCTCTCAATCTCTATTTCACTTTCCTCTGGCTTTGCCTGAGTTACACTCTTCCTCACTTTTTGATTCTCTCTCTCTCTCTCTCTCTCTCTCTCTCTCTCTCGCTCTCGCTCTCGCTCTCGCTCTCATTCTCTCTCTCGCTCTCGCTCTCTTTCTCTCTCTCGCTCTCTCTCTCGCTCTCTCTCTCTCTCTCTCTCTCTCTCTCTCTCTCTCTCTCGCTCTCTCTCTCGCTCTCTCTCTCTGTCTCTCTCTGCTCTGTCTCTCTCCCTCTCCCTCCCCATCTCCATCTCCATCTCTCTCTCTCTGTCTCTGTCTCTGCTCTGTCTTTCTCCCTCTCTCTCTCATTTCCCTCCCTCCCTCTCTCTTTGTCTTGCTCTCTCTCAGTCACTAGCTGTCAACCTCTGCATCTATTTCATTCTCTCTATCTCCACATCAGTTTCGCTCCCTCTGCTTTACTCTCTCCATTTGGCTCTCTCTCCTTTCCTTAGTCAGTCTTTGTCTACCACTCTCTCTCTCAATAGGTTTTGCGTTCTCTATGCCTGCTCACTCAGTCTCACTATCTTTGTCTAAGTAGCCTTTTTGCACTCATACCTTTTTTGTTCCTGCATTCCCCACTCTCGCTTCCAGCCTGTTTTGTTTTCATTCTCTCTGTCGCTAATGTGCCCTCTTTAAATTGTTGTGCCCTGTCTCCTGGTCTCTCTGCCCCTAACTCCCTGCCATTCTCACTCCCTCTTTCCGTCACCCCCTCTGTCTCCCTCCCATTGTTCTCTCCTCGACCTATGTTGGGCGAGCCCAGAACCAGGGGCCACAGTCTTAGAATAAAGGGGAGGTCATTTAAGACTGAGGTGAGAAAAAACTTTTTTACCCAGAGAGTTGTGAATTTATGGAATTCCCTGCCACAGAGGGCAGTGGAGGCCAAGTCACTGGATGGATTTAAGAGAGAGTTGGATAGAGCTCTAGGGGCTAGTGGAGTCAAGGGATATGGGGAGAAGGCAGGCACGGGTGATCGCAATAATCGCAATGAATGGCGGTGCTGGCTCGAAGGGCCGAATGGCCTCCTCCTGCACCTATTTTCCATGTTTCTATGTTTCTATTGCTCTCACCCACTCTGTCTCAGTCTCGCCTTGTCCCTATCTCACTTTGATACACTGACTGTCCAGGAGTTTCTGTTTAGCTCAGTTGTCTCTGTCTGCCTCTGTTTTTATTTCTGTGGCTTTATCCACAAATACATTTTTTTCCCCCCACAGTATTACAGTAGACATGACAATAATAAATCAATACCTTTGATTCTCTTTTACCCATTGTTTTGTTTCTTGCAGTCAGTCGGACAGTGTGTCTGAGACAGTTTCCATTGCAATCATGGATATGAATGAAGATCTCTACTCACCCGACACCGAGGCTTCTCAGTCTGACGATGCTTCTATCCAAAGTATAGTGTCTTCCAACACCACCACCCAAGAGGTGCCCAATGGCCATGTGACCTCTTCGGGCCTCTTGATTCCAAATGCCAAAGGCCTGGCTCTGGAGACCAATGGTTGCCACTCTGCCTCTGTTGAAAGTGCTTATGGCACCCTATCTCCAGGCTCCATCCCAGAGTTCGGGATGCAACAGCAGGAGTTGGCTGATGAATATAGACAAGCAATGAATTTCAGCTCACCTCAGATTTACCAGCAGTGCCTAGTACGATGCAAATACAGCATCCACAGGTCAAAATCAGAGACCAACCTCCTCCGGCTCATTTCCTCCTCTTCTGAGTCTCACAGTGGGAGCAGGCCGCTCCTGAGCAAAAGCCTGATTGAAATCAATATGCCGACTCGGGGCATCCCAGCAAGAGACACGGACAAGAGGCCGCTGAGTGCGACCCCACCACCAAGTTCACACTGTCTCATGAACACAAAAGTGATGGACACCCTGAAGCGGGCAGCGGCTCACCGGCAGAGAGCAGCTCCGTTCCCCAACTCCCAGGGCAGCGGTGGGGAAGTAGTGGACACTGAGAGGGTGAGCTCCAGTGACAGTGAGCTCTCCGAGGTGGAAGAGCAGGGCCTGGTGATGCAAACTGCCTGTCTTGCAGACAGAGTGAGCTTTGGCTCGGAATCACAGCCCTGCACCTTGTCGCGCTCCAACAGTGAGCCAGAACTGAGCACCCCTTGTATCACCGTCGAGCTCACAGCACTCAGCGAACAAGAAGGAGATGTTATGGAGCAACAGGGTCAGAGCAATTCCTCGGAGCATATAAAACGGACAATGTCAGACCCTCGGACACTGCAGCACCGCAAACTCACCTTGGCTCAACTCCACAGGATCCGCACCAATATGCTCCTGAACTCCACCCTGACTGCATCGTACGTCACTGCTCCATGAGGGGGAGAGGGGTAGTGGGGAGGTGACATATCAATTCTTCCCTTGTCAACGTCTGCCCCATCTAGTTTTCCTACATCCAGCACCTGGCTACCTGACCCGTCGTCCTTCCATCTCTCACAGCCAACTTGGGGTTCTTTCATGTTTAAGAAGGAACTGCAGATGCTGGAAAATCGAAGGTAGACAAAAATGCTGGAGAAACTCAGCGGGTGAAACGTTGCCTATTTCCTTCGCTCAATAGATGCTGCTGCACCCGCTGAGTTTCTCCAGCACTTTTGTCTACCTGGGGTTCTTTCATTCACTGTTCACTCCAACTCAATCCCTGGTGATCCTCCATGATCCCCCCTGCCTCCCTGCTCCAGATTCTGTTCTCCTCATCTCGTCTCCTTGGTGTTTCGTGTTTCTCCCATCCTCAAACGTGGTATCCCCTCTCTCCAATTCACCTCCCACCCCATCAGTCTTAGCCCAGTTTCCGACTGCCCTCACCTTCCAGTTCTTACCTCCTGCTCACTGAATCATCCCTGCCTTTCTCCTGCTCTCTGGTATCACCACCAGGTATCACTCCCCCAAACAAGGTCTTTCCATTCACCATCTGAGTTTCCAACCTTACCATCGACCTTCCAGCCAACTGTATCCTGGAATCCCACCTGCACTTTTCCCCTTCCCCTGCTTCCAGGTATCCCCAGAATGCAATGGCCCCTCCACCACCTCTCCAAATCAGTGATGACTCTCAACCAATATCAGAGGCTTCTCCACGCTCCATGTCTCTTGGTTTCTTCCCTGACCACTGGTACTCCTCTCATTTTTTCCCCTCAGACTCTTATCAACAACCACCCAACGCTACCTGCACCTAATCCTTCTCCAATCTACATATCTCTCCAGCCTTCACGCTGTTGTCCCCTCCCTTCCTGGTGTCCGCTCTCCTCCCATTATCACCCTATCATCACTCCAATCTCTTTCCCCTTTCTCAGTCTCTCTCCCTTTCCCAGTGTTCAACGTCAATGCCCCTTCAACGTCTTATCTCAACTTTCCCACTGGCTTCCCAGTGCCTCCTCTCCCGACTGAGCATGGCTCTTCCTGCTCCATTGCCTCCACCCACAATCCCACCCTCACCATTTAATCTAATCATCCATCTCGGGTATCTCCTTCAGACAGAATATCCTTACAGCACAGGAGATTCCTCAGACTTGTGTTGGCTCGTTGGAAGAATGATCTCATTAGTGCCACTTCACTGTTCTTTCCCCATCGCCCTACTTTTTTTGGTAAATAGGTAAATAATGGAGAGATGTTCTGAACTAACCCTCTTCTGTTCTTCATTAACAGGGAAGTCTAGTCTTGCCATTACTGGACATGATCTGCAGGACCTGGAGCTCCATTGGGTGAATTGTGATGGGACTAGGACACTGACCTTCTGAGGCACCCATCACTCCCCAGGGCATCTCTCAATATGCAAATAAAAAACTTGAGAATGATGTTGATATTCATGGACGCATCTCAGACTGAGAGATCAGTGGGAGCAGGGGGCAATGAGCAATCAGGATGCTGCGCATGTGGAGCCAGTGTTGTGGGAGTTGAGGAAAATGTTTGTTAGGCTGGTGACTTCACCCAGCAATCCATGACAATCAAAAGGAATACATGGTCATTGTAAATGTAAAGTCACCCAGCTGGCAGCAGGTCTCCAAACACTGCCAAGGCCGTTCCTCCCCTAATGTCTCCTAATCTTCTCCACCATGTTTGTCTTTCCTCCCCTCCTTGCTCCTCACCTTTCCTCTCACTTTCCCCTCCACACTCACTCTCTCCACTTCTAGTTGACCACTTCCCTCCCACTGTTTGCCTCACTTACCCTACCCCCTCTCGCTCCCTCCCCATGTCTACCTCCTGTAGATCTTCTTCCCTTCTCCCCTCTACCTCCCTGAGAAGGTAGCAGTGGTAATGAACAATGTGCCTTGGCAATTGTGAACTTGTCTGCCTTTGAAATGGTTGTGAGATCTTCAGGTGATCTGGGGGAACATCACCACTGACACCACGAGGCTTGGATGGAGTCAATGGACCAACGCCTCATTGCCTGAGGCTCCAAGTCCTAATCTCTGCTGCACGTGGATTTACAGACCTCGGTCCTCCTCCTCAATGGCCACTGGTGAAGTTTGCACTATGTCCAACTGTTCAAGCTTCCACAGCAGAATCTTTGATCACAAACTTCATGTTCTTGGAGTTCCATTTGGTGTGAGCTCCACCCAGAATGAAAATCTCTTCATCAAACCTGTTGACTTTTAAACAGCAAAAGCAAGAGTTTTTCTTGCGATTTGGGAATGCCATGTCTCTTCCTCTGCTTGCCTTAAAACAGCAATAATGTACTTTCCTTATTAATGTATAAAGTTTCATATTTATTAAGCATTTTCATTTGTGTCGGAGTTTTGTCATTTAATCTGTTGCTAGACCTTTTATCAACATCTTCACTAATGTCATACACATCACACAGGCTGCTTTCTATAATGCATTCCTGTATTAATATATTAATGTCTCTCTCTTATAGTCTCTAGATCTCTCTGTTTCACCTTGGTCTCTGTCATCCACAATTTGTTTGTACTATTATTTCTTTCTCTGCTGCTACCTGTACATTTCTTTGATATTCTTGGGTTCTCGGTATCATTCTGCTCAGCATTTCTGCCAACCTGTCAATCGTTTCCATTCAATTATTTGCCTGTCCTGCTATAGTCTGCAATTCTCTGTCTCTCTGTAAAAGTTGTCACTCTATTTGTTACCAACTCGTGTTTTTATCTTTCAATGTTTTGCCCCCTCTTTCTAATTCTCTCTCCCCACTGGAAGGTTCGGACGCTTGGGATCCAAGGGGCGATAGCTGAATGGATAGAACATTGGCTTCATGGAAGGAAGCAGAGGGTCATGGTGGAAGTTTGTTTTTCTGACTGGAGGCTTGTGACTAGTGGTGCGCTTCAGGGTTCGTTGTTGGGTCCGTTACTCTTTGTCATCTGTATCAATGGTTTGGATGAGAACATACAAGGCACGATTACCAAGTTTGCAGATTATATAATAGTGGGTAGTACTGAAGATGGTGTTCAGACATTGTAGAAGGATCATGAATGGTGGTATTGAGCAGGTGGGCTGAGGAATGGTTGATGGAATTCTATACAGAGAAATGTGAAGTGTTGCATTGTGGGAAGTCTAACATGGATAGGACCAAAGATCCTATAGCGGAGCAAGATAGACCACTCCTTCTAAATGCAACGGGCTGACGTGTAGTACGCAACGGAGCGGAACGTGGGCCTTTTTTTCATCCATTTCAGTAACCCGACCCGACTCGTAGTGTAATCAACGTTGCGGGGGAACAGTTTGTGTTAATAAATTATAATTCTGAAAATGAGGAGAAGATTTTTATCAAAGAACTTTTATTTTTACGAGGATGTTCCCGTAACCGTCTTCTATCTCCGCACAAGTATCTTTGCTCCGCTATAACGGGATCTTTGGTGCGGAGACGGAAATGGGGCCACAAATTACCCACAAATCTGCCCATGACCGTACTACGTCTTTTTCGTCGAGTGATCTATCTTGCTTGCTATAGGATCTTTGGACAGGACCAGCATAGTGAACGATAGGACTTAGGGGAGTGGTGTAGAGCAGAGGGATCTAGGACTGTTGGTACATTGTTTCTTGAAACTGGCATCGCAGGTGGATGGGATCGTCAAAAGGGCTTTCGGCACTTTGGTCTTCATCAGTCAGAGTACTGAGTATAGAGGTTGGGAGGTCATGCTGCAGTCATGTAAGATGTTGTTGAGGCCACATTTGTTCAGTTTTGGTCATCACGTTGTGGGAAAGATGTCAAGCTGGAAAGGGTGCAGAGAAGATTTATGAGGATGTTGCCAGGTCTCAATTGAGCAGGGTAAGACTTTATTCCTTGGAGCACAGGAAGATGAGGGGTGATCTCATAGAGGTGTACAAAATCGTGAAAGGAATAGATTGGGTAGACGCACAGAGCCTTTTGCCCAGAGTTGGGGAATCGAGAACAAGAGGGCATAGGTTTAAGGTAAGGGGGAAAGATTCAATAGGAACCTTCTCACACAAAGGGTGGTGGGTGTAAGGAACAAGCTGTTGGAGGAGGTCTCCCTCTCCCTCTCCACCCCCTCCCCTTTCCCCTTCTCCCTCTTACCCTCCCTCCCTTTCTTTCTATCTCTCTCCCCTTTTAATCTCCTTCCCTCATGCTCCTTACGCTCTCTCTTACTTCCTTACCCTCCCCTTATCCCTCCCTCTCTCGCTCTCTCTAGCCATCTCTCTTGTCATTATATCACTAAATATTACTGGTTGTGGTTCAGCTTGTTCCTGTTCCCACCCCTGCACACACTGACGCTTTCTCAATGATTTCAATCTCAATGAGCAATTGATTGTAAGCTGCTGGTCTGAAAATTGTGTGGGTCGGAATTAAAAAACAGCTCCACTCATAATCTGAGTGCTGGAGCTCCACATGTGGACTGCGACCTGGACCACGATGTGGTGCTGGATGTGGATCAGGATTGGGGTGAGTTACTGAGGCTGAATTAACTGAAATATTGAGGATGTATGAGCTGAAATAACAGGTTCCTATCTGAGGGTTCATCACAAAAGATAATGGACGTTTTTCTTACTAAAACTGACAATCTGTTTCAACAGATTTATACTCACAGTAACTCTCCACTCTACCAACAATTTGTGTCTGTTGTGAATAGGATTAGGGTGTTTTACTCTCATTATTACCATTATTATATTTTGTTTAGATGGCAAGTCATTAATGTATTAAATGGTAACCTGTCTCAAAAGGGTGGTCCCTTTAAGTTGTCACTCTCCCATTTTCTTTCTAAGAGTCAAACTGGGCTGGATTGTGATCTGGACGTTTTAATGCTGAGGTGAGATAAAAGTTGATGTGGAGATTCATCTAGAGTAACTTTCTTATCTCTTGGAAACAATATGTACTGAACCAAGTAACTCCATTTAAAAAAAGGAGCTACATACTGTTGTGTCTCTTCATGCACATAGGTTATAATGCAGAAGCACAGAGCAGCAAATACTACTAGGAACGTTGACATTTCAGACGGAATATTGCAAACTTCAGTAACTCAATTCAAACTCGGGTGGCGTTTAAAAATTGAAAGCTCCAATTTTATTAATTCAGGGATTAAGTGGCTGTATCAGAACTTTACATTAAAATGTTAAATTAGAAATTACTTTGTTTGTAATGATGGCTCAGTTATGCCGGGTGAAAATAATATGAGTTGTTGCTTGTCTACCAAATATTGATTGGGACACAATAATAATAATATTTTATTGTCATTACACATAAGTGCAATCAGATTTGGTTTGCAACTTCCATCCGATGTCATAACTTAAACAACTAATAACGTTTAGCTTTAGATACCCCGAGAACAAGGTTTGTGTAAAGAACGTTAGAACAGTACAACAGCCAAAACAGACTGAAGTGCAGATGTGTCTGTGTGACGTGACCATCCTAGGGAGACAGTCCATGGGGGTGGGGGGCGCTCAGCAGGGCCGGTTCAGAGCCGCTATAGCTCTGGGAATGAAGCTGTTCCTGAGTCTGGAGGTGCGGGCGTAGAAGGCCTTGTAACGTCTGCCGGAAGGAAGTAGTTCGAACAGTCCATTACAAGGGTGAGAGGAGTCTTTACGGATGCTGACGGCCTTCCTGAGGCACCGTGTGTGGTAGATGCCCTCCAAGGCTGGTAGCGGTGTCCCAATAATCTTCTGCGCTCTGTGGACGACGCGCTGAAGAGCTCTCCTCTCCGCCTCCGTGCAGCTGTGATACCACACAGAGATGCCATACGTTAATGTGCTCTCTGTGGTGCAGCGGTAGAAGGTCGTCAGCAGCTGTTGGGGCAGACCAGTCCTTTTCAATGTTCTTAGGAAGAACAGTCGTTGCTGTGCCTTTTTGATCAGTGGAGCGGTGTTGGTGGACCATGTGAGGTCCTCTGAGATGTGAGTGCCCAGAATCTTAAAGCTGGACACTCTCTCCACACTGTCACCGTAGATGGAGATTGGGGCGTATTCCCCATTCTGTGACCTCCTGAAGTCGATAATCAGCTCCTTGGTCTTGGAGGTGTTTAGTGACAAGTTCTGAAGTAACTCAGCAGCTCTAGATGTCATGGATAGGCAATATTTTGGACCAGGAGTCTCTTGAGACTGGAACCAAAGCATCATCTATCCATGTTGCCCAGAAATGCTGCCTGACCCACTGAGTTACTTTGTGTCCTATGCAAGACTCCAGCATCTGCAGTTCATTGTGTCTACCTAATATTACACTATTTAACCTGAATTCATCGTCATAAAAATAGTGAGCTGGTTATGAAACATTTCGTCAAACATTCCAGCAAAATTGCAGGCTAGTAAATTGTTTCTTGCACATATAGAACAACAGCCCATCATTCTGTTCAAGGTCTAAATATTACCCAGCAGTAATTTACACTTGTTAATATTGGGCTCTCGGATTTTTGCATAATGTTTGTAATTGTTTTGTACAAATGTTTTCATTATGCTTTCACACTGAAGGCACAATGATGGATGGATACAACGTTCACTGCTCCGTTGCTTTGATGACTAGTTTTTGAGATGAGTGCTGAACACAATTAATTTTCAGTCTGGACATATCTTTGTAAATCTTTGTAAACCAATTCCCGTAAATAACAAGTTGGAATGACTCATCGCTTGAGTAGAGGCCTAATCTGCTCAGCAGACTGAAGATAGTTTTATTCTACTGACCAGAGTAAGAATCAAGTTCAGGATCCTGAGGATATAACTCTGGATCTGCATCATTGTGAGTCACAGTTCAGTTTATTTTATTTGGCTCGTGAACCGAAGTTCAGTGAAAAGCTTTTGTTGCGTGCGATCCTTGGTGAATGCGGGTAGCAGGTGGATAGGAATCCCAATGAGGGTACACAAAAGGCTGGAGAAACTCAGTGGGTGCAGCAACATCTAAGGAGTGAAGGAGATAGGCGACGTTTTGGGTTGAGACCCTTCTTCAGACCCGAAACGTCCTTCGCTCCTTAGATGCTGCTGCACCTGCTGAGTTTCTCCAGCCTTTTGTATACCCTCGATTCTCCAGCATCTGCAGTTCCTTCTTTAACACAGGAATCCCAATGATTCTGGTCGACTTCCATATTCAACACCTTTCCGACCAGCTGCTCCTTCATCACTGGATCAAACCCGTGGAAGTAATTTTGGTGGACAATAGACAATAGGTGCAGGAGTAGGCCATTCGGCCCTTCGAGCCAGCACCGCTGGAGTATCCTCACAGTATGGGATACAGATGCTCAAGGTCATTGGCACATTGCCACATTGACAAGGACGATGAAGTGTGAATGATAAATGCTGGACAAGAATGCGTTTATCTTTGAAAGTTTCAATATGCAGAGAATTGGTCAAATTGATTGTGGAACATCATATGCAGCGTTACCTAAATCCGAACTGTCTTTTGACTCATCAGGGTGTAGATATAAATGACCTTTTTAATCAGTTCGACTGAGGTAATGGCGAGGGCGGAGATGGGAATGAGTCAATATCAGGGTGTGGATCACAGGGTTGTGATTGAGGGTTAGGAGGAGAAAGAAGGTCAATGTGAGGGTGAGGATTAGAGGCTGACAATGAAAATGAATGATGGGATTTCAGAGGGAATGTCGTCTATTAGTGAGACGCTGTGTGCGAGTGGTATGTCCTTCTGCTTTCTAACCCTCAGCCACTTTCCCTTCTTGACATGGCAACAAATTACACAGTCTATGGTTACTGAGGTAAATATACACTTGACAACTTAAAAACTCTAAAAACCAGAAAAAACTTGACTGCACTAATTCCCTTATGGGAGTTTGCCAGTGACACATGTGGCCAAGGCAGAACAAAGAGATGAGAAGTCAGGCTAAGTTGTTACGTCAGTACACAAAATGCTGGAGAAACTCAGTGGGTGCAGCAGCATCTATGGAGCGAAGGAGATAGGCAACGTTTCGGGCCGAAACCCTTCTTCCGATGGCCCGAAACGTTGCCAATCTCCTTCGCTCCATTTCGCCAGCATTTTATGTACCCTCGATTTTCCAGCATCTGCAGTTCCTTCTTTAACTATAAGTTGTTACGTCATTTGGGATACTCCCATCAGCCTCGCAACCACTGGGCTGGGAAGTTCTAAACCTCTGGCTGCGATGCCCACATGGGTAATTAGTTACTCCCTTTTGAAGCTCGTGAAAAACATCTGACATTATAGAGCTACTATGTGAATCAGCGTCTGAAATACTCAGCACAGTGGTGCAACTGGTAGAGCTGCTGTCTCACAGCACCAGTGACCCGGGTCCTATCCTGACTTTGGGTGCTGCCCGTGTGAAATTTGCACACTCTCCCCGTAACCGTATGGGTTTCCTCCGGTTGCTCCGGTTTCATCCCACATCCTAGAAGGTTTGTAGGTTAATTGGCCTCTGTAAATTGTGCTAGTGCACAAACAGTAGATGTGAAAGTGGGATAACATAGAACAAATGTGAACGGGTGATCAATGGTTGCCGTGAACACGGTGGGCAAAGGGCCTGTTTCCATGGTAGACAAAAATGTTGGAGAAACTCAGCAGGTGCAGCAGCAACTATGGAGCAAAGGAAATAGGCAACGTTTCGGGACGAAATACTCCTTAGTCTCTAAACTAAACTTAGTGAAGTCAAGTCAAGTCAATTTTATTTTTATAGCACATTTAAAAACAACTCTCGTTAACCAAAGTGCTTTACATGAGTGCAGGTACTAACGTGCTACGTACAGTGGTACATAGATCTAACAATACATAAATACATACATACAACGCTCCCTCGGAGGACCTCAAGAAACGCTTGTGAGTAGAGCTAAGTTTTAAGTCTAGACTTAAAGAGTCGATGGAGGGGGCAGTTCTGATGAGAAGAGGGATGCTGTTCCACAGTCTAGGTGCTGCAACCGCAAAAGCGCGGTCGCCCCTGAGCTTATACCTGGACCACGGGATGTTCAGTAACCCCAAGTCGGCCGACCTGAGGGACCTGGAGGTGGAATGGTGGGTTAGCAGATATTTGATGTAGGTTGGGGGCAATCCCATTAAGGGCTTTGTATACATAAAGGAGGAGCTTGAAATTAATTCTGAACCGCGCTGGGAGCCAGTGGAGAGAGGCCATTATCGGGGTGATGTGCTCCCTTTTTCGGGTGCCCGTCAGAAGTCTCGCTGCTGTGTTTTGGACCAATTGCAGGCGGGACAGGGATGATTGGCTGATGCCAGTGTAAAGGGAGTTGCAGTAATCAAGGCAGGAGGAGATAAATGTGTGGGTGATCTTTTCAAGGTTGTCAAATTGGAGGAATGGTTTTATTTTAGCTAAACTAAACTGAAGGAGCAGGGGTAGAGGTGGAAGGAGGAGAGGCAGGCCTGCTGAAGTTCAGCTGTGAGTCATTGCATGCCAGGAGCTCACACACTCTTGTCTTGGGTTTTGTTACTGGGGAGAGATAAGATTTCAGATAAAGGCCTTGCAGCGATATGAAACAAGAGAACCCACGTTGGAAAGTGCTGTGACCTAATTAATGGCAACGACTTATGCTGCTCAATGTAGTTGGGAAGTCATTCAGGGTTCTGCTTAATGCTGACCTGCCAGCATTTGTGTTTCCAGATCAATATGGGCTGTGGAAATTGCCTACTCCTGCACCTACTTTCTCCATTTCTATATGGCAGGCCTGGGGGTTGCTGTTCAACGGGATGACAAGTTGTGAGGGTGGGAAGGAAGGTTGATTTATGAGCTGCTAATCTGAGCACAGAAGCAGATAGGACGGTGATAAGGTCTCCTTAATGGACAAGAGATGTGTTTCCTCTCACCAGCCAAAGGGGTATGTATAAAGTTGACATGCGGGGCAAGCTTTTTACACAGAGAGTAGTGGATGCCTGGAACACATTGACAGGAGTGGTGGTGGTGGTGGCAGATTCTAAAGTGGCATTTAAGAGGCTTGTAAATAGGCGCGTGGTTACGCAGGAAATGGAGGGGTATGGATCACATGCAGGCAGAGGAGATTAGTTTAACTTGGTGTCATGTTCGCTATGGACAGTCTGGGCTGAAGGGCCTGTTCCTCTGCTGTACTGTCTGATGTTAAAGGTGAGTGGTAGGTGGTGAATCAAGTTTGAATAAAGAGGACTCGTGATTTTATAGCAACTATCAAGACTTTGAATGTGAAACAATGAAAGACTTTAATAATTTTCAGAACTGGAATTAAATAATGTGCAGCAAAATTTAGAACCAGTTAAAATGATTTCATGTATAAAGTAGCAGACATATCCATTCCCCTAATGATTGGCCGGTGCCTCTTGCCCCGTACACTTCCCCAGAATTACAGTAAAGTAAAGTATCCTTTATTGACATTCAGACCTTTCAGTCTGAGCTAAATGTCGTTGCCTTGCAGTCATACATTTAATAAAATGACAAAACACACTTCTGTTGTCCTATGAAAGTTTCCCAATCCTCCGGCTTCCGGCTACTCTTTGCTGTGTTATACATCTTTTCTTTTAGTTTTATTCTATCCCTAACTTCTCTTGTCAGCCACGGTTGCCTCCTACTCCCCTTAGAATCTTTCTTCCTTTTTGGAATGAAATGATCCTGCGTCTTCCGGATTATGCCCAGAAATTCCTGCCATTGCTGTTCCACCGTAATTCCTGCTAGGATCCCTTTCCGGTCTACCTTGGCCAGCTCCTGCCTCATGTCTTCATAGTCCCCTTTGTTCAACAGCATCACTGACACTTCCGATTTTAACCTCCTCCTTCTCAAATTGCAGATTAAAACTAATCATATTATGATCACTACCTCCAAGCGGTTCCTTTACCTCGAGTTCTCTTTATCAAATCTGGTTCATTGGACAGCACTAAATCCAGAATTGCCTTTTCTCTGGTCAGCTCCATTACAAGCTGCTCTAAGAATCCATCTCGGAGGCATTCTACTCTCTTTCTTGGGGTCCTGAACCAACCTGATTTTCCCAGTCTACCTGCATATTGAAAGACCCCATCACCACAGTGGCGTTACCTTTGTTACATGCTAGTTTTTCCATGAAAGGGAAGACGCAACACCTGTCAAGCCTCGCTGAATCTTTTCAGGTACAGTGAGGTCATCTTGAATTCTTCTAAACTAAAGTGTGTGTCGACCCGATCAGCTCAACTGAACCCCATATAAAGCAGAAGGTGGACACTAAATGCTGGCATAACTCAGCGGGTGAGGCAACATCTATGGAGAGAAGGAATGGGTGACGTTTCGGGTCGAGACCCTTCATCAGACTGATCATGAAGCAGATCCCCTTGCTCATGAAACAACCCAGTTACCTCCCCATTTCAGTACACCTGGGAACCCCTGTGTAAAGGCATTCTGTAGTCTCCCTCCATTTAAATAATATGCTGTTCTATTTTTCACGCAGAAATGGCTCCTCACATTTCACCACAGTGCACTCTGTCTGCCATGCCTTTCATGCATTATGTTTGGAAGCTCATTGCATTAATCTCACTGTGTTTACCATCTCTCCGACACACCACACTCCCATCGGACTGACACATTCCTCGAATCACCAGATAATGGGAAGCATGAGGGGATCAGAAGAAGGGCAGTGAATCTGTGGAATTATTTGCCACAGAAGGCTATGGAGGCAAAGTCAGTGGATATACTTAAGGCAGAGATAGATAGATTCTTGATTAGTCCGGGTGTCAGAGATTATGGGGAGAAGGCAGGAGAGTGGGGTTAAGAGGGAGAGATAGATCAGCCATGATTGACAGGTCGAGTAGGCTTGATGGGTCGAATGGCCTAATTCTGCTTCTATCACTGATGATCACATGAGCAGGCAGGAGTTACACATTATCAAATGGACTGGAAGCATTCAAAAAGAATATCACTGAGGGCAGAGCATGAATAGCACAAGAGGGTATCAGGAAAGATTAGAGGGAGGAGATTTAAAGGGGGAATCTTTCCACACAGAGTGTAATCTGAACCGTGCTACACGAGGAGGGAGTGGAGGTAGGTGACCTCAACATTTAAGAAGCATCTCGATGTGCACTTGTATCGTCAAGATAAAGAGGGTTACAGACCAAATGTGGCTCAATGGATGTTGTACAGATAGGTACAGCAGTCAGCATGAAGATGATGGACCGGAGGGTCTATTTCTGTGCTGTACAACGCTACGGCTCTGAATAGTACAGGCAAAAATCCTGGGTATATCACAGGAAAACTAGAATTTATAAGGAAAGCTTGATGTAACATTCTCAGGTCTTTCTGAAATGTTTTATTTCCGAAGTACTTTGAGGTGTAATAATTGTTATAATGTACAAAACATGAGTTATTTTACTGATCACAAACTACCAGCTACATCCATGTCAGCTTCATCTTCTCCCGTGGGGCGTGCACAGCCTAAAGTTGTCGGACAACTTGGAGTCAATCATAAAAGATGAAATAGTGGCACATTTGGGTAGCAGTAACAGGGTCGGTCCGAGTCAACATGAACTTACGAAGGGGAAAACATGGTTGACTGAATTTCTGGAATTTTTTGAGGATTTAACTAGGAAAATAAACAAAGGAGAGCCAGTGGATGTAGTGTACCTGGACTTTCAGAAGGTCCCACATGGACTTTGATAAGGTCCCACATAGGAGATTAGTGGGCAAAATTAGGGCACATGGTATTAGGGGTAGAGTTCAGAAATGGATAGAGAAGTTGTTGGCAGACAGGAAACAAAGAGTAGGGATTAACGGATCCCTTTCAGAATGGCAGGCAGTGACTAGTGGGGTACCACAAGGCTCGGTGCTGGCACCGCAGCTATTTACAATAAACATCAATGATTTAGATGAAGGGATTTAAAGTAACATTAGCAAATTTGTAGATGACACAAAACTGGGTGGCAGTGTGAACTGTGAGGAGGATGCTATGAGAATGCAGGGGGACTTGGACAGGTTGGGGGAGTGGGCAGATGCATGGCAGATGCAGTTTAATGTGGATAGGTGTGAGGTTATCCACTTTGGTAGCAAAAACAGGAAGGCAGATTATTATCTAAATGATGTCAAGTTGGGAAAAGGGGAAATACAACGGGATCTGGGGGTCCTTAGTCATCAGTCAATGAAAGTAAGCATGCAGGTACAACAGGCAGTGAAGAAAGTGAATGGCATGTTGGCCTTCATCACAAGAGGAGTTGAGTATTGGAGCAAAGAGGTCCTTCTGCAGTTGTATAGGGCCCTAGTGAGACCATACCTGCAGTATTGTGTGCAGTTTTGGTCCCCTAATTTGAGGAAGGACATTATTGCTATTGAGGGAGTGCAGCGTAGGTTTACAAGGTTAATTCTCGGGATGGCGGGACTGATCCTGAGAGAATGGAGCAGCTGGGCTTGTACACTCTGGAGTTTAGAAGGGTGAGAGGGGATTTTATTGAAACATATAAGATTATTAAGGGTTTGGACACGCTAGACACAGGAAACATATTTGCGATGTTGGGGGAGTCCAGAACCAGGGGCCACAGTTTAAGAATAAGAGGTAAGCCATTTAGAACAGAGATGAGGAAACACTTTTTCACACAGAGAGTTGTGAGTCTGCGGAATTCTCTGCCTCAGAGGACGGTGGAAGCAGGTTCTCTGGACACTTTCAAGGAAGAGCTAGATAGGGCTCTTAAAGATAGCGGAGTTAGGGGATATGGGGAGAAGGCAGGAACGTGGTACTGATTGGGGATGATCAGCCATGATCACAGTGAATGGCGATACTGGCTCGAAGGGCTGAATGGCCTAATCCTGCACCTATTGTCTATTGTCTACTGTCATGAGAGTGAGACAAACCCACAAGTTCTGACTAAGGCGCAAAGCTGAAAATCATGTGTGCAGCGTTACTGCACCTGAGGTTTGTAGTACATTTTTATACTGATTATATGGTTTTTCCACTTAATGATAGAATCCACTTGCATTTTACGGGTCTGTTTATTAACGTGGTGTCTGGTTCCTAAGGTGGGGTAGATCTGCTGGAAGCTGGCCACTGCGAAGAACTAACTTATGATCTACAAGCTGAGAAAATTGTTGGTGGATTCCAGCGAGCAGTCAGGGGCTTCTCCAGAGATAAAGCCCGTGAGCTGTGACAACATCTTCACTATGATTTCTTCCACTGCGAGGGAAGGCACTGTGTTCTAACAGAGATTATACAAAGGAAGGAAAGCAAGGGATAAGGCACAGATTCACTATTTCCGCATCTGCTCTGCATTCAACAGTTCTCAGAAATGGTATTGGGGAAGGAAGTTAAATTACTTGTAAAAGCCGCGTTTAGTATTTCTCGAAACTTTCTCTAAAGTCTGCTAAGATGGGCCAGCAGCTACTAAAGAAGGAGCTTAAGACACAACCAAGTAAAATTAAACGAGCAAATTCATGTGCGCAGTCTTAAATAGGGAGGATTGGAGTTGGGGAACCCTTGTTACTTCTGATGTTTTGTAAATGGGAAGTGGCGGAAGGGAGCCGAGAGGAAGTGGAATAATCTGGAGGAAGGAGCCATGAAGGTCAGTAGACAGGAGGCCAGTAGGTGGGGATGATGTGTTTGCAAAAGGATGGAAGGTGAATGCGGCAGTAACAGTTCTGTGCCCGAAGAGGAATCTAATGAGACATGCTGATCTCTTGAACAGATTAGCCCATTTTGTCGCTGACAACAACGCTGACAAAACAAAAATGTAACCAGCTTACTGCAAGTTTGAAGTAAAAACTGAAAATGCTGAGCAAGTCAGACAGCATTGTGGAAGAAAAATCTGAGTTCATCTGTCTGAAGAACGGTCTCGATCCGAAACGTCACCCATTCCTTCTCTCCAGGAATGCTGCCTGTCCCGCTGAGTTACTCCGGCTTTTTGTTTCTACCACTGAGTTAATAATTCAGGTTCATAATTTATCAGAATGCCAAGATTTTAATTCTCAGAGGAAGGGTAGAGGGGAGGAAAAGGGCTGTGATGGGGAATTGTCTGCCTTAATCACTTCCAGTATTCTTTTCAATGTAGGCAGATGTGTGCGTAAAAAGCTGAGGTCAAACGGCCTGTGTACATTGAACAAGGATGTGGATATTGGTGTGTGTATAAGCACCAACATTTGTTACTTGCATCTCACCGACTGCCTTCAAAAGGCAGGTGGTGGGTGTTTTAGTCCACGTCAGTCAGTGAAGTCAAGTTAGTTCCACAGTGATCAGGTTTATGGCCAAGTGGTGAATGAAAAATGATATATTTCTGATAGTAGCATTTAAAATTATGAGCAGTACTGGTAAGGTAGACAATCAGAACTTTTTTCGGAAGGTGGGAATGTCAAAGACTAGACGGCATAGCTTTAAGGTTGGAGAAACAAAAGTTTAATAAAGATGCGTGGGCAAGTTATTTTAAACACTGAGTGGTGGGCGCTAGGAACGCGCCTCCAGAGATGGTGGCGTTTAAGAGACTTTTAGATAGGCACATTGATATGGAGGGAAGTGGATCACGTGAAGGCAGGTGAGATTAGTCTATCCTAGCATCATGTTTTGACAGTCATTGTGGCTGAATGGCCTGTTCCTGTGTTGTAGTTTTCTATGTTCCAAGTCAAGATGGCATTTGATTTGGAGTAGAACTTGCCAATGGTGGGGTTCCTATTTGGTAGAAGTTGTATGTTTAGGATGTGCTATCAGGAAAGCCTGGGTATGTTGGTAGCGCACTTTATGGAAGACACTCTCTGCATGGAATGGTGCATTGGTGGGAGAAGGACTCAGTATTTAAGATGGTGGATGTGGTCAATTGAACCACTTTGCCCTGAACAGTATTCACACTCTTGAATTTCACAGGTGTTGAGCTACAAGCCATGGAGAAGAGAGTACATCTTGTACATTTAGTCCAAGAGAGTAGATTCCAGGCTTGTTCTTGTAGATGTCTCAACAGTTACTTTCCCTCAATCACAGAAGTGGAAAATCACTGGCAGTTGTACAGTGTTCAGTTCCATTTGGAACTCTTCAGACAATGAAGCAGGCCCTGCCCTTCTGCAGCAAGCTCTGAACTAGAATCAGACAAGGGTTCAATAGAAATAATATTTGTGCCTTACAAGTGTCTGGCAAAGCCCATTCTTTGCTGGCCCATTCATCCCCTTCCCCCAACTGTTTGTGTCCCACTTTGCTCCTCTCGTTTGACCTTGCCCATGTTCGAACCTCTAGCCTTTACACCCCCAACAGGAGAAAGGAGGTGAGTCGTGCACCACAGTGTAAACAGCATCAGACCTTCACTTACTACTGCAACTGTAATGTGGCTGACCACGTTACGTTTCTGGTCAATGCTAACCAGCTTTCTCTCTCACCAAGGTTGGGGAATTGCAAAGTCACTGAATGCAAAGAGGAGATGTTTCATCTCTCTGTTGCTGGAGGTCACCATTGTTTGAATGGTGACCACAGAGAGTGGTGAGTCTGTGGAACTCTCTGCCACAGAAGGTAGTTGAGGCCAGTTCATTGGCTATATTTAAGAGGGAGTTAGATGTGGCCCTTGTGACTAAAGGGATCAGGGGGTATGGAGAGAAGGCAGGTACAGGATACCGAGTTGGATGATCAGCCATGATCATATTGAATAGCGGTGCAGGCTCGAAGGGCCGAATGGCCTACTCCTACACCTATTTTCTATGTTTCTATGAATGCACAGCCCAAATGTTATTTGCTACAGATATTTAAGAAGGTGATAGATACATCTCTGGACGCTAAAAGCTTGAAGGGATTTTGGGAGACATGAGGAATGTGGTACTGAAATAGATGATTATCCATCATCATATTAAGTGGCATGGCAAAGAGCTGACTCCTGCTCCTTCTTTTATGTGTTCCAATGTTTTTCTGCTTGTCAGCCAAACCAGTTAATTGTCTAATTGATGCATGTGGGCCCAGGGCTGCTCAGCCATCTGAAGAGTTCTAAATAAGATCTGAACACTGAATGTTCACGAGCGTTTATATTTCTATGTCCTTAATAAGTTCAAGACAGAACTCAAAATGACCATCGATAAGCAAGTTTGTGGTGATTAAATACTGGTAGATAAGTTCATACGTCATAGGAGTATAATTAGGCTCTCTTCTAAGTAGGGGAAATCAATAATGAAGCTAAAAATATATGAGGCTCAGGGGGGGGGGGGGACTGTCCTGTGAACACTAGCAATGTCCTGGAGCTGAGCTGATTAGTCTGCAACAATCACAACCCTCGTGCAAAGTGTCCGTTTTCTATCCCTCGGTTTTCACTGATTTTATTGGGTTCCCAGGCTTTAGTCCGATTATGCCCTTGTCACAAACAGTTATCTTTAGCCCACTTTGAAATTAAGTTATTTTGCTCAAATTTGGTTCATGTCCTTTATATGTTCAAGGCAGAACTCAAACTGCACATTGATAAGCAAGTTTTGGTGATTAAATACTGCCAGGTAAGTTAATTCATCATAGGAGTATAACTGGGCCATTTGGCCATTGAGTCGACTAACATTCAATTGTGGCTGATCTATCTTTTTCTCTCTCAACCCCTTTCTCTTGCCTACTCCTCGTAACCTTTGACACCTTTAGTAATCAAGAACCTGTCAATTTCTGCTTTGGCCTCTACAGCCACAGAATTCCACAGATTCACCACCCTCCTCATCTCCTTTCTAAAGATACGTCCTTTTATACTGCTGTGGCCTCTGGTCCTAGATTCTCCCACTAGTGAAAACATCCTCTCCACATCCACCCTATTGAGGCCTTTCATTATTTGTAAGTTTCAATGAGGTCCCTCCTCATCCTTCTAAACTCCAATAAGCACAGCTTCAGAGCCATCGAACACTCATCATCTGTTAACCCAATCATCCCCAGGGTCATTCTCGTAAACCTCCTCTAGATCCTCTCCAATGCCAGCACACCCCTCCTCTGATATGCAGTCCAAATCTACTCACAATACTCCAAATGCAGTCTGATCAGTGCCCTACAAAGCTTCTGATAGAACTGTTGGCTACATGACTTTAATGAACATAGAACAGTACAGCACAGGAACAGGCCATTCTGGCTCACGAGGTTTTGTGCTGAACAAGATGCCAACTTAAATTAATCTCGTCTTCCACGCACATGACCCATAACTCTCCATTCTCTGTAGATCACTGAGCTTATCGAAAAGCCTCTTGAATGCCGCTATCGAATCTGCTTCCACCACATCCCCTGTCAGATGGTCTAGCAACCGAATATCCTCTGTGTCAACAAACCTGCCCTGCACACCTCCTATAATCATTGCCCCTCTCACCTTAAAGATATGTCCTCAAGTCTTTAACATTTCCATCCTGGGAAAATGGTTATCCCATAGGCTATCCTATCTCTGCCTCTCATAATTTTATATACATCTAAGATCTCACCTTGGTCTCTGATACTCTAGAGAAAACAATGCAAATTTGACCAACATCTATCGATAGTTAATAGCCTCTAATCCAGTCAGCATCTTGATAAACCTCTTCTGAACCTCTCCCAAGCCTTCACATCCTTCCCGTCATGGGGCAACAGCAATACTCCAAACCAAAGTTTTATTGCCAAATGACTTATGACTCTTATACACAATGCCCCAACCAATGAAGGCAGGCATCACATCTGCCTTCTTTACCACTGCTGTAGGGAAGCATGAAAGGTGGCCGCTGGAGTTGGATTGAATTTCATTTACCCAATTTTTAATGAATTGGGTACTTGTGGGAAATGTTCCAATTGGTCAGATGGGTGCCGACATTATAGTTACACAAGAGTTCAAGTCTTCAGTATTCAATAGCTGGGTTCTATTCAAGCATCAAAGCTTCCAGGCACTCAGCTGCTTCATTAATCAAATTAATCAAAGGTGTTGGAAAGTATTAGCCGGTGGTGCTGGTACATCTGTGATGGTGCCTTGTACTGAGAAGGCTGAGATTTATTAACTACTTGACAATTTCGGCTAAAGGTGATTACAGAACTAGTAACTTTCCAGGGAGACACAAAATACTGGAGTAACACAGTGGGACAGGCAGCATCTCTGGAGAGAAGGAATGGGTAACGTTTCAGGTTGAGACCCTTCTTCAGACTGTAACTTTCCCATATGTACTCGTGTTCGCCCCGTCATCATTGTGAACATTGTCCCTGAACTCACCCCTACCATTAATGAGATGACACAGTGTCCATATAACCATATAACAATTACAGCACGGAAACAGGCCTTCTCGGCCCTTCCAGTCCGTGCCGACCATTTATTTTCCCCTAGTCCCATCTACCTGCACTCAGACCATACCCCTCCATTCCCTTCCCGTCCATATACCTATCCACTTTACTTTTAAATGTTAAAATCGATCCTGCCTCCGCCACTTCTGCTGGAAGATCATTCCACACAGCCACCACTCTCTGAGTAAAGAAGTTCCCCCTCATGTTACCCCTAAACTTCTGTCCCTTAATTCTCATGTCATGCCCTCTTGTTTGAATCTTCTCTACCCTCAATGGGAAAAGCTTGTCCACGTCAACACTGTCTATCCCTTTCATCATTTTAAAGACCTCAATCAAGTCCCCCCTTAACCTTCTGCGCTCCAAAGAATAAAGACCTAACTTGTTCAACCTTACTCTGTAACTGAGTTGCTGGAACCCAGGCAACATTCTAGTAAATCTATTCTGTACTCTCTCTATTTTGTTGACATCCTTCCTATAATTAGGTACCAAAATTGTACACCATACTCCAGAATTGGCCTCATCAATGCCTTGTACAATTTTAACATTACTTCCCTACTCCTATATTCAATGCTCTGATTTATAAAGGCCAGCACACCAAAAGCTTTCTTTACCACCCTATCTACATGCAATTTCACCTTCAGGGAACTATGCACAGTTATTCCTAGATCCGTCTATTCCACAGCATTCCTCAATTCCCTGCCATTTACCATGTATGTCCTATTTTGGTTTGTCCTGCCAAGATGTAGAACCTCTCACTTATCAGCATTAAACTCCATCTGTAATCTTTCAGCCCACTCTTCCAAATGGCCCAAATCTCTCTGTAGACTTTGAAAATCTACTTCATTATCCACAGCACCACCTATCTTAGTATCATCTGCATACTTATCCAATTTTCCACCCCATCATCTAGATCATTGATGTACATGACATACAACAGTGGACCCAACACAGATCCCTGAGGCACCCCACTGGTCACCGGCATCCACCCTGACAAACAGCCATCCACCATTACTCTCTGGCATCTCCCATTCAGCCACTGTTGAATCCATCTTGCTACTCCGCCATTAACACCCAAAGATTGAACCTTCTTAAACCAACCTTCCATGGGGAACCTTGTCAAAGGCCTTACTGAAATCCATATAGACAACATCCACTGCTTTACCCTCATCAATTTCCCTAGTAACCTCTGTGTCAGAACCACAGAACTTTGATCAGATCCATTGAAGGAGAGGTCACTTTGTCCAAGTGTTTTTTGGTATGCTGGTGACATGACATCAGGAGGTGGGCACTTCATTTTTAACTCTATCTACTACAGCTCCTGCCTCGCTGAAGCAGGGTTGGTTCCCTGTCTTGATGACAGTGGACAGAGTGCGGAATATGCAGGCTCATTACTTTATTGATTGTGGGAGGTTGATGGCCCACCACCCAGGTTTGAAGCGCTAGACTCTGAATTGTATCGGTACGCAATCAACCCATATCAAGAAATACAGGTGCTAGTGTATATTAGCCAATAGCACATGCACACAAAAAAATGTGAAAATGAAGAATTCCAGACTAATGCTCAATCTCTCCAAATCGCAGCTTTGTGTCGTGATAGTCGCTCCCGGAACTTCCAGTCATTTAATAACCAACGACTCCTGGAATTTGTCGCGAGGGGGAGGAAACGTGGAGAAGTTCATTGGGGAGTCCACGCAACTGGAAATTTGGAAGGATAGAGACCAGAAACGAAGGAAAAGAAAGAGTGAAAGCTGCCCCAACAACGAGTACTGGGATTCAGAAGCACAGGTCTGCTGCAGAATGTGTTCAGCAGGTGGGTATCTGGGTAACCTGAGAATCATGGCCACTTTGCCGCTGATGGAGCCATCCAATTACTACCCAAACCTTTTAACGTTTCCCACAGGTTTTCCTTCTCAACCGCTCCAGGAAGAAACTCATGTTTAAATCTTCTTCCATCATCCTTTCAACCAGTGCTGCCCAGATGACACTGTGCCCTTTAATAAACCTTTGCATCAGCTCTTGCTCATTAACCATTGACCATACATCCACTCCCTCAATCTTCCTGCAAGTAACTAACATCTTCTCATTTATTCAATTAAAATCCTTCACGATCTTGACGATGCTCGAATGAGAACATCGCCAAGATTTTCAGTTATATAACGGAAAACGCTGGAGAAACTGTGTGGTCAGGCAGCATCTGTAAAGATGGGACCAATTAATATTTCAGACTGATCATTTTCATCACAGCTCCAGACTTTCCACATTGAATCATAGAGCTTTACAGCACAGAAATATACCAAATAGCCCACCTTATCCATGCTAACCAAGTTGGCATATTGAGATAGTCCCATTTGCCTGTATTTGCCTCATAACTCGCTGAACCCTTCCTATCCACATATCTGTCCAAATATTCTTCAAAAGACATAAAATTATCCACTTCTATAGTTTTCTATAGCAGCTCATTCAGGATACCGACTGCCTTCTGAATGTAAAGGATGCCCCTGAGGTCCCGCTTATACACCTCCACTCTGCCCACTAGTTTTAGAATCATCTACCCTGAGATAGAGACTATGAGCATTCACCTTAGTCATTCCTCTCTTGACCTTGTATGCACCAAAAAGGTCACATCTCGGCTTCTTACGCTCCAAGGAGAAAAGTGCCAGCTCATCAAACCTCTCCTTATAACTCAAGTCTGCAGGTCCAGGCAACATTCTGATAAATCTCGTCTGCATCCTCTCCATAAATGAAGTCCTGTTCACTTGTACCCTTGATTGCAGTAGATTTCTGTGCATGTTCTAAATCCTTGACATCTTCTCTCGCGTGTGGTGCCAAAAACAGGATAGAATACACCAGCTGGATTGTTACCAAGATGAGCATAAACCTAAGATAGACACAAAAGAAGGTTCCCGACCGAAACGTCACCTATCCATATTCTCCAGAGATGCTGCCTGCCTGATACTCCAACATTTTGTGTCTATCTTTGGTATAAATCAGCATCTGTAGTTCTTTTTTATTAGCATAAATCTCCTTGCTTCTGTTTTTCATACATGTATTTATAAATCCAAGGACACCAAATCCCTGTTAAACAGTCTCTCGATCATCCCTGTTAATGTCATGTGTGTGTACATAATCCCAACTCGTTTTGTTCTAGCATCCACTCGCTGTAAGCTTGTACCATTTAGTTTACATTGCCTGTCTTCCTTACCTGCAAAAGCAAAACGTTTCCCATCATATTTGCTCATCTCATCAATCTATGCCATCCTGAAATATGTTACCATGTTTCTCACTGTTTACATTTACTGAGTTTGTATCATCTATAAACCTTGAAACCATATGCAAACTGTTAATATATATCAACAAGAGCTGCAGTGCTAATACTAATGCCCGGTGAAAAGAGCTGCACACCCTTCCAATGTAATAAACAGCCCTTCATCTCACTACTATGCTTATTTTCCCCGCGCCAAGTTAAACACATGCAATAACTTTATTGTCTGGCATCGTATGATACGCATTATTCAATGACTTACTTTCTTCAACCTTTGCTGTTACTTCATCAAAAAACTCACTGAGACATTAAAAAAAAAATGCCTTAAAATAAATCCAAAGTGGTTTCCTTTTATTAACTTAGATTCAGTGCTTTTGTGAACAAAACAGTGCTGGTACTCACATCGTTCCTTGCTATTGGTGTCTATTGCAGATCATCATACCATACGCTGCTTAAAGGCCTGACCACCTAATTTAATTAATACATTTTATTTTTTTAAAAATTAAGAATCTTGTAATATTTAAAAAAATAATTGACTAATCTATTTTTTTAACTTTTTATAGGTGTTGTTGCCTTGCAGTGATATGAGGGTAATTTTGCCTCTCGTACTTTGTGCTGCTCTATAGCCAATCTGTATGCATGCTAACTTTTGTTGAATGCAGATAGTTTGGGGAACAAGAGAATTGCCGTTGAAGTGGGAAATCAATGATGAGATAATTTGACAGATATTTTTTTTGGTATCAGGCTCCTACATGGAATCGCCGTGCGGGAAAGCTGGTGATCTGCCGAGTTGTAGGCCCTGCCCAAGGCATACTTACCTTGCCTTTGATAATCACAAAAGTAAATGTGGCAGGTGCACATTGTGTGATCGAGGTAAGTAGGCTCCAAGCATCCCACAGTTCCACAGCCCAGAGGACCAATCCACAGGTTAGTGGGGTGGTAGAACTGCAGGGAACACTTTCCTTGTTCTAGCTTGGAGGAGAAGGTAAAGGGCAGCGGTGAGATGTACGTCAAGGTCTCGTCAAAATCCTAACGGAGATGAGAAGGAAACATAAACCACTTAGGTTAAGAACGAAGAAGAACAAAGGATAATTGAAATCCCACCAAAGAGAGGAGCAGAACCTCTCGAAGGTGGAGAATTGAGGTGGATATTCCCTGAAGGGAAGTGGCAGTGAATTTAATAGTGAATAAAATTCCATTTGATGTTTATTTTCCTTTTGCAATCTGCATCAATGGAGCCGAAGTAGAAGTGGATGAGCTGCAAGTTCCGTAGCATCGATATAAGCAACAATCTATCATGGATAACCAGATTAATGCAACAGACAAGAAGGTAAACCAATGCCTCCACTTCCCTAGGAGATTGAGGAAATTCTACATGTCTCCAGTGACTTTTACAAGCTTCTACAGAAGCACCATAGAAAACAAACCATTGGGTTGCATAACAGCCTGGTTTGGTAATAACTCTGCCCAAGACCTCACAAAATTGTAGATGTAATTCAGTCTATCACATTGACCAGATTCTGTGACTATTCTACTATTGACTACACTTTGCGCTGCCTTGGAAAGGCAACCAAAATATCAAGGATTGTCCCACCCCAGTCATCGCTTCTTCTCCCTGCTTCCGTCAGTCAGAAGGTACGGAACCTTGAAAGCGTGTATCAGTCTCAAGAACAGCTTCTTCCCCTCTGTAATCAGGCTTCTGAATAGTCCTTCCATAAGCAGGAGTTCTGAAATTTCCATTAGGTTTAGGTGGCGTATGCAGTGATGCGCGGTAGCCCCTGGATTTTGGAATGCTCAAAATCCTCACGCGCCACCCGCGTGACTCGCAAATGACGCCCAAGTGGGACAGGCCCTTAAGTGTACAAGTTGAGGATTGTTGTCACAAGCAGAGTAGGCCCATCGACTCCAGCAGGTCAGTGGTCCTATTCAAGATGGCTGCTGTGACCTGCCACTGCCTGCTCTGATAGTGCGACCCCTCTGTGGTGACATGTTGAGGAAACTCTGTCCGTTTCCCAGCCATACTGGGTACAACTTGACACATTGCCGTAAACTGCCAACGACACAGAGGCAGTCAGCCCCCTGCTCCGCCTTGTCCTGAGGATTACTGGATGGGCTTGGTAAGGACCTGCTAATATCAGGAAACATGATGCAAGCCCAGGAGGGTAGTTCTACAATAATCCCCACAGAACTTCGCATATAGAACAATACAGCACAGGGATAATGCCCGTGCTAAACACGATATTGGGGGTTCAGTATTGACGTAGATAGAGAACTGGCTGGCAGACAGGAAGCAAAGGGTAGGAGTAAACGGGTCCTTTTCAGAGTGGCAGGCAGTGACTAGTGGGGTACCGCAAGGCTCAGTGCTGGGACCCCAGCTATTTACAATATATATTAATGATTTGGACGAGGGAATTGAGTGCAACATCTCCAAATTTGTGGGTGCCACGAAGTTGGGGGGCAGTGTTAGCGGTGAGGAGGATGCTAGGAGGCTGCAAGGTGACTTGGATAGGCTGGGTGAGTGGGCAAATCCATGGCAGATGCAGTATAATGTGGATCAATGTGAGGTTATCCATTTTGGTGGCAAAAACAGGAGGGTAGACTATTATCTGAATGGTGGCCAATTAGGAAAAGGGGAGATGCAAGGAGACCTGGGTGTCATGGTAAACCAGTCATTGAAAGTAGGCATGCAGGTGCAGCAGGCTGTGAAGAAAGCAAATGGTATGTTAGCATTCATAGCAAAAGGATTTGAGTATAGGACCAGGGAGGTTCTACTACAGTTGTACAGGGTTTTGGTGAGACCACACCTGGGGCATTGCGTACAGTTTTGGTCTCCAAATCTGAGGAAAGACATTCTTGCCATAGAGGGGGTACAGAGAAGGTTCACCAGACTGATTCCTGGGATGTCAGGACTTCTATATGAGGAAAGACTGGATAGACTCGGCTTGTACTCGCTAGAATTTAGAAGATTGAGGAGGGATCTTATGGAAACTTACAAAATTCTTAAGGGGTTGGATAGGCTAGATGCAGGAAGATTGTTCCCGATGTTGGGGAAGTCCAGAACAAGGGGTCACAGTTTAGGGATAAGGGGGAAGTCTTTTAGGACTGAGATGAGAAAAAAAATTTTCACACAGAGAGTGGTGAGTCTCTGGAACTTTCTACCACAGAAGGTAGTTGAGGCCAGTTCATTGGCTATATTTAAGAGGGAGTTAGATGTGGCCCTTGTGGCTAAAGAGATCAGGGGGTATAGAGAGAAGGTAGGTACAGCATACTGGGTTGAATGATCAGCCATGATCATATTGAATGGCGGTGCAGGCTCGAAGGGCCGAATGGCCTACTCCTGCACTTATTTTCTATGTTTCTATGATATTAAGTTAAATAATATCATTTGGTTGTTCGTGATCCATATCCCTCCATTCCTTGTGTCTCCATGTACCTATCTGGAGTTTAGAAGGATGAGAGGGGATCTCATTGAAACATATAAGATTATTAAGGGTTTGGACACGCTAGAGGCAGGAAACATGTTCCCGATGTTAGGGGAGTCCACTACCAGAGGCCACAGTTTTAGAACGGAGATGACGAAACACTTTTACACACAGGGAGTTGTGAGTCTGTGCAATTCACTGCCTCAGAGGGCGGTGGAGCCGTTTCCATGGATACTGTCAAGACAGAACTAGATAGAGCTCTTAAAGATAGCGGAGTCAGGGGATATGGAGAGAAGGCAGGAACGGGGTACTGATTGAGGATGATCAGCCATGATCACATTGAGCGCTGGCTCGAAGGGCCGAATGGCCAACTCCTGCACCTATTGTCTATTGTCTATCTATGCCTCTCATCATTTTATATATTTCTATCAGATCTCCCCTCAACCTCCGAAGCTCCAGAGAAAACAATCCACGTTAATCCAACCTCTCCTTATAGCGTATACCCTCTAATCCAGGCAGTATTCTGATAAACCTCTTCCTCGCCCTCTCCAAAGACCCAACATCATTAAGGTTTCTCCAAGGTTTACCTGGGAAAGTGCCGTGAGCTTTCCTCAGAGGAGCAGTTGTGACGCTGAAGTGTTTAAGGTGAGATCACAGTGCCACACTGTTCCAGCCAGGGCTTTGCAGGTGAACAGCAGAAAGATCAGGAAATCTGTGCATCCTCAGCTGAATCCTAAATCTCCCCTTAATGATGGCTTCATGTATTTAAAATTGCAGACTATTCCTTTCAAGGGTGTCCTGATCACTGTCTGGCCCCCGATATCAGAAAGATCGAAACTCGTGGAAGACCATATAACCATACACCATATAACAATTACAGCACGGAAACAGGCCTTCTCGGCCCTTCCAGTCCGTGCCGACCATTTATTTTCCCCTAGTCCCATCTACCTGCACTCAGACCATACCCCTCCATTCCCTTCCCATCCATATACCTATCCACTTTACTTTTAAATGTTAAAATCGATCCTGCCTCCACCACTTCTGCTGGAAGATCATTCCACACAGCCACCACTCTCTGAGTAAAGAAGTTCCCCCTCATGTTACCCCTAAACTTTTGTCCCTTAATTCTAATGTCATGCCCTCTTGTTTGAATCTTCCCTACCCTCAATGGGAAAAGCTTATCCATGTCAACTCTGTCTATCCCTTTCATCATTTTAAAGACCTCAATCAAGTCCCCCCTTAACCTTCTGCGCTCCAAAGAATAAAGACCTAACTTGTTCAACCTTTCTCTGTAACTTAGTTGCTGGAACCCAGGCAACATTCTAGTAAATCTCCTCTGTACTCTCTCTATTTTGTTGACATCGTGTCAACTATTTCTGCAGATTTGTCACTCCTCTCACTTCAAAGTCCCCCCCCCCCCCCCCATTCCCAGGCAAAGTCAGCACTTCCCCAGTGACTATCTATCAGTCTCTCTTTGTCACCTGCCTCACTGCTCCATCCTCCCACTCACACTCATACAGGTGTGTCCATGGATCCACTAAATGACCTGTTAACATTGTATCCAGCAATTCAGACGACCATTCAGAACTGCACTGCCACCAAAGACACTGTGTGCGGCTGTGAACCTCACAAGTACCAGAAATGTATCACCCGTGACTGTAAGGATTTCTACTGTTTGAACTGCACCGCATGCAGGAACAGAAAAGTCATCAAAACCTGTGAGTACCATTGAGGGATGGGGAGATGGGAGTGCTGGCACTGGCTGACGAGGCAAGCATGTTATTGTGGGAGGTGGGATAATGCGAGGGTGATGGTTTGTCACGAGGCTGAGGGTTGGGCTAGTGTATGGGTAGGTTATTTTGATAGAATTGAGTTTGAGGAGGCTGCAAGAATCTGCCATTGCCTGGTCCGACAGATTAAGCCGTGTTGTGACATTGAAAAAAGTTAAATCCCATCCATATAGATTGCAAAACGTCATCGCTCTTGACGTTCCCACGTTGTTTCAAGGTTGGAAATTGGGTTTGTAAGGAGTGTGTTAATTTGTTGTTGTGGTTCCTTTCTCAAAACTGATTCCTACTAAGTTAGTTAATACTCTTTCCTGCCCTTTGGAGAATGGCCATTCCTGGTTAATTGGTAGTAAATCCTGTCAACTTTAAGAGATTTAAAAATCCTCCTCAACCAATCTGGTCAAACTCTCCCATCATTAATTTTATTGGATCTCTTTTGACTTGCTCTCAAATTAGACGTCTCAAAGGTCCTGTCCCACTGTACGAGGTAATTCAAGAGTTCTCCCGAGTTTCCCCTGATTCGAATTCGGAGAATTACGGTAATAGCCACTCGTAGGTACTCAGGGCTCTTGTGGACATTTTTCAACATGTTGAAAAATCTTCCTGAGCTTACCGCGTTTCCCAAGTACCTGCCGTTAGCGTTACGAGCCGCTAAGAGGCGTCCCGAGCTCCGACGTACCCGCTACGTACTTACCACGAGTTTGATTTTTCTTTAAACTCAGGAGAGCTCTTGAATTACCTCGCACAGTCGGACAGGCCCTTAACTCCATCTCACTTCTTCAGCCGTGGCCAGAGACGTTAATCGTATTAGAACCTGGTTTCCTGAGGTGAAGGAAGAGTATCTAGCCCGTACGGAATGTAGGGAACATCAGTTTCACTGTCAAATCACAAAGGTGCTGGAGGAACATCAGCGGATTAGGCAGCATCTCTGGGAGGGCGATGGACAGACAATGTTTTGAGTCAGGACCCTTCTTCAGAGTCTGGAGAAAGACCCCAACCCAGAACGTCGTCTGTACATTTCCCTCCACGGATGCTGCCTGACTCCCTGTGTTCCTCCAGCACTTTGTGCTTTGCAATGGGGACAGGGTTCAGCTGCAGCATTTTACTTCGCAGATTCAGCAGAGAAGAAAGCCGGCCTTGGTAACCCTCACTGACTCCTGGTTTCATATATTGACCAGGTACGCAGAAGGAAGATGTCCGATGTGGAGAATGTTTGCCCGGATTTGACAAGGATGGTGACCAGTGTAATGCATGTACTGAGTGAGTCAGCTTGTACTTATTTGAGCATTTCTATTTGTTATTTTATTTTATTTATTTTTTGTCAGAAGTACAGCAGTGTGGTACTTGAGTACCTAATACATACATACACATTACCATTCTTGTACAACGTCGTATTTTTAATTTAATAATAAAAGAACAGTGAAAGAAAAAAATAAATAAAGAGTGTCGGAATAGATAGACAAGTGAGTAGAAACAGATAGCGAAAGAAATAAAGAGCAGAGATGAGAAGCTAAAAAGATTGTTAGAAAAAGCGAGAGAAGAGAAATTAGGAGAGATACCTATTTTGTATTTTTGCCCATCCGTCACCCGGTTCTGAACCATTTAATTTCTAAGGTTGTGTTATGTTGCACCATATGCTTGTAAAAAGTTGATAAAAGGAGACCAAGTCTTTAAGAATTGGTCTACTTTGCCTAGTAGGAGGAATCTCATTTCTTCAAGATGTAGCGTTTCCGACATATTTGAAATCCACATTTTGAACGTTGGCGTGGTTGCGTTTTTCCAGAATTTGAGTATAGAGCATTTCTATTTGTCAGCTTTGATTTGAAGCAGGATCAGGAAGGCAAGATCCTGACACAATATCAGTTCCTGCTCCATGTGGACGATGTTACGGGCTAGATACTCGTCCTTCGCCTTTGGAAAGCAGGTTCTAATCTGATTGATGTCTCTGGGCAGAGCTGAAGGAGTGACTGATGGAGTTTGAGGTCCAACTTTGAATCTGCAGCATGAGGTGGAAATCTCAATTCGAGAGATTGAGACAGGGCAGAGTAATAGGAGAATGTAGCGGAGGCGTGGGATCTGTGCTGAAGACATATTTTACCTCTCCTGGGAGTGTTCAAAGCCACACTACAGAGGAAGCCTTAAGGGCCTGTCCCACCAGCATGCAACTCTATGCGATTAGCGCGACCTAACGTGGTCGCTTGAGCCATCCGGCGTCGCGGGGCCGGTCCCACTTCGATCGCCGGAGCCGTGCGGAATTGTGCGGAGTTCGTCCCGAGACCGCGCGGGGCTCCGAAAAACTGACTGCGGCAACGGCTTGTCGGCTCGCAGTCGCCTCGACGCATTACATACCGCCCCGACATCGTGCCTCCATGACCCTATCTGTAGGTGCCTCTGTGACCCTCTATGTGTGTGGCTCCGTGGCCCTCTGTGTGTGTGTGCCTCTGTGTCCCCCTCTGTGTGCCCCTCTCTGTCCTGGCGAACTTACCTTAGACTTCGCTCCAAGTTCGCCTTACTTTGCGCCGCGTTGCGCCACTCACCCGACATCCGCGCGGCCCCTACTGCCGGTTTGGTTGCGCTTGCCGCATGCAGGCACATGCTGGTGGGAACGGCCCTGTACAGGGGATCACCCGACCTCCGCGCAGCCCCCGCTTCTAGTTTGATCGTGTTCATCGCATAGAGTTGCATGCTTGTAGGACAGGCCCTTTACTCTGTAATATTAACCGGGATGAAAGCTTTGCTCAAACCTAACCAGTATTGTACCTGCCCTGCTTGCTTCCAATGGGCAGGCGTAGTGTTTTGTTTAGTTCCAAGATACAGCATGGAAACAAGCCTTTGTCCCATCGGGTCCACACCGACCATCGATCGCCTGTTCTATTTTACCCCACTTTCTCATTCACTCACTGCACACTCGGGACAATTTACAGAAGTCAGTTAATTAGTCTACAAACTCACATATCTTTGAGATGTGGGAGGAAACCAGAGCATCTAGAGGAAACCCATGTGGTCATAGGGAGAACGTGCAAACTCCACACAGACAGCACCCAAGGTCAGGATAAAACCTGGGACTCTGGCACTGTACGGCAGCAGCTCTACCAGCTTGGCATCTAACCTATGCTTGCGTTAATAGGTGTAGAATATATTTATATTTTGTCGGCATGACCCGTTTTCAAATAGGAGGAAGCAGAATAAGTCTTTGTGTTTCAAATCCCAACCTTTGGAATGAAAGCCTTTTGATCCTGAGATTCTCTCCAGCTGGGTATTTGGGGGTGGGGGGGGGACAAGTGTGGAATCTAGAAGAGACACCAGCAACACTGCTAGTCCACCTAGTCTGGGGAGGGGTCCCAACCCGACGTGTCACCTCTCCATGTTCTCCGGAGATGCTGCTTGAGTTGCTCCAGTACTCTGTGTCCTTTTGTGTACACCAGCATCTGCAGCTCCCTGTTTCTTCATTCTGTGTTATTTGGAATGTTTTTTTTCTGCGCATCTTGCTGATTTCTGTGTCCTTTCATTTAGAATTAAGAATGAATCGACCCACTGGTGTCCTGGATGCTCGGTTTCCAAGTCGCCTTTGAGAACAGGTATCTCTTGTCCCCCTTTCTTGGGACAGCAGTATTTACTGTGGGGACAGAAATAGGAAACGAGGTATCTGGTAATTAGAATGAGCACCAATTCCACCGACACTGTGACCTGGCTGGGCTGGGTTTTATCAAAGGGCACAGCCATCATGCATCGGTCTCGATGGTGTTAAGAGGGGCCATCAAAGGCAGGAAAGTCAACCCAAGGAGGTATTCAAGGGCAAGTGATGTAAGTGTGTGCAGTGTTGCATTATGCAGTTGTTACTAGAAACATGGAAAATAGGTGCAGGAGGAGGCCATTCGGCCCTTCGAGCCAGACTTGGAAACTTGTTTTGGCTGTGGGCAAGTTAACAAGGCTGCCTTTTTTCCCGGGGCATAAACAATAAACTGTGAAGCATATAAAGCAACGTTTAAGAAATGTAAACAAATGCAATTTTGTTCTAGGTGGCGATGTAATATAATAGTTTATCAGCTGCTTAATAACCAAGTAAAGTGCCAAAAGTGCCGGTGAACAGCAAGTCCCCCAGCTCATCGGAGATCAATTAAATGTTGCCACAACAGTCCCTAACGGGGTCATTGAGGATGGGGGGATTGTTATTAGGCATTCTTACAAATATCTTAGGTGCAGATTACGCATTTGGGGAATTCGAGTCATGGAGAATCATAGTAATTTGTTGCATTCAATGCCTTTAATAATCTTTCCACATGAAACAGTAAAACAATTACCGTCATTGAATCACACAGCACGGAATCAGGCTCTTTGGCCCAACTTGCTCATACCAAACAAGATGCCCCATCTACACTAGTCCCACCTGCCCATGCTTGGCCCATATCCCTCTAAACCTTTCCTATCTTTGTACTAAGTGCAGTGTGATCATTTCAAGAAGCAAGTTAGTAGCCACTCAACTGCTCGTCATGCTGGGCGGAGTGTCGACCTTGACTCTAATGATCGGCCGATTGAGTAAAGTTCGACAAATGTAGGCACAGAGGTGAGGCACGCACACAAACCCACTGACCCGCTCCATCCTCCACTCCCTGCAATTGTCCAGGCCCACCGTGTCCTACAAGAGTATGGGGTGATGGTGACTGATTATTACGCTGTGTTCTAGAGGGTGATTGTGACCGACTCATTATATTCTTGTTTCCAGTGCTGTATCTGGTTCTCAGCGTCTTGGGATCGGTTCCATTCCTGTTTGTGCTGATCCAATTCCTGCGCCATAAATTCCAACATTCATGGGTTGTGGAGGAGCCGATGACCCTGACAGGTATTCCCGCCGTTGCCTCTATCCATAATAAGATTTTCGCCAACACTACAGTAGGTTGCTGGGATGCCAAGAAAAGTAGAAGTCTGGCAGGACAGACGGCGGGGAGCGTGCAATGTACGCTTGGATGGCGAAGGCTAGAGATTGTCGAAAGGCCGACTGACGCTGGGATGGAGTCGGAGGACTGAAAATATTACGCATTCCAAAAAAGGGAAGAAAGATGAACCAAATGTTCACAGTTCAATATTAGAGGTGGAGACATGGGCATGTAAATGCCAAGCGGTTCAACACGTTAACGGCAGATCTTGTTCAACAGAATTAATGCAGTGTTTTGATGAGGTAACAGTAGGTAGATGTAGAACGTACAACACAGAAGAGTAGAACACAGAGACAGGACCCATGGCCCCTAAAGTCCAGGCCGAACATGATGCCGAGACAAACTAATCTCCTCTGCCTGCATGTGACCTGTATCTCTCCATTCTCTGCATATCCACGTGCCTACCTAAAAGCCTCTAAACGCCACTACCGTATCGGCCTCCACCACCACCTCCACAGCTCTCTGTATATAAAACTTGCCCCGCAAATCTCCTTTAAACTTTGCCCCTCTCATATTAAACTCTAGTTGCCCTCTAGTTTGTGACATCTCCACCCTGAGAAAAGATTCTGACTGTCTACCCTATCTATGCCATCTGATGATGCTACATGAGGACTTCCAGAGGCACTTTGTAAAATATCATCACCAAATGGAAGCCATGGAGCCAAAGCAACATGGACACATGAGGGTAGGCAAAGCGAGGGGGATGTTCGTGTTGCACAATGTTAGCAGCAGAGAGGTGGGTGGGCCACAACGAGTGGGGTCAGGGCCATGGAGGGCGGTGATGGGGGAAGAGGATGGGCCACAGTGGGGCACGGTGATGGCAGGTGGTGGTGGGGGAGAGGATGGGCTAAGTTGGAAGTACCGTTTTCAGCCTCAACCTCTGATCTCCGCACTCAGTAATTCATCTTTTGATGAGGAATTCTCAATCCTAGTGTTTGTGTTTCAGTTCCTGAGAGTGAAGTGACAAAGAATGAAGTGAAGGCCTCGGTGAGTGTTGTGTCTTGTTGAGCTGGTCACATTTCCATGGTAACGAGTTTTGGAATTTGATTTTTTTTTAATCTTCTAGTCAAATCACCGTTCGATTTTCAAGGCACTTCCCTGTCACGGCTCATTGCACACATTTGAATTGTATGATATCCGATCCACTATGAACATAGTGTTAGAAAGTACTGCAGATGCTGGTTTAAATTGAAGGTGGGCACAAAATGCTGGAGTAACTCAGCGAGTGAGGCAGTATCTCTGGAGCGAAGGAAATAGGCAACTTTTCCTTCAGGAAACGTCAAAAGTCAAGTCAAAAGTCAAAAGAGTTTATTGTCATGTGTCCCTGACAGGACAATGAAAATCTTTCTTTGCATAGCACAACAGAACATAGAAGGCATTGACTACAATTCTATACATAAATACACCCATGACTTAATAAATAAATAAAGTGCAAATAACAGATGGAAGGATATTAATGTTCAGAGTTTTGTCCGAGCCAGGTTTAATAGCCTGATGGCTGTGGGGAAGTAGCTATTCCTAAACCGGGTTGTTGCAAACGTTGACTATTTCCGCACCCGCTGAGTTTCTCCAGCATTTTTGTCTACCAGCATCTCTGGAGAGAAGGAATGGGCGACGTTTCAGGTCTGGTCTGAAGAAGGTTCTCGACCTGAAACGTCGTCCATTCCTTCTCTCCAGAGATGCTGCCTCACCCACTATGAACATTCACCCTCTCCATTGCTGCTGGTGCGTACCGGCCACAGCACATGCAGCAGGAACTCACCAAGTCTTCTCCAACCATGCCTCCACCTATCGTGGAGATCAGATCAACAGGGCACTGGAAACACTGGCAGGTTCCCTTCCAGAGCAACTGCGGGGTTGAGAAAAGTATTGCCGTTCGCAGTCGTAAACCTGGCACTTGCTATCGAGCAGTAGTGAGGGCATACCTTCAGGCTGCGGGAGTCCAAGGCTGCAGCTCACTGCCACCCTCTCGAGGCCAATTAGAGATGAACCAGGATCACAGCATTGCTATGACACTCACTCACACAGCGTTCCCTCCTGCCCACATGCAGCACTGAGCTCACCGCATCCGTCGCCCGGCCAGACATCTGTGGCCAGTCACCGTGACTGATACTCAGTTCTCAGTTTGGCAATAGACAATAGGTGCAAGAGTAGGCCATTCGGCCCTTCGAGCCTGCTCCGCCATTCAATGTGATCATGGCTGATCATCCCCAATCAGTACCCCGTTCCTGCCTTCTCCCCTGACTCCTCTATTTTTAAGAGCCCTATCTAGCTCTCTCTTGAAAGCATCCAGAGAACCCGTCTCCACCGCCCTCCGAGGCAGAGAATTCCACAGACTCGCCACTCTCTGCGAGAAAAAGTGTTTCCTCGTCTCCGTTCTAAATGGCTTGTGTTCAACTTCCACTGATTTTTCTTTTTCGTCTCCCTCTTTTTCTGACAGGTATTTGACATTCCAGCTCCGGAAGGGAAATCCGACACTCTGATTGAAATCCCAACTCAACCACTGGCAAACAACATTTTCGGGACCTGTTCACAGATATCCCAGCCTGAGGGACCAGGTGAGGGACGTTACCTATGTGGCACCTGTCCTGGGGCCCTTGCGTAGAACATAGAGCAGTACAGCACAGGAACGGGCCCTTTGGCCCACAGTGTTTGCGCCAAACATGGTGCCCAACTGACCTGATCTCCAAGTGCTCCATTGCCTGCAAATCCATGTGTCTACCTGAAAGCTTGTTAGCACCACTATCATATCTGCCTCAACCATCACCACTGGCAACGTGTTTCAGCCTTGCCCCACCCACTGTGTGAAAAAACCTGTCCTGCACATAGAAACAGGTACATTAGTAGGCCATTCGGCCATTCGAGCTAGCACCGCCATTCAAAACGATCATGGCTGATCATCTAAAATCAGTACCCCGTTCCTGCTTTTTTCCCATATCCCTTGATTCCTTTAGCCCGAAGAGCAAAATCTAACTCTCTCTTGAAACTCTCCATTATATTCCCCCCCCTCACCTTATAGCGACGCCTCTAGTGGATATTTCCGCCCTGGGAAAAGGCTCTGGCTTTCTACCCTATCTGTGCCTCGCATCATTTTGTATACTTCTATCAAGCCTCCCCTCAAACTCCAATGTCCCAGAGAAAACAACCCAAGTCCATCCGACCTCTTCCTGTAGCTGAAACCCTCTAATCCAGGCAGCTTCCAGTAAACCTCCTCTGCACCCTCTCCAAATCTTCCACGTCTTTCCTGTAAAGGAGCGAGCAGAACTGGACACAATACATCAGACATCATGGAGAGGGCTTTACACTGGATCTAACCCACCATTCCCAGATAGACACAAAATGCTGGAGTAACTCAGTGGGTCAGGCAGCATCTCTGGAGAACAGGAATAGGTGACATTTCAGGTCGGAACCCTCTGAGGTAGGTTGAGGGGCACACAACTGAGAGGTGGGCGCATGGGAGGGTCTCTGGTGAGGTGGATATACTACAAGGGTGTGTGTGTGGAGAGTTCGGTAGAATACAGCGTCCGCAGTTTAAGAATATGGAGTAAGCCATTTAGAACGGAGACGAGAAAACACTTTTTCTCACAGAGAGTGGTGAGTCTGTGGAATTCTCTGCCTCAGAGGGCGGTGGAGGCCGGTTCTCTGGATGTCGAGAGCTAGATAGGGCTCTTAAAAATAGCAGAGTCAGAGGATATGGGGAGAAGGCAGGAACGGGGTACTGATTGGGGATGATCAGCCATGATCACATTGAATGGCAGTGCAGGCTCGAAGGGTCGAATGGCCTACTCCTGCACCTATTGTCTACAGGGAGGTTGGTACACTGGAGGTGGATACATGGGGAGGGCGGCTGGGGAGGTGGATAGACGAGATTACACAGGGAGGGTGTATGGGGAAGTCAGCAGGGTGTAGTGAAGTGGGCAATATCTGACTGGGGCCTTCTCATTCCAGTCTCCATGCCCCTCAGTGGAAGAACTTTGTACCAGATCATCAACGTGGTGCCTGTGCGGAGGTGGAAGGAACTGATGCGTTTGCTGGAGCTGAAGGAGTGCGAGATGGAACGGATCGAGATGGACGTTGCCCACTTCAGAGAACGGCAGTATGAGATGCTCCGACAGTGGAGCCAACAACAGACGGCCTCCATGGAGTCCCTGTACCAGGCCCTGGAGATCATGAACTTGACAGGACTGGGAGAGGAACTTAAAACCAACCTGCTCAACCACTCCAACTCTCTCCATTAATCGAAGATTAATACAAAATGATGGAGTAACTCAGCGGGACAGGCAGCATCTCCGGCTAGATGGAATGGGTGACATTTCGGGTCAAGACCCTTCTTTCTCCCCCTTAATCCCCTGCCCATCGCAATATTTGGATACCACAGATTATGGTCCACTGTCCTAGAAAGACAACACCAAACGTCATCAACGCGAGGTCTAGCTTGTCCTGCAGCCGAGAAATATTGGTAAAACCTAAATTTTAGGGCATGGTTTTAGTAATTTACTTGCATGACAGTAGAGGAATCTGGGATCAGTAGGTTCCCAGTCCTGGACAGGATCCATGGTGTGCCCAAGGGCTACGCTGGTGGCAGTCATCTGAGCTGAGGGCTGCTGATTCAGAGGACTTAGTCAGCTCCAGGGGCACTGATTCATATATAAGATTGTTAAGGGCTTGGACACACTAGAGGCAGGAAACATGTTCCCGATGTTGGGGGAGTCCAGAACCAGGGGCCACAGTTTAAGAATATGGAGTAAGCCATTTAGAACGGAAACGAGGAAACACTTTTTCTCACAAAGGGTGGCGAGTCTGTGGAATTCTCTGCCTCTGAGGGCAGTGGAGGCAGGTTCTCTGGATGCTTTCAAGAGAGAGCTAGATAGGGCTCTTAAAAATAGCGGGGTTAGGGGATATGGGGAGAAGGCAGGAACGGGGGTACTGATTGGAGATGATCAGCCATGATCACATTGAATGGCGGTGCTGGCTCGAAGGGCCGAATGGCCTACTCCTGCACCTATTGTCTATTGTCTGTCTGACCTGGGGGCTAATTTACAGTATCAAACATTTGTCTCGCTTCGCAGTCTGGATTTCGGAGAGTTGGAGTGCGTGATGTGGGGGTACACAGGTGAGGTGACGGTGTAGGTTGGAGGTTGTTTGAGCATGGTGGCGAGGTATTTGGTGCCTTTCTGCCTGGTTCTATGTACTGGCTCCAGCCACGTCTGGAACCCTCCAGTGTTGACCTAGAATAATTGGCAATTGATCAATATTATCGGAGCGCCAAGGATCGTAAGCGTAGGTTGCACCAGTCATCCCAGAGCTTGCTGTGGCCACACAGTCAGGCCAGTCGAGCCGTGGAGTACAGGCTCCAAATGCAGGTGCAGAGGCTAGGCCGGAAAGATTCATGGTTAAGTTTACAGATAAATGGCACAGATGTTCCACGTGTCTCGATTCATCCCGGTTTAAATTTCAATGGTGATAAATATGAATATAAACATGGAAGCAAACGCAACTCTTAATTAACACTGTACTATCTGGTATTGATTTTTTTGTTGTAGTTTCTTTCACAACCAAAATTGGAATAACAAGTTGATATTCTGTTTAAGGTTTGGTCAGACCAATGTATACTCTCTGTAAGCACACTGCAATATTTTATTTCTGTACAATACCAAAAGGGAAAGCTTGTCACTCATGGGAATCCAGGTTTGTGTGTCCCATTATTTCTTCAGAGAGGAAAGAAGACCAAGTACGAAGGGCGGATTCTAGGCTGCCGTAAGCAGGGCTGGAAGGCAAGGTGTATGCCCATCGAGGTTGGCTGCAGAGGTTTTGCAGGGCAATCGCTCTACAAAGCCTTGAGCGCACAGGGCATCAACGGAGTGGAGAGGAGAGGAGCCATCAAGGACACCACAGAGGCAGCGGAGAATGCCTCGAGATAGCTCTGGATCGGGAGAGAAGGTCCATGGGGAGGAGCGAATGCCACCTGAACACAAGTCGTGGTCTGATCAACCACGGCTGGGTCGCCTGGGTGAGGGTGTCTGATGTTGAACGACGCAAAACACCCGATGAGCCCAGGTTACATCACTCATCATGTGCTCAGTGGCATCAATAGATGTTTTTTTAATCAATCATCTTTATGAAAACTGAACTGGCAATGGCAGGATTGTCAGCTAGAAAGCCCCTGGCATCTGCTGCCCTCATGTGGTCATTTTGTGTATACATCTCCAACCTTTAATAAGGTGCCACACGCGAGGCTGCTGATAAAAGATAGGAGCCCATAGTATTAGAGGCAAGTGCTAGCACGGATAGATGACTGGCTGATAGTGGGAATAAAAGGGGCCATTTCTGACAGGTGACTAGTAGTATTCCACAAGGGTCAGTGTTGTGTCTGCTACTGTTCACGTTATATGTTAATGATCTGGATGATGAAATTGATGGCTTTGTGGCCACGTTTGCAGATGATACAAAAATAGGTGGAGGGGTAGGTAATGTTGAGGAAGCAGGGGGTCTGCAGAAGGACTTGGAAACGTTAGGAGAGTGGGAAATGGAACACAGCATAGCAAAGTATACAGCCATGCACTGCAGTGGAAGGAATGAAATCTAAATGGAGGGAGAGGATTCAGAATTGAGAGGTGCTGAGGGACTTGGGAGTGCTGATGCAGGATTCCTAAATGCCTAATTTACTGGTCGAGTTGGTAGTAAATGCAATGTTCACGTCGAGAGGACTAGAATATAAAAACAAGGATGTAATGTTGAGGTTTTATAAGACGCTGGTTATACCCCATTTGGAGTATTGTGAGCAGTTTTGGACCCATATTTGAGGAAGGATGTGCTGGCATTGGAGAGGGTCCAGAGGAGGTTTACAAGAATGATCCTGGGGACGATCGGGTTAACGTATAACGTTCTCACTTGCGTTTAGAAGGATGAGAGGGGTCTCATTGAAACCTACTGAATAGTGATAGGCTTGGATAGAATGGATATGGAGTAAAGGGAACAAAAGGACATACCTTTAGAATGGAGATGAGGAGGAAATTCTTTAACCAGACGGTGGCGAATCTGTGGAATTCATTGCCGCATACCGCTGTGGAAGCCATGTCATTGGTTTTTGTTTTTTTAAGTGGAGCTTGATAGGTTCTTGATTATTTATGGGAGAAGGCAGGAGAATGTGGTTGAGACGGAAAAATAAAACAGTCATGAGTCGATGGGCTGAATGGCCTAATTCTGCTCCTATGCCTTATGGTTGACCACACGAAGACACACAAGGAAATGCAGATGCTGGTATTGTGATCAAAACACAAAGAACCACATCCATCTCAGTGCTACTTTCAGACCGATTTCCAATAGCACTGAAGAACGTGAATGAAGACATTGGTCAAACACCAGGCGTGTCCCTGCTTTACTAGGACTGCACTGGTATGTTCACCTGGGGGTGCAGGTGGATGCAGATGCAATAGTGACATTTAAGAGACTATTGGAACGGCACATTGAGGAAGAAGGATTATGCGTAGGCAGGTAAGAGGTGGTTTTGGCATCGTATTCCAAACACACATTGTGGCCAAGTCAAGTCAAGTCAAGTTTATTCGTCACATACACATACGGGATGTGCAGTGCAAAGAGCCTGATACTGTTCTCTGTTCTAGTACAACCAACATCTGTATGTGTAGTTTCTGGACAGTGTGTTCTCACCCACCAAGTTCCCAAGTAGGGATGAAAGGAAGGAGCAGAGGGTAACACTATCATAATAGCATGGGGCACCTGCATTAATACCGACTCACCGACTGTACCCATGTTAAACATTGTTGAATGGTTTGGATGTAAAGGAAGCTGTTCCAATCCCCATTATTTCTATAAAACATACAAATTAGTACAAAAGTATTTATTATGTGCCATTATACAGAAACAAGCGTATATATATTAACCACACTCTACCATCCCTTGCATAGTCACTATTCTTTCGAGACAGAGAGAGAGAGAGACAGAGAGAGACAGAGAGAGAGACAGAGAGAGAGAGAGACAGAGAGAGAGAGAGAGACAGAGAGAGAGAGACAGAGAGAGAGAGAGAGACAGAGAGAGAGAGAGACAGAGAGAGAGAGAGACAGAGAGAGAGAGAGAGACAGAGAGAGAGAGAGAGAGAGAGACAGAGAGAGAGAGACAGAGAGAGAGAGAGACAGAGAGAGAGAGAGAGACAGAGAGAGAGAGACAGAGAGAGAGAGACAGAGAGAGACATCAGGCGATACTTCAAGAGAGAAGGTAAATGAAAGGAATGGAAAAAGTAGAGGGATAGAGAGACAGACAAGCTATGAAAGAGCAGTGAAGATGGTGTTGGATGCGAGGCAGAAGTGAAAAGATGTTGATTTAAAATCACTATTTGCTCCCTAATAATTCTGAAATGAACTGCATTTATATAGATTTACATTCACATTTACATTTGCTATTTTGAACCCTGTGTGTGTAATGGAATACCTGTTGAAGCTACTTTCAGATGATGTTTGATGAAGTTGCGTTAGTTTCAGAAAATTGGAGTGTTAAAAAAACTATCAAGAGCTCATTAACAGTCCGAACAGGGAACCGTGCAGGGCCTGACATGAAATGGACCCCTGTAGATGGAACGTCACAACTTCACAGGATGGAACGCTGCAGCAGCAGGGTAGAATTAGGACGATATGCAAGAGTTGCTTCTCTGCACTTTGGAGAAAAGATGCCAGGGTGATCTGACTAAAATCTATGTGGTGATGAAGGAATGGGCTGTTTTTGAGTTGAGTGTTCTAATTCCATGAGATCAGGGACATCAGCCGCATAGTCCCTTGACTTTCCTCTAGACAACTCATCCATTCCCCAGACCCCCCCCCCCCCCACTCCATTAAAGGCAGAAATCCATATTTCCGCCACTTAACTACACTGGGTAACTGAGCCTCCAGCTCGCTGGAGTAGGAAGTTCCAAGTCAACGTTGCCTTTCATCAATTTTTGCTCCTTCCCCTGAGCTCCAGTTCCTGGCTCCTCATTCAGGGGAAACTATCCCTCTTCAAGCCCGCAGATGTTTGCATCAGATTGATTCCTTGATTCCATCAGGGGCTGGTGGAATCAAGGGATATGGGGAGAAGGCAGGCACGGGTTCTTGATTGGGGACGATCAGCCATGATCACAATGAATGGCGGTGCTGGCTCGAAGGGCCGAATGGCCCCCTCCTGCAGCTATTTTCTACGTTTCTAGATCATCCTGTTATTTTAATCCCCTCAGGCATCTCTGACCATTTCACTTCAATTGTTTGGGGAATATGGGAGTTGTACAAGATACAATTTACCTTGCGTTAGAATGTCAGGTGGCATTACCTTCAGGGGATAGGGCAGCACTAGTGGTGGGAGAGGGAACATCACCTTGTTTCTGGCAGGGGCAGGTACTACAAGTGCTCCCTTCCTTAACTGGGAGCAAGGGAGAGCCATGGTAACGGAATTTCCCCCGTCTTTATCCTGCTGCAGACTACCTCAGGATATGGGTGAAGAGGATAGTGGAATAAATCGTGACAGATGGAGAGTTTCACTGGGTGAGACGGGTTGGATGGGGACAGATATGCCTCCTTGCCTGCCTGTTGCTGTTGCGAGTGGACTAGGCAGCGTCTTGCGGGTTGACGGGGGGACACCAGGCTTTTATTGGCCTCAGTAACACCGTGTGAATGGTTCACCGTTGTCACAATGATAAGAGCTGCTCTTTTTTTGAATCAACAGCACCTCTGAAGATCCCAGCAAGTTCTCCATTCCCCGGCACTGGGTTCATGTTGGATGAGGATGAAATTTCACGGGGGGGGGGGGGGGGGGGGGGGATGAGCACCAACCATTAAGTTAGACAGGAGCCTCATTCAAAGCCCTCCAGGGTCTTAAGCACAGAGATCCAGGCCATTGTGTGGCCTTCATTCCAAACTCAGTAAACATTCCCAGACGTGTCTTGAACAGGAAGATGTGACTCCTTCCCTTCCTCCTGATGTGGCACCGAGTTGTCCAGCCAGCAGTCCCTGTGCATCGCCACCACAGAAGAACCATTCTCCTTCCACTTCTCCGAATCCGAATCCCTCTGTTCCTCCTGGATTGGGAAGCCCTCATCCATTTCAATCCCCTGCTCCTCCTCTGGAGCGTGATTCTGGTCCACATCCAACCCTTGGCCAGACGTCTTGTCCTCCTGACAATGGTAGCAGTTGACGAAACACTTGCCCGTGTTTATTGTAACGCTCACCGTTGGGTTTCCGCTGAATTCCATGATGGGTGACGGGGTTCCTGAACAAAGACACACCAATCAGTGCTGACAAACCAACCTCCGCATCACAAGAGCTCTGGTTTCAGGGGAACAGCCTTTCATAGGGACTACTGCATTCAGGGATGCCACATTGCTTGGAACTCCAGTGGAGTTGGAACTCCAGTGGACACAGCCTCTGAATGGAACCACTGTATCAGGGAAGTTGGCCTCTCAATTCACTTTGTGAAGGGACCAAGCCTGTACTGGATCAAGGCGCTCATTTCCTAAAGTGACAGTCTACAGAGACCAACTTTCATCTCGTAGTGAGGGTAGTTGAATAGACTCATCCACCAACACACTGGTGATTGAACACTGGGCAGTTTGTTCTTTGCCTAGTCCTACATCACTGCCTCCTCAGCAAAGGTTTGTGGTGTGACACTTGATTTTTGGACATTGGGCCAGGCCTGGATCAGATGTGGAGATAGCGTCAACACTTGACTCTCCATGTCCATACTGCTCTGGCCCAGGGATGGATTTAATGTAAACTCCATGAACCTGGCCTTGTCCTACCTGAGCTAGGCCGGGATTCCCGGCTGATGTATCCCTGGTCTTCTTGACAATCCACCTGTGAATTATTCTTCAAAAGAGCAACGTGAGTCTGCAACTGATCCTCCTCCTTCAGGCCATTTCCCACTTCCCACTTCTTCCCGACGCCTCGCGACTCCTCGCTGCTGGACCTGGACAATGAAGAGCGATGGTCGCCCAGTGAACCTGGTCCACCATTCTGCTCACAGGCCCTGCTCCCAGGCACCTGCTTGGTTTCATTCTCGCTAATTAAACAGGCCGTCTCCACTTGGCACACATTCTTCACAGGCTGGTGGAGGAAGGAAGTGGTTAATAAAAGCATCATCACTTTCTCTCTTTCCTTCTCCCCAAACCCCTTCCCTCTTTATCCCCCCCCCCACCCCCCACCACACACACACACAGCAATGATAAGCACCTTGTTACTTGGCAAGACAAAAGGAATGGCACACTTTAAAAATCTGCTCTCATTATATTATTTTATTTAGTCTGTGTATTCATTGCCCTTCAAGTTAACATTTAACTCCTGGTCTCCCATTATTGGAACAAAGCATTGAGCATTGCAGGAAGGCCTCGCTGGGGCCCCTTGTGGCGGGAGGTCACGACTGATCAAAGCCCGAGAGTGGACACTCCCATTGTCTCCTGTGATGTGTGGAGTGGGGTTTGTACATTCACCCTGTGCTCTAGTTCCCGCCACATACCGTGGGCCTGCAAGTTGGTAGGTTAATTGGCCTCTGTAAATCATATCTAGGTGAGTGGTAGAAACTGGGGGAGTTAAGAATAAGGGGAGAATCTTTAAAAAATGGGGTTAAAGAATCATGAATACAAATGAGTGGCTGATGGTCAGTGCGGACTCGGTGGACTGAAGGCCTGTTTCCGCTACAATCTCTCTCTCTCTGGCCCTGTTGCCTGAGCTTGGCCAATGGGCTCACATGCAATATCTGTTGACAGAGAACTTTAATCCTTACCACTTCATCTTTTGGATCAGGGTTCCGCCCTGTGGGAGCAACAGAGAAAAAAAGAGTTCAATCAATGATGTAGGGTGGATGAGGAGTGCAGGTTACAATCCAGGATGCCAAGCCCAGCTGTGGGGGAACAACAGTGGAGGAACGTTCCCTATTCCCAAATGGCATCCTTTATTTATTCATGAATGGAACGTTGACATCACTGACAAAACCATTCCCCTTGAGAGTTGTGAGTCACCTTGTTGAGTTGCTGCCTTTTTGGAGCTGCAGAATTTTGACCCAGTGAAAATGAAGAGACTGTTAACACATTTCCAAGGGAGGCCGGTCTGCATCTCGGTGGGGAACCTGCAGGTGGTGATGTTACTGTGCACCAGCTCCAGGCTCCAGTACTGCGGTGGAGCTGCAGGCTTGGGTGGAGCTGCTCTGCATTTTGTACTCGCACATGTGGTTGGAGGGAGTGAACATCCACAATTACCAGTCTGGTGGACCGCTTTGTCCTGGAATGTGTACAGATGCAGTTCCGTTCATCCAGGAAACTCGTCACTATATATATATATATATATATATATATATATATATATATATATATATATATATATCTCCATCTATATCTCTCCTCTCCCTTTCCCCTGACTCTCAGTCTGAAAAGAAGGGTCTCGACCTGAAACGTCACATATTCCTTTTCTCCAGAGATGCTGCCTGACCCGCTGACTTATTCCAGCTTTTTGTGTCTGTCTAAAGTATTAGGGAATCAGGAGGTGAATCAGCTGTCCAATAATCTTCTTACGTGACGGACTTTGCGGTGAGCAATGCGTTGGGCCACAAGGATAGATGGTGGAGGATGGTTCATGTGCTTCCAATTGCCCACAGTGCATCGTGGTTGCCTCAGAGTTAGTCTCCACAAGGATTGTACAGCAGTTACTCCGATCAATTGAAGGCTGATGCAGCAGCGACAGGTAAGATTGGCGAGTCCAGGTGGAATAGGCTTATCCTTCACGTAGGTTCTTTCATCGCCAACAGCAGTTACTCAACCAATTAGTTACTCCTGACCACCGGCATTCGAGTCCCTCATCTAGAGTGTACTTTACTGCTTCTTGCACATGGTGCTCAGCAGTCGAAGTTACAATCTCCCAGCTGAACCAGGGCAGTCGATAATCAGGAGAGTTTATCCTTGTCCTGTTTAAGTTGGTGCCACGAGGGTGCTACAGAAGACACTGAAGACTCCCACAGCCACATTCTCGTGACTACAGTATGAACCACTGGTGGATTTGTCCTGCTGGCCAGATCGGGACGGATTGGCACGATCTGGTGGACAGCTCTCCCAATTGATGTCAATTTCTCCTGATGTTCATGATGAAGAATTTACAAAGATGACTGTGTCCAAAATGTGTCCAGGTAGATTTGCATTTCCGATTGCACTTTTTAGGCCATGAATTGATACGAGCAAGTGGTTTGTTCAGCCAAGTAATTGGTAAGAGTCAAGGTTGTTGTGGGAGCTCGGAGCCAGGCAAGGAGAGGGGATTGACACTGTGAACCAGATGGCCAGACAATGAGTTCAAGCTGCCACTCCGGTTCCTGAACACATTGCAGATCACAGGCATTCACTGTCAGATAGGCTGGGCGCTCACTGCACACACAGGCAGTGGCTGAGATGGCCACCAGAGGGCGGGCTGTTGCAGAGATTGAACACCACATGATTATATTGAATGGCGGTGCTGGCTCGAAGGGCCTACTCCTGCACCAATATGTCTAAGTTTCTATGTTTCTTTAACATACTGTACCTTTTCTCTTGTGAAGGAAACAGACTATTGCCACAACTGCCAAAGCGATTAAGGCAAAAGTCCCGAAGCCAATACCTGGAAAATAACAGAAGCGAGTTCAATGTTAACACTGAGACAAATCGATATGAGGGAAGGTGGAGGGACAGTTTGGTTGAGATCACTGCGTTACCAAGGGCTGCACAGTGTTACAGCGGGTAGAGCTGCTGCCTCACAGCGCTAGAGACCCGTGTTCAATCCTGACCTTGGGTGCTATCTGTGGGGTATTTGCACGTTCTCCCAGTGACCTTGTGGATTTGCTCCAGGTGTTCCAGTTTCTTCCCACATCCCAAAGACGTGCTGGCTTGTAGGTTAATTGGCTCCTGTAAATCGCCCCTAGTGTGTAGGGAGTGGATGTGAACGTGGGATAACACAGAACCAGTGTGATCAATGGGCGGTGTGAGCTTGGTGGGACGAAGGGCCTGTTTCCACCAAAGATTATAGAGGAGCAAGATGCGCCACTCAGTGGAAAAGGCGTAGTATCACATGTATGATTGTCGACGCCATATTAGCGGACCAGAGATGGCGCCGACTATGGCGTCTACATCATTGGGAAACTAGGCTTCTCTATAATCTTTGTCTCTCGATCTCCCGCTGTGTAATCCGCTCCAAAGCTACAGAGCAGTTGCAAGCAAAGATTATAGAGGAGCAAGATGCATTAGAAAGTTATTAGTTACCTCTCGATTCCTCTCTATCCCCTCTCTTCTCGCTCTCTCTCGATCTCCCTCTTCTCTCTATCGCTCTCTCTCCCCTCTCGATCGCTCTCTCTCCCCTCTCGATCTCTTTCTCTCCCCTCTCGATCTCTTTCTCTCCCCTCTCTTCTCGATTTCCCTCTCTCCCTCCCTTCCCTCTGTGTGAGAGTTGGCAGCCCTGCTATGCCTTAGGCCCAAAAGAGCATAGAAATAAATTACATAATGGTCTTTGTAAGAAGATTTTAATAAGCTCTTCTATCTGTCCCACCATATATTTATATGAATGTGTGTTTGTGTGTGCCTGTAATTTTGTGCAGTGTGTGTTAAAGCCATACAAGGGAAGCTGCACAATACAATGCAAGGGAAACTACGCAAAGGTGGGGGCTGGGGAGGAAAGATGCGAGGGAAATGGGGGAACAGGGGGGAGAGGGAAGGGAGGGAGAGAGAGGTAAGGAGGGAAGGAGGGAGGGAGAGAGGGGAGGGAGGGAGATCGAGAGGGGAGAGAGATCGAGAGAAGAGAGGGGAGAGAGGGATTGAGAGAAGAGAGGGGAGAGAGAGAGAGATCGAGAGAAGAGAGAGGGGTCGAGAGGGGAGAGAGATCGAGAGAAGAGAGGGGAGAGAGAGAGATCGAGAGGGGAGAGAGAGGGGATAGAGAGGGATCGAGAGAAGAGAGGGGAGAAAGAGAGATCGAGAAAAGAGAGGGGAGAGAAAGATCGAGAGGGGAGAGAGAGATCGAAAGAAGAGAGGGGGAGAGAGATCGAGAGAAGAGAGGGGAGAGAGAGAGAGAGATAGCGAGAAGAGAGGGGGGAGAGAGATCGAGAGGTAAGTAAAGATCTATTACAAATACATCTAATAACTTTCTAATGCATCTTGCTCCTCTATCATCTTTGTTTACAACTGCTCTGTAGCTTTGGAGCGGATTACACAGAGGGAGGCAGTCCGCCAAAATGGCGGCCGTGACGTTCCGTTACGTACTACACACCAGTCCATTGGATTTCCGAGGAGTGGCGCATCTTGCTCCTCTATAATCTTTGGTTTCCACGCTGTATCTCCGAACTAAATCATGGCCTTGGATCAGAGGTTGTTGGGTTTCATTCCCCCCAGGGAACAGATTTGATGGAGAGTTGCGAGGCCATGGCTGGAGGGGACATGACTGTGATGAGTTTACGGCTCAGAGGCCGCACAGTCCAACCAGTCTCCCCCACCTCGGGGGAGAAGGGATGCGGACACCTCCACCACTCCTGCACTCAAGGAGGTGCCATCCCTCACAGGGGATGGAGTCTGCTGGGACACCAGGTCAAGTAAACCTCCAAACTCACCCAGCAACCAGGGACGAGAAAGAGACTCTTCCTCGCCGCCCATGGGAAGAGTCTCGTTTATTGGTTCCACAGTTGTCTCAGATGCGACCTGGACAGTGACACAAAACAGGCCGTGAGTCAACACCAAAGCCTTAAGCAAACCCTGAAGAACCCAAGTCAAGCCAAGTCACTTTTATTTCGATAGCACATTTAAAAAACAACTCTCGTTGACAAAACATTTTACATTGGTGGAGGTACTAACGTTATACAACAGTGGTTTATAGACTAAGTACATACATAAATACATATAGCCCCTCACTCAGAGGATGTTAAGAAAGGCTTGAGAGTAAAGATGAGTTTTAAGTCTCGACTTGAAACAGTCGATGGAGGGGGCAGTTCTGATGGGAAGAGGGATGCTGTTCCACAGTCCAGGAGCAAGGTTGATGCGACTGCCTTACTCTGAATGGACCAGTACAGTGATATCAACTAATAGCAAGAGAGGGGAGCTCATACCAGTGTCAGTGGGGGACCACTTGTAACAACGATGTTTGTCGTAGTCGGGGGCCGTGTTTGTACTTCACCGCTGCAAACTGTATCTTCCCTGCTGTTTCCCTCCTGTGAAGTCTTTCTCCCCAGGGCCACGCACCTGCAAACCAAGCAGCACATCAAACCTCGTGCATTCCTCAAGTGAAGTCCGAGCCACAAATGAAAGCAGCAGATGGGATATCAGTACAAACTGCAGCAAACCCCCAAACAATTTACAATATGCTGCAGTTTCCAAAATCCATGCTTTCCCTTTGTCATGTTCCCATGTGACCATTCCTTTCTCAATATCAAAACCAAGCTGTCTTGTGCTGGGAGCAATTGAAGGAGTGGTGTAGCTTTAAGGGCCTGTCCCACGAGCGCGACTCCATGCGGCGAGCGCGACCTAACGTGGTCGCTTGAGCCGTACGACTCCCCCAACATCGGGAACTTCCCGCAGCCTTCGCTCGAACTTCACGTCACTCACTCGACCTCCACGCGGCCCCCGCTTCCGGTTTGGTCGCGCTCGCTGCATGCTGGTGGGACAGGCCCTTTATCTTGAAGCCAGCCCATGATGTATCTCATTGACTATCTGAGACCACCAGTGTGTCCATGAGGAGCAGAGTAATATCTTCTCAGAGAGCCGTACACATCAGCATAATGCAATGAAACGCTTACTCAGTGTGCCGTCTGCAGGGTTCAGTGGAAGAGACTCCATCAGAGAATGTTCCAGAAGCACATGGAGCGCATTTTACATCTGCGTCTTTATTTCCTAGAATTCATAAACAGAAAATTAAACCTTGCAGGA